>CM065724.1:31605710-31610710 GCA_033310375.1 Conus canariensis
GGGGGGGGGGAGGGGGGGTAGGGGAAGAAAAGAACAAAGAAAAGAGAAATGGCCAAAAAACAAAACAAAAAAAACAACAACAAAAAACAAAAACAAAAACAAAAACAAAACAAAGGAAAAAAAAAAAAGAGAGATGCAAAGCACACAAACGTATTCCCAGTTTATCTTGAATACGCCTGAAATATTCCATAAGAGGAAAAACCGTTTTGGGCCGTTATAGCCGTTCGTAATGGCTATTCTGGTAAACATCGGGCATCATCCATGACCCATATTGAACATACCTACAAATTTTCAGAAAGACCGGCCAAGTACTTTCTGAGACATTCCATAAAAAAACGTTATGGGCCGTTCTAGCCGTTAGTAACGCGTATAACGGTAAACTAAAACATAGGACATCATCCGTGACCCATAATGAACATTCCTACACATTTTCAGAACGATCGGCCAAGTACTTTCTGAGATATTCCATAAGAAAAAAAACCTGTTATGGGCCGTTATAGCCGATAGTAACGGATATAACGGTAAACTAAAGCATCGGGCATCATCCGTAACCCATTATGAACATACAAATTTTCAGGAAGATCGGACAAGTACTTTCTGAGATATTCCAAAAAGAAGGAAAAACCGTTATGGGCCGTTATAGCCGTTAGTAACAGCTATAACGGTAAACTAAAACATCGGGCATCATCCGCGACCCATAATGAACATACTTACACATTTGCAGAAAGATCGGCCAAGTACTTTCTGAGATATTCCATACAAAACCGTTATGGGCCGTTATAGCCGTTAGTAACAGATATAACGGTAAACTGAAACATTGGGCATCATCCGTGACCCATATTGAACATACCTTCAAATTTTCAGAAAGATCGGCAAAGTGCTTTCTGAGATATTCCATAAAGAAGAAAAGCCGTTACGGGCCTTTGTAGCCGTTAGTAACGGCTATAACGGTAAATTAAAACATCGGGCATCATCCGTGACCATAATGAACATACCTGCTAATTTTCAGAAAGATTGGCCAAGTACTTTCTGATATATTCCATAAAGAAGAAAAACCGTTATGGGCCGTTATAGCCGTTAGTAACACGTATAACGGTAAACTAAAAAACATCGGGCATCATCTGTGACCCATAATGAACATATCTACACATTTTCAGAAAGATCGGCTCAGTAGTTTTGTCTGGAGCGCGTGGAACACATTTTGACCACGGACGGACACACACACACACACACACACACACACACACACACACACACACACACACACACACAGAGCATTTCTTAGTTCCCATTTTAAAGTACTCCCTGTTCTATAAGAACTTGGAGTACAAAAACAAACAAACAAACAACGAGATGCAAAGCATATAAACGTACTCTCAGTTTATCCTGAATACGTGTGAGATATTCCATAAAGAGGAAAAACTGTCTTGGGCTGGTGTAACCGTTAGTAATGGCTCTTCTGGTAAACATCGGCCATCATCTGTGACCTATAATGAACATACCTACAAATTTTCAGAAAGATCGGCCAAGAACTTTTTGAGATTTGCCATAGAGAAGAAAACGATTATGGGCCGTTAGTAACGGCTATAACGGTAACTTAAACATCGGGTATCATCCGTGACCCATAATGAACATACCTGCAAATTTCCAGAAACATCGGCCACGTACTTTCTGAGATATTCCAGAAAGAAGAAAAACTGTTAGGGGCTGTTATAGCCGTTAGTAACGGCTATAACAGTTAACTTCAACATCGGGAAACCATCCGCGACCCATAATGAACATGCCTACAAATTTTCAGAAAGATCTGCCACATACTTTCTGAGATATTTCATAAAAAGAAAAACCGTTACTGGTCGTTATAGCCGTTAGTAACAGATATAACGGTAAACTAAAACGTCGGGCATCATCCGTGACCCATAATGAACATACCTACAAATTTTCAGAAAGATCGGCCAAGTACTTTCTGAGACATTCCATAAAGAAGAAAAACCGTTATGGGCAGTTATAGCCGTTAGTAACGGTTATAACAGTAAACTAAAACGTTGGGTATCATCCGTGACCCATAATGAACATACCTACAAATTTTCAGAAAGATCGACAAAGTGCTTTCTGAGATATTCCATAAAGAAGAAAAACCGTTATGGGCAGTTATAGCCGTCAGTAACGGCTATAATGGTTAACTAAAACATTGGGCATCATCCGTTACCGATAGTGAACATACCTGCTAATTTTCACAAAGATCGGCCAAGTACATTCTGGGGTATTCCATAAAGAAGAAAAGCGTTACAGCCGTTACAGTCGTTAGTAACGGCTATAACGGTACACTAAAACATTGGACATCATCCGTGATCCATAAATAACATACCTGCTAATTTTCACAAAGATCGGCCAAGTAGTTTGTGAGATATTCCATGAAGAAAAAAAAACCGTTACAGGCCGTTACAGCCGTTAGTAACGGCTATAACGGTAAACTAAAACATCGGACATTATTCGTGACCCATAATGAACACACCTGCTAATTTTCACAAAGATCGGCCAAGTACTTTCTGAGATATTCCATAAAGAAGAAAAACCGTTATAGGCCGTTACAGCCTTTAGTAACGGCTATAACGGTAACCTAAAACATTGGGCATTATTCTCGACGCATTATGAACATACCTGCTAATTTTCACAAAGATCGGCCAAGTACTTTCTGAGATATTCCATAAAGAAGAAAAACCGTTGTGGGCAGTTATAGCCGTCAGTAACGGCTATAACGGTAAATTAAAACATCGGGCATCATCCGTTACCGATAGTGAACATACCTGCTAATTTTCACAAAGGTCGGCCAAGTACTTTCTGAGATATTCCATAAAGAAGAAAAACCGTTATAGGCCGTTACAGCCGTTAGTAACGGTTATAACGGTAAACTAAAACATCGGGCATCATGCGTGACCCATAATGAACATACCTGCTAATTTTCAGAAAGACCGGCCCAGTAGTTTTGTCTGGAGCGAGTGGAACACATTTTGACCACGGACGGACGGACGGACAGACACACAGACAGTATTTCTTCGTTCTCATTCTAAAGTACTCCCTGTTCTATAAGAACTGGGAGTACAAAAAACAAGATGCAAAGCATATAAACGTACTTACACTTTATCTTGAATACGCGTGAGATATTCCGTAAAGAGGAAAAACCGTTTTGGCCCGTTATAGCCGTTAGTAACGGCTATTCTGGTAAACATCGGCCATCATCTGTTACCCATAACGAATATACCTACACATTTTCAGAAAGATCGGCCATGTACTTTCTGAGATTTTCCATAAAGAAGAAAAACCGTCATGGGTCGTTATAGCCGTTAGTAACGATTATAACGGTAAAATAACACATCGGGCATGATCCGTGACCCATAATAGATATACCTACAAATTTTCAGAAAGATCGGCCATGTACTTTCTGAGATATTCCATAAAAAAGAAAAACCGTTACAGCCGCTAGTAACGACTACAACGGTGAAAATAACACATCGGGCATGATCCGTGACCCATAATGAACATACCTTCAAATTTTCAGAAAGATCGGCCAAGTACTTTCTAAGATATTCTATAAAGAAGTAAAACCGTTATGGGCCGTTATATCCGTTAGGCTATAACGGTAAAATAACACATCGGGCATCATTCGTGACCCATAATGAACATACCTGCTAATTTTCAGAAAGATCGGCCAAGTACTTTCTGAGATATTCTAAAAAAAAAAAAGGAAAAACCGTTATGGGCTGTTATAGCCATTAGTAACGGGTATAACGGTAAGCTAACACATCGGGCATCATCTGTGACCCATAATGAACATGCCTACAAATTTTCAGAGAGATTGGCCACGTACTTTGAGATATTCCAAAAAGAAGGAAACCTGTTATGGGCCGTTATGGCCGTTAGTAACGGCTATAACGGTAAAATAACACATCGGGCATCATCCTTGACCCATAATGAACATACCTACAAATTTTCAGAAAGATCGGCTCAGTAGTTTTGTCTGGAGCGAGTGGAACACATTTTGACCGCGCACACACACACACACACACACACACACACACACACACACACCACACACACACACACACAGAGCATTTCTTCGTTCCCATTCTAAAGTACTCCCTGTTCTATAAGAACTGGGAGTACCAAAAAAAAAACCCCAAAAAACAAATAAACAAAAAACAACAACAACAACAACAACAACAACCAGGGAGCTGATTAATCGCTAAGATTAGCCTGCAACGACCTTCGCGTGACAGACGTCAGACATACAGCATCTTCATTTGTCGTCGATCACTAAGCGACTGTTCCCCCCTCCCAGCCTCCCACCCCACACCCCACGTCCCCCTTGTCATTAGCTTTCCATCAGCGCCTGTGCAGAAACCGGTGCCAGCCGCCACCATATCCCCCCCCCCCCCCCGGGCAAACCGGAGATATGTTTTTGTTTCATCAAAGTATATTCGTTTACAATCACACCTAAAAAAAAAAAAAATCAAATTTCTTTGAAGTTTAAACTCTCTTCCGAGAGAACGAACGATTTCGCACACGAGGAAGAGCGAAAAAGGTGTAATGTTATCTCTTTTTCATTTTTTTCCCCATCTGGTCCCCAGTTGAGCGGAGATCGGATTAAAGTTAAAATCGTTTGAATTTCTCTCAGGGATCCATCATAGATAGACAACAAAGTAAAAGAAAACAAACCAAAAAGAAAAAAAACAAAAAAACAAAAACAAACAAAAAAAACCCACCTCAGTTTCTTTACCGTTAGTTTGCACAGAGACAAAGGAAATGATCAGAAGTGAAAAGACCTAAGTCTGGAAATTTGTGTTGCTGATTTTATGATTTCAGAAATTTCATATGCCCGCCCATGCTCATTAGTTACCAAAGTTCGAGATCGTATCAAACCCTACCAAGGTAACCCTAAGTTCTATCTTTCACTATTTCAGACATGGCCCGGCTAGTTGTTGACACCTGCAACCTATGAAATC
>CM065724.1:31615710-31658210 GCA_033310375.1 Conus canariensis
TTCATACGCAATGTGAGATGGAAAGCATTCTTTTTTCTGAACCCAGACGCAAAAAAAGAGGACAAAAACACCTACGGCTTCAAATCATGGCGATCACCACCTACCATAGACGAAATGAAATCTTTTGAGAATAAAATGAAAAGAATGATAGCTAATATTGAATTCAAAAAATCTAACAAATTTTCCAAGCATCATTAAAAAATCAAATAAAAAATCAAATAAAACAAATACAAAATGACAAGAAAATATTTGTGAATGCTGACAAAACTAGTAATTACTACAAAATGGAACCAAATGAATACTCACAACTTCTTGATAAAAACATTCAGAAAAGCTACAAAAAAGCCGACAAAAGTATACATGACAGTATCCGCATTAAAGAAAAAGAACTTGTGCATCGCATAGACCTAAGTGACAGGGTAGAAGCGACAGCAACAAAAGAAGCCTTTATAACACTCAAAGATCATAAGCCCAACTTTCACAACAACCCAACATGTTGACTAATAAATCCATCTAATCTGAACTAGGCAAAATAAGTAAAAAACAATTCTAGAAAAAGTAATAAAAAACGTAAAATCAAACTCTGAATACAACCTCTGGAAGAATACATACGAAGTTATCCAATGGTTAAAAAAACTCAATAAACAAGGAACACAGTATTCATCACATTCGACATAGTAGACTTCTATCCATCTATAGACGAAGAACTACTTACCAAAGCTCTGAAATTTGCTAGTAACCACACAGATATAACAGGGTCAGAAATGGAAATCATTCTCCACACCAAAAAAACGTTACTACACAGCAAAAATGAAACCTGGATCAAGAAAACGAACAGAAACTCAACATTTGACGTAACCATGGGATCATATAATGGTGCAGAAACATGCGAACTGGTCGGACTGTTCATGCTGTCCAACATCCAGAAACAACTTGGAAAGCAAGTTGGACTATCTAGAGACGACGGCCTTGCTGCACTAACCAACAACCCAAGAACCATTGAAAACAAGAGAAAAGAACTATGCAAAATCTTCCAAAATCATAACTTAAAAATCACCATTGAAGCAAACAAAAAGGTAGTGAATACTTAGACATAACACTTGACCTCAACAACCACATATATAAACCATATAAGAAACCTAATGACACACCTATCTATGCAAACACCAAAAGTAATCATCCACCATCTGTATTAAAGACCACACCCAATGGCATAAACAAGAGACTATCCAATCTGTCATGCAACGAAAGAGTATTCAACAATGCAGCAGTAGAATACCAAGAAGCCCTGCAAAAAATGGCTATAACTACAAACTACAATACAACCCTGATAACAACATGAACAAAAGCAAGAACAACAGGAAAAGGAAAATCACATGGTATAACCCCCCCCCCCCCCCCCCCATACGATGGGAAACTTAAAACAAACATAGGGAAAGAATTCTTTAAAATCTTAACAACATCGTTCCCAAAAGAACACAAACTGTCTAAAATATTCAACAAAAATACCGTCAAACTATCATATTCATGTATGCCCAACCTCAAAAACCTAATTGATGCATCCAACAAAATGAAAACCAACACAACAAAGAAGGGTGAAGAAAGGAAATCTTGTAATTGCACCAAAAACGAGCAGTGCCCCTTAAGCAATAAATGCCTCTACAACAATATTGTATACCAAGCCACTGTGACATCAGAAAATGAAAACGAAACATATATAGGGGTTACTGAAAACCACTTCAAAACCAGATATGCAAACCACAAAGTCATTCAATAAAGAAAAATACAAAAACCAAACAGAACTGAGCAAATACATCTGGAAACTTAAGATGCAAAACTGAACTACAATATATCCTGGAAAATCTTAAAAAGGGCATCATCATACAGTAATATTTCAAAAAGATGCAACTTACATTTAACTGAAAAATGGGTAATACTATGTAAACCACACTTAGCAACTTTAAACACTAAAACAGAAATAGTAAACAACTGCAGGCACAAATGGAAATCGTTGTTAGTGAACACACCCCAAACAACTACCTGAAAACCCCCAAAACACGTGCAACTAACCCGCACGTGTAAACAGTGACAACTGGGCCCCACACGCTGTAAAACACCGGCGGTGGGTGACCCAAACATCATCCTGACGAGAGCAAGAGCTCGAAACAATATTGTAGATTTTAACATTCATTTTAATACTTGATTTTAAACAAATGTTGCTCCCCAAGGGGTCGAGCGCTTTTGAAATCATTTTAGGCATTTTAATAATATTCATCTATTTTAATATATATATATAGCTGAACAATTAAGTAGTGGGAGAAAACAAGTGCAGGCTAACAATTCTTCAGTCATTAGAGTAATGACTTGGCAAAGATTTGAATTAAAACAAAACAAAACATTGAAGATGAGGGGGAATATATTACAATATGAGATACCCTTCACTAGCTGTCTGAGGGAACCATCGTACTCCCCTTCGAAGGCAGATCTATTTGTATTGCCTGCTCCTAGGCCTTTCGTCCGCTGGATCGGACTCATCAGGGAGACACGACTGTTTGTGTCTGCGCTCTTGGTGTCAGATAGAGACACACCACAGTCCGTAATTCTGTGGTGTTCTCACCACCAAGGGTTCAAAAAAGAATCCAACAGCACCCCCAAAGCAGCCAGTGGAGGGTAGTAAATGGAACAAAACGAAAGTGTGGAGAGGAAAAAAGTTGCTGAAAAACTAAAAGCATTATGCAAACAGTATAAAATGTAGGGGACAATCTTTGAGCCTATGCTTGAGGATCCATTCAAGGATGCAAGGGAGATCAAAAGATATGGAACAGTCTGAGTGGTCAGCTCTGCTGTTCAATAACCCAAGCATTGTGAGTGGTATATATAATGTATGGAGAGAGAGAGAGAGAGCGAGAGAGAGAGAGAGAGAGAGAGAGAGAGAGAGAGAGAGAGAGAGATGCATACACACTTATATACAAACACACACGTACATATTCCCCCCGAAAAGCCTGTGTGGCGACACCTTGAAATCTATTTGATTTATCTCTGGGGGAGAAGATTGTGACCTAGTTTGCATTGTCACTATGTATGTAGGCAACTCTCTCTCTCTCTTTCTCTCTCTCTCTCTCTCTCTCTCTCTCTCTCTATATTCATATATATTATATATGTATAATACAAGCATTGAATTTACAAGGATTGAATACAGGCAAGCTGATAAGCATGGACAGGCCATTTATGGGCAAGGATATCAATCAACAGAATCTTCCATCTCATTCATTTGACAAAACTACAACTCTAAAAGTATATATTTCCAGGGTGACATGATGATAGAGCATGTTGAAGAGAACCGTAAACACAAAATTGACAATAGTCAATCAATGAGAAAGAATTGGAGCGAACAATTGAAAGATTGGTATCCATGGCAAGATGCTGATAATAAAGAACTTACTTACTCAGATGACCCTTGCGATGTAATGAAATGTCATACCAGGAACAGTCTTGGGTTAGATAAGTACTATATTCAATATATTTATCTCGCAAAACAAAATAGAGCAACAGATGGGCTTTAAAAAACAAAGAGAAGTAGAAAGGGATCTAGCGTGTAATGAACGTGGAATATATCAGTTTAGCAGAACAGGAAAAACACTTGGGGGGAGCTTAACGTCAGAAGTTCTTCAGAGAAGAATCCCCCTTACATCCCACCAGACAAGTGCTTCGGCCCTGAACTCATTATACTCGAAAGGGGATGGACTACATCCGGGTCATGACTCCTAGAAGGCCCTCTGCTGTCAATTGTTTGTGTTTCCAGGATTCGAGCCAGCAACTTCTGGATAGGAAGACGTCTTGAGGCATCACCTTTTTGAGGTCTTCTCAGTTTGCTGTCGGACTCCTGTTCTATGTTGGGAAATGTAATGAGATTCACTTTTGTTCTTCCTCGACCAGATCCTGCTGGAACTCTTTTCGGCTGCCTCTGCCATTGCCTTCGGGTTCTGGTCCTCTTCTTTTCGGAAATACCAAGCTGCTTCATGAGATCATAGTCCGATGAGCTTACAAACTGCCTTGCTTCAGCTTCTATGGTGAGGACTTTGGCTTGAAAGCCAGATTGCCTCAAGCTGTTGGCTAGGTTGGTTTACTTTCCAGTGTCGTAGATGTGAGCTTTCTCTATTCTGCTGTCGTGGCACAGTAAGATCAGTCAGAATTAAATGTTTTGATGAACCTGGGTGGAGCATAAAATCCGGTCTCGTGTCACTTTTTCCTGACGATCTCTGGACAGTTTTTTCCTTTTTGGAAGGTCTGCTGTGCACTCACGGTGCACGCCATTCAGTAAACCCTGATTCCATTCTCTTGATGCCACAGCTGTTTCAGACCATGATCTTTGGTCGTCGTTGGCGTTTCTGCTGGCGTAGAGTTTGGCCTGGCAGTGTTTCCTGCATGCGATTTCTTCAAGCATTTGGTTGTGTCTCCTCCATGTGTAGCTTTCCTGGGTTAGTGCTGCTTTGCGTGAAAATTAGTGGTCTCGTTGAACTGCCGTCTGTATTCTCCTAGTATCCTCTTCTTTCTTCAGCTCATACTTGACTATGATGAACGTGGCTTGGACTAAACATGAATAATTTGACAGAACACAAAAAAGATATTTAGACGCACAGGGGGTTGAAAAGCTCTTTCACTCTACGAAAGAGAAGTGGGGTCTGATGGCAACATGGCGCTTGACTCGAGTGGTAAGTCATGATACAATTATCATGGTAAACTGTGCGTCAAAATCAACTTAACCGGATGGACATGATAATGACTTGTAGTATAACAATATCACTGCATATTCAAATAAATAGCAAAAACTGAAATGAAAAAGGAAGATGTAAACAACAATTGCCTGCCTAGCTAAAAGATGTGTTATAACAATCTAACGGAAAAGCAAAGGCATTCCAAACTAGGTCCATAACAGATTTGAGCACATGAAAGATGTAAATCGTAAATCTAAAAACGGACTGCAAAGTTTAAATGGAATCTTATGTAGACTGGGTCAGCCTGATGTAAATATAATCTTTGAGTATAGCGCACCGTACAGTGTTATTCCAGACTCCTGGCTGATCTGGATCCAGAGAGGTGCGGTGCTGCAAAGCTGAACTCTGGTCCTTCCTTGTGAATGAAACTCATTTGACACACACTCTAAGATTTAAATCAAACACCAAATGGTGAAAAGGGAAATCAAACTTTTAGTGTCACTTTCTGGTGAATTGTAGCAATGAACCTCGAAAGTTTAACTCAAGGAAAAAAAAATTATGCGGGTCCTCCATATCCATTATTTCCTCCACATTTCTCTTGTTTCTTTTCGTTTTTTTTTTCTTTTCGTTTTTTTTTTTTTTATAAGTGGGGCCGCCATCTTCCTTTGACAATAAACGATTTTGGATTGTGCGAAGAAAAGCTTAAAGAGAACTTCGCCTACACGAACTGCATCGCAAATAAAACACAGTATATAATCTTGACTATACGTTTACATGAAAGATAAAGACTCTCACAAATGCGACTATCGTGTTGACGGAACCGATTTTTATGCCTACGTTCTTTGTAGGAACCATTGGTGAGTACATTTCGGAAAAGTGTAAAATTTGTACGTGTAAGACATCATTTTAGATCACTGAAACATGTTTTTATTGGTTTCAAAATGATTTCAATCAACACAAATAAGATGAATCACATTATTCCCATGTGTAAAATATATGTATGTACATATTGCTTTTGAAAGTGTATGCAGAATATCATTGATTAACAGTCGAGTATCAGAAAACAGTTTTTTGTTTTGTGTAACTTGTTCTAAGGGCCAAGCTATTGATGATGGCATTGGATTCCTAGATCTTAACGATGAAACTCATAGTTGAAAACACTTTCATTACCGTTTGATATTATTATGCGATGTAAACCATAACGGATTTTCTGTATTGTTCTCTCTCTCTCTCTCTCTCTCTCTCTCTCTCTCTCTCACACACACACACACACACACACACGCACACACACACACACATACACACGCGCGCGCGCGCGCATGAAGAGAGAGAGAGAGAGAGAGAGAGAAGAGAGAGAGAGACAGAGAGACAGACAGACAGAGACAGAGACAGAGAGAAAGAGACAGAGACAGCGACAGAGAGAGACAGAGAGACAGACCGAGAGACAGACAAACACACTGAGACAGAGACAGAGACAGAGTGAGACAGAGATGTACGTCCCTCAGGGGTGGAACACAAGGCCAAATATGTTTCGAAGAAATCACATGACAAAAGACACCCTATGCCTTCTCTTCAGACAAGCTTTTAGGACTAACAAGAGGCAATTGTCGTCCTTTCTGATCGTCCTCTCTCTGACCTGATGGACCCCTCTTGAAAGGTGAGGTGAAAGGTTTGGAGGTATGAAAGGCTCAATGCATATGCCTTGTCCAACCAGCAAAAAAAATGAAACACAGCTGCCGCAAAGCTTTCAGTTGTAGTCTTTCATTATTACCACACAGCTGCCCACTAAGTGCCTTCTGACGCCGTTAACTCGCAGGGGTTAAAAGGTCACATCCCGAAAACTGCAACTAACAACAAAGACCAATATGATCAATAAATCATGAACACAGATTTATTGACGTAGAAGCTAAAGTATTGTCATCCTTATTAGCGGAGAAAGATAGACATGCTCAGATTAGAAGAGGCATTTTCTTTCATTTTTCGCCGCCGGAATTTAAAAACAAATGAAAAAAGAAACAACTATTTGCATTCAACGAAAAGAAATACATTTTCAAACGGCTGTCTGGACAAACAGGTAGCACACTATGCGGTAAGTGTCACTGTGGATGGTGTGCAACTTTCACTACTTAGTCGCTAGATACTACAATAACGACAACAACAAAACAAAACAAAAGAACAACAACAATAACACTGACAAAGAAAAGGAAAAAGGGCACATCATGAATTTCAACAACAACAAAATCAACAACATCAAGAACAACAAGAACAAGAACAACAAGAACAACAACAATAACCTGAACAACACTAACAAAAAAAAGAGAAAACAAAAGGCGTACTACGAATTTCGACTGAAAAAAAAGCGAAAAAAAAATCCAGAACTATGCCAGGAGAATGATTCTGAAAGGTAGAAAAACAGTGAAGGGAAGTTAGGAAAAAAAAGACACAAATAAAAACAAGCAGAGTTGAAGACAGTGTCAGAAAACAAGTCACCAGCTCAGACCTTCCTTGAGGCGGGAGAGCTATTTGCACTGGAAACAGCTTCCAGAATATCTACGAACGAAGACAGTTCCACAGACGAGGACAGGCAAATGCATCTGCTTGGATCATTGATTGTCTGACCTCTTCTTGGTCACTTAGTTGTCCTGTTTGATGTCAAAGACATTGTGCATGCGCCCGGGTACAAAGACATCCAAATTCACGCGTGAAGGTCAGTTCTTCAGGTTCCCTGCCAAGAACAGAACCGTGGAGAACATACTGGAGTTGCAGAGTCTAAGGTTGGTCGTGACAGAGAGGTGTTCTGGTATCAGTTCTGTAAGTGTTCAAATAGTGAGAGAGAAAGCGAAAGTTGTTTTGTTTGTTTGTTTTGTTTTGTTGACGGTGCGTCGATGGCTAGAACTTCCAGATGTGTAACCCCTCTTGTCTTGCTTTGCCATCGATATGATTGAATAGAAAACATTATTCTAAGACTGGATTAGGTAAATAGATCAACACCAACACACACACAGACACAGACACGGACAGACAGACGGACAGACAGACAGACAGACATATATATATATATATATATATATATATACACGCGCGCGCGCGCGCGCGCGCGCGCACTGATAACGCATGCACGAACGTGCGCAAACGCACAACACATTCATACAGACACAGCACATACATAAAGACCACTGTTCATACACACACACACACACACACACACACACACACACACACGACACACACACACGCACGCACGCACACACACACACACACACACACACACACGCACACACCACGCACGCACACACACACACACACACACACACACACACACACGCACACACGCACGCACGCACACGCACGCACGCACCACACACACACACACACACACACACACACACCACACACGTCACACACACGCACGCACCACACACACACACACACACACACACACACACACACACACACACACACACACACACACACTCCAGAAACAGGGTGATAACGTAGATTTACTTCATCATCACAAATTAATCAATAGCAAAAATCAAATCAAATCAAATAAAACAGACGGATTAAATAAACAGATGGAGAAAACAAAAACGGCCAAGGAAAAGTAGCATGAGAGAGAGAGAGAGAGAGAGAGAGAGAGAGAGAGAGAGAGAGAGAGAGAGAGAGAGAGAGAGAGAGAGAGAGAGAAAATTAGGTTCAGTTGTTGATGTCCACCGTAAGATGCTGACAATCTGAAAGACTTGCCGGAGCAGCAGCTTTGTCGGTAAGCTACAATGAAAAATGCGTTTGTTGATTGTTTGTTTGTTTTGTTACTGACATGAACAATTTTAAGCAAAACTGTCCGTTTCACAGAAGCATGGCCGATCTCGGTTGTAGATTTTAACAGACCCTGAATTTTCGTTTCCATAATCTGTTAGCATGCATGTTCCATATCCAGGATATTCAGAACATTATGTATAGGCCTGAAGGGCAGGGATGAAGTACAGCGATTTTGTTTCCTAGTTCATTGATTTTTTTAGACATACACACACAGTGTCAAAGCCTAATATACTACAAATTATCACCAAAGTCAGCAAAACAATGAAGAGCCAGGATAAAACTCTATTCCAAAGCGAAAGAAAAAAAAAATCGAGGCGCATATTGTGTCACCTTAGAAATGAGCTACAACATACCAGTTGCACAATTACTGACTGAAGTTCACCGTCTGATGGTTATTCTAGCTCTATTAGCCTACACTATCATCATTAGCTGAAACGTCATCAGTTGAAACAATATATCGTCATCAACGTAACAAAATCATCTGTTGAAATATCAACACATCATTAGATGAAGCAAAGCAACGTATCAGCTGAAACAAAATTACGCTAGGTTGAAGAAAATAAACCATCATCACCTGAAACAAAACATCATCGGTTTAAACAAAACAACGTCATTGGTTAAAACAAGACAATACTATCAGCAGAAGCAGAGAATCATCGGTTGAAACCTAACGACAGCATTGGCTGAAACATAGCAACATCATCAGCTGAAACAGAATAATATCATCGATTAAAACAGAACAGCATAATCGGTGGAAACGATATAATATCGTCATCAGCTGGAACAAGACAATATCATCTGAAACATACAAAAGCCGTCTTTGTGTTATCGACAGAAAATGTTTCTTCTTTGCAGCCCCCAGTGGCAGGTGAAGATACTGCCTGAACAATCCCTGCTGGACACACATGCGTTATCAGGGCACAAGACGAACAGAGCTACCGCATTCAACCAAACTGGAACAGGATGTAGCGGGACCCAGTCTCACTAAACCGTTTTTTTTTTTCTTTTTTCTTTTTTGAAATAAAAAAAAATGTAATTCAAATTTTTTTTTCATTATCTTTTTTCCATCCTCCTATTTTTTCACCACCGTCCTCTTTTTTCCCTTCCCTTTTTCAAAAATAAAGATTAACTCATGCCCACCATGCAGTCTGTGTGTTGTTTACATACGGACAGTCGCATGCTAACGTTAATCTAAACTCTTTCCCTTGCAATGTCTGCGGCCGGCAGTGTGCCCCAAATACAGACCTACACACTTGCTGGAGGCCCCAGTCTGGCAAATGCCTGCATACACGTATGTGAAACCCACAGAAGCTTTCATCGACTATATCTCCATGGGCGCTTTCGCAAGTACTGCACGTTTTTTTTTTTTCTCCCTGAAAAACCAGTTCGAGCGTGCTGAAGTCTCAGAACAACATATTGTGCTGGTACACCCATCTTGTATTTTTTTAAACAACATACTGAGCTGGTGCATTCATTTTGTAATTTTTCATTTTTTTAAACCAAGTCACAGAATATGGGACAGCAACTAATTTCATTTATGCACTATACATAAACTTTTTTTTCAAACGAATTATGAAAAAAAACTTCGTCAAATGAAAACAAACAGCAAACAATTTGCTGTTTATTTATACAAAATTTCAAGCGTCAAATGATTTGTGAACTCATTCCGGTGTCGCGTGAAAACTGGGAACGTGATATCTGGGAAGGCTTCCCAGATATCACAGATTTTTTTGGAAACGCGTTCCCAAAATGTACTGTGATATCTGGGAAGGCCCGTGATATCTGGGAACGTGGTTTTTCAGAGCTCAGAAAGGCGGAAAGAAGACGAAAAAAATGCATTTTTGAGATAAGGTAGGAAACAATTTATTTAGGTGCAATTGAGATCTTTTGCCTTCTTGTTACTTTTTTTCCCATTAATTTCTTGGCATGATTTTCACAAAGTACAGCAAGCATGTTCAGTCGCACACACAAGATGAGCGCTCGATGCGTCCGTACATGTCTCAAGTGTGCGTGAGAAACAATGTAACTTGAAAGGAATGCAACTTACAATTCAAATGCATGCATGCATATCATGAAATTTCATGAAATGGAAAAAAAATCTGCTAGGAAGGCCACATTTAGTCTATTCTCTGAGACGTTCCCAGATTTCACACCAGTTCCCAGATTTCACGATTGGAAGTTCAGGAAATCTGGGAACGCGTTCCCAGATATCACGGTAAATCTGGGAACGCGTTCCCAGATATCAACGGTTCCCAGATATTATACGACACCGGACTACTTACAACACAATTAGTATCAGGATGGCCGCCACACCAGCCTACGGACAGGATAACTGGGAATTAGCGAGTAAAGTGTAAATCCCCCAGCAAACCCAGTCCTTTTCAGTTAGGACCATTTTTGTTATGCTCATTCCTTGTGTACAACATCCTTCCGAACATTGAACGTGTGTTATCATTGTGTAGGAGTTTTCGGATCGTTATTTTGTTTCACTGTATGCATTAGATTTTCCCTGTTGTTTTCTTCAAGGTAGCCGAGGCCGCATTTTGATCAGCGAGTCAAATATGAGAAGTAAACAACTCAACACACAGAGACCAAGACTCTCAGTCTTGGGGACTCTGTGAGTTGAGTTGTTTACTTCGTTCTCTCCCAGTACTCTCGCCATTGTGTTCATGCTGATATAATCACAAATGCGGAGGACAGATCTCCTTTTCTAGGCTAAGAGACTTACCTTATTTTGAAAGACCCAGCATACGTGAAACAACGCTAATTCATGTTCCGGCGCGTAACGCCGCGCGAAATAACAGCTAACTGGGCTATTTTCGCCCACAGATCGTGATGGAAGGCGTTGTTTGTCCATAGGAGTGACCGCGGCGGCTTCGGATGTAGTGACGACCGTGTCCCACAGTATGAACAGCATTTCGCTCTATTGTCATTTCCAGCCTTTGTGTATGCTGCTAGTGTACCGCATGGACAAAACACCTTTCGAGCAAAGACACGATTCCTGTTCTTGTCAGGTGTATGTGTTTCTGTACAAGTCCTCAGGATCGAGACGTGTCGCATTTGTTTGTTATTTTCTCTTTGGGTGCGTAATTTTACAACACAACTTGCCCTCACTCTGCTTGTTGTACTCTTCGTTAAACAAAGCTCTGATCTCTTTTCCAACCATGCAGATCGATCTAGATTCAGAGGAACAGCAATAAAGCGACAACGGCACACACACACACACCCCACACACACGCTCAAACACACACACTCAAACACACACACACACACACACAAATACGCATACACGCACACACACATACACACAGGCATACACAGCACACACACACACACACACACACACACACACACACACACATACACACACAAGTACACACACACACACAAACACACACACACAAAGTACAAACACACACACACACACACACACACACACACACACACACACACGCCACACCACACCACACCAAACTATACACACACACACACACACACACACACACACACACACACACACACACACCACACATACTCTCTCTCTCTCTCTCTCTCTCTCTCTCTCTCTCTCGAATTGCATCAAGCTGTTATGTATCATCAACATCGTCAGTCTTGTAGTCTGACCGACATGGAGGCGCCACACACGATCGGCCGACCAGCTTTCTGTATGTTCTCCTGTCTCCCATCTCTTTCAGGGCGTCATCTAGTCTCCAGCCCGTCCATTGTCCTCCTGTCTCGATCTCTGTCTGCTTCCAACTCCCCCCTCCCTCCCTCCCCCCCCCCCCTCCCTCGCTCTGCCTTGCAGGAATGTCTTGGCAAACCCTGGTGATAATGAGACGTGACTGTACAATTTTAGTTTGGGTTTTTTTTTTTTTTTTTTTTTTTTTAATCGTGATCAGGAAATCTCCACAGGGCTCTATGAATTGCCTCATTCTTTCTTTATTTTACTCACTTATCGTTTGTGATGAGGTCTTTGCAGGAGACAGAGCTTTCGTTTACATCTCACTGCAGTAGCCTATGTTCTGTCAGTATCAGCAGTTAAGGTCCACGACTCACAGGCATACAGTAGTACAGAAATGACCAGGGAGCGCAATATGATCTGTGAACTAGGAACAATTTGTTGGTTGTTGTTGCTCCAAACAACGGAGTCCTACATACGCACTTACAGTCCGTGCAGTCCTGCAGAGTGCTTCGGGGGTTTACACCCATTGCGACGACTACTTCCAGATAGTTGTAGCTATGAACGATTTTCAGCTTCTCAAAGTTTACCCGGTATCATTGCTGATGCCATTACTTTACTGTTGCTGATCATTAGTTTCGTTTTCTCCGCCGCAGAGGTCTTATCAAGGCGTCCCACCAAACGAGCTAGTTCTTCTTTTCCTGCCTTACCATCAACGTCATCGGCCATAACATACCCTGGTAATTGCTTTGCATCCAATACTGACTGTTCCTTCATGGTTTTCTCAGGCGTCATTCATGATTCTTTCGAAGTAGACGTTAAAGAAAGCGGTAGAAAGTAAGCAGCCTTGTTCTATACTGCGACTGTGGTTCTGCTCCAGTACTATATGCGACTGTTGAAGTAGACTGCGCTGGTAACCTCGTCATTGAGGTGTTCTGTCACTGTCATCAGGCTGGCGTTGATGTTGCGCAACCTCATGGTGGCTGATGCGTGCCGTACTCTGTCAAATGCCCTCCTGATATCAACGAAGAAGCAGCCGAACTCTTGTCAGTGTTGAAAGCACCTTTCGCTCAGTATCCTGAGATTGAGGATCTGTTCTGTTGTGCTGGCTCCTGGTCAGAAAACTTGCCTGTTCTTCAACCATGATCTTTTCTACATTTTTGATTTCTCGTAGATATACTTCGTTACTAAAGCGCTTGAAAAAAAATCCAGTATAATCCGTTAAATCTCTACATCTTTACAGCGTATCGCACAAAAAGGGGTGAAATTT
The DNA here is from genome assembly GCA_033310375.1 of Conus canariensis. Classification (NCBI taxonomy): domain Eukaryota; kingdom Metazoa; phylum Mollusca; class Gastropoda; order Neogastropoda; family Conidae; genus Conus; species Conus canariensis. The sequence goes on from CM065724.1 coordinate 31,629,194, forward strand.
AAATTCGAAATCCATCTATTTCACAAAACTGATGAATTAGATAGTGTAACTTTTTTTAAAACATTTTTTTTTCTCTCGGAGAACTGTGATAGCCGATTCATTTTCTGTGTCAGGCTCCTTGATATTTCTGAACGGACTTTGATGTCTTTGCTTTGCGTGACGTTCGGATTAGAACAGTGTTGAACGCCTTAAATTCGTTTCCATGGGAACGACGGATTCATATAGGCTTAAACTACAAATAAAACTGATGATGAAGTCTGGAAGTATATGTTCACCGAAAATAAAAAACAACAGGAAACAACCACACGGACGTATTCGTTGTAGCCGTTGCCCTGGGTAATAGGTGATAATGTTCTCTCAAATATCCAAAAGCTGGATTTCTTACCATTGGACGTCTTCGTATGGGACAAAAATATTTTTAATGATTGCTAACATCGCAGCAGTTTGAATTTTTAACTTTTCAATGAACCTATACTTTCACTGCATGCACGAGCACAAAACGCTTAACTGGTTAGATTTGGATTTTTTTGTATGCGACAAAAACGTTTTTTAGAATTGCTGACGATACCGTAGTTTATTTTTTTTTAATTTCCTTTTGTTCCAATCTTGTAGAGAATATTTCGCCACATCGTGATTGCAATTCGGTTACCTATATATGTATTAGGTGTATATGTTCATTTACGTAAGTCATGACTAAAACAACTACATCAGTGCAACCTAAGACATACACTTTGCATACCGTGAAGAATTAACATTACATTAGTGGCTTGCGTGATACACACGTCAGTGTGACATAGAATTACCAGAATTTGCAAGGGCATCTAATATTAAAAAAAAAGAAACAGAGACAATTTATTGATAAGTTTCTTTTGGACTTTAAAACATTACAGAGAGACTGACTTTCTCAAATCCTTTGAATTATAGGTTGGAATATGACGGAAGGTGATAAATAAGTCACGTCACTATGTGACATGACAATACTAAAGAGGACGGTCATAACTGACTTATAGCAGCATAGAGTATGTCAGATATGAAACCGGTCACAGTGTGTTGTGGCTATTATACACAAAGCTGTTTAATCTGTGCATAATACATTTGTTAAATAACCAATTTTCCCCTTAAAAGTCCCAAAAGTCATTTCCATTGCGTAAACATGTTTATCGATAGGATACCTGTATTTCAGTTTGCTGAACAATTTTGGTTGTCTAGCTTTGCATGATTAATTCTACATTTATGAATAAAAAGAACTTCGCCATAACAATACCTAATAGAAAGTTGGACGTGTTCTGGTTACATCCCATATTGTAATCAAAACAAGGTCGACATTCAGTGACAATCTGGTACAATAAATCACATTTATTTTCAAATGTTTCTTTCTTTTAATCCTTCTAGAATTCTTGAGAACACACATAGAAAACTATTTGTAGTGATTTTTTTTCTCCTCACAAATGGGTTGTTCCAATATCAACAGTTACAAAGGACACTGAATTCATCTCCAGAAAAAATGAAACTAAAGAAAAAGCACACACATACATGTAATATATGTACACACACACACACACACACACACACACACACACACACACACACACACACACACACACTGATGTCAGTAATGTCACTATTCCATTCCTCACAAGCCTCCACATATACCCCTCCCATCTCACTCAACACCTGCACTCAAACTATTTCATTTTCAGACGAACAGCTATCACATCCCACCATCATTCCATATTCACTAGCACGAAAACGTGTGTCAGAGAGAGAGGAGAGAGAGAGAGAGAGAGGAGAGAGAGAGAGAGAATATGTTTGAGCGAGGCGAAGTCTAAGATGAAGGGGAAGCAGTGGGAGGGGGAGGGGGTGGGAGCGGGGGGGGGGGGGGGGGGGGGGGGGGGGGGGGGGGGGGGGGATAGACTGTGCAAGGAAACGACTGCAGTGGGGATAGATACGATGGGGGGGGGGTAAGGGAGGAGAAGTGGGGGGGGGAGGGGAAGAGGAGGGCCACTCAAAGACAAAATAAAGTGTCAAATACTCGCAACTCACCTGCCAAGAACATTGTTTACAAGCCTGAGCATCTCTACATCTCTATGGGTGATACAAAAACCAATAACCAGCCAAACATGGTGATCTGTTCTGTGGGTCTCTTTGCAGATATAACAGGCATTTACTGGCACCAGTTTATTTGAAGTGTATTTTCTACCATGTTTTGTCTTGCGTTAAAAGTTCTTCAGTCCTGTGGCTCAGTCTCACATTGCTTTTGAATGGAATCAAGCCTGACATACATCGCCCCATTCCTGTTGTACATGCCTTGATTTGCAAGAAGAATCAAGAGGTAGAAAACTGATCAGTAGAGATAGTTTCATCAAGTCCGAGCAAAACCACGTTCTTTCTGATGCGGATATTAGCCGCAACCTAACATTCCCCTCTGAGGTTTTCTATCTGCATTCAATGTTGTTTCATCACATTATCTTCCACAGCATATTTTCGATTGCATCCCGTTTGCATTTATAAAAAAAAATGCAGCTATCAGAATCGGAAATCTTAATTAAGAAAAATACTTAAGTCTCAAGTATTGTATGAACTACACGTAAGTGAAGCCATTTGGTATGAAGTCCTTAATTTTGTGTGTTTCAGATAAGTCAGTTTCCATGGCCTGTCATATCACAATTTGTATGACCATTACATAGAACAAGTTGGTTTCCAGTCATCTTGAATTAGACTTCTATAGAACAATAATTAACATACTTTCTGTTTAGAGAAATATATAGTATTCAAAGCAGCTGTCATTTCACTCAATACAGTATCAATAATCTGTAAATTTAGTTTCCTGAAATACTCTTTAAGTGATGACATATCTAATGTATGCTAAAATGAAACCCCAGCGGTATAAACACTGTATGTTTCCTTAAATTTTGTGCTTCTTGAGAAAGTGCCATATTCTTTAAACATATTTGACAGCCCATGAATAAATAGTGCATGATTAATCTGCCACCCACTTTCAGTTTTTGATTATGATTTATTGCTTCTGATAACGGATCACTGGAATTGTGGGGTTCAATTTTGTTAATGCTGTCTTACATACTCTAAAGAAATCTTGTCAAATGGGATTATCAGGTGTTTTTGACAGGTAAAAACTAGGGCCATTCGGCTAAGTTGCTGGATGAACTGGAAAATATGCTCCTCCATTTGTGATCACGATGGTATATTTTCCTTAACAATTCATTTTCAGAGTTGACATGGAGATTTTCAAGTTTGGTATTCCAAGACCACAATTGTTTTTGTTTCCGTCACTGTTGTTCTTCTGCTTACTCTGTCCCGTCCATTGTTCCAGACGAATTGGAAGGAACGTTTGAAGATGATTAGCAGTGATTTGGCTGCTATCTTTCTATACCACTAAAATTACATCCACCGTTCTCGATCAATTTCATTCTCTTCAAAGTCACGTTTGAAAGAAAAGTACTGTGGCTTATTTTCAGTTGAAGCCACTTGGTTTTCGTTCTTTCTGAATATTCTTTCAGCTGTTTCTTCCCAGCCATCTAAGGAGTTTAATTAGATGTCTCTCACAGAAAGAACTTTATATAAAGTATTTCAATACTCTATGGTATGTTGTAAGACATAGCTGATCCTTCAGTAACACTTGTTATAATTTACATTGCTTTACTGTGTGCAAATTTCAATGTTTTCCAATTCTATGTTTCTTTTCCTAGCATTTTCTTATTGCACGAGTACAATCAAGATGACGAAGACGGTAACGTGTTCATAAATTTCTTGTGACAGTTTGATGACTTCAAGAAAAAAAAGGAAGAAAACCTTCAGTATGAAACATCTATGTTGTTATCCACGTTTTAAAACAAAAGCAAGTTCAGATTTGTCACTCAAAAACATAGGAATAGCAGATCTATCTATCTATCTATCTATCTATCTATCTATCTAAGAGTGTGCATGAAATTTTTGTTGGCTTTACTAGAGCTGTTTAACCGTGCACGAGTCCTGAAGAGACCTTTCATAGGCGAAAGCTTGGCTAATAAAATTCTAACTCTGTGGGCGATTTGACGATTTACAGAGAGAGAGAGAGAGAGAGAGAGAGAGAGAGAGAGAGAGAGAGAGAGAGAGAGAGAGAGAGAGAGAGAGAGAGAGAGAGAGGATGGTAAGGTTGTACATATAGAAACCAGTGTCCATGGGGAAGAGGAGTTGAGGGTGGGGATGAGTGAGCAGGGTGGGGTTTGGAAGGAAACTTTGAACTCCGAGAGACCTGTGTGTCTTCACACGTGCTAAATATACAGCTGTAAGGACGCACTGGTCAAGCCCAGAAGTGGCACCAGTTGGGCACCAGCATCATCACAGCGATCTGCTTAACTCAATCGAGTCGCAAAGAAAGGGGCTGTAATTCTTCCGCAAGTCGCACGAGATTCACTGAAAGAAACAAATCATTAAAATCCAAATCTGTATTTATAGATATAACGTAAAATCATCGAACAGACAAAAATGTGAAGCTTAAATTCAGTCTGGCCTGATGGCATTGGAGCTGATAATTATCTTTAGATTTTATTCAAAATTCGTATCCGTGCAGGAAGAATACATTCAACACGACCTCAAAGGCAAGTAGACGTATCGGAATACCGTATCCAAAGTGACTCGATTGAGTTAAACATAAGCTTAGCACAATCCAATTAATAAAGTATCCGGTCACCCGCTCTCTGAATTCTGTTTAGTTCACTGCGGGAGTTAAAGTCCATGAAGAAGGTCCCCAAATTAGCTTGCCAGCCAGTATGTGTCTCTGTCAAGGGGTTTGTCTTCTGAGGTTGTCATCCTGAAGCAAATACGTCGTCAGATGTAAGTAGATTGTCACCGATCGGCGGTACTGAATCAGTACGTCCATGTGTTTAAGAGTAATGGTGGTTCAAGATAGAGAGCGTGTGCGGCGCGCGCGCGCGCGCGCGCGCGCGCGTGTCTGTGTGTGTGTGTGTGTGGGTTGGGGTTTCAGTTAGGTGGAGATTAGGATAAGGTCCTCGGGGCTAGGTAGTAAGGTTAGGCTAGATAGGGGGCAGGTGAAGTAGGACATACAGTATTTTTTTTTATATGTAGTGCGTAATGTAACGGCTGCCTGTGAGTGCCTGTGTTAAGGTCGTGTGAGGCAGAGTTAGTCCAGGTTGATTAGTGTAACCTGTGGTTGTTAATGTATTGAAAAGGTTGTTGGGATGGAAGTTCTGGTGTGCATCAAAAGTAACAGTAGGACAGAATGAGTGATGGGGAATTGGATTGTTATAGGTAGGGTGTGGCCAAAACGCCGATCGAGTGAGAAGTTGTTGTTGGTTTTAACCTGTATTTAAAACTTAGGCAGGGGGGGGGGGGGGGGGGGAGGGGGCGGTGTCACCGATCGGCGGTACTAAATCAGTACGTCCATGTGTTTAAGAGTAATGGTGGTTCAAGATAGAGAGCGTGTGCGCGCACGTGTGTGTGTGTGTGCGCGCGCGCGCGTGTGTGTGTATGTGTGTGTAGGTTGGGGTTTCAGTTAGGTGGAGATTAGGATAAGGTCCTCGGGGCTAGGTAGTAAGGTTAGGCTAGGTAGGGGGCAGGTGAAGTAGGACATACAGTATTTTTGCCTTCCAGTCTTCATTTATTGAGGGGGTGGTAGGAGGAAGTTGGTTTCGTTCCCGATTGTTACCCTTTTGTTAATGTGCTTCTACACCACGAACAGCTACTGAAAAATCCTGATACGATTTTTTTTTTTTTTTTTTTTTTTTTTTTTTCTCCCAAACTGTTTACTGTTGGCTTGCATTTGGAGGATGGAATGAAGTTACAAAGGATTACATGGTCTTCTGCAAGATGTTGAGAATGTTCGTTAATATCAGGAATATACAACTTGATGATTACTTATCCCTCTATATAAGACTTGTGAAAGCTGTTCCCCACTATCTGGAAAAGAATTTAATGCTGATGGGAATGCGCGCGCCGCGCGCACGCGCACCGACAGTCATTGGTCTCTATTGATGTCTTTGTACTTCTTTTGTGTTTTCTTACTTCTTTTGTATTTATATTACTTACTCCTACCATTATTATTATTATCATTATTGCCAGTGTTTGTGTGCGTGTGTGTGCGCGCGCGCTACTTAGTTATTTACTTATACTATTTAAGTATTCGATTGTCAGTAGATTTTCTTTTTTCTTTGGTCCCGTTTCCTAAGCCGACGACAGTTTCCATATTGATAACCAGAAGGGAAAGGAGAGGAAAAGATTATTCTAGTCGGCAAAATGTGTATAAGCATTGTGAAAAAGTCTAGATCAGCGTCCCGCTGTTTCTGCTCTATGAACAACAGATATCATGTCGCTTTAGGTGTGGGATTGGGAGATGGGGGTGGGCTCATGTCGGTTTGGCGGGATCGCCCGCGTGCGCTTGTGCGCGCGCGCGCGGGGCGCCCCCCCCTGCCCCCCCCCCCCCCCCCCCCCGCCCTTCATCCTCCGCGGTGCTACTTCCGCCACTGCTACTACTGCTTGTTGTCTCCCCTCTGAACTTTCCTCGGGCTTTCCTTGTGGGCTTCTTTCGCTGTGAGGATGGTGTTATTGGGGGAATGGGTCATTTCATGAGACAAAATGCAACCAGGTGTTTTTTTTTTTTTTTTTTTTTTTTTTTTTTTTTTTTTTTTTTCGTCCGCTACTTGTGTCATTCTTGAATCCTTTTTTTGACCTTTCATTTCGGGGATGGCCCTGGGGGGCATGCGGACCTGTGTGAGGGAGGGGGGGGGGTTGGGGGGGGGGGGGGAAGGAAGAATCTGAAACAAAGCAAAAATGTAGTCTACATTGTTAGACACTGTTTCTGAGATGTCGATGTTGCTGTTCTCTCTCTCTCTCTCTCTCTCTCTCTCTCTCTCTCTCTCTCTCTCTCTTACGCGCACACAGACACATAGATATGCAGACGATGGGCGCATGCGCGCTCAAGTACACACACGCACGTTCACCTAAACGTGCGAGTGCACACACACACACACACACACACACACACACACACGCACACACACGCACGCACACACACACACACACACACACACACACGCACGCACGCACACACACACACATACACACACAAGCGCGCGCGGGCGTGTGGGCAGGCACCTTTTGTTGTTGAAGTTGATGCGTTGTGGGGGCTTGTTGTGCGTGACACAAGTATTCGGAACCTATCATTGAACAAAAACAAACTCAGACATCCAAATGCGGCTCACGCTGAACTGCGCCCCCCCCCCTCCCCCCCTCCCCCGCCCCCATAAATCATGTATGAGTGTTGACACCATCGCTCACCTCTCGGTCAGTGATGCACGTGGACACCCGTCATCGTAGTGGAATTTTGTGATGGTGGATGGAATCGTTGGGGTGGGTGGGTGGAGGGGGTGGGAGGTGTTCAAAAACAAAACCAATCAGATGGGAAACCAAGCCAGCCGTTTAGTGGTGGTGGTGGTGGGGGGGGGGGGGGGGGGGGGGGGGGGCTGTGTGTGTGTGGGGGAGGGGGGCGGGGGGGGTAGTATTTCACATGATTTAAAAACCATTAGTTTGATCGGTGTGTCATAGTTTTTGCCGATGTTAAAAATTTGATAATGCTTTGTGACTCTTTGGATCCAAGTTTGTTTGTTTGTTTTTAAGTTAAGCTATATTAATCGTTAAAACGAATCTGATTGTGTGAAAGATTATCTTTGTATTCCCTCAAAGATGCTGTTGCGTCATTATCCGCTTGCAATGGTCAAGGAGCTTTTGATTTTCTTTTATATATTTATCATACTTCTGATGTGTATAATCCATACAACTCGTATATATTTTTCAATCTTTATGTTTGTCATTGTTTGTTTTTGCGTATCACACCAGGGGATGCGGTACATTAATGTATTGTATGAGAATCATTGTTATATAAGCTGTGCTTTTTGGAAGAGCTGGGTTCCATTCTTATTTCTGATCATTTTGGCCTACTTTGCTTTAAGTTCTGTATGTATGAAACAATTATTCACTGAATCGTCATGGATAGCATAACAATTGCTTCATTAAATTGTCAAGGGCTCGGTGATTTACATAAACGTAGGGATGTATTTCACTATTTAAAACAGAAAAAATACTCAATATACTGTTTACAGGATACCCATTTTACTAATAAACTAGAGAAGTATGTAACTGCAGAATGGGGATATAAATGCTTATTTGCCTCGTTTCGTTCAAATTCCAGAGGTGTAGCTGTATTGTTTTCGAATAATTTTGAATTCAAAATTACAGATGTACAACGAGATGAAAACGGAAACTTCATAATTGTAGCATTTAGCTCATTTGAAAAACAGTTTCTCCTGGTTAATGTGTACGGGCCTAATAAAGATAATCCCATTTTTTATAATTCACTTAAAGAAACTATAAAGAGCTACAGTACTAATAATATTATTGCTGTGGGTGATTGGAACATCACAATGGATCCACATCTAGACTGCTATAATTATGTACAAGATAATAATCCAAAGGCAAGAGAAGAACTCATAAACATGATGGAGGAAATAGGATTGGCAGATATATGGAGGGAAGACAATCCGGACTGTAGGAGATATACCTGGCGAAAACGAACTCCACTGAAACAAAGCCGACTAGACTTCTTTCTATTGTCTGATTATCTTTATATTTATCATGAAAAATCTGACATTGAACCAGGTTATCGATCTGACCATTCGATGGTTACATTATGCTTAAAATTTGGTAAAAGTGAAAAATTCAAAGGATTCTGGAAATTTAATGTATCTCTATTAAAGGATAAGCAATATGTAGACGAAATTAATAAGTTAATTCTGGATGTTATAAAAGAATACGCAGTTGATCAATCAGCGATACAAGATCAGTCAGTATTGTCTGAGTTAATAAAATCTGGACTCAGATTCAAGATTTCAGATAAAATTTTTTTGGATTTTCTGTTGATGAAAATTCGAGGGAAATCAATAGCTTACGCCACAATGAAAAAGAAAACAGCAACAGAAAAAGAGAACAAGATTTTAAAACGCATTGAAAGTCTTGAAAATCTTGAGAATAAAACAGAAATTGAAATAAGAATAATTGAAGAAAAAAACCAAGAACTAAGAGCAATCAGGGAACAAAAAATGGAAGGTGTATTATTAAGATCAAAAGCGAGATGGATTGCAGATGGTGAAAAAATATCAAAATACTTTTGCAACCTTGAAAAGAGAAACTATATTAGTAAACAAATGACTAAACTAGTGACTAAAGATGATGAAATAATAAACGAACAAAAAGATATTTTGAAGGAGGTTAAAACATTTTACGAAAATTTATACAAGAAAAAGATAACTGAAAAGTGTGAAATAAGAAAACTTGTTAAAAATATCCCACAGTTATCTGAAGATGAGAAAAAAATATTGGAAGGAGAAATCACTATAGAGGAAGCAAGCGAAGCTTTAAAAAATATGAAGCATGGTAAAAGCCCAGGTACAGACGGCTTCGGCGCCGAATTCTTTAAATTCTTTTGGAAAACACTGGGCCCACTGGTTGTAAGATCTGTAAATGAATCATACAAAGACGGAGAATTTTCAACAACACAGAAGCAGGGACTAATTATTTGCATACCAAAAGGTGATAAACCCAAAGAATATATAAAAAATTGGCGTCCTATTTCCCTCCTAAATGTAATATACAAAATAGCTTCCTCATGTATTTCAAAAAGAATAAGAAATGTTTTACCATCTCTCATCAGTGAGGATCAAACAGGTTTCATGGCTAATAGATTTATGGGCGACAACATTAGATTAATTTATGATTTGATTAATTATTTAAATGCGAAAAACCTTCCTGGACTGTTGCTCTGTATAGACTTTGAAAAAGCCTTCGACTCACTCGATTGGGATTTTATGTTGAACGTTCTAAGGGCTTTCGGGTTTGGTGAAAGTATATGTCACTGGATAGAAACATTCTATAAGGATATCAAATCAGCTGTTATTGTAAATGGCCAGGCTGCTCAGTGGTTTAAAGTAGAAAGAGGATGCAGACAGGGAGACCCTATATCTCCTTACTTATTCATTATATGCGCAGAAATTTTAGCCATAATGATAAAGGAAGAAAAGAAGATAAAAGGTATAAAAATAAACGATGTAGAACACAAAATATCCCAGTTTGCTGATGACACTCAATTAGTAAACAGTGGTGAGAAAAGTTCTTTTGAACAGTCTATTGATATCCTTACCACGTTTGGAAGAGTTTCAGGACTCCTCATGAACAGCGAAAAAAACGCAAGCAATATGGCTAGGATGTCATAAAAACTCCAAGAAAAAATATTGTCCTCATCTAAAAATCATATGGAACCCTTCTCAATTCAAAATACTCGGTGTTTGGTTTACTCAAGACTTGAAAGAATGTGATAACATGAATTATGAAGATACATTTTCGGAAGTTAAAATATTATTCAAAATTTGGTCTCAAAGAAGTATAACACCAGTCGGAAGAGTTGCTGTTCTCAAGTCACTCATTCTGTCTAAGCTCATACACCTCTGGATTTTGTTACCCAACCCACCTGACCACTTAATTCAAAAACTTCAAAAGATGTGTTTTAACTTTGTGTGGAATAGTAAACAAGATAGAATAAGCAGGAAAACAACAATTAAAACTATAAAACAAGGTGGCTTAAATATACCTGACATCAAAAAATATATTAATGCTTTGAAACTTTTATGGATAAAAAAACTTAAAATCACAAATCACAAATGGAAGAGCATTGTTATGAAAATATATCCATTCAGCGAAAAAATTGAAAATTATGGACCAGCATTTGGTACAGGATACATGAGCTCTAATTTGTTTTGGAGACACACCTTTATAGCCTATAGGGAATTTTGTCTTTGCGTGACACCACAAACATTAAATGAACTTCTAGCTGAACCTGTTTTTTATAACGACAAGGTAAAAACAGGAAATGAGATAATTAAACAAAAGAAATTAATTGAGAAAGGAAAGTATGCAATAAAACATTTTCTGAAGGAAAATGGACAATTCATGAACTTTGAAGAATTCATGACCAATGATGATTATACTATAAATTTTGTCTCATACTGTGGATGGATTTCCTCAATGAAAGAGTTCATAAAGAAAACTGGAATAAAACCTGATAATAACAATGCAAACACAATTCAGAACATGCCGAGGGCTTTTAATATTATTATGAAAGAAGCAAAAGGAGCTAAACGATACTATGAAATTTTTACTCAAGATGAGCGTAAGCCAAACTGTTGCTCTCAATGGCTACAAAAACTTAATTCTGAAGTTTCTTGGAATAAGGTATTTACCCACGTCCACAAAATTAAAGATGTAAAATTGAAATGGCTTCAAATTAGAATTATTCACAGAATTATTGGCACAAATATTGTTTTAAACGCCATGGGCCTGACAAACACGACGAACTGCACATTTTGCAATGAAGAGAGATTCAATCCAACACTTTTTATGGATGTGCAATTACGTTCAAACTTTTTGGAAAGAGGTTGAAAATTTATTTAACGAAAAATGCCGAAACTCGTTTACCATTAAAATAACACGCGATGTTGTTATCTTTGGAGTCGACAAACATATGCAAACAGAGACAATTTTTGACTTTATTATTATGGTTGCTAAATCTTATATTTACAAGTGTAAGATCGAAAGACGTAGGCCAAATGCTTCAGTTTTTCAGAGCCAGCTGAGCAGCAGATTCAAAATCGAACTCTATAATGCTAAAGTCAACAATGATCAAAACAGGTTTGATGCTGAATGGTACAATTACATGCCGATGATTTTTTACACAAATACTTTTTAAAAAATCGATAACAACAACAAAATCTCAATCTAACACGCATCTCCGTAATCCCAGTATCCATTTCTCAAGTTTTTTTGTTTGTTTGTTTGTTTGTTGTTGTTTTTTTTTTGTTTGTTTTTTGTTTTTTTTGTTTTTTTGAAATTCTCATGATATTTGAATTGACATGTTTTTGAATGTACATTTGAAGCAACATACTTTTTTTTAATGTATTGATATATTATCCGTATGCTCTTGCTGTAATGTAAAAAATGTATGTCAAATGTGTATGATATATATCAGGGGAGTTAAAAAAAAAAAACTGTTTATAGAACTTACAGAAATGATGCCAATGTACATATGACGTATTTGTAATCTCTATATTGTTTGATTAAAAACGTGAGAAGAAAAAAAAAAAAAAAAAAAAAAAAAAAAATGTGCTTCTACACCAGAGAAGGCGGGGCAGGATATCGGCTGTTGTTGATGTTGTCGAGTCAGTGAGTTGTTGTGGTAAATTGTCGTGTTGTTGCACGAGCAACAACTAGTTTGTTGGTCAGGCGTGTCAGCTCTGCGGAGGGATACACTGCTTTGACCAATCGTTGTTTTGTGTGGTGAGTAGAGTTCGCTTGATTCCGACCAGGGCGGAATGCGTTGGGGTAGCTTCACTTCGGTCCCTGGTGTTCGTCGGAGTGGACGTACTCCTTGTAGGTGCGGCGGCAGCGCCGTTAGTTTTTGAAGAGTGACTTCGAGTCATAGTTAGTGCCAGGTCCTCGTCGGGTTTGGGTGCCCTTGGCCTGTGCTGTGCCGGTGTCGTCCTTGTTGGCAGCCACTGTCAGCCAGTTGCAGAACTGGTGTGGTTGATCGTCTGTATGTCCAGGTATCCTGTTCCATCCTGAGGCTGGGGCCAGATCACCGCAGTCTACTGCCGCGTGCCGGCAGGTGAGCGGCGCTTTCCAGTGCCTGTTGTTTCCCCGGGAGAGGGAGACACCCAGGCCGTCTGCCTTCTGTGGGGCAGCTCTCCTCCGGCTACCGGTGCTCTTCCGGGAGTTCTCCGGCACTGGTACCTCGTCCCTGTTCAGGCGTCCTGTGAGAGGGCGCTGCACCAGGCCTTTTTCCCTCACCCTCAGTGTCCAGCGGGGCCTTCAGAGGAGGAGGCGTCCTTCGAGCCCCGGACTCGTCGAGAGGGCGTCTGGTGTGTGTGTGCGTTGGGGATCGTGCCCATCGGGGGAGAAGTCAGACTGCGGGAAGCCACGGTCAGCGCCGGGGTGCAGAGTCTTCGGGGAGGGTGTCGGCCCGCGGAGGAGCCACGGTCAGCGCCGGGGTGCAGAGTCTTCCGGGGAGGTGTCAGCCTGTGAGGGGCCACGTACAGCGCCGAGCACGAGCTTTCTGGGCCGGGATGGGTTGTCCCATGTTTGTGGTAGAAGGGGTGTAGCGTTAGGCAGTAGGGTTAGGGGTGTTAGCTACTGCCTCCTTTCAGGACGTAGTGACCAGCACAGTGTAGGGTACTGGTCGTTGCCTCCCTTAGGGACGCAGCGATCAGTGCAGTAGTGGTCCCGGGTTAAAAGAGAAGGGTGAGTCCTGGGGAGAGATGTGGGTGGTAGCAGTAGTTAAGAGATTAGAGTCCCTTTGGTAAATCCTTGTCCCTAGTAGTTAGTCGCCAGGTGTGCGGGCTATCGCTGTGTCCCCAGGTCACAGTGATATACCGCAACTGGTGTTTTAGGCTAGGTTAGGGTCTTCCAGGTCATTATCGTAGAGTAGGGTGAGTCAGCGGGAATTAGGATACTTGTGTGCAGTTGTGGATGTGCGTGAGTGGTGGCGCCATGGAGTGTGTGTGAAATAAAGAAGCGTGCGTGATTGTAAAACTGTGTTAGTGTGCTGTGTTGTCTGACCTAGTGTGTGATAGGCGTGGGTAAGGGTGGTAGGGCCGTCCGGCTTAGCGACCGTGACATAGATCCTTCCAAAATATTTGCGTGCACTCTAAACAAACTTCCTTGAACATAAATATGCTAAGACATTTACCATTGGAGGTTTTACTTTTAATGTACTTCCATCGGGGGCTTGTGCGTGTGTGTGTGTGTGTGTGTGTGTGTGTTGTGTGTGTGTGTGTTGAGTGCGCGCGCGTGTGCGTGCGTGTGTGTGTGTGTGTGTGCGAGTGTGCATGCGTGCGTTGTGTGTGTGTGCGCGCGCGCGCGGGCGTGCGTGCGTGCGTGCGTGTGTGTGTTGATGTGAAACTTATCAATACACATGTATGCAGGACTGGATGTGAACTGAGGGGTGAATACATGCATGTAGGTGTTTTGAATTCGTTCCTGCACGCAGTCACATGTACTGTGAGAGCGTGCGAAGCACCGCCTGCAGTATCCTGGACTGAATGATAGACAACAACATGATCCTGGAGCCTGCAGGTTCCTGCCCGATATCATTTGTACCGAAACTGTGCAGACACAGTTCACGCCGTGAGCCATTGCTGTGGGGTTTACACACACAACACCACACACACACACAACAACACAACACACACACTTATCAATCTATCCATCTATTTGTAGATGCATATTCGCACACACACACACACACACACACACACACACACACACACACACAAACCTTCCCTCTCCCATCTTTCCCTCTGACAACTCACATCAGGCACCGCGACCGCCAGAACCCCCACCCCCACCCCCACCCAATCCCCTCCATCTCCACGTGTCCTCTCCCTTTCCTTCTCTACCCTCACCCGCCTCCGCTCCTCGCCGTTTTAAAGTCACCTGCCCCGGAGTGCCAGTGACGTCACAGCCTCACGGGAGATCAACAGAAGGTGCGACGTAGGGAAGCCATAAACTTCTAAAAAGTAACGATGCTGTTTTGTTGTTCGTGAAAATAATGACACCGCACGTATTTCAAAACAACGGTTTCAGTAAATTCTTTGCGCTCAGTGGAAAGGGTTGAGTTTGGCTTCACCGATTTTAGTTCAGGCCTGATGTTTAACGTTCAAGAATTCATATTTGCCATAATGATAGTCATCTCTCTCTCTCTCTCTCTCTCTCTCTCTCTCTCTCTCTCTCTCTCTCTCTCTCTGTGTGTTGTGTGTGTGTGTGTGTGTGTGTGTGTGTGTCCACAATAAAGTGGTGTACTTACGTCAAGATTTGCTGTTAACGTTATACGGATGGTAATCAACTTGATTAAGAAAACGAAACCAAGTAAAGAAAAGACTCTTCTCTCTCTTTGTCTCTGTCTGTCTGTCTGTCTGTCTGTCTCTGTCTGTCTGTCTGTCTGTCTGTCTGTCTCTCTCTCTCTCTCTCTCTCCCTCTCTCTCTCTCTCTCAAGACATTTGCTGTAACAACTGGAACAAAAAGGTAAGATCTACAACTTTATCAAAAGTATGTACAACTCTGTAAAGTCAAAGGTGAATTATATCGTGGATTTTACTAATTATCTCACGAATACAAGGGGTGCTAATCAGGCCTACTCTCGTGGCCTAGTTCTCCTTTTCTTTTTATCAATGAACGAATACGCTCACATTATATACAAAATGAAAAAAAATTGGTGCAAGTCTTACTTCTATTTCTTGTTTTTAACTAAACTGAATAATCCGTATGTTACATCGTCGTGACTTCAGCGTAAAGTTAACATGAAACTGAACATTGTTGTGTTCTGAAAAAGTATCCATTAAGCAGCAAATGAATTACGGTTCTTAGAAGCAAAACAAACAAAAAGAAACACCAAAATTAAAACCGAAAACAAAAACAAAACAGCAAAAACAAAACAAAACAAAAACAAAACACAACAACAAAAACAACAAAACCGTCGTAAACTGCTGTAAAAACCTTGGTATATATTTGTCGCTCGTCTTTGCTGTGTAGTTACTTGTGAAGACTTGCGAAGCGAAGCAAAGGTTTTATTGTGTATTATCCATCGTTTATTTTTCCTTCAAAGTTATTCGTTAAGCATGTTTCTTAACATATTTAACTCTCAAGTTCAAACCTATTGCCATGTTTGAGATCTCTTTACTTTGTCAATAGGCTACATTGGTTCTTAATTTTGTTTTTCCTTTGATGAGGAGTGTTCAGGCGGGACAGACATAAACGGTAACTTTTGTTTTTCCTTTGATGAGGAGTGTTCAGGCGGGACAGACATAAACGGTAACTTTTGTTTTTCCTTTGATGAGGAGTGTTCAGGCGGGACAGACATGAACGGTAACTTTTGTTTTTCCTTTGATGAGGAGTGTTCAGGCGGGACAGACATAACGGTAACTTTTGTTTTTCCTTTGATGAGGAGTGTTCAGGCGGGACAGACATAAACGGTAACTTTTGTTTTTCCTTTGATGAGGAGTGTTCAGGCGGGACAGACATAAACGGTAACTTTTGCACAAACGAGAGGAACTGGAGATAGAGCCCAAGGCTGCATGAAATATCTGTTTTCCATTTTCAAATTGATGTTACCTTGTATTTTGGACATGTTCACGTCCACACACACACACACACACACACACACACACACACACACACACACACACACACACAGAGAGTCTCTCTCTCATGTGCATGAGTTCATGCTTATTTAAGTACACACACGTACACACAGTAATCTAAGACACACAAGAGTTCAGTTAAGCTGCCGAGTTCAAACCACACACCCTTCTTCTTCTTCCGAAATAGAGCCGGGCCGTTAGGCGTAGAGGCTCTGCGATGTGTCGTTGTCGCTTTGCTTTGTCTCAGGCTTAGTTGGCTTGATGAATTGATTTAAAACTATATACATGGGTTGATGGGAGGGTTCAAGGAGAGACTGGGGGTGGCTGCAGGTAGTGGGGACTGCAGCTTAGGCGGCTTCTGAACGCCTCCAGTGTAGGTGCTGATGTGGTGGTGGTTGGTAACTGGTTCCACTCCCTGATGGTGCGGGGAAAAAAGGAGTGGTACAGAGCTGTATGAGTTACCCGCTCCTGGTGGATCTTCTGTGTGCCTCTAGTCCGTTTGTCTGAAGGGCGGTAGAATGTGGTGGGGTTGAGGTCTACCAGCCCGTTGTGGATACGGTAGAGCATCGAAAGCCTATTATGGTGCCGACGCTCTTCGAGGCTGTCCCACTTGAGGTGTTTAAGCAGCCGTGTAACTGCGCCTGGTGTCCTGTCGTGGAAATTGTTACAGGCGTATCTCGCTGCTCTCCTCTGAACCTTCTCCAGGAGTTGGATATCTTGCTGTGAATTTGGATCCCATACGGTGGAGCTGTATTCCAGTGTAGATCTGACCATGGTGGTATATGTGGCAGCTTTGATCTCTTGGGAGCAGTCCCTGAAGTTTCTTCTGAGAAGGCCCACCATTCTGTTCCCCTTGGCTGCCACTGTTTCGACGTGTCGGGTCCAGGAAAGATCATCCGCCATGGTCACGCCTAGGTACTTACTGGAGCTCACCGTATCCAGTATTTGTCCATGAAGGGTATAATCTGTCTGTATAATTTTCTTGTGTCTACTTGGAGAGACTCGGATGGTGTTACACTTGCTTGCATTAAAGCTCATCTGCCAAGTGTTTTCCCAGTCTTCCAAGTGAGTGAGGTCGGCTTGTAGCAAGGCTTGGTCCTGGCGACTGCAGATCTTCCTGTAGAGGAGACTGTCGTCTGCAAACAACCTGGTGTGTGAGGCCTTGACTACATCCGGCAGGTCGTTTATATATGCTAAAAATAGCAGCGGGCCCAGTACGGTGCCTTGAGGGACACCAGATAGTACTGCAGCAGGGGACGAGTGTGTACCTTCGAGGGCAACTTGCTGGGTTCTGCCAGTGAGGAACGCCTGGATCCAGCCGAGTGTGTCGTTCCTCACTCCGCAGTAATGCAGTTTGCTCAGCAGACGACGATGCGGTACCTTATCGAAGGCCTTCGAGAAATCGAGCAACACTACGTCCACCTGATTCTCCCGGCTAAGTTTCTGGCAATGTCGTGGATAGTTGAAATTAGCTGCGTCTCGCATGACCTTTGTTTTCTGAAACCATGCTGCGCATCGTTTAATATCTGATGTTGGTCAAAGTGGGTCATGACGCTGCTGTGCAGAACATGTTCCAGGACCTTGCACGTGATAGACGTGAGGGAAACTGGTCTGTAATTTTCTGGTAGCTGGCGATCACCCTTCTTGAAGATGGGTACGATGTAGGCCTGCTTCCAGTCCGTCGGTACCTGGTTTGTATCCAAGGTCAACTGAAACATAGTCGTCAGAGCTGGCGCAATTTCCTCTGCTGCTGTCTTCAGTATAAAAGCTGGGACTGCGTCCGGACCTGTTGCCTTGTCAGGGCGGAGATTCTGAAGAAGTTTACGGACTCCTGGCACGCTGACTGTAATTGGTGGCATATCTGGGTACGGGCTTGGTCCTTTGGATGGGATGGTAGTGGTGTCTTCCTCTGTGAAGACGGACTTGAATTGATCGTTAAGGATCTCTGCTTTGCCTAGGCTGTCGCTTTTCAAGAACCCATCTTTGTTCTTCAGGGGAGAGACGCCCTCTGTATCCTGACGCTTGCTTTTGACGTATGCCCAAAACTTCTTAGAGTTGGACCTGAAGTCATTGCATACAACTTCTTCTATATATTTCTGACTAGCCTGTTTAATCATGTAACGTGTCTGGGTCTGCAATCTCTTGTATCTGTCTAAGTCTCTCTTCTTTCCCGTCTTCTTCGCTTTCTTGTGCGCTCGCCACACACACACACACACACACACACACACACACACACACACACACACACTCACACAAAACACACACCACACACACACACACACACATCCACACACACACACACACAACACACACACACACACACACACACACACGCGCGCGCGCGCGCGCGCACGTGTCCCGCTGCGTTTCAGTTTGTAAATTTGAGGGCCAGAGCTGCATCTGGTTCTAAAAACAGAAAGGAACGTTTCCAAAACAACACAGGTTATTATCAGGTCTATGTAGTGATTTCCCAGCTTTTTCTTTTTAACCTTGGTTTGTTTTTGCCAAGTGCACAAACGAGTGCAGAAAATAAGACATTGAGAGTGTGGCTGACATGAGTGATTTAATACGCCCCACACCTCCAGTTTCATTTTATTTTAACCGTTCTTCTTTTAACTCACCCCGGAATTATCCGCTTCGTAAAGTACTGTGATGGAGGCGCCAAGTGGTTTTCAATAGTTTTTTTCTCCCTTACCTGATCTCCTGTTTTTTCTTCCTAACAATCTTACCTGACGCCTATCATAAGAGATGTAGTCTTCTAATACACAAAGCGAGAGCTGTTCGTATTCGTGTTCCTGACCACTTTTACATTTTTGTTTATTTGTTTATCTGTGTATGCATGAATGTGTGTGTACGTGTATGTATGTATGTACACATGCATGTAGGTATGACGCATTTATATCAGCTTGAAGCACTCTTTTTTTTTTTAGTTGATCTGGATTGCGGATATAATCCCATTACTATGCCACATGTCGTTGTTAGATGTCCACACAACAGTAAGCATTAGAATGGTGGCAAAGGGAATAAAACAGTCAGGTCACCATAATGGACCCTATCAAAGAAAATGACCTGATAAGAGAATGAAAAGCTATGGGAGTAAAGTCCGGAGTCTGAGTAACATCTCTTAGAAACAAAGAAGCAATAAACAAAGAAGCAATAAACGACCCCTTTGATAAGCATGCTCTGTTGCTTTGTCAGAGACAAAGAAAAAAAACTTTGAAACCAGCGAAAACACTGAGTAGTAGCAAACGAATGCATCAAGGAAATGAGACTGAGGGAGTCACCATGGAAGGTCCCTTTTACCCCCGTTTACTTTAATTTCCCAACTCAACGCATACGCTTAAAATCATCACCCCCAACTCCCCCCCCCCAAAAAAAAAAAAATAAAAAAAAAAATAAAAAATTCATAATCGTATGAAACCGCCTGGGTCCGTACATGTGCATTACTTTGATACCTGGACACAAAATTATTGAAATAAGGATCAATTTTAGGGTCAAAATATGAAGTTTCTTTTTTTTTTTTTTACCCAGGCTATCGTTAATGCACGCATATGCGTTTTGATAGCAGGAATGCCGTTACCTCCATTCTGAACGCTGTACACAGATTAGTTTCTATTAATCCAGTCTGTTATATCAGCGAGGTCACTGGATCTCTTTACATGCCATGCCAAACGTAGTTTTCTTCTCTTAACTCATGTCAGCAGATCTTGGTGTCTGCCTACTGCTGGGTCATTGGATCTCTTTACATGCCATGCCAAACGTAGTTTTCTTCTCTTAACTCATGTCAGCAGATCTTGGTGTCTGCCTACTGCTGCTCGATAATTTGACGCACTTGCATTTTGGTGACATAATCAGTATATCTGATGTTTAGTGGTTCAGATACTGTCTGTAACGAAAACTTAATAAACTGCTGAACTGAACTAATTTGAAAGAAGAAGAAGAAGAAGAAGAAGAAGAAGAAGAAGAAGAAGAAGAAGAAGAAGAAGAAGAAGAAAAAGAAGACAAAGACAAAGAAACAGTCCAAGAAGAAAAAGAAGAAGACATCGACGAAGGAACAATCTAGCACTTCCTTGATGAATGAAACACCTCGGCGCTTGGCAACAAGAATGCAATACTACTGTATTCAGTCTATTTATTTCTCCAGGAAGTGACGTCTGTAGCTGAATGCTAGAGAATGGGATGCAAGTTCAAGAGAGAGAGAGAGAGAGAGAGGTGGTAGGTGGTGGTGGTTAGAAACGTACTTTCGTTGCTGTCTCCCAAACATCGCGGTCAGCCTCGCGCTGCACCTCACAATTAGCTTGGCTGAAACAGGAAGACCTCGTTTGAGCCATGGGCGTGGTCGAATCAGTATGGTTACGTCGACCTCTTGATCAATAAACATTCAAAGAACGAAGAAGATAGAAAGAAGGTGTGAAAGAAAGAATGAAATAGACGAAAGAGAATAAACATCAAACTGATGCAGTTGTAAGTTTCATGCATGGACAGCAATCCTGTTTATCCACAAAATTGGCATTTCGAATAGAAAAATCCTCTTCATCGACTCAACTGCTTTACTACAAGAACTTTATCGTTTAGATTTTTGAAAACTAAAGTTAATATAGCCAACAAACCTCACTGTAACTTTTGAAACAATTTCAAGTTTTATGCATTAAAAGCTGTTACGAACAATCATGTGCCGAACAAAATCTCTCTCTCTCTCTCTCTCTCTCTCTCTCTCTCTCTCTCTCTCTCTCTCTCTCTCCGTCTGTCTGTCTCTCGTCTGTCTGTCTGTCTGTCTGTCTCTCTCTTTACTTTCTTTGCTACCTCCAGACCCCCCCCCCCCCCCACTTTTTTTTTTTGCTTTTAGCTTAGGGAGTGGTGGAAGAGTGGAGGAGAGAAAGAGAGGAGGTCAGGTGGGTAAGGGTAAAGGGTGGAGGTGAGGAGTGCGATGTGTGAGCTCCTACAGCCGCCCCTCCCTCACCCCCATCCCTATATTGTACGAGCCTGCGACTGGGCGTAGTCTGAAGCTCCCAGACCAAGGTCTGTGATGTGGTAGGCCCATCCCAGGAGACAAAACAGTCACTCGTGTTACGTTCACTTCTATCTTTTTAAAGACGAAGAAGCCCCGTGGTGCATTCCGCGTGGTGGACCACTCACCATGAAACATTAGCTTGCAGACTGTTGGGACTCTTATCATGTGACTGAACCCAGACAGGACAGCAGCAGCGAGTTCCTCCATTTCATATGGAGAAGTTTCCTGTCGGAAGGTAAGGTAAGGTATTGTTGCTTATAGCCCTGCCGACTGCAAAGGGCCATATCAGGGCTGCCACCACGCTGAAGTCAACTCACAAGTCATTCAGTCACCATTTGAAATACACCTTCTAAAAACATACCGGAAATATATTGTTGAAACTCTTTCTACTGTAAAATCTCAGAGCAGATGAAAAATGTTAATCTCTTTCAGAAAATCAAAGATCACATCAGGTGGAACATCTCTGAACAAGGTTTTCATGGAGTCAGCTGTAAAACGTTTATGTGTCACATCATGGGCATTCTTGACATTGTTCCGTTTGGTGCCATTTTAAACAGACCATTGGTATCTTTTTAAAGGTGAAGAAGCTCTGCGGAGCATTCCCCAAATGGTGTAGCACTCACTATAAAACATATTGTTATAAAGTGTTGGGACTTACATGATGTCAGACATAAACACCCCACAGCAGACTCCATGAGAACCTTGCGCAGAGCTGTTCCACCTTGGGTGATTTTTTTTAAGTTCCTGAAAAAGATGAATATTAACATTTTGCCGTATTTTTGCATTAAAAAAAAAAGAAATCTGATTCTATTTTTTGACAACTACGTGGGGAACTGACTGACATTAGGTCGGCAGGCTATAAACAACATGAATTAAAGTGAACTGGTTCTATTCTCTTTGTAATTACACACACTCTCTTTTTCTTAACTGTGGTTAATCTTACCCAAGTCAGACTTTTTCAGACAACACTCAGTTTCATCCCACCCAGTTCAGTTACATTCCAATTCTGGCAGACCTGCATCTTTGAAATGAAGAAGATTATTACGAAACAAGCTCAATGATGATCAATGATGTACAGAAGTGCTTCTCCTATAAATAAAGTCAACTTCCTCTCTCTCAAAAACCAAAATGTCGCTGTTTTGTGTGATGCACGATCTGTGTCCTCTTCCGAGAATTTCAGTTTCAAAACGAGGTAACTGAGGGCGGAAAAATGAAGCAAATCTTAAAAAGACAGGGTAATTAGTTCCGCCAGACAATACACAGATTACAGTACAAAACACCATACATTTTGACCTTTTGGGTTTTCTTCAGGCACAAACAAACAACATTTAGGACAATGAAAACCAAGAACGAGCAACCACTTGTTTTCTCATATTCGGCGCAAAGTGGGTGTTTAGATTGTTAGATGTTCTCTTTTATCGGCTCCGACATACCCCTTCTTGTACAGTTTCATCATATTTGATACCCTGCAACTGTTCGTCACTTCAAATCACACTCATCATCTCCAACTACTGAAGCCGCCAGAGCTCGTATATGGTTTATTCTGTGCCATCCAATGTCATGATAATGAACAAATAGGGTCACTCTTACTCCCATACCATGGACTGGCACATGTACACAACAACAACTGGAGAAATGACCGAACACCAGCAAACTTTTATGCCAGACTGGCACAACCTTTATGATTTTGAATATAGTCGAACAGAATATACACACAAGCTGACAGAAATATGGAGAACCTCTGTTTGATTGGTATGAAAGGGAATTCTCAGTGAGGCCAGGAACAATAAACAATAAATAACGAACGCATACGGTAACCTTTACTCATGCTGAGATAATTACACGCCCATAATGAATGCTGCTTACGACACCGAATCGCCCAGCACAAACGTCAACACAGAGCACACAGAGCAAACAAGAAAACATGCCCAAGAAAAAAACGTGTTCAAAGCTTGCCCGTATACCATGTACATGACACATGTGCACGACAACAACTGACTGATCGGTAGAACACAAACTGTCATTTATTGAAGACCGGTGCTGCCTTTATGATTTTAAATATAATCTGTCACGAGTCGGCCGAATGTTCTCCAGTCCTTCAAGCAAATTAAGGGTAGTTTTGCCGATGTTGAACTTAGTTCCCTGGATTCTTCAAGTGTGCGAACTCCGGCATCCGGGGGCTACCCCGAGTAGGATGCTGAAGGAGGGAAAGTAACTGGGAAGTGATTCACATGTCCACGGGGGTAGTAACAAGGACGTATCAACCTGCCAGTCCTGGGCGAGGAAGGCATCCAGCCTCCACCAACGGCTATTCACTGGGTTCTCCAGCGAGCTTGAGGAGAGACAATCGTGGCAGGTGACCGTCAGGGTGCAGAGACCGGTACGCCTGCAGGGATGAATACCTTGGGGAAGGCTTTGGCCTATTAGCTGCTTTGCACCTTTTTGGCTGTAGATCATAGTAAACACTTGGAGCATCAGTCCTGGCTTGTGGAAAAGTCTGGGTTGTTAGTACAATGGGCAGTTTCAGGGAATCAAACACGAGTTAGAATTACATGTTATGCATTAACCACTCGGTACTCAACTCTTTGTTGTACATGTGTAGGGATGCACTAGCGATTCCGTTGGTTGAACCAGCATGATTCGGATATTCATTGGTTGAATCTCATAGTTGCTGGTGCTATCGTTGTTTGTGTGTGTGTGTGTGTGTGTGTGTGTGTGTGTGTGTGTGTGTGTGTGTCTGTGATTATTGATTTCATTGAATGAATCAAAACAATTGGAAGTTTCACTGGTGTAAATCTTTGTGATTTGAGTACCAGTGATTCCATTGGTTGAACCAGTTTAACTCAGTTCACTTTGTTTGACAATGGTTATAAGATGCTAAAAAAACCGGAAAAACAAACTCACTTAGGGAAAGTGAACTCATCCTGTCTTGCCGAGGGCACAGGAAAATACAGCGAGGTAAAGTCAAGGCCTACGTGAAGCAAAGGTTTGCTGTAGCCTCGGAGCCGACGACGGTAAAGAACTGTCTCCTGGGTGGGGACGGAAAACAGCAAGACGTGTCAGCCTGTTGGGGCCTAGGCAGGGAGCTGCCAGCCAACGGTGGGGTGTCTGCAGCAACAGAAGACCTGTGGGAGAGGCCGACAGGAGCCCTTGGAGAGGGCGAAATGCAGTGGAGTCTGGGAAATTCGGTCCGAGACAGTGTCCCCCGACTGGGATTTGGCCAATCGGGCGGACGCAACGGTGTGGAAGCTTCAGCAATCGTTGTACACTGACTGACGAGAGAAACGAATTGTTCAACCAACGGAAACAGCTGGCAAGTTCTGAATGTTTCTTTCTTTCTTGTGTTTATATGTGTGTATCCAGAATATTGGAATCTTGTATTCCTGGTTGATCAAGAGAAATGAAGAAAAACGGATGCAATGACTGGATTATCTCAATGGTGTTTTTATTTTTTGCATGATACAAATAAAAATGTTGTGTAGTGACGGGTGGGGGCTCGGAGTCAAGCTGAATAGAATTCATATTTTTTCAAATGAAATGTCATCGGATTCCCGTCTCCTTTGTGTGGGCCCGATGTGAGTGACAGAGTGCGCGTGCCTATGCGAGAGTACAATTTGGTTGTGAAGACATGAATGCTTTTGTCCATACCCCCCCCCCCCCCCCCACCTGCATTCCTGCATATGATAATCATATTATTTTGATAATGATTGGGAACGTCGGAGACCCATCACATAATGAAATCGGACATACAGACGAACAGAAAGAAATGCAGGTAACCTGGATTTGATTGGTTTGAATGGAAATCTTCAACGACGAGGGGAACAATAAACAGTGAATGACGAACAAGTAGGGTAACTCTTGCTCCCACGATGAGATAATTACACACTCATGAGTCGAAAGGAATGCTGCTTGCTCATTTTAATGGGAAAAAAATCAGCTTAGATAACTTTAATTATTCATGACTTGTAATTCTTTTCTGTCAACAATTCCATGTCTCATATTCGTCCCGTAAAACTCATTTTCTAAAAATGTTAGATAAATTTCAACTTGATAGATACTCGAGTCGTGATCAGCACATGCGAAATCTTGTTGATTTTGAAGACTCCGCGGTGTGTTTAATAAGACAAACATCACCTGCGAACACCGTCAGGATTTGTTCCAGCAGATCAGGAAGCCGATGAATACCGCAAAGGCAGTTGCACTTTCACTCAGAAAATAGAAAATAATTTCGGGGCGAGAATACAGCGTTATGTCACCCAGACTCGATGGTAGACGAAAACCAGTTTTTGACACCACCCACACGAAAACATCACCCGCACGTGTGCAACAACACAAACACGTGCTCAGGTGGGGTCTGTTCTGATGCAACAGACACGTGACAAGACGACCCCTCCTGTTCATTCCTCACTCATGACGTCGGAAATGGTAAAATTGTCGTGATAATCCCTATCAAGGACTGTCTTTTAGAATATGGCACGGATTAGCTCCAGGGGGGCGGAAATGAGGGAGAATACGAACAAATGTGGCTATTTGTGAATATATACTTTGGGTTTTGGTCTGCTCGGTCACTTGTGTTCGTGACACAGGTGTACAAGGTGGCGTATAGAAGCGATGATGATCACCAAAGCCTTCATCTTAGTACCAATGACGATGCTAGTGTTGACAATACTATTGATATTGAGCCCACTGAAGAGCTGCCTTCTGATGTAACGTTCAATTGTTTCCCGCGTCATTCAGTTGAACATCAGTTTCCCACCTTTTCACTTATTCTTTTGATTTTATAGGAAGGATGCATTCTATCTGTATAAGTGGAATCTATCTGTCTGTCTGTCTATCTATCTATCTATCTATCTATCTATCTATCTTATCAACTGGAGAACAGTGTAGAATTGCATCTCCTTTTGCTAAGGGATTCAACATCCAATCCTGTAACTTGAAACAGTGGCTGTGGAAACTCACACCAAACAGTGACCTCCTCTCCTGCATTCTTTTTTCGTAGATCCACAACCAGGCAAAAAGTCACTATTTCTTTTCTGTACATTTTCCAATTTATAACAACAGCTATGGATCTAATTCGCTGTCGTTTCATTGCACTTTGCAATGAATTCTTTCAGCGAAAGTATTAGCAAAGATAACATGAATGATCACAAGGGTAGCCTGGCCATCATGGACGCCTGATGAGACTTCAAAACATACAGATGAAAACACGTCTGGCTAGTTTTCAGCCATGTGTGCACGTATTAACTATGTAGGTTCCATGCATGTTCTGCTGTCATTTACACCAACTCAGCAAGACTCGCGAGTGCCAGTCTTGGGGTTTTGAACGTAAACACTATTTCATTGTGGGCTAGTTGTTCGTGTGGTAGTGATTTGTGATTGCCATTATCAATTTTCATCAAGGACCACGCCCAAAAGATGACGTTTGACAGAACTTTAAAATCGATTTCCGTTATGTAATGACACATATTTTTTGGAGAGAGAGAGAGAGAGAGAGAGAGAGAGAGAGAGAGAGAGAGAGAGAGTGAAAATCTCGTCATATGTTGACGTTCATTATAGGCATTTGTGATCGTTTTTCATTAGGAACCTATTTTAGTGTCCTGCTACCCACCCCCCCCCCAGCCCCCGTCTTTCCCTCCCTCCCATAGCGCGTCACTGTACGGTGATTATCATAGAGCACAGTTACCACCACTCCCTAATCCGGGGAATCAGGGAAAAGACAATTACCACAGACCAGGAAACTCTCCAGACATTAAAACGCCGATCAGAAAAGTTTGTGCGTCACACGGAAATGTTGCTGCAGAATTGCGTATAAGGTTTCATAAGTTTTGTCCACGTCACTCCTTTTTCGTATCGTTTCCATGGAAACGACAATCAAACGATGGATTTAAAGACAAAAACAAAATGATCATGAAAGTTCTTCTTCGCCGGAAACCAGCACAACAACGAAACCAATAAAAAACCTTTTAAGAGCGGGAGTGCGCGTTTACTCTGATTTTCTACTTATTGACATTCAATATTTTTGTTTAAATGGGGAAAAAGAAATGTTGATGTTGTGTTATTTTGATTTTGTTCTTTGTTTCCCCAAACTGCCACCTTCCCAGATTCTGAATGGATACGTAGGGAAGAAAAGTGGACAATTCACGGTGAAGCAAAGTGGACAATTCACGGTGAAGCAAAGTGGACAATTCACGGTGAAGCAAAGTGGACAATTCACGGTGAAGCAAAGTGGACAAATTCACGATGAAGCAAAATGGGTAAATTCACGGTAAATCAAAGTGGCTAAATTCACGGTGAAGCAAAGTGGACAATTCACGGTGAAGTAAAGTGGACAACTCACGGTGAAGCAAAGTGGACAAATTCACGATGAAGCAAAATGGGTAAATTCACGGTAAATCAAAGTGGCTAAATTCACGGTGAAGCAAAGTGGGCAAATTCACGGTGAATCAAAGTGGGCAAATTCACGGTGAATCAAAGTGGGCAAATTCACGGTGAAGCAAAGTGGGCGAATTCACGGTGAATCAAAGTGACTAAATTCACAGTGAAGCAAAGTGGGCAAATTCACGGTGAAGCAAAGTGGGCACATACACAATGAATCAAAGTGGTCAAATTCACGGTGAAGAAAATTGGGAAAATTCACGGTGAAGCAAAGTGGGCAAATACACTGTGAATCAAAGTAACAAATTCACGGTGGATCCAAGTGGGCAAATTCACGGTGGATCAAAGTGGGCAAATTCACGGTGAAGCGAAGTGGGCAAATACACTCTGAAGCAAAGTGGGCAGATACGCAGTGAAACACAGTGGGCAAATACACAGTGACGCAAAGTGGGCAAAACACCTTTTCTTGTCTGCCCTTTGGTCAACTCTGCAGACTGCATGGGAAGTCGTACGGACGCTTCAGCTTGTATTTGCCCACTTCACACACACACACACACACACACACACACACACACACACACACACACACACACACACACACACACTGCGTCTGCTAAGTCGTGTCCACGAGAACCTCATCTTAAATCCTGACACTTGGTCATTAATTTACATATCCAGCCAGCTAT
The DNA here is from genome assembly GCA_033310375.1 of Conus canariensis. Lineage (NCBI taxonomy): Eukaryota > Metazoa > Mollusca > Gastropoda > Neogastropoda > Conidae > Conus > Conus canariensis. The sequence continues at coordinate 31,657,519 of CM065724.1, forward strand.
AGATCCTGCGCACTATGGTCTCGTGGCATAGCAGATGTGATGTAGCGTATATGGATTAAAAGATACACAGTGACACCTAAAAGAAACTGAAACTGATGGACATTCATTTGTTGTATATATTTATCTATGTACGCTCTGGTTCTTCTTCAGTTTTATGTCTTGATACTGTCTTGATACTGAAAACAATATTAGACAAAAATGTGTAGCTTTGTATTTTTTGTGATATTCCCGGAAGGCAAGATCATCTTGCGCCGAATTTGAGAAGATAAGTGCTCGCTCGTTCTTCGTTTTCATTGTCCTGAATGTTGTTGATCTTGCCTGAAGAAAACCTCAGATGTCAAAACGCGTCGTGTTTTGTCTTGTAAAGTTTATCCCTGTTAACTAGTGGATCCTTATCAAGGCAAGAACATCTGGGTTACTTCGTGTCTATTATGTTTAGATTTTGAAAAAGCATTTGATAGTGCAGACTTAAAGCTCATGTTTAAGGTCTTAAAAGCTTTTGATGTGGACCTCAACTTTTGTCAGTGGATTAGGACTTTCAACAATAATGTTTAATCATCAGTTTCCGTTAATTGCAAGCTACCTAGCTGGTTTGCCATTGAAAGGGGTTGTAGGCACGGTGACCCATCATCACCATATTTGTTTATCATGTGCGTAGAAGTTTTAGCTCTAATGATAAAAGAAAACCCAAA
>CM065724.1:31663210-31710710 GCA_033310375.1 Conus canariensis
ACATATATACATACAAACACACATACATACATATATACGTACATACATACCTTCGCGCGCGGGCGCGCGCGGGTGCGCGCGCGCGCGCGCGCGCACGCACACACACACACACACACACACACACACACACACACACACACACACACACACACACACTACCGAGATTCAGATATACCTAGCTACATGCATACACACGTGCATACACACATGCATACCTCCCTAACTACCTACCTGCCTGCTTACCTGCCTAACTACCTTCCTAGTTACCTACTGCCTACCTGCCTGCCTATCTGCCTACCTAGCGACATATACACATACATACATACATGCTGAAAGTAGTCCTGTATAGGTCTGATGGTTATTTCCTCTTCAGTACTCATCAGGACCTCAAACTGACCGCTCCAAATGCACTGTTGACACTGGACGAAGAAACTGGGTGTAGCTATGTAAAGCTGAGTCAGAATGGATGACTTATAAATCATCAACACCACTCAGAGGCACGGAATATAGTGCAGAGATTGTTCCTTTTTTTTTCTTTCTTTCTTTCTTCCTTCCCAGATTATAATTCCAGGGCTCATGTGACAGTTTTGTGCATGCGGCAGGTGTGACTCCCATCATAAAAGTAACCACATTCCATCTTAAGGTACGATCTGTAAACACGATACCAGAATGCACGTGTTCTATATCTGTGCCATCCTTACCAGGGAAACGCACTCCATTATTCATTCTGGGTCTACATACTTATTTTCATATATTCATACATACATACATGCATACATACGCGCACGCACGCATGCACGCACGCACACACTTACATACATGCATACAGACAGACAGACAGACAGACAGACAGACAGACAGACAGACAGACCACACACACACACACACACACATACATTAATACATACATACATACATACATACACACATACATACATACACACACATACAATATAATTTTCCACACACCCCCTGGGACCCCAGTTCAAAGTCTCACCCGAAGTACAAACAAGGGACTATATAGAGTCTGCACAGACGTTAACTCAGAACAGAAGATTTCTTCCAACCTGATTAAGTGGGAATCGAACCCTAAGCCTTAGAAACAGAGCGTAACGCATTACCCATTCGGCCTACCTGAAATGAATTTTGTTTCTCGCGTTACAGCTTTGATGGGGAACGGTAAAGGTCGACAGGTAGCCCATTCTGCAACTTGATCGCCACCACCTATTTGTGTTAACAAAAAAACTACGCGCCGTGGGAACTCCCGTCACCCAGTAAAGAGCAAAGGAGCAGAACGCTTCGAGAACCCCACACTCTCACGATGTCTTTTCAGTGCGACGAACAGGAAGTAAATGTAACAATGGCTCACAAGCTTTTCAATCGAGCCGGGGGGTTTCTCCGAGGAAAGTTGTGGCCGAGTCACGTTTTTATAACAGAACACGAAATACAGACTTCACAAAAGGGACCTCAGTGGGTGTAGAAATACAGGGTGAGTTATCTGTTCCTGTTTCGCACATATACAAAGAAGACTTGCAAACATGAGGGTTAGTTGGTCAGGAGAAAGTGTGGCATCCTGTGTCACGGAGTGTGTGTGTGTGTGTGATAGGCCGATTGGTGTTCAATTCACGGTGTTGTTACCGGCGTCGTCTGTGTGTTCAGGACGCGTGACAGTTCCAGCGACGTAATACCTACACAGGAACAAAGTCTAGAACCAAACCTGCTAAGTTCTGGCACCAGTGAGTGTCCTGTTTCGTTGTATGTCGTTGTCTTTGATGATTTCTTCTTGTTCTTATTGGTCTGTTTTGTACGAAGACTAGAAAGTAATGACAGCGTTAATGATATCAATAATAATATGATGCTAATAATAATAATAATAATGATTATGTTAACAATAATAATGATGATAATAATAATAATAATGATAATAATGATAATGATAACAACAACAACAATAATAACAGAAATAACAATAATCAATGGCTCTTCATTTAGGGAAGATTTATAATAACAACAGCAACAACAATAATAACAAGAATGATAATAATGATGATGATAATGATGATGATAGCCAAGAATAGGCGCTGTACAAGTATTCATAGTAATAATAATAATAATGATAATGATGATGATAATGATGATGATAGCCGAGGATAGGCGCTATATAAGTATTCATAATAATAATAATGATGATGATGATGTGATGATAATGATGATGATAATGATGATGATAATGATGATGATATATGATGATGATAGCCGAGGATAGGCGCTATATAAGTATTCATAATAATAATAATGATGATGATGATGATGATAATGATGATGATAGCCGAGGATAGGCGCTATATAAGTATTCATAATAATAATAATAATAATAATGATGATGATAATGATGATGATAGCCGAGGATAGGCGCTATATAAGTATTCATAATAATAATAATAATAATGATAATGATGATGATAATGATGATGATAGCCGAGGATAGGCGCTATATAAGTATTCATGATAATAATAATGATGATGATGATAATAATGATGATGATGATGATAATGATGATGATAATGATGATGATAGCCGAGGATAGGCGCTATATAAGTATTCATAATAATAATGATGATGATGATGATAATCATCCACGGTTCTTCATTTAGGGGAGATTTATAATACGAATATTGATGATAATGATGATGATGATGAAGATGACGATGACAATAATTATTATAGTAATGATAATACAATAATGATAATAATAACAACACACAACAACAACAACAACAATAATAATGATGATGATAATAATAACAATGATAACGATCCATGGCTTTTCATTTAGGGGAGATTTGTGGTTGTTGTTGACGATAGTATTTTTTCGTTGTTGTCCTCATTGTTTTTGTCGTTAAGTATGGTTTCATTTCATGCTTTAGTTTAGCTTGTTGTTTTTGATTATTAAAGGCGTTATTATTATTTTTTTTATTGTCCTCTTCGTTGTTCTCTTTGTTGTTCATGTCTGTGTCAGTATTTCGTTTTCTTTTTCTTTCTTTCCTCATTCCTCGCTAGACCTCCGCTTTGCCCATTGATCGGATTTTTGCTTATGCTGCATATTCGGATCTTTTGTTTTCAGTATACGAACAGGTTGTACTCCTGTGCTTATGTGCAAGCACGGCGCGCTCGTGCATGTGTATCTGAGAGAGTGAGTGAGTGAGTGAGTGTGTGTGTGTGTGTGTGTGTGTGTGTGTGCGGTGTGTGTGTGTGTGTGTGTGTGTGTGTGTGTGTTGTGTGTGTGTGTGTGTGTGTGTGTGTGTGTGGAGAGAGAGAGAGAGAGAGAGAGAGAGAGAGCGTTTGGATATATAGGTGTGCCCATACTTGCTTTACAGCAACAACAACAACAACAACAGCAACAACAACAACAACAGCACATTCTATGCTCACCAGAAAAGAAACGGGCATTGTTTGGGTTTTAAAATTTGTGCATTCATCTAATCTAATCTAATACATACAACTTCTTCTATACGTCTGTCTGTCTGTGCGGAGCGTGTTTGTTGTTTCCTATACAGATCTACACTTTTTCTCTGATCTTTTCAAGTTTTGGAATGGTGACTCATTAGCGTACTGGGCAGATCAGGAACGAACCGCTTTTGTGTCAGAAAGTTGTCATAGTTGATCCATTGATGCGACCATCTGGCAAAGCGAAGCGATGTCGGAATTCGAAGTGAATCAAAGACGCCCTGCCGTCGGTGCTGTTATCTACAGAAAATGCCGTGCTTACTATCTGCCTGAGTAGCACACTCAGGACATCGTTGAAGGTCATAAGCTTCCTTCCTTCAGTGACTGGCTCCGATAATTTGTTTCTTTGTTTCTTTCTTTTTGTTCAGAAGGGAGGAAAGGGAGTAGGCGAAGCTGGGGTGAGGGGGGGGGGGGGGGGGGGGGGGGGGGGGGGGGGGGGGGGAGTGAGTAGGAGACGGAGGGAGAGGCGGGGCGAGAGTAAAATGCGGACAAGAAAAAAAAAAGATGAGGGGGTGGTGGCCGGTTAGCAATAATGCAGAATCCCACCAGATTTTGGCAAAAGTCAGAGATATTGTTACCATCCGAGTCAGCGTTCAGCGAGGGGATTGTGTTATGATACTTCGTCATCCGTTTCTATTCAGCTGTTTGCAGGTGTCGCGTGCACATTTTTGTGCATGTGAATTGTATGAGTGTGTGTGAGTGTGTGTGAATATACATCTCTCTCCCTCTTTCTCTCTCTCTCTGTTTGTGTGTGTTTTGTGTGTGTGTGTGGTGTGTGTGTGTACGCGCGCGCGCGCGCGCGTGCGCGGTGTGTGTGTGTGTGTGTGTGTGTGTGTGTGTGTGTGTGTGAGAGAGAGAGAGAGAGAGAGAGAGAGAGAGAGAGTGAGAGAAGAAGAAGAAGAAGAAGAAGAGAGAAGAGAGAGAGAGAGAGAGAGAGAGAGAGAGAGAGAGAGAGAGAGAGAGAAAGCGAGCGCATACGTAAAGTCAGCAAACTTTCCAAACTACCAGCCACCTAATTCACTCATTAATTTACTACCTAGCAGACTGGCAACGTAAGGAACCGAGAAACGGACTAGCGGGTGAGCCAACAGGACTGACGAGGCTGACTCACAAGCTTTGTTCATGTAGCCTAGTCGTGTTGCGTTACGCTCAATAAGACACAATTCAACCGTGACGAATAGTTCTTCACACTAAGTGATTGTGTGTGTGTGTGTGTGTGTGTGTGTGTGTGTGTGTGTGTGTGTGTGTGTGTGTGTTGTGTGTGTGTGTGTGTGTGTGTGTGTGTGTGTGTGTGTGTCTATGAGTGTGTCTGTGTGTGTGTGTGCATGTGTGCGTGCACGCGCGCGCGCGCGCGCGCGCGTGTGTGTGTATGTCTATGAGTGTGTCTGTGTGTGCGTGCATGTGTGTGTGTGTGTGTGTGTGTGTGTGTGTGTGTGTGTGTGTGTTTCATGTTGTGTGTGTGTGTGGTGTGTGTGTGTGTGTGTGTGTGTGTGTGTGCGCGCGTGTGCAGAGCACTTTCCTAGCCAGCAAAGTTGGCTTATGGGTTTATCAAACGATGAAACACCCGGAAAGTGTTATTTTTGGGGTGACTGCAGTTAGCTTTCGTATAGATGCCGGACATTTTTTACCGTCGGAAACATTAAAAAACACACACACACAATCCAGTCATTGTAAGAATGTTGATCTGAAAAAAACCACACACACAATCCAGTCATTGTAAGATGTTGATCTGAAAAAAAAAACACACACACAATCCAGTCATTGTAAGAATGTTGATCTGAAAAAAAAAAAACACACACACAATCCAGTCATTGTAAGAATGTTGATCTGAAAAAAACACACACACACAATCCAGTCATTGTAAGAATGTTGATCTGAAAAACACACACACACACAATCCAGTCATTGTAAGAATGTTGATCTGAAAAAAAAACACACACAATCCAGTCATTGTAAGAATGTTGATCTGAAAAAAAAAAACACACACAATCCAGTCATTGTAAGAAAGTTGATCTGAAAAAAACACACACACACAATCCAGTCATTGCAAGAATGTTGATCTGAAAAAAAAACACACACAATCCAGTCATTGTAAGAATGTTGATCTGAAAAAAAAACACACACAATCCAGTCATTGTAAGAATGTTGATCTGAAAAAAAGACACACACACACAATCCAGTCATTGTAAGAATGTTGATCTGAAAAACACACACACACACACACAATCCAGTCATTGTAAGAATGTTGATCTGAAAAACACACACACACACACACAATCCAGTCATTGTAAGAATGTTGATCTGAAAAAACACACACACACAAATCCAGTCATTGTAAGAATGTTGATCTGAAAAAAACACAACACACAATCCAGTCATTGTAAGAATGTTGATCTGAAAAAAATCACACATCCAGTCATTGTAAGAATGTTGATCTGAAAAAAAACACACACACAATCCAGTCATTGTAAGAATGTTGATCTGAAAAAAAACACACACACAATCCAGTCATTGTAAGAATGTTGATCTGAAAAAAACACACACACAATCCAGTCATTGTAAGAATGTTGATCTGAAAAAAACACACACACAATCCAGTCATTGTAAGAATGTTGATCTGAAAAAAACACACACACAATCCAGTCATTGTAAGAATGTTGATCTGAAAAAAACCACACAACCAACAACCATCCAGTCATTGTAAGAATGTTGATCTGAAAAAAACACACACACAATCCAGTCATTGTAAGAATGTTGATCTGAAAAAAAACACACACACAATCCAGTCATTGTAAGAATGTTGATCTGAAAAAAACACACACACAATCCAGTCATTGTAAGAATGTTGATCTGAAAAAAACACACACACAATCCAGTCATTGTAAGAATGTTGATCTGAAAAAAACACACACACAATCCAGTCATTGTAAGAATGTTGATCTGAAAAAAAACACACACAATCCAGTCATTGTAAGAATGTTGATCTGAAAAAAACACACACACAATCCAGTCATTGTAAGAATGTTGATCTGAAAAAAAAACACACACAATCCAGTCATTGTAAGAATGTTGATCTGAAAAAAACACAACACACACAATCCAGTCATTGTAAGAATGTTGATCTGAAAAAACAACACCACAATCACATATCCAGTCATTGTAAAAAAAAATGTTGAATCTGAAAAAAACACACACACACAATCCAGTCATTGTAAGAATGTTGATCTGAAAAAAACACACACACACAATCCAGTCATTGTAAGAATGTTGATCTGAAAAAAACACACACACACACAATCCAGTCATTGTAAGAATGTTGATCTGAAAAAAAACACACACACACAATCCAGTCATTGTAAGAATGTTGATCTGAAAAAAAACACACACACAATCCAGTCATTGTAAGAATGTTGATCTGAAAAAAAACACACACACAATCCAGTCATTGTAAGAATGTTGATCTGAAAAAAACACACCACACAATCCAGTCATTGTAAGAATGTTGATCTGAAAAAAAAACACACACAATCCAGTCATTGTAAGAATGTTGATCTGAAAAAACACACACACACAATCCAGTCATTGTAAGAATGTTGATCTGAAAAAAACACACACACAATCCAGTCATTGTAAGAATGTTGATCTGAAAAAAACACACACACACAATCCAGTCATTGTAAGAATGTTGATCTGAAAAAAACACACACACAATCCAGTCATTGTAAGAATGTTGATCTGAAAAAAACACACACACAATCCAGTCATTGTAAGAATGTTGATCTGAAAAAAAAAACACACACACACAATCCAGTCATTGTAAGAATGTTGATCTGAAAAAAAAAAAACACACACACAATCCAGTCATTGTAAGAAAGTTGATCTGAAAAAAACACACACACAATCCAGTCATTGTAAGAATGTTGATCTGAAAAAAACACACACACAATCCAGTCATTGTAAGAATGTTGATCTGAAAAAAACACACACACACAATCCAGTCATTGTAAGAATGTTGATCTGAAAAAAACACACACACAATCCAGTCATTGTAAGAATGTTGATCTGAAAAAAACACACACACACAATCCAGTCATTGTAAGAATGTTGATCTGAAAAAAACACACACACAATCCAGTCATTGTAAGAATGTTGATCTGAAAAAAACACACACACACACAATCCAGTCATTGTAAGAATGTTGATCTGAAAAAAACACACACACAATCCAGTCATTGTAAGAATGTTGATCTGAAAAAAACACACACACAATCCAGTCATTGTAAGAATGTTGATCTGAAAAAAAAAACACACACACACAATCCAGTCATTGTAAGAATGTTGATCTGAAAAAAACACACACACACAATCCAGTCATTGTAAGAATGTTGATCTGAAAAAAAAAAACACACACACAATCCAGTCATTGTAAGAATGTTGATCTGAAAAAAAAAAACACACACACAATCCAGTCATTGTAAGAATGTTGATCTGAAAAAAACACACACACAATCCAGTCATTGTAAGAATGTTGATCTGAAAAAAAAAAAAAGACAGAAAAAAGTGACAAGAAAGTGGGAGAAAAGAACCTCCCCTTCCTCCCACCCCACCCACCCCACCCAGCCCCCAAAAGAAGAAAAATCTGGGGAAAAATAGTGGATTAAGTCCCCACATTACAAAAAGAAAAAGAATGAAAAAGTGGAAAAAAGGGGGCCCTAGAAAAGAAAAAAAGTAGGAGGAAAAGGGAGGATGATTGTCTGACTAGAAAAAAAAAAAGAGTGGGACAAAGGGAAGAGATCGAAGCCGCACTTTAAAAAAAAAAAAAGAAGAAAAATGACAAAAAGAAAATAGCGAAAAAGTGGATGGAGGCCCCACAAGAAAGAGAGCTATTGGTTTCAGCATTGGGTCTTATACATGCGAGATTGATAAAAGGGATAGAGACCAAAGGCTTGTCTTTTCTGCGCCTGAACAGGAAGTGTAATTGCAGTTATTTTCTCGTGAGTTCTGGGACAACTCGCTTACATTTCTGCCTTCAGGCATTTGGATTTAAGCCTAACTTTCAGTTTATATGTGTTGGTGAGACTGTTCTCATTTTGTTTGATTTCTAGAAGAAGAAGAAAAAAAAAACAACAGCCTCAGATACCCCCCGCAAAGCCCACACGCTGTCTTTCACATGTTGCAGAATCTTCAGCACCGAAGGTAGACTGAGGAAAGAAAACCCAGCATGAGGCTGGTACTACTTCGGAAGGCTTCCTCCCTCCTGCTGGCGCTGTGGTGGTGCATGGCTGTCCCTGTGCGCTCTTCTGGTGAGTGAACAGCGTTTTGATGTCCGTTTGAATGGCAATCTCGTTGAGGAGTGTGTCCATTGTTTTGTTTTCTTTTTATTCTTTTGTTTTTGATTTTGCATTGAAAATTGACGGCCTCTTAAAACATATCATCCACAAGAGGGGTCATGCATTCAGTTGCGTCTGTTGATTGATTAGTTTGTTTGTTTGTCTGCCAGCAAGATCAAAGATTTCTTTTTAACCATTTTAATGAAAGCTTTTTTTTTCGTCCCGTCTCCTGTGTCACCTCGTTGGCACTACCCCCACCCCCTCCTCCCTCTCCAACCGGCTGCACGTCCATAGCCACACCCTGGATTCTACTGCCGCAGGACCGGTACGGCAGTCCATACGGAACAGTCAGTATCAAATATAGTCATCAGGCGACCCACCAGTGGAAACACTGCATGCCGTCCAGTCAGTTCGGTGACGTTCATTTGTGCCTGTTCTGATTCAAGATACTCAGGACACCACCCAGTAAATCCTCCTACTGATGATAATGATGGCTTAGTGTGTGTGTGTGTGTGTGTGTGTGTGTGTGTGTGTGTGTGTGTGTGTGTGTGTATGTGTATGTGTGCGCGCGCGCGCGTGCGCGTGCGTGTGTGTGTGTGTGTGTGTGTGTGTGTGTGTGTGTGTGTGTGTGTGTGGTGCATGTGTACGTGCCTACATATGGACGTGTATACTCGTGTGCAAACGTGGGCCGGCATGAAATATTTGTATGTAGGCCTACATGATCTTTGCTTTCAGATATTAACACTATCTTGGAGTCCTCTAGCGGGTACAGATCCCGGTGGTGTGGAGACGTGGACACCGACTCCACTCTGACCCTCACCTGTCCACCACACACCTGGTACCACGTTCAACAGAAAATCACGTCAGAGGACAGCGTCAACAATTGTTCTTCTTCAGAATACCCCCCAACAAACGGAGCAATTCCCGACTCTTCTTCGGCACCTCCACTGGTGACAGATTGCAGAGGCCCAGCTCGGTCCATTGATGACAATCCACAGACGTGTCAGGAAAGCATCCAAGTGCACAGTGACCTGCTTTGTTCACAAATACAGTTCGTGGAAATCGCCTATGAATGTATTGATGGTAAGCAGGTCCTATACCCCGGAAGTGCCCCCATACCCTGGTAGCATCCCCAACACCCCGATGGTGCCCTCAATACCCCAGTAGTGCCTCCAATACCCCGATAGTGCCCCCAACACCCCGATAGAGCCCCTAACACCCCGATAGCGCACCCAATACCGCAGTATTTCCCCCAATATCTCGGTATTGTCCCCAATATCCCGAAAGCGCCCCGAACACCCCGGCAGTGCACCCAATAGCCCGGTAGATCGTCCAACAGCCCGGTAGTGCCTCCAACAGCCCGGTAGTGCCTTCAACAGACACTAATGCCTCCAACAGTGTGCCCCCAATAGCCCGGTAGTACCCCCAGTAGCCCGGTAGTGGCCGCAACAGCCCGGTAGTACCCCAACAGCCTAGTAGTGCCCCAACAGCCCTGTAGGGCCCCCAACAGCCCGGTAGTGCCCCAACAGCCTGATAGTGCCCCCAACAGCCAGGTAGTACCCACAACAGGTTGGTAGTCTCCCCAACAGCCCGGTAGTGTCCCCAACAGCTTGTTAGTGTCCCAACAGCCCGGTATGCCCCCAACAGCCCAGTAGTGTCCCCAACAGCCCAGCAGTGTCCCAAACAGCCTGGTAGTATCCCCAACAGCCCGGTAGAGCCCCCCAAAGCCCGGTAGTGTCCCCAATCGCCCGGTAGTGTCCCCAACAGCCCGGTAGTGCCCCCAACAGCCCGGTAGTGTCCCCAACAGCCCGGTAGTGCCCCCAACAGCCCGGTAGTGCCCCCAACAGCGCAGTAGTGTCCCCAACAGCCAGGCGGTGCCCTCAACAGCCCGGCAGTGCCCCCATTAGCCTGGTTGTGTCCGCAACAGCCTGGCAGTGCCTTCAACCGACCGGTAGTGCCTTCAACCACCCGGTAGTGCCCCCAACAGCCTGGTTTTGTCCCCAACAGCCTGGTTTTGTCCCCAACAGGCTGGTAGTGCCCCCAACAGCCTGGTTTTGTCCCCAACAGGCTGGTAGTACCCCCAACAGCCTGGTTTTGTCCCCAACAGCCCGGTTGTACCCCCAACAGCCCGGTAGTGCCCCCAACAGCCCAGTAGTGTCCCCAACAGCCAGGCGGTGCCCTCAACAGCCGGCAGTGTCCCCAATAGCCTGGTAGTGTCCGCAACAGCCTGGCAGTGCCTTCAACCGATCGGTAGTGCCTTCAACCACCCGGTAGTGCCCCCAACAGCCTGGTGTTGTCCCCAACAGCCTGGTTTTGTCCCCAACAGCCTGGTTTTGTCCCCAACAGCCTAGTTTTGTCCCCAACAGGCTGGTAGTACCCCCAACAGCCGGTAGTGTCCCCAACACCCCGGTAATGCCCACAACAGCCCGGTAGTGCCCACAACAGCCTGATAGTACCCCAAACAGCCCGGCAGTGCCCCCAATAGTTCGGTAGTGTCCCCAACAGCCCGGTAGTGCCCCCAAAAGCCCGGTAGTGCCCCCAACAGCCCGGTAGTGCCCCAACAGCCTGGCAGTGTTCCTAACAGCCTGGTAGTGTTCCCAACAGTCTGGCAGTGTCCCCAACAGCCCGGTATGTTTCCAACAGCCCGACAGTGTCCCCAACAGCCCGGTAGTGCCCCCAAAAGCATGGTAATGTCCCCAACAGCTTGATAGTGCCCCCCAAAAGCCTGGTAGTGTCCCCAACAGCCTGGTTGTGTCCCCAAGAGCCCGGTAGTGTCCCCAACAGCCCGGAAGTGATTCCAACAGCCAGGTAGTACCCCCAACAGGCTGGTAGTGCCCCCCCTCCCCTCCCAAAGTCCGGTAGTCTGCTTTCTTTCTTCTTTTTTTGTCAGGCAGTCGTCCTTTATCTTTAAATAGCTAGCGTTTATGCACTTATTCAACAACATTTCATTAAAACAATATTTTCAAAAAATACCATGTTACCAAATATCATGGCAAAATGTTACATGGGAAACACAAGCAGATGTGCTGCCTGCGGGGGGTAGCTTGTTTCGGCACAAAACACGGTTACAAAACTTTCCTGTCACATAGGCCTAAACGTCAGCACTGTCTCTATGCACACTCTGTTCCAGAATCCGTGCAGTACAACCTGTGTCAGCCGCTGACCTGTCTGGCATCACGGGTGACTTTTACCTGGCCTCTCCCTCCTTCTACTCCCCAACCACTGATGACGTGCGCATGCCCCACGACGCCACCTGCCACTGCACCCTGACCTCTGACCCTGGCGAATTCAGCGTGCGTGCTTTGTATCTGACCCGGCGCGATGTCTGGAACATGACCTGCCCCACCTGTGAGAGTCGTTTCCAAAAGAAATACGAACACTATCCTGCGGTCAATGTGGACTTGTTCAAAGCGGTCCTGCAGAACGACAGTCGTCATGTCTTGGACGTGGAATTTCAGCCCTGCTGTCACGGTAGTTCTGCCGACAATGAACTGTGGATCCACATCACAGGTATGGACTTTTCCTCTTCGAAGGGGGAATGGAGGGTGGAGGGAGGGGTAAACTGGTAGAGGGGCAGGGGTGGTGGTGGATGGTGGGGTAGGGGGCGAAGAAAAGGAGAGAAACGGAGAGGGTAGGGAAGGTAAGGAGAACAGGGGGTAAGAGGAGTGAGAGCGGTGAAAAGACGTGGGGGTGGGTGGGGGGGGGGGGGGGGGGGGGGTGGAAGGAGACAGTTACACGTGTTTTCGAACCTTGATTTCATTATTCAGTTCTTAGATATCACAGCACCTGTGAAAGATCAACAGCAAAAACTTACTAATGTTGATGGTAGATTTTTGTAAAAAAAAAAAAAAAAAAAAAAAAATTCTCTTTCGCATATCACAATCGACCCTCATGAAGTGCCCTCCCCGTTCACTTCCCGCCCTTGCAACCTGCCCACTTCCCTTCACCGATTGCCGCCTGTCTGTCTGTCTGTCTGTCACTCTCTATCTGTCTGTCTGTGTGTCTTTAGATCTCTGTCCCTGTCTGTCTGTCTGTCTGTCTCTCATCTCTCTCTCTCTCTCTCTCTCTCTCTCTCTCTCTCTCTCTCTCTCTCTCTCTCTCTCCCCCTTTATCTCTCGTCCCATTCTCTCTCATATTCAACCTCACTCGTCCCCCCTTTTTTGTAACATCTTTAATTATTTATTTTTTTTCTAAAGCTTTATTTTTTTTAAATAGTTCATGCCATCTGAGTGCACAGAACTTTAAGTTGCATTTACCTAGCTGCGGTGCAGTCTTCAAGCAAAACTGTTGATTAGGGCAAGAACATTATATATATATATATATATATATATATATATATATATATATATATTCAATTATAAACAAAGCTTGCTCTTATGTCTTAGATTGAAGAAATAGGGGGAAATAAGCATTCATATCTGCAGTGGTAGATAAATCTACCTAACTAAACAGTATGTGCTTGAGTGGGTCAATGGGGAAAAAATGAAATAAATGTTTCTCAAAATGAGCCTTCAGCAAGCTTATAGTCCCTTGCGGATTCATTCCAAGAACTGGCCCTCAGCACTTGTGTCTTAAGAGGTTATCTTTTTATATTTTCTACTTTCATAAGAAAATGTAGCTGGTTTTGCTCTTTCGTGATTTTCTTTTGTTTCTTAGGTGGCACCTTTGGTTGGTTTTTTGAAAACTCAACAAACATACTACGGTATTGCACACCAGACTTTTCTAGGATAGCATTCTTGTTAAAACCGAAAAGGCAGAGAAGTCAAATTACCACTTTCCGCGGTCACTGAGGAGAAACAATCAGGTTTCGAAATATCGGTATCTGACCAGGAGTTGTATACTAGTGAGTTTTCTCTCCATTGAAGAATGTCTCCCCCTTGGAGACTATAAGCTTGCTGAAGGCTCATTTTGAGAAACATTTATTTCATTTTTTCCCCATTGACCCACTCAAGCACATACTGTTAGTTAGGTAGATTTATCTACCACTGCAGATATGAATGCTTATTTCCCCCTATTTCTTCAATCTATGACATAAGAGCAAGCTTTGTTTATAATTGAATATTTCTTGCAGTCACTGCAACACCAAGCTGCTCTGTAAGTTGCTGGAATGGTGCTCGGTATTTATCCTTGGAATTTATTAGTTTATTGTATATATATATATATATATATCTCTCTCTTATATATATATATAAACACACACACACAATATATATATAAATTTGTACTTTATACGTATAGATCTACAAATAGATCTGCCTTTGAGAGGGATGACGATGGTTCCCTCAGGCAGCTAGTGAAGGGTCTCTCATTGTTTATAATATATTCCCCCCATTTTCTTCATCTTCATTTTTTCCCCTTAAAGTTCAAATCTTTGCCAAGTCCTTACTATAATGACTGAAGAATTGTTAGCCTGCACTTGTTTTTCCCCCACTACTTAATTGTTCAGCATTATATATATATATATATATTGTGTGTGGTTTTGTGTTTGTTTATACATATGTACATATATATATATGTCACCGATCGGCGGTACTAAATCAGTATGTCCATGTGTTTAAGAGTAGTGGGGGTTCAAGATAGAGAGCGTTGTGCGCGCGCGCGCGCGCGCGCGCGTGTGTGTTGTGTGTGTGTGTGGTGTGCGCTCGCGCGTATGTGAGGTTGGGGTTTAGTTAGCTAGAGTTAGGTTAAGTTCCTCAGGGTTAGGTAGAAAGATTAGGCTAGGTAGGAGGCTGGGGAAATAGGACATACAATATTCTTTCATTCCAGTCTTCACTTATTGAAGGAATGGAATGGAAGCGGGGGGTTGGTTTCATTCCCGATTGTTACCCTTTTGTTACTTTGGTTCTATACCAGAGAAGGCGGGGCAGGATATCGGTTGTTGTTGTGTTGTAAAGTCTGTGAGTTGTTGTGGTAAATTGTCGTGTTGTTGCACGAGCAACAACTAGTCCGTTGGTCAGGCGTGTCAGCTCTGCGGAGGGATACACTGCTCTGACCAATCGTTGTTTTGTGTGGTGAGTAGAGTTCGCTTGATTCCGACCAGGGCGGAATGTGTTGGGGTAGCTTCACTTCGGTCCCTGGTGTTCGTCGGAGTGGACGTACTCCTTGTAGGTGCGGCGGCAGCGCCGGTAGTTTTTGAAGAGTGACTTCGAGTCATATAGTTAGGGCCAGGTCCTCGTCGGGTTTGGGTGCCCTTGGCCTGTGCTGAGTCGGTGTCGTCCTTGTGGCAGCCACTGTCAGCCAGTTGCAGAACTGGTGTGGTTGATCGTCTGTATGTCCAGGTTGGTGATCTGTTAGGTTCGTTGTGTTGTAGTTCGTCGTGTTGTCTTGTATTATGGCGAGTTGTACTGTAGTTGTCTCATGTTGGGATTAGTTGTATGGTGTTCGTTGCGTATACTGGTTGTCTAGTATGATGTTGTCTTGGTTCCGTGATTGAAATTTGTAGTCAGCCGGTTTGTGTTGTTACCTCTTTTCGGTATATTCTGTAAGTAGTGTACATAGTGGTTCCTGAGTTCGATTGTCATGTGACAGTTTGGCTAGACAATGTGGGTTCGATATAATAACCGTTGATGGGCGGTGATGTAGATATTGTTTGTGGTTTGTCTAGGTTAATTTCCGTGTGTTCAATGAGAAGGTAATACGAGGTTGCTTTTTGTTGAGGATCATAATATGAGTCAGGTGCGGATGTGTGCTCAATTTCAGTCATAAATAATAATAGTTCGTTGAAATTGATTTACGATTTCGTAGTTGACCTGCACAGCATTGGAATCGGTTAACTGTGTAGTAGGGCTAAGGCCAATTTGTGGTCGAGTGGTTTATACTGGGGTACGGTCGTAACCATTCAACTGATATTGGTGTCTTTTCACTTTCGTTACGAGTCAGGGTTCTCGACGCGGGTCTCGTGCGCGTGCGGACTGTATCTGTGACGTACGCATTTGGTACAGGACAGTGAGTCCATAGGGTAGAAGTTTTTATAATACAAGTGACAGTCGTCACACGTGCAGGGATGTATGTATTTGTGACAGAACGGGGTTGGAGAAAGATATCTTAGGTTGTGGGGAGGCAACCCAGTTATGAATTTTAGTAAGCAGAGAGAAGGGAAAGGTAAAGTTTAAGGCGAGTAGCTTAGCAGTTGATAAGATAAAAACGGATGATGTGCAGCATGTAATATTGTATGAAGTGTGGTTGTGTTGGCATAACAAGGATTAACCACTGGGTTATCTGACAAGAGATGACATGGGAGTGATGTGCTGGATGGAAATTTTGGCGAACAAATCATGTTTTTGATATATGATAATTGACAGGGCAAAGAGGGGTAATAATGTGAAGGATTGTGGCTGCGAGCCGATTCTCTTGTGTGAACATGCTGGAACTGTGAACCGCTAAAAATTGATGTTTTTTTTCTCTGAGAGATGTGTATTACTACTGGTTATTGTGTGGAGACATTTCCTTGTGAAATTGGCCATTTCCTAGATTATTTAGTATGTCCTAAGGGGGCCCGTGGAGTCCGTGTTGGATCGCTTAGATTGGTTTATTTCTCCGAGAATTGGGTGTGATTCATAATTTCATATGTAATAACGTGGATTGGCTCAGGGAGAGTATTGTTTTACCGCTGTTGTAAGGGTTGGCAGGAAATGGGTCTGATAACCCCAAAGTGAGTAATGGGTTGGGGGATGTATTCGAAATTCAAGGGGTCACTCTCATGCCCGAGTGGGAAGTAGGCAAGGGAGATGGAGAGTTAAAGCTTTACCAAGTAGCCTATGTGCCTTGATGACTCGGGTAGTAGCAACACTACAGTAGTGGCCTACAGTTGTGTCAGCAGGTATCCTGTTCCGTCCTGAGGCTGGGGCCAGACCACCCCAGTCTACTGCCGCGTGCCGGCAGGTGAGCGGCGCTTTCCAGGGCCTGCTGTTTTCCCGGGAGAGGGAGACCACCCAGGCCGTCTGCCTTCTGTGGGGCAGCTCTCCTCCGGCTACCGGTGCTCTTCCGGGAGTTCTCCGGCACTGGTTCCTCGTCCCTGTTTAGGCGTCCCGTGAGAGGGCGCTGCACCAGGCCTTTTTCACCCTTGGTGTCCGGCGGGGCCTTCAGAGGAGGAGGCGTCCTACGAGCCCCGGACCCGTCGAGAGGGCGTCTGGTGTGTGTGCGTTGGGTGTCGTGCCCATCGCGGGGAGGAGTCAGACTGCGGGAGGCCACGGTCAGCGCCGGGGTGCAGAGTCTTCGGGGAGGGTGTCGGCCCGCGGAGGAGCCACGGACAGCGCCGGGGTGCAGAGTCTTCCGGGGAGGTGTCAGCCTGTGAGGGGCCACGTACAGCGCCGAGGACTGGAGCTTTCCGGGCCGGGATGGGTTGTCCCATGTTTGTGATAGAAAGGGTGTAGCGTTAGGTAGTAGGGTTAGGGGTGTTAGCTACTGCCTCCTTTTAGGACGTAGTGGCCGGCACAGTGTAGGGTACTTGTCGTTGCCTCCCTTAGGGACGCAGCGACCAGTTTGGTAGTGGTCCCGGGTTAAAAGAGAAGGGTGAGTCCTGGGGAGAGGTGTGGGTGGTAGCGGTCGTTAAGAGATTAGAGTCCCTTTGGTAAATCCTTGTCCCTAGTAGTTAGTCACCACGTGTGCGGGCTATCGCTGTGTCCCCAGGTCACAGATATACCGCAACTGGTGTTTTAGGTTAGGTTAGGGTCTTCCAGGTCTTTATAGTAGAGTAGGGTGAGTCAGCGGGAATTGGGATACTTGTGTGCAGTTGTGGATGTGCGTGAGTGGTGGCGCCATGGAGTGTGTGTGAAATAAAGAAGCGTGCGTGATTGTAAAACTGTGTTAGTGTGCTGTGTTGTCTGACCTAGGGTGTGATAGGCGTGGGTAGGGGTGGTAGGGCCGTCCGGCTTAGCGACCGTGACACTTTGGTGGAGACGCGGGGTACTTAGGTTGTTCTGGGTAGGTGATAGGTAGCTAGAAGGGAGGTAGGGGGTGTTGTGTTCGGTGTGTACGTTGTGTGAAATGTAAGTGGGTGGTTGGTGGGAGCGTACCAGTACCCTGGGAGGTGGTACGTAGTGTCCCTGTTCACGTCAGGCAGGTTTCCATTGGCATTGGGCAGGGCACTTGTGTTGGTGTGAATGGGTTGGCGCTACCGAGTGAGTGAGGTATGAATGGTCAATAAACATTGAGTGGTTATTGGAAGTGTGAGTGATTACACCGTACAGTGTAGGTGAGGTGCCGGAGGGTACCAGGTGTCTTTTGTGTCCCTTACATATGGTATACCCCAGTGAGTAGGTAGAGTGGTACCCGGCCCGTGACTGTGCACACTGTGTGCTCGGATATCCTGTGGGGGTTAAGGGCAGTGTAAGCCCAGGTGACTGTGTGGGGGAAGCACGAGGGTGCGCAGTGTTGTGGCATAAGGTGTGCTGGGAGTGCATATGGACTTGCGGGGTGCAAATGCACTGTGATCGTGTGGGTGCGGCCTACCAGAGACAGTGAGGCCTGTGACTGTGGGTAACTGGTGCGCATGCACAGTGGACAGTGGACACACGGTGTCACGTGGTTCAGTCCGTGACCAGACAGTGCATTGGTAGTATTGTATGGGTTGGAGCCCATGTGGGTATATGTATGAGGTACACAAGTGTGGGTGGAGTTGTGCTTGGTGCGTGACTCATTGAGAGTATTGTGTGCTTGTGCTGAGTTGCTTCAGGGGCTAGTGCGTAGTCAGGAACCTCCAGTTGCGCTCAGATCGCATACTGTCCGTTGCTAGCTCTGTGGTGGTAGGGGTACCCTATGTCTAAACACACCCGAGCCCATCCGCAGTACGACCCCGATAGTGTCATGGATCCACAGGCCCCTACGGCGGATACCAAACCTAAGGTTAGTGACCAGGATGCGGGGGTGGATCAAGAACAGGGGACGGGGGCTTATGCAAAGTTTGCCAAGTTGGGAGCGGCGATGGGTTTAGCTGGGGGAGACCTCGCCAAGTTCGTCACAGACTCAGTACGTAATGAGGGTGAGAAGACGGCGAGAGAAGCAGAATTGGAGCTCCGGATGGAGGAGAAAGTGAGGCAGAAGATGAAGGATGAGAGGGAGCTGGAAATGCAGCGGACGCAGATTGAAGAGAAGAAGGCTGCTAGGCAGAGGGAGCTAGAGATGCAGCAGAGGAAGATAGAAGAGGAGAAAGCTGATAGGCAAAGGGAGCTAGGGATGAAGCAGAGGGAGCTAGAAATGAAGCAGAAGAAGATCGAAGAGGAGAGGGAAAGGTTAAAGCGGAAGGATGAAGACGAGAAAGCAGCGAGACAGATGGAACTGGAACTGCAGAGGAAGAAGATGGAGGAAGAAACGGCGATAAGGGAAATAGAAGCTCAGACACGGCAAGCCAAGTTAGAGGCAAGGGAGCGAGAGATACTGATACAGGAGAGGCAGGCCTTAGATGAAGCAGCGCATAGGAAACGTTTGATTGAGGTGGAGGAAACGAAGCATGTCCACCTTGAGCCGTTGGGAGAGAACGACGACGTGGACGCTTTCATCGCCCAATTTGAGCGTGTAGCCCAGATGTGCAAGTGGAGCAAGACCTCATGGCCCACACGTCTGATGTCTCTGCTGAGAGGAAAGGCTAGAGAAGCGGTGATGCGGTTAAGTGCGGATGAGTTAGGCGACTATGATCAGATAAAGAGCGCCCTGTTAAGCCACTTTAGGCTAGATGCTGAGGCCTACCGAGAAAAGTTCAGGAGCATCAAGAAGGACGCTGCTGAGACTTTTGGCCAGATGCTGGGAAGGATGAAGCGGTGGTTTTCCCTCTGGTGTGCGGCAGCGGGCAAGGATGAGAGTGTGGCAGAGGACGTAAAGGATCTGCTGTTCCAAGAACAGTTTTATCAGCTATTGTCTCCAGAGTTCACGATCGAGGTCCGGAAGACATGCCCGAAAACTGTTGAACAACTTGCAACAGAAGCTACTGTTTTGGCAGAGGCCAAAAGACTGGGGAGGAAGGCGAGACAAGACCGAACAGTTAACCAACCCAACCTGGGTAATACACGTGAAACAGCAGGGAGCCAGCCCGCAGGGAGGTCCCAACAAAGTGACAGAGCACTACAGCAGCTGAACAGGAGATCAGAAGGGCCTAGATCGACCATAGTTTGTTTCAACTGCAAGAAGCCAGGCCACATCGCTAGGAAATGCCCTGAGCCCCATTCTGTTGGCGCTGTTCATTGTTGTGACCAGCCCCAAGCTCGAGTGGTCCCTACGTTGTGTCGCCCATGCGCTGAGCAGCGGTACGAGCCTGCGTGCATCGTAGAAGTTAACGGGTCTCCGGCCAATGGATTACGGGACACTGGTGCCGGACACACCGTAGTGGCCAAGTGGTTAGTACCGGCAGATGCGTACACAGGAGAGACAGTCCCAGTAGTGTTGGCTGAATCCAGATGTAGGTCTGTGTTACCTGTGGCGGTAGTAGAGTTGAAGTCACCATTCATCGCAGGGAAGTTGGAGGGTTTGGTCATGAATAGCCCTGTGCAGGAAGTCCTGATCGGAAACTTCGCAAAGAGAGTAGGAGATCCCGGTTGGACACGTGTGCCTGTATACGCAGACCCGGCGCTGGTACGGGCAGTGCAGATACGCGCACAGAGAGCCAGGGAGCAGCAAGAACCTGTACCACTGCCCGTCGAGGAATGCATTCTGAACACCTCTACCCAGCAGTTAATTCAGATGCAGGACCAGGATGAAACCCTGAGGAAGGCTCGGAGTGCGTGTGAAGCAGGGACGCACTTCCACACCAAGTTTGGACGAGTCGAGTACGCTCGGAAGTCTGGTGTACTGGTCAGGCGGTTTGAGGGTCCCAAGGACGTAGCGAGTCAGATCAGCGTCCCAGCTGAACTACGGACCACGGTGATGAAGCTAGGCCACGACGTACCCATGTCTGGTCACTTAGGTACCACCCGAACCAAGGAGCGAGTTGGTCGCCATTTCTATTGGCCAGGCATGCATGCTGACATTCGTCGGTACTGCCAGTCATGCTTCCAGTGTCAGCGTACTGTGGACAAGGGAAGAGTCTCAAGAGTTCCCTTGTAAGGATGCCACTGATGCGCAGGCCCATGCAGATACTGAGGGATCTGTGGTTGCAACCGGAAAGGCAAGAGCTCCGCACAGCGGCAGAGTACGTCGTTAACTTAAGGAACAAGGTAGCTGAGACGTGTGAGTTGGCAAAGAAGAACTTGGCAACAGCAGCTTGCAGGTACAAGCGACATTTTCATTTGAGGGCAAAACCCAGGAAGATAGCTGTAGGGTCTAGAGTACTAGTGGGAGGATCACAAGGTAGGCGCTGCAGCTGCAGCCATTTCAGTTTACGGTGCAGGCAGTGTCTGGAAAGGACAATGTGGCGGCAGACTTCTTGAGTCGCTTGCCGGAGAGAGAGAGAGAGAGAGAGAGAGAGAGAGAGAGAGAGAGAGAGAGAGAGAACCTTAAGTTCCATTTACCCGAGTCATGAGAAGCTATGCATGTGTCATGGGAAGAGAATGACGTAGCAAGTGTTACTGAGGGTGTGGTGTTTGTAGCACGTGTCGCACAGCGGTCGTGCATAGCCAGAGCAGCGTCAGTTATGAAGTTTATATGTAGTGCGTAGTGTAACGGCTGCCTGTAAGTGCCTGCATTAAGGTCATATGTGGCAGCGTTAGACCAGGTTGATTAATGTAACCTGTGATTGTTGATGTATTTAAAAGTTGATGCTGTTGTGATGGAAGTTTTGGTGTGCATCAAAAGTAACAGTAGGACAGAATGAGTGATGGGGAATTGGATTCTTATAGGTAGGGTGTGGCCAAAACGCCGATCGAGTGAGAAGTTGTTGGTTTTAACCTGTAGTTAAAACTTAGGCAGGGGGGGGTGTCACCGATCGGCGGTACTAAATCAGTATGTCCATGTGTTTAAGAGTAGTGGGGGTTCAAGATAGAGAGCGTGTGCGCGCGCGCGCGCGCGCGCGCGCGCGCGCGTGTGTGTGTGTGTGTGTGTGTGTGTGTGTGTGTGTGTGTGTGTGTGCGTGCGCTCGCGCGTATGTGAGGTTGGGGTTTAGTTAGCTAGAGTTAGGTTAAGTTCCTCAGGGTTAGGTAGAAAGATTAGGCTAGGTAGGAGGCTGGGGAAATAGGACATACAATATTCTTTCATTCCAGTCTTCACTTATTGAAGGAATGGAATGGAAGCGGGGGGTTGGTTTCATTCCCGATTGTTACCCTTTTGTTACTTTGGTTCTATACCAGAGAAGGCGGGGCAGGATATCGGCTGTTGTTGTGTTGTCAAGTCTGTGAGTTGTTGTGGTAAATTGTCGTGTTGTTGCACGAGCAACAACTAGTCCGTTGGTCAGGCGTGTCAGCTCTGCGGAGGGATACACTGCTCTGACCAATCGTTGTTTTGTGTGGTGAGTAGAGTTCGCTTGATTCCGACCAGGGCGGAATGTGTTGGGGTAGCTTCACTTCGGTCCCTGGTGTTCGTCGGAGTGGACGTACTCCTTGTAGGTGCGGCGGCAGCGCCGGTAGTTTTTGAAGAGTGACTTCGAGTCATATAGTTAGGGCCAGGTCCTCGTCGGGTTTGGGTGCCCTTGGCCTGTGCTGAGTCGGTGTCGTCCTTGTGGCAGCCACTGTCAGCCAGTTGCAGAACTGGTGTGGTTGATCGTCTGTATGTCCAGGTTGGTGATCTGTTAGGTTCGTTGTGTTGTAGTTCGTCGTGTTGTCTTGTATTATGGCGAGTTGTACTGTAGTTGTCTCATGTTGGGATTAGTTGTATGGTGTTCATTGCGTATACTGGTTGTCTAGTATGATGTTGTCTTGGTTCCGTGATTGAAATTTGTAGTCAGCCGGTTTGTGTTGTTACCTCTTTTCGGTATATTCTGTAAGTAGTGTACATAGTGGTTCCTGAGTTCGATTGTCATGTGACAGTTTGGCTAGACAATGTGGGTTCGATATAATAACCGTTGATGGGCGGTGATGTAGATATTGTTTGTGGTTTGTCTAGGTTAATTTCCGTGTGTTCAATGAGAAGGTAATACGAGGTTGCTTTTTGTTGAGGATCATAATATGAGTCAGGTGCGGATGTGTGCTCAATTTCAGTCATAAATAATAATAGTTCGTTGAAATTGATTTACGATTTCGTAGTTGACCTGCACAGCATTGGAATCGGTTAACTGTGTAGTAGGGCTAAGGCCAATTTGTGGTCGAGTGGTTTATACTGGGGTACGGTCGTAACCATTCAACTGATATTGGTGTCTTTTCACTTTCGTTACGAGTCAGGGTTCTCGACGCGGGTCTCGTGCGCGTGCGGACTGTATCTGTGACGTACGCATTTGGTACAGGACAGTGAGTCCATAGGGTAGAAGTTTTTATAATACAAGTGACAGTCGTCACACGTGCAGGGATGTATGTATTTGTGACAGAACGGGGTTGGAGAAAGATATCTTAGGTTGTGGGGAGGCAACCCAGTTATGAATTTTAGTAAGCAGAGAGAAGGGAAAGGTAAAGTTTAAGGCGAGTAGCTTAGCAGTTGATAAGATAAAAACGGATGATGTGCAGCATGTAATATTGTATGAAGTGTGGTTGTGTTGGCATAACAAGGATTAACCACTGGGTTATCTGACAAGAGATGACATGGGAGTGATGTGCTGGATGGAAATTTTGGCGAACAAATCATGTTTTTGATATATGATGATAATTGACAGGGCAAAGAGGGGTAATAATGTGAAGGATTGTGGCTGCGAGCCGATTCTCTTGTGTGAACATGCTGGAACTGTGAACCGCTAAAAATTGATGTTTTTTTTCTCTGAGAGATGTGTATTACTACTGGTTATTGTGTGGAGACATTTCCTTGTGAAATTGGCCATTTCCTAGATTATTTAGTATGTCCTAAGGGGGCCCGTGGAGTCCGTGTTGGATCGCTTAGATTGGTTTATTTCTCCGAGAATTGGGTGTGATTCATAATTTCATATGTAATAACGTGGATTGGCTCAGGGAGAGTATTGTTTTACCGCTGTTGTAAGGGTTGGCAGGAAATGGGTCTGATAACCCCAAAGTGAGTAATGGGTTGGGGGATGTATTCGAAATTCAAGGGGTCACTCTCATGCCCGAGTGGGAAGTAGGCAAGGGAGATGGAGAGTTAAAGCTTTACCAAGTAGCCTATGTGCCTTGATGACTCGGGTAGTAGCAACACTACAGTAGTGGCCTACAGTTGTGTCAGCAGGTATCCTGTTCCGTCCTGAGGCTGGGGCCAGACCACCCCAGTCTACTGCCGCGTGCCGGCAGGTGAGCGGCGCTTTCCAGGGCCTGCTGTTTTCCCGGGAGAGGGAGACCACCCAGGCCGTCTGCCTTCTGTGGGGCAGCTCTCCTCCGGCTACCGGTGCTCTTCCGGGAGTTCTCCGGCACTGGTTCCTCGTCCCTGTTTAGGCGTCCCGTGAGAGGGCGCTGCACCAGGCCTTTTTCACCCTTGGTGTCCGGCGGGGCCTTCAGAGGAGGAGGCGTCCTACGAGCCCCGGACCCGTCGAGAGGGCGTCTGGTGTGTGTGCGTTGGGTGTCGTGCCCATCGCGGGGAGGAGTCAGACTGCGGGAGGCCACGGTCAGCGCCGGGGTGCAGAGTCTTCGGGGAGGGTGTCGGCCCGCGGAGGAGCCACGGACAGCGCCGGGGTGCAGAGTCTTCCGGGGAGGTGTCAGCCTGTGAGGGGCCACGTACAGCGCCGAGGACTGGAGCTTTCCGGGCCGGGATGGGTTGTCCCATGTTTGTGATAGAAAGGGTGTAGCGTTAGGTAGTAGGGTTAGGGGTGTTAGCTACTGCCTCCTTTTAGGACGTAGTGGCCGGCACAGTGTAGGGTACTTGTCGTTGCCTCCCTTAGGGACGCAGCGACCAGTTTGGTAGTGGTCCCGGGTTAAAAGAGAAGGGTGAGTCCTGGGGAGAGGTGTGGGTGGTAGCGGTCGTTAAGAGATTAGAGTCCCTTTGGTAAATCCTTGTCCCTAGTAGTTAGTCACCACGTGTGCGGGCTATCGCTGTGTCCCCAGGTCACAGATATACCGCAACTGGTGTTTTAGGTTAGGTTAGGGTCTTCCAGGTCTTTATAGTAGAGTAGGGTGAGTCAGCGGGAATTGGGATACTTGTGTGCAGTTGTGGATGTGCGTGAGTGGTGGCGCCATGGAGTGTGTGTGAAATAAAGAAGCGTGCGTGATTGTAAAACTGTGTTAGTGTGCTGTGTTGTCTGACCTAGGGTGTGATAGGCGTGGGTAGGGGTGGTAGGGCCGTCCGGCTTAGCGACCGTGACAATATATATATAAACACACACAATATATATATATATATATATATATCCTTTAATTCATATCCCATTTAAACTAATCGAGTTCAGGTTTGGTAACACTTCATCATACTTGTTTTATGTTATTATAAAGTACATCTTGATTCTGATTCTTCTCACAATTGTGCTTCCAATCTTTCTTTGTTTTCTTACCTATATTTTATGCACAACGTATCGAAATTCACAAATTATCTGAAGAACAATTCACCTTTGAATTCAGGGGGCACAAACTTTGACCTTCTTTGCAACACCGTAGCCAGCGAGTCAACATCGACATCGCCACCATCAACAGATGGCATCGTGGACTCCACCTCCAGCCAGAGTACCCAGGGCAGCTTGATTTCATCGGAAGCATCGCCTTTGTTCTTTTCTGTCACGTCGTCAGCCTCTAAGAATCCCAGTAAGCCTACAACCGAATGGAGTACCACAGGCAACAATACAGCCAATCAGATCACAACAGGCAGTGGCATAACCAATCAGATCACAACAGGCAGTGCCATAACCAATCAGGACACGACCGACAGTACCACAGCCAACAGAAACAGAGTAAACAGTGTCATAGACGGTGTCATAGCCAATCAGAACACACCAGGTGATATCACAGCCAATCAGAACACAACAGACAGTGTCACAGCCAATCAGAACATGACTAGTGGTGGTACAACCAACGCCTCGCTGTGGATTGCTGTTACTGATGACACAACGGAGTTGGATGATGAATCACCAGGTAAGGTGACTTGACACATATTGCAGCGGTACTGAAAACAGGGTTACACACACACACACACACACACACACACACACACACACACACACACGTACACACACACACACACACACACACACACACACACACACTCACACATGTACACACACACACACACACACACACACACGCGCGCGCGCGCGCGCAAGCAATCACACACACATACACACACACACACATGCGCGCGCGCACGCGCACGCACACATGCACACATGCACACACACAAATGAACAACCAAACAAAACCCAAAGAAGGTGTAAAGTACTGCTTCTTTTAACACAAAATACAAAACAAAGTAAAGTTTCACCAAATATGTCTTATCAGACGTTGAAAGCAACAAAGAAAAAATCATTTTCATGCTGACTGTCACCTGGAAAGTATTGTTTTGTGCATTGTCTATGTCTGTTGTTTGTATTTTCTGATATATTTGTGGAAAATTCAGTTGCGCGTTTTCTATTTTGTTTCCAAAGAAACGTATTACAAGAAGTGAATAAAAAGAAGCGTCACTTTGGATATTTGTGTGTGTGTGTGTGTGTGTGTGTGTGTGTGTGCGTGTGTATGTATATGTGTGCATGCGTGCGTGTGTGCGCGTGCGTGCGTACGTGCGTGCGTTCGTGCGTGTTGTGTGTGTGTGTGTGTGTGTGTGTGTGTGTGTGCGTGCGTGTGCGTGCGCGCGCGCGTTTGTGTTGGCTTGATAGATCAATAGACCAAACAACGAGAACTGAAGGCAAGCAGAGTGATCGAGTGATAATGCTCGGTCAGTAGATTGCTTGATTAATTGAATGGTTGATTGATTGACTGATTGGTTGATATGGACAGGAGAGAGAGAGAGAGAGAGAGAGAGAGAGAGAGAGAGGAAGAGAGAGAGAGAGAGAGAGAATATGTTTGTTAAGTGCTCTGTCCAAAAGAAAAAAGAATGATCTTTTAACACGCAGTTCCAAAATGATGATGATTCTGATTCACTGTGCATTTCAGAAAATCATGTCTATGTCATCATCGCAGCTGTCGTAGGCTTTCTACTCGTCCTTATTATCATCATCATCATCATCATCATCGTCTTCATGATCAGGTGAGTTTGTCACGACAGTCAGTACTCACATTAACGGCGTAAAACGTATCGGTCATATGGTGTTATAAGCTGGAACGTTCTTTTTGATAACATCAGTAACAAACTGCCTTTTCTTCTCTTGCTCTCTTGTCTTCTTCGCCAATTCAGTGGCATCATTCCCACTATTCCAGGATCCCTTATATATATATATATATATATATATACAGCCACTCACATCTTCATCCTGTCTCAGTTTAAGTGCTAGCAGTCCCACATAGAGCTTTTAATATCAGGTCGTCGTTGGGCAACCCACCCGAGAAGACACTGCACTGCAGTTGCGTCCCTTTTGTCGTTTTCCGTGATGCCTTTTGATTTCAGTTTTACTTTGGGTTGGTTAGTTATTCATCTGGCTGTAAATCCCGCACGCTTTAGTCTCATGACTTAGTAGATGTGGACTAGTCCACACACAGAGACGCTTTCTTGAAGAAATTGAAACTCTGAAACCTTAAATCAGCCTGTTTTGATTCAACAATACTTCAGTGATGACGGTGACTGCTGAGTTCTGAATAGCATTTTGAAAGGGAATGGGAAAGGGTGAAGTCCTAGTGATGAATCGATTCACAGGAATTCTAAAGTCACGGCAACTTGAGTGTCTGGTCCTGAAAAAACCCCAAACAACCAGAAACAAAGAAAATCAGGTAACCAAGCCTGGACGAAAAGAAGAAAGCGAACACACTGAAATATAAGAACAAATAACACGACCCTCCCCCCCCCCAAAAAAAAAGAAAAGAAAAAAAAGAAAAGAAGGTCAGTTAATGAAATATTAGAGTTCAAAATTGTGTAAGTCATTCCTGCATACATTTCCTAATTTCATTATCATGTGAAATATCCTTGTTACAAGATGGTGTTTGTCATTTCAACATTTTTCTTATTGTTATTTTTTGAAAACGTACTTATACACAAGCTGTCGTGTTTTTCATTTTGCTTTGTTACCATTGCAATAATTCAACATGTAAGATGGTCTAGAGTCAACTTCGAGTTTGCAAAGTCAGTAGAGTTCACAGGAAACAAGCACAATCAATCACCGTTGAGAACAGACAGTCGTCGGTCCGTTTGAATAGGTGAGAGTGTGTACTCAAAAGCAGTCGTTTGACATCAAGTGTTTTTGTACAAACGAGAACAACAATGTTTGACTGCTCGCTGATCTGCAACATTCTGAGGTTTTGGAATGGATCCAAATTTCCAGTGTATGTATGAGCATGTGTCCCAATGTTTCAAGGTTTACGATCCGATATTTCTGAATATAGCGTCCCCGAGTCGGTATTTTCTGATATTGAAGAGAGAGAGAGAGAGAGAGAGAGAGAGAGAGAGAGAGAGAGAGAGAGAGAGAGAGGAGAGAGAGAGACTTCCAAGATTATGACAATGTGGTCCGCAATGGCAAATGAAAAAGAGGTGAGGTGACCATTGGTTTTCTTACTTTCAGTAGGGTGTACATTTTTGAGTTATTGCGTTTTTGTGGAAAATTACTTATGAAGCGGATTTGGCCTTGATTTTTCTTAATAACATTCCCGTCCCGAGATTCGCAAGATCCTTCTTTCATATGGTATGTACAGTTATATAACAGGCTGTTAACGGGCTTCTGTTGCCAGTAATTCTTATTGCCGCGTCCCATAACGCGGTATTTCTTTTCAGATCAAGCAAGTCTGTTATAATGTGTGTGTGTGTGTGTGTGTGTGTGTGTGTGTGTGTGTGTGTGTGTGTGTGGGGTTTGTGTGTGTTTAGAAGGTAGGGGCAAAAGGATTAACATTGGAGAGAGTGAGGAAACGAATAGAGGGAGAAGTGGGAGGCATGCCACGTGCATATATCTCTGTGCTTTCACAATTACTGCATGTTTGTTGCGGAGAACGAATCAAGCGTTCATAGATATCAAAACGACATATTGGGCTGGTCCACACATCTCGATTTCATATTCTTTGCTGAACAGCTTCATGGACTAAAATATGTGACATAGCCCTGGTGGACGAGTCCACGCACCATGACGTCAGTGAACTGAAATTGAGCAGACTTAAGTGACCAGAACTATTTTCAATTCATCAAAATGTAATTGAACGGAACACCTTTAAACTGTCCTTTTTGTTGATGGTGTTGTCATCTGTGTCCAGAAGAAGACGGCACCAGGGAAGCAATGCGGTCCTCCGGTCAAGAGACTTCTCAGGCACTGCAGAACGCCATGCACAGTCGGCGGACGATCCAGCACGGTTCAGCACACACGACTACACTGAAGTGGATCTCTCGGACAACACCTTTGACGGTCAGTTGCCTCCATACCTCGCCGAAGATCACCGGCTGCCTCAGAACGGAAAGGGTGTGACTGGACACATGGACACTGGCGTCTCCGGCAACCATGCCCAGCGTTCTGGACTACCTGAAGTCATCCATCTGAAAACAATGCCCTGCTCTGAGGACAGCACCAGGAAACTGCCGCCAGAAGGAAAGAGTGAAGGATTCCCGACAGGGGACAATGTTTATTTCATTCTGGAAGCTCAGCCAGACCATGAGGAAAAGCGTGACTTTCTGTTCCTGGTTGATCCTCAAGGCTATAATCTCATTGAAGACGCCCAGCTGGAGCTACGTGGCGACGGGCCAGAAGAGTCAGTGCTGTGCAACGGCCCGGTGTCAGAGGCAGCAAGGGCCGCTGAGAATTCTGAGGGGAACTACTACTCTGTGATAAAAGAGGTTGATGAATCGTTGTCAGGAAGCCACAGTACGGAGGGGCATTGCGGCCCAAGACAAGGAAAGGATAGTCGTAGACTTTATGAAGACGTGGGTCTGCAGGACGATGGGACTGCCAGTCCTGAACGGATCATAGTGTTGGGGACATCTAGACTAGGTCCTGGAGAAACTGCTCTTCAGCATAGCAAGAGTGACACAAATGACGACGACGATGAACTGGTCATGGTGGATAATGTGGCATATCAGTCTGCTGACAGCATCGTGGACGTAAACGATGATGGCGATGATGATGAACTGGTCATGATAGACAACGTGGCATATGTGTCTGCCGACGACATCGTGAACGTGAACGAGGATGGCGATGATGAAGTGGTCATGATAGACAACGTGGCGTATGTGTCTGCAGATAGTGTACCAAAAGAGATCGGGGACACAGACAGTACTGATGACGACGTTGCTAGTGATGATGATTTCGGTGGTAATTATGATGATGACTTCATCATGATAGACAACACCTCGTACGTGTCCGAAGATACAGTGTAAACAGACTTCGGACTCTCTCATGTCAATGATATTGACCGTAAAGATAACACGGACACCCGCTGAGGCTAACTATATCCATGAGGATGAAATAGTCATGGCAGAAAACGTAGCTTACAGGTTCTCAAAGTCACTATAGCACGACAAACAACAGGTGGATTGAGATTTTGAATGGTGCAACTTGCAAATAGTCCAAAGCTCATATTGATGTAAAGAAATATAATGAATAAATGAAGGGACATGTCAAAATAAAATTTGAACAAATGTCTTTTATTTCGCTTCTTTCTTTTAGTGACTGCCACGGTCCGTATCTTGTAAACAGCGGTTTTTTTTGTATTCTCTGATGCCATGATAAGTATCTTATACTCAGTTAATTCGTCACACCGGTTCTCAAAAACTAATGGCGGGAGTTTTCAAACACGTTTCAGTCACCTTGCTGATCCAGTTACATCAATTGCTTACATGACCAATGAGACCAACGTGAAGCGGGATGGAATCCTGTTCACGTTTGAGTCCCCCACCCTCTTGTCACTCATGGTCAAACGACAGCTGCGAGCCAGCGTCTGACTGACCCGAGGGCTCATGACGCTCGGACTTTCACAGTGGGCGTTTCTAACACAGGTTTTGCCACAGAGCCAGTGTAATTGACAGTTGACTGACATGTTGAGCGGACGTTTATCCTAGCGTATGAGGAGAGAACTTCATAGGTGGACACCAAGAGAGAGAGAGAGAGAGAGAGAGAGAGTGTGTGTGTGTGTGTGTGTGTGTGTGAAGGGGGAGGGGAGAGGGCGTGATGCAAGCATTTCTTTCACTCCCTGGCCACGTGGATGGCAGATTTATGGAAATACATTGGCTTTCATGTCAGTTCTGTCTTCTCAATGAAGGGATTGGCTGGTTTCTTTTTGTTGTCTTTGAGCTGTTCTCACTGCAGATGGGTAACACAGTAGTCCAGCTTTTGTTTCAGCACGTAGAAGTTCAAAAGGACAATAACTGTATGAAAGTCAAGGGCTGTATACCAGATTTCTATTGCAAACAAGATAATATTTGCATATATTATGCAATGAAAGAGCACAAACACTAAGAGCAAAAGCACTGAAACTGATAAGCACATGTATATTAAAGTTTTTTGTTTTTTATCATGACGCAATATATCATTGAAACCATTTATTGGAAGCAGTTTCTATGTAACATAAACTCCTTGCAAAAATGTGGGAATGAGAACCAAAATACCAATGCCTCTCTTGACAGAACTTCAAAACAAAGCAAAAAGAAAATCGAAGAAATAAAATCTGAGTAGCTTTAGGCTAAATTGTGCTACAATGTTCTAGTTCCCAACAATGGTTTAAAGATCGTTGAAATTCCATACAATGACAGGAAGAAAAGATTCAGCAGAGTTTTGCTGTTGTTGCTCTACAAATGTTCACATTTTTCTCTAGCAATCTAGTGAGAATATCGTGGGGTTGGGGGTGGTGGTGGATGCAGAAACTCTTTTAGGTGAAGTCTGAATTAAAAACGTGTCTTATTTTGACATAATGATCAGTCTATCCTTATTACCATATACTTTATTCAGAAAGGCAGAATGAATAAGATCAAACACAACCTTTTTTTTCTCTCCTAACATTACCCCCATGAGCCCCCCCCCTCCCCCTCCAACCCCCCCCCCAAAAAAAAACAAAAAACCGCACAAATCTACTGTTTAAGTTATACTTTTGCTGTAGAAATGAAGTGAAAAACTGACATCCTCTCCAGATCCTGATGACAATAGACTATGAAACAAAAGTAATGTGGTAGACATAGTTGTGTACAGTTGACAATAGACTATGAAACCAAAGTAATGTGGTAGACATAGTTGTGTACAGTTGACAATAGACTATGAAACAAAAGTAATGTGGTAGACATAGTTGTGTACAGTTGACAATAGACTATGAAACAAACGTAATGTGGTATACATAGTTGTGTACAGTTGCATCGTTCCTTGTTTTACTGTGCTTCAAATTGTTGTCTTTCGTGATTGGAAAGATGAACACTTTTTTGTTTGTTCGTTTTTGTTGGGTTATTTTTCTGTTTGTTAGTAAGCTTGTTTTGCGACGCAGAAGATGTATTCTTGTTTGTTTGCTTTTAATGTGAAAACTCTTGCAATCTCTGTCTTGCTGGCAATGCATTTCATGATAACAGATTTTTATCAGAGTATTTTGTTTCGCGTATGATACAATTGCTCTCTGGCTGGTCTGCCACAGCTGGTCAATATCGTGTGCAATGTCACTGCTAGCCTTGTTATAATGTTGAAAGAAACTATTACAAATGACTTTATGCAGAATAGCAGATGACGTAGTGATAATGTTGATGAATAATTTTAGATGGACCGTGTGGCGGGATATTGACGACATTGTAATAATGCTGATAAAAAAAAGTTTAAATTGACTGTATGAAGAGCTGTTGATGGCACTATAATAATGTTGATAAAAAATGTTTTAAATGAACTCTATACAGAATGATTAAGGACAATGTCATATTGTTAACGCAACAGCTTGTCAATGGATTTTATGCAGAGAAATTGTTGACACTGTGATCATGTTAATGTAAAAACATTTTCAATGGACCATATACAGAGATACTGATACTATTGTAATAATCTGGATCTTAATGTAGAGCCAATGAAAGTATTGTTATAGTGTTAATGTATCTTAATGACTTGTAAGCAGAACCATTCATGACTTTGTGATGATGACTTGTAAGCAGAACCATTCATGACTTTGTGATAATGACCTGTAAGCAGAACAATTCATGACATTGTGTTAATGACTTGTAAGCAGAACCATTCATGACTTTGTGATAATGACTTGTAAGCAGAACCATTCATGACTTTGTGATAATGATCTGTAAGCAGAACCATTCATGACTTTGTGATAATGACTTGTAAGCAGAACCATTCATGACTTTGTGATAATGATCTGTAAGCAGAACCATTCATGACTTTGTGTTAATGACTTGTAAGCAGAACCATTCATGATTTTGTGATAATGGCAATGTGAAAGGCTTAAAATGGGCTCTACGCAGAGCTTTTGATCATAGTGTAATGTGACGTGAAATGTTTTAAATGGACTATGTACAGGAGCTATCGATGAAATTATTTTCAATTTTGGTGTAAAACTACCAGATTGTATGCAGAGCTATTGATGAATTTGCAGTAGTGTTGATGTAGAAGGCTTTTGATATATATGTGCAGGGCTGTTGATACTAGCATAATAATATAGATTAAACGGTTTTTAACTGGGCTGTCTGCAGAGTTGTTTGACGTTATGATAATCATACTGATGTTAAATGGTTTGAATGGACTGTATTCAGAGCTGCTATTGACATTGCAATAATGCTGATGTGAAAGTTTTTTTTAATGGACCATGCAAAAATTTTGATAACTTTGGAACACTTCTGATGTACAATGTTTCACATGATAATATGATGTTGTCTGCTTGTGAAAAAAACAAATAAACAAACAAACAATATTTTTATTTCCTGCTTGTTGCTTAGAGTCGGTTTAATGACAGCCGAAATGATGATTGTTTATCTATCTATCTATCTATCTATCTATCTGTGCGTGTATGTGTAAGCGCGCGCGTGTGTGTGTATGTGTGTGTGGGAGCGCGCGCGCGCGCGCGTGCTTGTATACGTGTAAGCTGAGTAGAATGCAAACATCTCAATTGTAGGAAAACAAAGCTAAGCAATATAAGCAAACATATTAAGGAAATCGCACTTCATTCTCTACTCTGTTACATATTGGTATTCTAGCACTTGTTGCTGGTTTTTATTCACTCAGACCAGGATCGAAATTTCACACGCACGCGCGCACACACACACACACACACACACACACACACACACACACACACACACACACGCGCGCGCGCGCGCGCGCGCTTTGGCAAGAACTGACGTGTCATACATCGCAGATTTTTTTTTTTTTTTTTTAAACATTTTTTTTTTTTTTTTTTTTTTTTTTTGCTGTCCCAACCTCTGCGCCACCTCAGAGGCAGTGCACCCACGCCGCTCATTCCGACACCCCGTCCACAGCCACAGCCCGGTCGGCCCCGCCACAGCCCCGGCACCGGCAATCCACAAGGAGCAGTCAATGTCAAGTCGTCAAGAGGCAACCCACCGGAGAAGACACTGCACTGCTGCCGAGTCACTTCGGTGGTGTTCAGTACATCGCAGATTTTTTCCTCTTTAATCGCAGAGTGCTGGGTCATTGTAACAGGCATCATGTTGTCACTGATCGCAGCGTGCTGGGTCATTGTAACAGGCATCATGTTGTCACTGAATCGCAGCGTGCTGGGTCATTGTAACGGCATCATATTGTCACTGATCGCAACGTGCTGGTCATTGTAACAGGTATCATGTTGTCACTGATCGCAGCGTGCTGGGTCATTGTAACAGGCATCATGTTGTCACTGATCGCAGCGTACTGGGTCATTGTAACAGGCATCATGTTGTCACTGAATCAGCGTGCTGGGTCATTGTAACAGGCATCATGTTGTCACTGATCGCAGCGTGCTGGGTCATTGTAACAGGCATCATGTTGTCACTGATCGCAGCGTACTGGGTCATTGTAACAGGCATCATGTTGTCACTGATCGCAGCGTGCTGGATCATTGTAACAGGTATCATGTTGTCACTGATCGCAGCGTGCTGGGTCATTGTAACAGGCATCATGTTGTCACTGAATCGCAGCGTGCTGGGTCATTGTAACAGGCATCATGTTGTCACTGAATCAGCGTGCTGGGTCATTGTAACAGGCATCATGTTGTCACTGATCGCAGCGTGCTGGGTCATTGTAACAGGTATCATGTTGTCACTGAATCAGCGTGCTGGGTCATCGTAACAGGCATCATGTTGTCACTGATCGCAGCGTGCTGGGTCATTGTAACAGGTATCATGTTGTCACTGAATCGCAGCGTGCTGGGTCATTGTAACAGGAATCATGTTGTCACTGATCGCAGCGTGCTGGGTCATTGTAACAGGCATCATGTTGTCACTGAATCAGCGTGCTGGGTCATTGTAACAGGCATCATGTTGTCACTGAATCGCAGCGTGCTAGGTCATTGTAACAGGCATCATGTTGTCACTGAATCAGCGTGCTGGGTCATTGTAACAGGCATCATGTTGTCACTGAATGAGCGTGCTGGGTCATTGTAACAGGCATCATGTTGTCACTGATCGCAGCGTGCTGGGTCATTGTAACAGGCATCATGTTGTCACTGAATCGCAGCGTGCTGGGTCATTGTAACAGGCATCATGTTGTCACTGAATCGCAGCGTGCTGGGTCATTGTAACAGGCATCATGTTGTCACTGAATCAGCGTGCTGGGTCATTGTAACAGGCATCATGTTGTCACTGAATCAGCGTGCTGGGTCATTGTAACAGGCATCATGTTGTCACTGAATGAGCGTGCTGGGTCATTGTAACAGGCATCATGTTGTCACTGAATCAGCGTGCTGGGTCATTGTAACAGGCATCATGTTGTCACTGAATCGCAGCGTGCTGGGTCATTGTAACAGGCATCATGTTGTCACTGAATCGCAGCGTGCTGGGTCATTGTAACAGGCATCATGTTGTCACTGAATCAGCGTGCTGGGTCATTGTAACAGGCATCATGTTGTTACTGAATCAGCTTGCTGGGTCATTGTAACAGGCATCATGTTGTCACTGAATCAGCGTGCTGGGTCATTGTAACAGGCATCATGTTGTCACTGAATCAGCGTGCTGGGTCATTGTAACAGGCATCATGTTGTCACTGAATGAGCGTGCTGGGTCATTGTAACAGGCATCATGTTGTCACTGAATCAGCGTGCTGGGTCATTGTAACAGGCATCATTTTGTCACTGAATCATGATCCTGGACATGATTTGTTTTCCTTTGCAAAATGTTTTCATCGATGATGGTAACGAAAATGGCGTCTGTAATTCCCAGCAAATGCTTCTTGTCTTTTGTGACTCTCTCTCTCTCTCTCTCTCCCCTCACACACCACACACACACACACACACCACACACACACACACACACACCACACACACACACACACACACACACACACACACACACACACACACACACACACACGTGTCTTGTTCGCTCGCGAGTTGTGTACTTGAAACATTTTCCTTGCTGCTTTCTCTTTGGGAAGAAGAAAAGGGACGACAAACACTGCCACGCAGGAAAAGCCATGAAAATACGCCATTCACATGTCCGTCAATATCCGTGTCTGTCACACGCCGGTCTTTGGCTGACTGAAAAAATAAACAGAACAGGAAAGTTATGTTAATGACAAAAAGATATTCAAAGGAAGAAATCATATGCATGCTAATGAAAAGGAAGTTTCTAAACCTGATGGCCAAGCGGAAAAAGACGGACATTATTATTGTTGTATTCGCTGAAAAGCTTCGAACTGACGTAGCGCAGAAAACCCTGCCATGTTTTTTTTTTCTGGCGACGAGGAAACATTGCAGAACAGGATGGCCACCACGCATGCGGAGTTTTCTGAATAGTGTTAGCAGTTTAGCATAGGGTCGTCCATTTGTTCAAAGTCTGAATGATGAACACTCCTTTAAAGCATCTTATCGGGCGGTTGATTTATAAAACTGTACAAGCCAGGCAGTTCAATTCAAGAGTACCAGAAATAAATACATACAGATTTCAAATGAATATGTTAAGACATTCTGTGACCTTATTTTATCTCTTTGCCATGATTAGACTACAAAAGCTTGAATAAATACGGAAACAAAGAGCAGACAAAATCATTCTAATTCTTAATGATAATGATTAGAAAATGAACAATTTATTTTACACACACACACACACACACACACACACACACACACACACACACACACACACACACACACACACTCTCTCTCTCTCTCTCTCTCTCCACACACACACACACACACACACACAACACACACACACACACACACACACACACACACACACACACACACACACACAACACACACACCCAAAACACTTGCACTTTGGCCTGATTTTCGTTCGTTATTTAACAATTAGATCAGTGAACGATGATGTGTTTCAGTCTGAACGCTCACATGTATGAAAAATAATCTTGGGGTAATTGATAAATGATTATATGCTGATTTTCTACCTAACGTTGTCATATATCGAATGTTTCATGCGTGCAGATTTGACATTCTGTCTGAACCATTTCTTTTCCAACTTTCAAAGAATGTCGATTGAAGGTCTCCTCTAAAGGTCTAGGAAGGAGAGGGGGGGGGGGGGGGGGGGGTAGTTGAGCCTGCCAAGATGTTGACAGAAAAGAGAACAATTCTTCCAGACTGGCTTTCTTGAATGAGAATCGAATCCCGGGCCATGGAAAAGGAACGTGACTCCTCACCCAGGAGGCCAACAAGGTCCCTGTTTAGTACAGAAATGAAAATCTGTCGCCAAGGCCTGTGGGTGTTGACAAAAAGCGGCCTGTCGTGGACATGACTAGCCGTATAAATAACCCTGTCACCTTTTGAGGAGCAGAGAAGTTTCCTGTCCTCTTCAGTTCGAAGACCAGAAAGTAATCGAAAATAGTACCAAGGTTACTTTTTTTTAATCTTGTGTGTGTGTGTGTGTGTGTGTGTGTGTGTGTGTGTGTGTGTGTGTGTGTGTTTACCTCAGTATGAATGTTTGTTTTGCTAGGTCTTGTGTTGCTGGCACAATAAAAAAACATGCAAGTTCCCTTGAAAAAATGTGACCTCAAAAAAATACCATGGACAGTGTTTTCTAATTAGAGTTCTGGTAGCTGCCCAGTGTTTGCTAATTACAGTCTCCCCATATCTTGTTGATGTTTCAACCATCCTACCAGCATAGGATATTTACTAGACTGGCACTCGAATGGAACCCATGGGAGGGGGGGGGGGGGGAAGATAGGACGACCTGGACAGCCTTGATACCGGCACATAGATTCCCAAGTGAAGACAGCCAGAATGACATGGACCCAGCATCCCCCGAAGTCGGAGTGTGGCTGCCCACGTGGCGGGGTAATCAAAAACGGTCACACACATAATGTTCTCATCCCC
This sequence comes from Conus canariensis, assembly GCA_033310375.1. Taxonomy (NCBI): domain Eukaryota; kingdom Metazoa; phylum Mollusca; class Gastropoda; order Neogastropoda; family Conidae; genus Conus; species Conus canariensis. The sequence goes on from CM065724.1 coordinate 31,701,490, forward strand.
AGCTGACGCATTTGTACCATAGTGTTCAAGTACTTTGGCTGTTCGGATGATCCCTGGAGTCTTTTAGCCAGGGTACGACGACAACAACAACAACAACAACATGGACCCAGCTGAAGAGATCAGCCCAGAACCAAGACCACAGGAGAAGTGTTGCTGCAGCCCTGTGTTCCTTTGGGAAGTAAAAGAGTTGACAAAAATAACAACACTAATACAGGATGGCTTGATTTTCTCCGAAAGGTGTAAATTTTTCATGTCTGCATATGCACACGGGACCTCTATTGAAAGTCTCATCGAAAGGTCGAGGAGGGACGTAATAGGGGGAGGGGGTTGGGTGGGGTGCGGGGGGAGGGAGGCTGCCAAGATCTTAACAGCAAGGAGACAGACTGGTTGTCTTGAACGAGAATCGAACCCACTGTCCATCGAATACAAGCGTGACTCCTTACCCAGGAGGCCAACAAGGTCCGGGTGTAGGACAGAAGTGAAATTATCTGTCGCCGAGGCCTTCGGATGTTGACAAAAAGCTGCCTGTCCTGTTCATGTTGAGCCGCATAAAGAACCCCGTCACCCATTGAAGAGAGCAGGAACAGAACAACTCCCCTGTCCTTTTCAGTTCGAAGACCAGGAAGTGATCGTTAATCGTCATTTTGTTTTAATTTGGGGTGTGTGTGTGTGTGTGTGTGTGTGTGTGTGTGTGTGTGTGTGTGTGTGTGTGTGTGTGTGTGTGAGAGAGAGAGAGAGAGAGAGAGAGAGAGAGAGAGAGAGAGAGAGAGAAGGAGTGTGAAGGTAGGGGAGCTCTGAGGGAAGTTTCCCACGAGTCACATATTGCGCAGCGAACATAGAACAGATTTGACAACAGCTTGGCTGGGTGTAGAAATACTGGGCGAGTTATTCGTTTTGACATACGTAAGAAGTGTGCTACTGGTGCTCGCAGAGCTGAAGTTTTACTGCTGGTATTAGCAGAGGTAAGGTTATGCTGGTAGTACTCGCAGACGTGAGGTTTTTTGCTAGTATTGGCAGACATGGGATTTTGTCCCAGTTCTGGCAGACGTAAGGTTTTGCTGTTAGAACTAGAAGACGGGAAGGTTTTTTTTTCCTGTTAGAACTCTCAGACCTGAGATTTTACAACTAGTATCTGCAGATGTGAAGTTTTGTTGAAAGTGCTTGCAGACATAATGTTTTACAGCTGGTATTTGCAGACGTGAGATTTTCTTGCTAGTACTTGCGGACGTGAGGTTTTGCGCCTAGTACATGCAGACTTAAGGTTTTGCTGCTAGTTCTCGTAGTCGTCATGTGGGTTTGCTGCTGGTATTAACACACGTGAAGTTTTGCGGCTAACTAAGAGACGTAAGGTTTTGATGCTTGTATTCGCGGACGTAAAGGTTTGCTGCTTGTCCTCGCAGACTTGAGGTGTTCCTGATTGTAATGTTTTGCTGCTTATACATTGCAGACGTGAGATTTTCTTGCTAGTCCTTGTAGACGTGAACTTTCACTCCTAGAACTTGCAGACGTGAGGTTTTGCTGCTAGTTTTCGCAGACGTGAGAGTTTGCTGCTTGTACTCGCAGGCGTAATGTTTTATTGCTAGTATTTGCTGTCATGAGGTTTTGCTGCCAAAACTTGCAGTCGTCAGTTTTTTTTATCCGCCAGTACTTGCAGATGTGGAGTTTTTGCTGTTAGTACTAGCAGAAATGAAGTTTTACTGCTAGTTCTCAAAGATGTGGTGTTTTGCTGTTAGTCCATGCAGACATGGCAGAAGAAAGTTTGTCTATAACAGACCCGTGTGGCCTCTCTCGTAAATGTAAAGTCTGATACCGGCAATTCACTCTATCTCGAAGCTTCTCGGCCTTTGCTGATAAACGACATCGGTTCTAGTACAGTGGAATCAGTGGGGTACATAATCAAATAGTACACAAAGAAACAGTTTGGTGTCCACCTGGTTCAGCCAAGCAAAGTCCGTGTGTGTGTGTGTGTGTGTGTGTGTGTGTGTGTGTGTGTGTGTGTGTGTGTGTGTGTGTGTGTGTGCGAGTCCGTCCTCGAGGAGCACAGAATGGTTAGTGCCAGGTTACTGACCAAGCTTGAGGACTCAGGAGACTCGGCTGAAAATGGACAGTCCAGAAGGCAGTGGGCGTAGCAAAGAAAAACCTCAAGATCAAGAAAATAGCACAATATACACAAACCAGGAAGCACAGGTTGGAGTCATCAGAAATAAAATGCTAGTCAAAGGCAAAATGGGAAGGAGGGAGAGACATGGCGATACAGGAGTTGAGGGAAGGGAAGAATACCAAGAGAGCAGGATACTCCTTTCGGGGTCATCAAAACAATGGATTCTGATTGAACTCAATGCACCATATGGAAATAGTATGGAACATTCTCACATTTACAAGACTGAGAAGTATGCCAGGCTTGCTAGCCACTTGACGTAATCTGCCTTCCAAGTCAAAGAAGAACTCGCCATAGAGGTTAGAGCGTGGGGGCCTGTAGGTTCACCAACCTGTGATCTCATAAAAGAAGCTCGGGAGTTTTGTTAAGAAGAGTGCTAGAATCTTAAAGGCAATGGCAGATAGCTGAAAAGAGTTCCAGCTGGATCTGGTCGACGAGGAACAGAAATCAACGTCGTAAGATATACATTTCCCAACACAGAGCAGGTGTCCGATAGCGATGCAGGTCAAAATATTTGTTTAAAAAGGCAGCGCCTTCAGACGCCCTCCTTCCAGAAGTTATTGGTTCGAATCTCGGCAGGAAGAAGAAATGTTTGCAGCAGAAGGTCATGCGGGAGTCCTGACCTGGATGCGCTCTGGCCCTATCAGGGTTTAAGTAGTTCGGGACCCAAACTTTTGTTTGGGGGGAGGATAGGTAGGCCCATCTTCTGTGAAGACCTTCTGCTGTCAAGCTCTCTTTAGAGTTTCTTCCCTTACGGCTGATCGCGTAGTTTTCTTTGTTGCGTATGCTTTGTTGCTGTAGATGACATTAATCTTCTCTTTATCATCTTCGTAGTTCTTGTTAGTGTAATTCTGTTGGGTTCTTTATAGTTTTGTCGTTATTTATGTGGATGATATTGCTCTCATTTTTTATTTGTTGTTGTTGTTGTTGTGATTGATAGCAGCGTTCTCTTTGTTGTCTTAATCTTATTGCTGTTATGGATGACAGTATTGATGTTATTGTTGTCTTTGTTGTTGTCGCTATGATGATAGTGTTGTTCTCTTTATTCTGTTCGTTCTTCTTGTAGTGAACGATAGTATTGTTCTCATCGTTGTCTTTGTTGTTGTTGTTGTTGTTGCTGTGGATGGTTGTGTCGTTCCTATCGTAACCTCTATTGGTGCTGTTGTTGTTGTCGTTTTTGTTGTTGTTGTAGATGACAGTATTGTACAACAGGTGAATGAGTTCCATGGTTGGTCAGTCTGTGCTCTTGTGCTGTCTTCCTCCGGTTCCCCAAACCCATAGTCCTCTCTGGGCCACTTGATATGATTCCACACGACTCAAGTAAGTCAATCTGAACACAGCCTCTCTTACTAACCCATCCTACTGACCGATCCCCTGGCCGACATTGTAACATAGAAATGGGTCCATTGGAGAGATTCCTGGTCCCTATGTAAAAAAAACAGTCACAGCACCTCTCAAAAAAAAAAAAAAAAAAAAAAAAAAAAGCCCACACAGTGATTTTCTCACGTTGCAGAATTTTCGGCACTGCAGACGGATCGAGGGAATAAGACCCAGCATGAGGCTGGTACTGCTTCGGAAGGGTTCCTCCCTTCTGCTGGCGCTGTGGTGGTGCATGGCTGCCCCTGTGCGCTCTTCTGGTGAGTGAGCAGCGTTCTAAGCGTCCGGTTAAATTGCAGTGCAGTCGTTGTGACGTTCACTTTGCTTTCATGTTTGTTTGTTTTTAAGCTTGGACTGCCACTTCATTCCCTTCACTCAGATGTTACGTTTTCAACTGCATTGGTTTACTACACAGTGCGTTTTTCTGACATTAAGATTGCTAACCAGAAATGCTGACCCATTTTATTCAAAGAATGTGATAAGATGGGAAGTGGTGCATGGTAGTACCATGAACTTGTCGTGAGGATCCGTGCTACAAACCCTGAATGAAGAGTGGATACAGACCAGCTGCCGTGGCGAAGTGGGTAGCGTTGCGAACTCCCAGCTGGGAGGTCGTGTGTTCGATTCCCATCAGAGCCATTTATTTATGAGGGTTTTCTGTCCCGAAAGGGTTCCTATCCATAGTTGAGTTTTCAAGGGCTCAGCTGGAAGGACTGAGACCACACATGTCCTGTTTCATCAATTGAATAGATGTGTTTCTGAGAGTGTTGCTCAAATTTCCTGACCAACACTGCAGGTATCTGTTTCTGTCGGGCCTGGTTTATGACAGAATATGTCACCAAAGGAAGCATAGAGTACAACCCTATTTGCAGTCTCAGACCACAATGGAATTTCATCGCATCATCTTCATCATCCTCTTCCATATAGATCAGCTTTAAAAATGTGTTGTGTGTGTGTGTGTGTGTGTGTGTGTGTGTGTGTGTGTGTGTGTGTGTGTGGCGCGCGCGCGGTGGTGCATGTGTACGTGCCTGCATATGGACGAGTATGCTCGTGTGCAAACGTGAGCCGGCGTGTAATATTTGTGTGTAGGCCTACATGTTCTTTGCTTTCAGAGAATACCACGACCTTGAAGTCCACAAGCGGATACGCGTCCCGGTGGTGTGGAGACGTTGACACTGACTCCACCCTGACCCTCACCTGTCCACCACACACCTGGTTCCACGTTCAACAGAAAATCACGTCAGAGGACAGCGTCAACAATTGTTCTTCTTCAGAATACCCCCCAACAAACGGAGCGATTCCCTACTCTTCTTCGGCACCTCCACTGGTGACAGATTGCAGAGGCCCAGCTCGGTCCATTGATGACGATCCACAGACGTGTCAGGAAAGCATCCAAGTGCACCGTGACCTAGATCCTTCGCAAATACAGTTCGTGGAAATCGCCTACGAGTGTATTGACGGTAAGTGATTCAGACAGTTAGGTAGTGTGACAAGAAGATGCCTCTAACTGTAGATGTATTCTTCCAAAAAATAGTCTAGGGCATATTCGAAGATGTCATGGTCACTTGCTTGCGATTCCAGTTTAGTTTCAGTGCAGTCATTGCGTAGCTGACCATACAGGGACCTTTCACAGCCGTTAGCAAGAACAAAGAAAAGAGCTCATCCCTCCCCCCCCCTCTCTCTCTCTCTCTCTCTTAAATGACAAGTTGAGGAACGTTTCACTGAGGGCAACAAAATCAAATTTATTTACACAACTTATGAAAAAACCATCCTGCAATTTACTATATAAGTTCTCGACATTGTAATTAAGAAACGTCCACTGAGTTGGATGGTCGGACCTGTCCTATTTATTTTTGAGGCGCTTGAACGCAGGTTCCCGTTCCCCTTGCCTCGACCCGAACCTGTGAACCTGCTTGACTTTTTTTCCTACAGACGTTTGTCTGCCTGCCTGTCTGCCGGGCACGTTACGTCCGCGTGCAGTACTTGCGTCGCTATCCCGATGTTCACCAATGACAGTACTATGGGAAATCCTATTGGTTCTGACTGACTCGTGTCGCTCTCTTCCTGTTCCGTTGCGAGGGGCATGTCCACCGCTGATACCACCATCACGCTGTCGCTGATCCTGGATGGGCCGGGTGCCGTGACGTGAAGAGGGGGACGAACACCCGCTCATACCGCCCTGCTCCTTCTGCGTCGAGGTCTTGTTTAGACGGGACTCGGTCTGTTGCTTGTTTGAAACAGAAACGCCCTACTGATTCAGATTTGTGGTACTCTGAACACGTGTCATGTCAGGTCTACGTGTTGGACTTTTGGAAGCTTTGCATGCATCCTCTCTCCCCACCACCTGAGCATATCACCATGTCCTGCATGTACACACATTATTGACGACGAAGACCACTGTCTGTTCCACTGTACTGCCTATAATGAAGTGCGGACAAATTGTTCATTTTTCCCATTAGATATAGCTAAAAGACAAGATGTCGCTGCCGTGTTATCATCAGATGACGAACTTTTGATTAAAGCAGTTGCGAAATTCATCGTGGAAGCATTGAACGTTAGACAGATGAAGGATAGTGAAATTTAAGATAATGCATTATAAGAGATATGTGAATGAATATTATCATTCATCGCATGTGAAGGAGATCAGTAAGATACAACGTCATCATTTGATTGCGTGGATGGCTGAGTCCGTCTTACAATTTTGGTTAAAAAAAAGATTTATTTCTTATGACGTTACTGTATTACTCCTGTATGCGAGGACATACGGAATTGTTACGATTTTATTTGTTTTTGTTAATCTTTGATTTGATACACACTGGGAATAAATGTGTACTATTTATTTGCAAGAAAAGGAAGAGGTAAATGTTCTTGTTCTGTTACCCCACTCCCCCCTTATCCAAAGACTTCTTTGGTAATGACAATAAAATATCAAAGTGTCAAAGTCTCTCTCTCTCTCTCTCTCTCTCTCTCTCTCTCTCTCTCTCTCTCTCTCTCTTGTGTCTTTAGTAAAGAACATTCTTTTCTCGTCTGGGTTTGGATACGTGTGGCTGGAACAAGGCGTAGGTTGTGAACAAACTTTCATAGCAGTGTTTAAACAGAGACTGAAGGATGTTTATATGCAGGAGTGGAACGGGTCTGTAACAAGTAAAGATATGTACCGAAGATACCGACTGTTCAAGACAAACTTTGCTTGTGAACGGTATTTCGAATATATGGACATAAAATGCTTCAGGAGTTGCTTGACTAAGCTTCGGCTGGGTTTGTTGCCAATCAATGGTTCATTTTTCCGCAGAACATTTAAGAACAATGGAAATTTTCTGTGCAAAATGTGCAATGTATTAGAAGACGAGGAGCATGTTATAAACCATTGTATTTTATACACAAGATTAAGGCAGAAATATTTGACTCTTAATGATCAGCCATTTATTAATATATTACAAAATGGCTCTGTTTGGAAAATCCGTAGGCTGTGCATGTTCCTTTTTAATGCTTTGAAGATAAGACAGGATTTCATGGAAAGTTTAAGAGAAAATCAATAAGAATGCGACCATGCATTACATATGTCACAAGTTAGATCAACTTCATACTTTCCTTTCTTTTTTTTTTCTCCACGATCGCTGAGATATGTGATTTGTTTGACCCCATTCTAGGGGCTGGTGGCCTGAAGAATTAAAAAATTGTTCTTGTTCTTGTTCTTGTTCTTGTGACGGACATTTGCGACGATACACCACAGTGTCACTACGCGAAGGCTGTGAAGGTTGATTCACCGGTGTCAGTGGAAGGACGACTACTGTTCGGTTCCCTCTGCCTTCTGTTGTCAAAGAAGACATGGACGATTCCTGCATCAGAGCGTTGAGGACATTTTCCAGAGGAGAAGGGAAACCGTGCAGAAGCATGATGGACAACTTCTTCACCAGAGATTGCAAAATCTTGGAAACTTTTTTCTCTGCTGTTTGAAAACCCGTCTTGCTGGCAGCCAAGCAAGGGAAGCTACTCGTCTCACGAGACAAGAGGAGAGCGGAGGCACATAGGCATTCAGTGACTCCACAGTAAAGGGCAAGTCCATCTTCATCCCCTTCCGCCCTCTTTCTTCCAACTCCTCCGAGTTGTTGTATAGCACTGAGAATACGACTGCGTTTGACACGTTTGGAGACGAACACCCGGTTCCGTGTGCTGGTGAATGTGCGCAAAGTCAGTGTGCGAGTACATCTTCTTCTTCTTCCTTAGAGTGTCCACAATCAACAAGTTGATTTTTTTGACACTTTTCAGGTTGGGGCTCGCCCGGCGAAGGAAAAAAAAAAGGAATCAGAGCAGCAGTTGCACTCTTGACTGGAAGGTGTCAAGAGTGGGGGCAGCCACAGACTCTGCTGGCAACTCATTCCAGTCTCTGATTGTTCTGGCAAAGAATGAGTTCTGCCGATACTGTGTGCAGCACTGGATGGCAGAGTACTGTTGGTCATGTCCTCTTCTTTGGCGGACCGGAGCTGGATGAAGTTTGCTGTGACTGACTGCGACCATGTTATTTCGAATCTTGTACAGCATTGTCAGACGTGCCATCTGCCGGCGTCGCTGAAGGGAGGGCCATCCCAGTCGAGAAAGCATGTTATTTACACTTGAGGTGTTGTGGTAGCGGTTCAGTATGAAGCGAGCCCCCCTTCTCTGTATTGCTTCCATTCTGTCCACATTCCTTTGTGTATGGGGGTCCCACACAGAGCTGGCATATTCCAAAAGGGGCCTGACAAATGTCAGGTAAGCCCTCTCTCTCAGCTCTGTGGGGGCAGCTTTCAAGTTTCGACGAAGGAATCCCAACATCCTGCTTGCTCTCAAAGTAATAGCATCAATGTGAGAATCCCAGCTGATGCTCTTCTCAATGGTGACGCCGAGATACTTGACTGATGACACAGTGTCAAGTGTGTGTCCATGCAGCTTGTACTGGTAGTGAAGGGGTCGCCGACTTCTGGTCACAGGAAGAACAGTACACTTCTCTGGGTGAAAAACCATGTCCCAGCTCTTCTCCCATTCTCCAAGGCGATGGAGGTCCTCTTGTAGCTGGTCTTGGTGTCGCTGGGATGTGACTACTCTATAAGCTGCAGTATCGTCAGCGAACAGCCTACAAGGTGAAGTCAGGCTCTCAGGGAGATCATTAATGTATACAAGGAACAAGCAAGGTCCCAAAACTGATCCTTGTGGTACACCTGACTTCACACTCACATATTCTGATTGGGCTCCCTCCACTACAACTGCTTGACGTCGGTTTGACAGAAATCCCTTGATCCAGCGGTTGACCTCACTCCCGATGCCGTAGTGGTGAAGCTTGTGTAAGAGGAGACTGTGAATTACCTTGTCGAATACTTTAGCGAAATCCATGACAAGGATGTCGGTCTGTCGTCCCTCTTCCATGCTGTCTACCAACTCATCAATGAACTCCAGGAGCTGGGTCTCACAGGATCGCTGTCTCCTGAACCCGTGCTGCTGGGCATAGAGGATGTCGTTCCGCTCTAGATGCTACATCACAGAGCTCACGATGGTGTGCTCCAGCACCTTGCAAGAGATGCAGGTCAAGAAGACAGGCCTGTAATTTGCTGGGTCGTAATGCTCCTCCTTCTTGTAGATTGGTACGACGAGCGCATCCCTCCAGTCAGATGGAACTTGACCAGTCGTGAGGGATGACTGAAAGATGGCAGTG
>CM065724.1:31715710-31720710 GCA_033310375.1 Conus canariensis
AGTGACTCGGCAGCCGTGTAGTGTCTCCTCCAGTGGATTGCCTCTTGACAACTTGACATTGACTGCTCCCTGTGGATTGCTGGTGCTGATGCTGCGGCGGGCCAGGCCGAGCTGCAGCTCTGAGGACTGGGGTCGGAATGAGCGGCGTGGGTACCATGCCACTGAGGTGGCACAGAAGATGGGACGGCAACAAGATGTAAAAAAAAGGGGGAAAAAAGAGAAAGAAAGAAAGAAAGAAAGAAAAAGGGAAATCTTTGACTGTCGTCCAAACATTAAGCTGCTCTTTTAAGACCGGCAATATAAAAATGGGGAAAAAAAGAAGAAAGAAAGAAAGAAAGAAAGAAAGAAAGAAAGAAAAAGAAAGGAAAAAGGAAGTCTTTGACTGTCGTACAAAACATTAAGCTGCTCTTTTAAGACCGGCAATATAAAAATGGGGAAAAAAGAGAAAGAAAGAAAGAAAGAAAGAAAAAAAAAGGAAGTCTTTGACTGTCGTACAAAACATTAAGCTGCTCTTTTAAGACCGGCAATATAAAAATGGGGAAAAAAGAGAAAGAAAGAAAGAAAGAAAGAAAGAAAAGGAAGTCTTTGACTGTCGTACAAAACATTAAGCTGCTCTTTTATGACTGGCAACACTCATCCATGAAACTCAGAAAAAATACGTGCTACAACATGTGTACACCTGTAATTTGTGTAATAGCAAATATTCTCAGACAGGTAATCGTAATGGTTGGTACGGCGTTCGAATAATTGTATGTTATTTTCTTATTTATGTCTCTTCTTCGAATACGTGAAGTGCTCTCTCTCTCTCTCTCTCTCTCTCTCTCTCTCTCTCTCTCTCTCTCTCTCTCTCTCTCTCTCTCTCCCCTCGCGCACACACACATACATACACACACACATGCATGCGCGCCAGCATGCGCATATTCTTTGTCTCCTTCCTAACTCACCACTTTCCACTGACCCCCCCCCCCCTTCTCTCTATCTCTTTTCCAATTCTCTCTCCTACTCAGCCTTTCCCATTCTCCTCCTCCCGCCCCCCCCCCCCCCCCCTCAACAGCGCACACACTCCTTTTCTTTTTTTAATTCGTCGTTTATATCTTTCACAGTTTTACTCCTTTGGTAACTCGCATTGTTCCATATCATTAGAAATGTAAGTAACTCTAGTGCAGTTTTCAGAGAAACACGTAATTACTATGCACAATAAACCATCGTGCTTTTTGAATGGATGCACGTGTGTTATACATTTCTTCTGAATTATGTCACATTCAAAATGACAAAGTCTAGATTTGGATAGAGTGGGGCTGAAGATTGTTCCGTTCTTATCACATTGAAACTTTTGAAGTGTTTTGATTGTAATATATGTTTTAAATCCTCAGACATACTTTCCTTGGAGGCCGTGTTCTTTTCACCCACCGCCATGCCCCGCCCCCTCCCTCTCCGTCTCCCCCACAGAAGCCATGATTTCGGGTATTCTTAAGTTATAGAATATGAACTATATCTGGACAAATGAACGTTCTTTCATTGTCTATGGTTAAAACATAAACTATCATGACAAATGATTGTAGGTTTCATCATTACGCATTCCGAACATTACATGCATTTTGTGTATTACCTTTATCAAAATCCACCAATTTTCTGAAGTCTCTTTACTTGTGAAATATAGGAAGCACAAACTTTGACCTTCTCTGCAATACCGTAGTCGGAGAGCTAACATCGTCAGTATCATCAACATCGTCACCATCGTTAACGTCGTCAACATCGTCATCATCGCCACTGCCGTCAACATCGTCACTATCGCCAACGCCGTCAACATCGTCACCATCGCCAACAGCAGGACCTGAAGGCAAGTGGACTGATTGAGTAATTCATTGGTCGGTTGATCGATTGATTGACTGATTATTTGAATGAATGATCGATTTGAGCAGAAGGTGAGAGAGAGACGTCATATATGTATAGTACTCTTCAACATATATTAATGATTACGTTTTCTTTTTTTTTTTAAACAGTATACAGCTGAGTTGGGCATAGAATAGACCCACTGCCCTGCCATGCCTGTCGTAAGAAGCGACTAAGGCAGGACCACCTCGCCCGGAGGATAAAGGGGTTTGCGTAGGGCTAACAACCCTACCTGTAAAAAAAAAAGACCAGTTACAGAAGCATCGACGACAATGAACCAAAACATTCACCTGGACAAGGAAGAGTTTCCATCCCGGAGACTTATGACGCGGTGCAGTGAAAGCCGAAAGGAAGCTGCAAGGCTGACTCCCCTTCTAACACCCAGGACAACAACGAGAGTAACCACATGAAAGATCAGGACGATGTACGAAACAGGAAAAAACATCCAAGTAGCGAGAGAGATGAAAAATTACAAGATCGGAGTGCTAGGACTGAGTGAGACAAGGTGGCTACAGTCAGGACAGCTGAGACTTTCATCTGGAGAACAGCTGCTGTACTCAGGACACAAAGAGGATGGAGTCCCCCCCCCCCCCCCCCCACACACACACCACTGATGTGTGGCCCTGATGCTGGCACCGGAGGCACAGGGGGTACTCATCGGATGGGAACCTGTCAACTCCCGCATCATCACAGCCAAGTTTACCACGAAGAAGAATGACATCAGGCTGAACATCATCCAGTGCTATGCTCCCACCAATGATGCGGAAGAAGAGAAGAAAAATGAATTCTACCAGCAACTACAGACAGTGATAGACAGAAGAGGAGCAAAGGACATAACCATACTGATGGGAAATTTCAACGCCAAGATTGGAATGGACAACACATGTTACGAGGACATCATGGGGACACACGGACTGGGACAGATGAACGAGAATGGTGAGCGCTTTGCAGACCTGTGCGCCCTGAACCAGCTGGTGATAGGAGGAAGGATCTTCCCACACAAGCGCACCCACAAGGCCACATGGAGATCCCCGAACCACGTCACGGAGAACCAGATTGACCACATCTGCATTAGCCGCAAGTTCAGGAGATCATGGCGGGATGTACGAGTGATGAGAGGTGCTGACGTGTCATCAGACCACACCTTCTTTTAACAACAGTGAGACTTCGCCTCAAAAGATTCACTAGCACCAACAACACACGGACAAGGTACAATGTTGGACTGCTCAGAAACAGGGACACACAAACAGCGTTTCAGATCAGCTTTTCCAACAGGTTCCAGCCGCTACAAGAGCTGATAGAAGATGGTGAGATGGACATCGAGACTCAGTGGGAACACTGCAAGAAGCTCAGGCACGACACATGTGAAGAGATCCTTGGCAAGAACAAGACCCAGCACAAGGAATGGAGAAGTGAAGAAGAGCATCAAGAAGGACAAGAGGGACTACTTTGACGACCTGGCCAGTCAAGCAGAGGCAGCAGCCGGACAGGGGAACCTGAAAGACCTGTACCTGGTGACCAAGAAGCTGACGGGCAAGTTCCAGGAGACAGACAAGTCAGTGAAGGACAAGAACGGAAACCACTGACAACAACCGAGGAACAGCTGAAACGATGGGCAGAACACTTCAGGGAGCTGCTGAACCGCCCCACCCCTGACGCACCACCAGACATCCCACCCGCACAGTCAGAACTGCCCATCAGCTGTGACAAACCCTCAAAGGCAGAAATCAAGAAGGCCATCATGACTCTGAAAATGGGAAGGCTGCAGGGCCGGACAATATACCAGCAGAAGCCAATCAAAGCAGACACAGAGACAGCTGTCAACATGCTATACAGCCTCTTCAGCAAGATCTGGGAGAAGGAGGAGGTACCGGCCCAGTGGAAAGAAGGAATCATCATCAAGCTGCCGAAGAAAGGAGACATCAGGGACTGCAGCAACTACCGAGGGATCATGCTCCTGTCAACGCCAGGCAAGGTTCTCAACAGGGTTCTACTGGAGAGGATGAAGGGGGCTGTCGACCCCAAGCTCCGAGACCAGCAGGCAGGCTTCCGGCGGAACAAATCATGTGCCGACCAGATCGCCAGCCTGCGCATCATCGTGGAGCAGTCGCTGGCGTGGAACTCCCCCCTCTACATCAACTTCATAGATTATGAGAAGGCCTTCGACAGTGTGGACAGAGAGATGTTGTGGAAGCTGCTGAGGCACTACGGAGTCTCCGAGAAGATCATCTCCTCATCCAGTGCACCTACCAGGACATGAACTGCAGGATTGCACACGCCGGTCAGCTGTCCGAAAGTTTCGAGGTGAAGACTGGAGTTCGGCAGGGGTGCCTGCTGTCGCCGTTCCTCTTCCTCATGGTCATTGACTGGATCATGAAGACCACTACAACAGACAGAAACAACGGTAGACAGTGGACACTCTGGACGCAGTTCGACGACCTTGACTTCGCTGACGACCTGGCGCTCCCGTCACACAGCCACAGCCAGATGCAGGACAAGACCACTCGCCCGGAGACCACATCAGCCGGGACAGGGCTCAAAATCAACAGGAAGAAGACCGAGCTGATGAAAATCAACACCACTGCCAACACATCAGTCACAGTTGGTGGAGAGCCCATCAGGGAGGTGGAGCCTTTCGTCTACCTGGGAAGCGTGGTTGATCAACAGGGAGGCACGGACCGAGACGTCACAGCCAGAATCGGCAAGGCAAGATCAGCTTTCGTCATGCTCAAGACCATCTGGGCATCTGGAGGAATCAGCATAAGAACGAAATTCCGCATCTTCAACTCCAATGTGAAGTCGGACATTCTTCAACACCTGTATGAGGCGCATTTACAAAATCAGATGGCAGGAGATCCGAAACGAAGATCTGTGGGAGCGAGCGGGACAGGAACCAGTGGCCAAGCAGATACTGCGAAGGAAGTGGGGCTCGATCGGACACACCCTCAGGAAGCCAGCGTTCAGCACCACACGCCAAGCCCTGACCTGGAACCCACAGGGAAAGAGGGAGAGAGGCCGGCCTCGCAACAGCTGGAGGCGAGACACTGAGGCGGAGCTGAAACAACAAGGGACCAACTGGACTGGAATGGCCAGAACAGCCCAGAACA
>CM065724.1:31725710-31730710 GCA_033310375.1 Conus canariensis
TGTTCTTTCAAATGCATAAACTCCTTCTTTTACACATATTTTTTATCTCTCTCTTTCCCCCCCTTTTTCTGTTTCAATAGTATTCTTAGCATCTTACTGACCTGTTGGTTTCATGGCTTCCCAGCCACTTATCATTATTATCATTAATAACAATAATAATGATGATGATGACAATGATTATGATAATCATAAAAGTAATCGTCATCATCATCATCATCATCATCATCATCATCATCATCAAAGTAATCATCATCATCATCAAAGTAATCATCACATCATCATCATCATCATCATCATCATCATCATCACCATCATCATCATCATAAAAGTAATCATCATCATCATCATCATCATCATAAAAGTCATCATCATCATCATCATCATCATCATCATCATCATCATCATCGTCTTAGTAGTAGTAGTAGTAGTAGTAGTAGTAGTAGCAGCAGCAGCAGCAGCAGCAGCAGCAGCAGCAGCAGTAGTAGTAGTAGTAGTAGTAGTAGTAGTAGTGGAAGTAGGTAACGACCATGTTTTGAAGAATATGGAAATTGCATGAAGTGATGTAAACGAACAAGATTCAGTTCGGTTTATGCATTGTCATGTAAATATTCATGATTCTTTTGAAATATTTGGCAGAGAAACATAAATTCAATACGGTCTATGTATTGTCTTCAAAATGTCTATGATTCTTGTGAGATGTTTAGGGGAAAATCTAAAACTTGTCTTAATTCAAGGCTAAACTAAGACACTGTTTGATTTGGAAATGACAGCAAGAGAAAAAAAAAGATGATCACACCCTTAATCAGATATTCTCAGTAGCCAAATATTTACACTTACAAAATATTTGAAATCAAACCCCGCGCAATCCGTTTTTGAAATGTAAAGAAACAGACACACGCGAAACGAAACTCTACAGCATGAAATATATATTTCCATAGAAATAAGCTGTACCAAACTCTTGCAGATTTGGTACCCTTACAAGCTGCAAGTGGACAATGCACAACGAAACCATAGACTCTTTTGGTGAATACAATTGTCTAGAGTTTATCATTTCTCGTTTGTATTCTGTTCTCTCACCTGGTTTTAAAAGTTGAATACTGCTTATTTTTCTCTGTTTTTTTTTGGTTCATTTTAATATGAAAAAAAATCTCTGCAGCCTCTGAACAACTGGCGGCGTAATTCATCTTAATGTAGGATTGTCATTATATTTAGCTTTAAGCATGATGTGCTAATTGCTCTCCACCAGCCTGCAATAGCTGGTCAATGCTGTCTCTAGAGTTGTTCGTGGCATTGTGATGATGTTGATGAAAACTCTTTGAAATGGACTGTATGTAAAGCTACTGCCAGCATTGTAATGCTGATGTGAAAGGTTGTAAATAAGCTATAGGCAGAATTGTCGATGACATCATATTAATGTTGATGGAAACATATTACATGAATTGTCTCCAAAGCTATTGATCACGTTTTCGTAATATCGATGTACATTTTTTTTCGATGGACTGTCTATTGACGACATTTTAAAGATGTTAATCTAAACAAGTTTCGGATGAATTGCGGACAGAGCTATTGATGATAATGTCACAATGTGTGTGTGTGTGTGTGTGTGTGTGTGTGTGTGTGTGTATGTGTGTGTGTGTGTGTGTGTGTGTGTGTGTGTGTGTGTGTGTGTGTGTGTGTGTGTTGTGTGTGTGTGTGTGTGTGTGTGTGTGTGTGTGCGTGTGTGTGTGTGTGTGTGTGTATGTGTGTGTGTGTGTGTCCCTGGACTGTCTCCGGAGCTATATATGACATTGTCATGTTGTTGTTTTAAAACGTTGTAAATGGAGTATCCGCAGAGCTTTTGATGACTTTGGCAAAACGTTGATGTAACATGTTTTCAATAGATTCAATGCACAGCTAATGATGACTTTGCAAATAATATTGAATGCAAATATGGTCTTCACTGGAAAAAAAAGTAACCAAACAGCATTCTTGCTTCTCGGCAGGCGTTTGAACTCCATTCGACTTATCTCTGATTCTAGATTTTCTGGGCAGAATGTAAAAAATCACCAATATATCAAAAATGAAGAAGAAGAAGAAGAAGAAGAAGAAGAAGAAGAAGAGAAGAAGAAGAAGGAAAGAAAAAGAAAAGAATGAAATGAAATGAAATCAGAACAAACAAATAAACTAAAATCGCAGTTCGTACTCTAATTGCATATTGTCCCACCCTCCACCCCCACCTCCTCCGACCCTTCCGTTCCTATCCTCCCATAACTTTTATATACTTTTATTGAAACAATATTTCTTCATTTCTGAGTCAAAATTTAAGAGAGAGAGAGAGAGAGAGAGAGAGAGAGAGAGAGAGAGAGAGAGAGAGGGAGAGAGAGAGGCTCAGACCCCCGTCCCCTCACTCTCCCCCCATCCTTCGCCCACTCACACACTGACTGACTGAAGCCATTTACTGTCAGATTAACATATTGTTGTACTATACTGGCATTTATAAACATAATAAATCAATGAAAAATCAAAATAATACAAGGAATATCTGAATGATATAAAAATCATAAAGGAAACTTCACACGGAAGCATTTTACAGATATAAGTAAAGTAATGAAATCAGAAATTGTAATTATAAAACAAATTACATCTTAACTGTACTGACAATTAAAATCTCTCTCTCTCTCTCTCTCTCTCTCTCTCTTACACACACACACACACACACACACACACACACGCACGCACGCACGCACGCACACACACACACACACACACACACACACACGCACGCACGCACGCACGCACGCACGCACGCACACACACACACACACACACACACACACACACACACACACACACACACACACGACCCACACTTCCCCTTCCCCTTACTCACACGTATGCGTGCAGGTACACATATGCACTCACAGACAAACAAATAAAACCATATCTCTCTCTCTCTCTCTCTCTCTTCTCTTCATGTACACACACACACACACACACACACACACACACACACACACACACACACACACACACACACACTACCGTACCCCCTCCCCCCCCACACACTCAACACACATGCACACAAAAACGTATGGACACACGCACACACATATACTCACATAACAAACAAAACCAAATTCTCTCTCTCTCTCTCTCTCTCTCTCTCTCTCTCTCTCTCTCTCTCTCTCTCTCTCTCTCTCTCTCAGCATATACAAAAGTTTCAGAAATTGGGTAATGCGACCTACTACACGTGAGAGTCGGACAGCTATGTTACGTAACAGGTTCTTTGTTCTACGTGTACATCAGACCACTAAACCAAAATGAAACAAACAGAAAAACACTGAAAGAACATTTCCGTTAGAAAAATCTGACTGATACCTGTGCAAAAGAGGTTTCAATGTGCAAATTGAATACAGTTTTATGTGCTATTCCTTATTCGGTTTTCGAAGTAAACAATATTCTGACAAAAGCACTTTGAAACCAGAGAAGAACGCAGTATCTTGAAGCTGCCATTCAGAAGAACAGATGGGATCTTTCTGACCCCAGCTGTCATTGTATAAGTCCTCCAGGTTCTACTCCGAATCGTAATTTATGACTCAGAATACGGGTGGATGGCTGGTTAAGCAGATTTTTAGAACCTTTTTCTCTTGTGTGTTTGCGGTCAAAAAGTTAATGTATCTCATATTTTACTTGAATGTTCCATGACAAAAGCATATTTTCAATGTCTTCATGATGAAATTTTATCTAAAAATATACCTTTAAGATTGCAAAGTGTTTTTTTTTGTCCCAACCCAGAAAATGGGTGGAGTCTGGCCACACACACACACACACACACACACACCACCACCACCACCACATACCACCACAGACTTTGCACTGTCTTTCTTCCCTTGGACTGTAAATCTTCCACGCTTAATGCTGGTGTCATGAGCACTTACTCTGAGTTTGCAAAGAGCTGATTTGTGACGAAATGTGTGTGTGTGTGTGTGTGTGTGTGTGTGTGTTCCACGTGACCGAAAATCTTTGTTGCGGAGTCAACTGAAGGGAAACAACTCTGATTATTTTTTTTTCTATCTGAAAACAAGCAGAAACGGCTTTTCTTGGTCTTCACACACATTGATGAACGATCGGGTAGTACTGAACCGAGAAAATATCATTACTATTACCACGACTACTATGACTTCTACTACTACTACTACTACTACTACTACACATGGGTTAAATGGATAAAGTAGCCACTAAACATGTCACATTCACTATTCTGTAATGTTCGCAGGTTGTGCTGGAAATTCGAGGCTGAGCTTGGTTGTTCGGCCCCTATCCCACCCCACCCGACAACACACACACACACACACGGAACTTACGGAGAAGCGGGTATTCTACTCCTCGATGAACAAAGAAAAGACTCAGCTCCCAAATTATCCTTAAAACTTCTGCTTATGAAACATTTTCACAAAAAGAAACAAATCTTAATTCAGAAACCGACTTTGCGAAAAGAGCTAGAACAATACAGTCATTGAAGTCCATTAATACATTTGCCTTAGATATTATCTGTAATACAGAGCTGAACGGGAAAAATGTTGCAATTAAACCTTCTTTTTCTCCACTTCCAGAATGGGAACAAAATCAACCAATATTTGACATTGATCACACAGATTTATCCAAAACCCATTCCCCTAATCTATTAAAATGTTTAGTTGATTCCCACTTGGAAAGTAAATATACAGACTATCTAAAGATATACACCAATGGGTCAGTTCTTGATGATGGAAATACTGGTGCAGCTTTTGTAATACCCTCATTAATAACAGAAAAACGATACTACATTGGTAAACATTATTCCATTTTTACTGCTGAACCTGTAGCCATACTTATGGCATTAAATTACATTGTAGATCTTTCGACGGATACATGCAAAATCTTAGTCTATGTGGACTCAAAGTCTGTTTTACAAGCCATTAAATTCCGAGGCATAAAAATCGACTAGAAATGACTGTTGAAATAAAACATATCATTCATGA
>CM065724.1:31735710-31750882 GCA_033310375.1 Conus canariensis
CATGTTCCTGTAAGTCAGCCAGCTGACCAGCCATGAGCTCATCTGTCCATCAACCAACCAGTTTGCAAATAAGCCAGCCAGACATACGTGAACAAGCTGACCAGATAGTTGAGAGATGCAGGCATCTATCGGCTGGCCTCCGGTCTGCTACATCATGCTCGAATAACGATGTAGTATGGTAGAACGCAATTAAAAAAAAAGAAAAGAAAAAAGAAAGAAAAAAACCTCAGCTTCTTCTTCTTCTTACTTTTTTTTTGATGGGTGGGGGTGGGGTGTGGGTGGGGGTGGGTAAAATGTTAACAATGATTGGTTTTGTGCATCAGACAGTTCTGTCTTCTGTCTGTCTGTCTGTCTGTCTGTCTGTCTCTGTCTGTCTGTCTGTCTGTCTGTCTGTCTTCTCTCTCTCTCTCTCTCAACACACACACACACACACACACACACACACAACACAGACACACACACACACACACACACACAACACACACTCGCGCGTGCGCGCCCACACACACACACACACACACACACACACACACACACACACACTCACTACACACACACACACACACACACACACACACACACACAACACACAACACGTGCGCGCGCACGCCCGTGTTCCATCAACTGCAGCGAATGAAATCAGTTACGCTGGACGTCAACGGGCTGGTGGCGTTGAAATTCAGTGAGGTCAGTGGCAGAACAAGACGAAACGTGGTTGCCGGCGGGATCCCCTGTCCGTTTACAATACTGCCAGAGCGGCAGGTGAACGGCGATCTTGGTGACTACCAATCGAAAGGAGGTTCACAGACTCTGGTGACTCACGCGGCCTGATACTTACCATAATCATAATCAGTTTCGATAACGCGTTTTCTGTTTCAGTTTCTTTCTGTTATAAAGTACTTTATCTCCAGACAACGACAACAACAACAAAATAGCTTCAATTGCTAAAGAACAAAACAAGAAGTTAACTTCAATTGTTAGAGAACATAACAACAAAAAGCCGGCTTCAATTTCTAGAGAACACAACAAGAAACAGCTTCACTTGCTAGAAAACAGAACAACAAAAAATAGCTTCAACTGTTAAAGAACAAAACAGCAAAAGAACAAAAACATGGGTTCAATTGCTATAGAAAATAACAACAAGAATTAGCTTCAATTGCTAGAGAATAGAACAAGAACAAATTAGTTTCCATCGTAAAAGAACAGAACAACAAAAATTTTTGGCTCCATTTGTTGGAGAACAGAATAACAAAAAGTTGGCTTCAATTGCTAAAGAACAGAGCAACAAAAAGGTTAGGTTCAATTGTTAGAGAACACAACAACAAAAAGTTAGCATCAGTTACTAGAAACCAGAACTACAAATTAGTGTGTTTCATCAGCTAGACAACAGAACAACAGCAAAGAGCTGGCTTCTGTCGCTAGAGAATAGACTGGAAATTTGTTAAATGAAGTTCTCTCTCTCTCTCTCTCTCTCTCTCTCTCTCTCTCTCTCTCTCTCTCTCTCTCTCTCTCATATAAATACTAACCTCTGTTAAGTGGTAGGTACTACAGTCGCAATTCTCTCTCATAAAACATTACAGGACAACAAAGAACGACAATAGCAAATTAACTCTCTTGTCCCGTACGGTACGCTCCCTTTCACTGTCGCTTCAGCTGACGGATAGTCACTGGTTCTGTTGACGCTAGTGGTCTAAGGAGTATTGAAGTTAAAGGGGCAGATAATCCACCTGTTTGAAGCATGGAGTTGTCAGGGCTGGGTCAACATAGGACGGGTGCTAATCCGGGTGGCGCGTGCTAACGACGCGCCTGCAGTCAGGGACTGAAAATAGAGGATGTAACTTCTTGTTAGTGAAAGAGACGGGGG
The DNA here is from genome assembly GCA_033310375.1 of Conus canariensis. NCBI lineage: Eukaryota > Metazoa > Mollusca > Gastropoda > Neogastropoda > Conidae > Conus > Conus canariensis. Next base: position 31,737,575 of record CM065724.1, read on the forward strand.
GGGGGGGGGGGGGGGGGGGGGGGGGGGGGGGAAGACGGCTGCTTTCAGTCAATTTCGGTATAGCGTAACCAACCACACCGTTAATTCCGATCTGTTAATTTGAAAATGAAAAAGTCCCATCATGAACAAAGCAAACAAACAAACAACAACAACAAACACAGCAGCACATGCGGATAACAATCAACAGTAGTTCGCCACGTAACAGCTGAACTACTAACATCCTTACAGTTGATATAACTGGGCTATAAGAAGGGCGCTAGTCATTCCGCTCGATTTTTCTTCCTCAGTAAAAAAAGGGCAATTTGCCAATTTGGCTCATGTGTGATGAATACATGCCACTGCAGGATAAAAGGCCCTGGGTAGGTCGGATGGAAAGAGGTTTACAGATACAGTTACGACAACAACAACAGTAACAACAACTTCCTCTGTACGACAATCACCATCAAGCTGCAGATGAAACAAATCACATTAAAGGGTACGGGTAGTGTATTTCTTGCAGAATTTCTACGGTTTCAAATGGATATTATGCTTACTGGATAAGTAAGAAAAAGTTGCAATGCCCTGCCTTGCCTTGACCAGGAAGACTACATCGAATCGTACATTGTTTTAGCATTAGCACAATAACACCTATGGTTCTTTTTAAAAAAATTTTCTAACCATTTCTTCTTCTTCTTCTTCACTTGTCATGAGATTGGTAGACACCTACATATGGAAATAAAAGCTTTGTTGTGTGTCGGACGATCTTGCATCATAATGCAGAAGAAATCTAACAAAAATATATATTTATTTTAAATTTTACATTCAAGAATTTACGGGACTAAAAAAAAACAAACAAACAAAGGAAAGAAAAAGATACAGCCTTAGAAGTCAGTGGCACCCAGAGAAGTGCTTTCCTCAACCGCCGAATCAACCAGCTGGGAGCAATCCTGCACTACCCTGAAAGCCTGCGCTGTGTTGACACAGGGTGTAGGCACGCACTGGGTAATGCATCAAGACGACAAGGGACATAACTGCTTCTTGGCAGATGCCATTATGTGATGGCTACTGGACATGACGAAAAGAAATCTCCACAGCAGCGTTCCTATGGTTGCACCAGGCCTTGTTTTATGATTGCGTAGCCCACCAGCCAAAGACTTCACCACCAGCCAAACACTGTGCACATCCCGCAGCCCCACTCGTTGCTGTTTCGCTGATAGGTGAAACCAAAACACCTCAGACAACGTACAACCAAACTTTCGCCACAGTTTTCCGTGCCCTCTGTTATAACGAAAAACAACTGTTCTTCGAAGTGGGCGTTATAACGGCAGCTGAAAGGAATGAGACGGGAGAAGGTTGCTACCTTTTGTGGAATCCCATCCGGACTGAGGAAAGAACGATTTGGGTAATAACTTTGACGCCTTTACTCTCAGCAGAGCACTCCACTATTTCTAACTGCACATGAACCTCGAGACGGTCTCAGAAAAGATTTATGTCCTTTAATTCCAACAAAATTAGAGAGCGTTCCTTTTCTATCAGAAACTCATTAATTTGGTAATTATGTTGAAAGTCCTAAAACCCCGCGATGAAGCATAATCAATCAAAAATGCGTGGAATATTCCTGAGGCAAAATAAAACGATCTAATTTCTCGAACTTTCTAGAAGCTTCTGGAATAATCAGACAAATGGATTTCCCTTTTCTATGCTAGTTTTTAGGAATATCAAACGTCACGTAAAATTTTGAAGTAAAACGTGCACCTAAAACGGTCAACATCTATGAACGTTTCAAATCTGTTCTGCTGTGCCCTGCTTTCTCTCTCTCTCTCTCTCTCTCTCTCTCTCTCTTGTTCGGAACCTTGAAACACATTGTATATGTATGTGCTTATGTTCCGCCTGAAGGTTCGCCTTATTATGTACACTTCGATACTGAAAATGGAATCACTTTGTTGGAGGATTTTCTATGGGATCGCTGGTTTTCTCTTGATGGTAACGATACTTACTCGATCTTCTGTGGTGACTTAAACAGTAGGACTGCGAATGTCTCTCCGGACTTGGAAGAAAATATTTCTGGTTTCGAAAATATGCATCAAAGTGGACCTTTGAATGTAGGCAGAAATTCTGAAGAAGGGAACTTAATAACTATGGTAAACTGTTACTTAATTTGTGTAATGCCTTCGATTTGTGCATTTTGAATGGTATGTGTAAGGGAGACCATCAAGGTCGCTACACGTACATATATCAGCGTGGAAGCAGCGTTAATGATTACTTCTAACTGTCGCACGATTTGTACGCTGAGATTTCCAGGAACTGTAACTTGGTTGTCTCAGATAGAATTGAATCCGACCATATGCCATTGCAGCTAAGCGTTAGCTTCAGTAATGATAATGAAACTCGTGTACAAGAAAAAGATCATGTATATGTGAATGAGAAGTTTGTATGGGATGAACAGTATGCCGATTTACTTTCTAATTCACTATGCTCTGTTGAATTACAAATCCAAATGGTAGCTGCAATCAATTTGATAAGTACTGATATTAATGATCTTTAAACATTTTCAACAATTGTATAACAAGTGCAGCCAAATGTATGGAAAAGTAAATACGTATTGGTGACGGTACAAAAACTGATGACTGGTATGATAATGAATGTCGCATCGGTAAAGGAAAGGCCCGTAAGTTGTTAAAGAAATTTCGTCGCACACTGTCTCTGCCTAATCGTGACTCTTATTGTATAGCCAGACGTGAATATAAACATATGCTGAAGAGAAAACAAAAACAGTTCAACAATATAGTGATAACTGATTTACTGCATTCTATTCATGATCAGAAAGAGTTCTGGCAGCGCATGTGCAAGTTTTCAAAAAAGAGGAAGCAACCTACGAATAATATTAGTGTGAGTGAATGGTTTCAACATTTTAAGAGATTGCTTGAAAAGCACGAATATTCTACTATTGAGCATCTGCATACCGTCGAGTATCACCCGGAAAGTGACGACAACAATGATGATGGCTATAATAAAGATTATGATGATGGAAGCTTTAATGATGGTAATCACTGAAGTTTAAATCGTCCTATTTCAATCGAAAAAAATTTGATGGCTTTGAGAAAAATAAAGAAACGTAAAGCTGCTGGTCCTGATAGAATCATTGGGGAACTATTGAAGCATGCTTGTAAATCGAATTTAATTCTGCATTTTCTCATGCAGTTTTTCAACTCCTTATTTGATAAAGGAATTTACCCGGAAAGTTAAACAGAATCAATTGTTCTTCCTATAATATATATATATATATATATATATATAAAGGGGGGGGGGGGGGGGGGGGCGGGGATACCAACGATCCTAACAATTACAGAGGTGTTTCACTTTGCAATGTGTATAATAAACTGTATACTGCTGTTATTAACAATATACTTCATGAATGGGTAGAGCAAAACAATATCTCCGGAGAACTCCAAGCTGGGTTCAAGCGAAATTATTCTACTATCGATCACATGTTTACCTTGATGGCTTTCATTCAAAATCAATTTTCTTTAAATGGCAAATTGTATGTTGCTTTTATTGACTTCGAGAAAGCATTTGACTCTGTTAACAGAAGTATCCTTTGGCCTATCTTGTTAAAAATGGAATAAGAGGTAAACTTTACAAATGCATCATGAGTCTGTATGATTGCCAGAGAAAGAAGTGGTGCTATTTTAACAGAATACATTACGTGTACATCTGGAGTTAAACAGGGTGATATTTGTAGTCCTGTTTTGTTTTCACTACTTACAAATGAGTTGACAGCAGAGGTTGTGAATTCTAGAAGACATGGTGCTACATTTACAAGTGACTTCTTGGAAATCTTCATTCACCTCCTAGCGGACGACATGGTGTTATTTGCAGAAACGGTTGTTGGTTTACAAAACCGATTACATAGTTTACAGCGAGCTGCTGATTCTCTTCAACTGAATGTAAATATGACCAAAGTAAGGTAATAGTATTCAGAAAGGGAGGATACCTCTCTGTAAGGGAAACTTTGACATATAACGGACATGTAATGCCAGTAGTAAATGTTTATAAATATTTAGGCATATACTTTTTCCACTCGTTTGTTTTGCTTTTTGCATGTAAAAATCTTGCATGCAGGGCCGAAAATGCGTTTTTATGCGTTATGAAGAGCCCTTGTTAAAAAAATAATTCTCTTTAATTGTGCTTGAAGTTATTTGATGTTCAGATCCAACCTATGTTACAATATGGAGCTGAAGTATGGGGAATGGAAGCTGCTACTATTCATTGTGAAAAACTTCATTTATATGCATTGAAAACGTTTCTTGGAGCTTCACCACTGACACCTAATGATTTTGTCTATGGTGAGACAAATCGATATCCTGTATATTTGCTGTCTGTAGTCAAATGTATCCAATACTGGTTAAAATTAACTCAGATGGATGTTCAACGACTACCTCACAAGGCATACAGAATGTTGTTAGATCTGGATTGTAAGGGCAAGAAAAACTGGTAGTCGGATGTTTGAAACAAGCTATATGAATATGGATTTGGTGCTGTATGGCTGAGTCAAGTTGTTGGTGATGTGAAAGCCTTTATAAGTTTGTTTTGTGAAAGATTGATTGACTGTAGATGGCAAGAATGGGACTTTCACATCGAAAATAGTGATAGATTTAATTTTTATAGAATGATAAATGGTTTACACAGTGTGCCAAGCTACATGTCAATGTCTATTAACAGAGGACGGAAGTAGAAAGAAACTCGTGGAGAGCGTGGCAGCAGAGAGTCCTCAGAAGAGAAGCCCCCTTCAAGCAAGTGTTTCGGCCCTTATCTCCTGACACTCTAGGGGGGTTGGGCCACACCCGGTTCATGACTCCGGATGTCCCTCTGCTGCCCCTTTTTTTCCCATCTTGGACGAGCCATGGCTGGGATTCGAACCCATGACCCTCTGGACATGCTCATTTTCCACTTAATGACTCGCGCTTTAACCACTGAGCCACAGGGACACCTGATATTTGTAGGGAAATTAAGCCTTATGAAGTTCACTTTTGTTCCTCCTTGACCAGATCCAGCTTGAACACCTCTCTGCCGCTTCTGCCATTGCTTTCAGGGCTCTGGTTTTTTCCTTCCCTGCAACTGAGAGCTGTTTCATGAGGCTGTATGCAGACGTTCCTACAAACCCCCTAGCTCCAATTTCTGCAGTGAGGACTTTGACCTGATAGCCTTCTCTCCTCAGGCTGTTTGCCAGATCAGCATACTTTTCAGTCTTGTAGATTTGAGCTGCCTCCATTCTGTTCTCATATGGCACCGTGAGCTCGATCATGATCAGCTGCTTGGTTGACTGAGAGTGGACTACTATGTCTGGTCTCATGCCACTCTTGCTGATGATCTCTGGGTGACTCTTCCATTCTGGGAGGTCTGCAGTGCACTCCCAGTCATCTGCCCCATCCAGCAGACTCTGCCTGCATGTTTCGAGTGGCACTGTTGTTCTTGGCCATGATTTGCTGCCTCCTGCCGTGAAGAATGTTGCGGGTGCTTTTGGAGTCCTGATTTTCCCTTTTGTGGTGTTGGTACTAGCCCAGACTACTTGTACAATCTCTTTGAGCACTTGGTTGTGCCTCCGTGTGTACCTTCCTTGAGCCAGGGCTACTTTACATGAGCTTAGGACATGCTCCACTGTTTGTTTTTCATGGCAGAGGGGGCATGCAGGATCGTCTGTTTTCCCCCACTTCACCAGGTTTGCATTTGAGGGCAGAAGGTCATATGCAGATCTGAGAATGAAGCTGATCCTGAGAGGGGCCATGTGCCAAATGTCATTCCAAGTGAGACTTCTTTGGAGTGCATTCTCCCACGTTGTCCATTGCCCTTGCTGGCTCTGCTGGACTGCTTTTTGGAGTCTTTTTTGGTCTTCTTCTTTTCTCATCTCCTGAATCATCATGTCTCTTTTGGCTTTTCCTTTGGCCTTTGACCACCATTCAGTTTTGGTCACCCCCAGTCCTTGTCTGTTGGTCTGTGTGTGTCCTGTTATTTCTCTGATCTTGAGACTTTCTTTTGCAGAATCCATCGCCTCTTGAACTTTCCATTTTCTGCCTGTCTTCAGCTGGGGCTTGATTGCTTCTACCACCTTGTCTCCTGAGTCCTCCAGCATGCTTTGAAGTCTGATCTTCCCTGCTTTGTATTCCTCCAGGATGGATTTCAGTGGTAGTTTCAGCTTTGCTTGGCGACAGCACAGTTTTGTTTTGGTATATCAGACATCTATGTTCATCATTCTCACTATAGACAATCAAGAAATTATATTCTTTGTCCATTATATGACGCGTCAAACGAAGATGAAGTTCATTTTGTGCTTATTTGCCCACAACTTTGTGATCTCAGTGAACAGTTTATTCCACATAAATATTTCAGACAGCCGTGCTTATTTAAACTTGCTATGTTAATGTTGTCAAGAAATGAGAATATTGTTAAACAGCGTGGGTTATATTTGAACAAAGCATTTAATAATAGAAGAAGTCTGTATGTATCTTAGTTATGTACTAATTTATAGGACTGTGTGTCTTTTGCATGTACACCCCTCTTCTAGGGGGCTATGGCCTTTACGAATAAAATGTCTACGTCTATGTCTCTCTCTCTTGAAACAACCTCCGTCTGCTTAGAAACGACAATGGAGAAAGTAAGAGTAAACAGAAATGACAGCCATCACTGTGCGAATAATGGCCATGTGCAAAAGGCAGGAAAAGGTCAGGAAGGTGGTAGTGTCTGAGCTAAAAGAACAAAGAAACAGAAAACAAAGATCTGCTGGCGAATCAGGAGATTCCCGGTTAAAAAGAATAGGAAAAAGCGGTCACAAACCAGAACTGAAGTCCCCAGCCGAGACAATCCACCTGAGGATGAAGCTTAGCGCTGAAAAGGCGGAAAGGGTGACAGGTCTACGACCTGAGCTAGAACAACCAGAGAACCCAGCTTCAATTGTGTCACTCAGGTACCCCAGAAATCTGGCTCAATACTTTCTGAGATGTCACAGTCCAGTCCTCTCAAACCGAAAGACCGGCCTACTAACGGCTCTCTAATCGACACTTGTCCGAAGCCAATTGACCTCCAAACGCCTACCCCTCTCCCTAACGTGTCTAAGTTCGCTCAACCCGTGACATGGAGTGCCTGGACGACACGCTGTTCCCGTCTCGCTCCATTAGCGGCGGGAAGTCTTCATGGCACAAATCCAGGAAGCGCCACGCACTCTTGAGTGAGAGAGACTGCCAAATTCCCTCTTCAAAATGGCAACCGGTAGTTTTCCTTTCTTTTTCGGTTCTGTCGATTTTTGTCATTGGAAGACCATTCTTTATCGATTCAAACGAACCAGTAATTCGTATAAAGAGGTCGTGGAAAAGTGACGAATCATTGCTGCTGATTTTATTTGAGTCCACTATCCCCGATTTAGATCTCAGAGAATGCTAAATTTCCATGGACTACGTACTGATGCATGGGTTTCAACAATTTGATCTTAAAGGAGAGAATACATCCTGCAACAATACTTCTCAACAGTGCTGGACTAAAATAGATCATGAGACCTGTTGAGAACTGTTTTGAAAAGGTTGTGAAATCAATTTTAGCAAATGCCTTTGTCCAACTTTTCATTCTAGCTATATCCAGAGCATTGTGAACTGGAACACTACGGTCGTACCAAACGAACCGTGTATCTCTGAATCGACATGCAAATTCGGGTCAACAACCACCACAGATTTCCATGACAGGAGACTATGCAAACAGTTACAGATTAATTTATGTTACAGGAGAACTTTTTCATGGTTACTTCCATTTGTGCATACCCAAACAATTTCCAGTGCATGTCATACAACATTTTCCACCGTGAATCTTGGGTCTGCGAGATGAGATTAACTCGCCGATCGCGGACAAATGACTTAAAGATTGTGTGATTAAGAATAAAGATAAACATCGTTGAGATTTTTGGATCACTCAACTGGACGATCTAGAGTTCTTAAGGTTTGCTTAGGCAAGAACAGCTTTTGGTCCGTTACATGGGAACGGGATCATCTGTTTACGTGTGCTAATCTATCTGCATGAGTCTCCAGAACAAAACAAGGATGGGTAAGGTTTAGACTTTCCGTCAACGGCAGGGAATCAATGAGTTTTAGTTGAAAAAAAAATCTGACAGTTTTAAGTTATAGTTGTACACCATACATAGGTTCACAACATACACAGAATATTTCCGCTAAATTGTCACTCGAGAAGACGAGGACACAGAGAGATAGGAACATGGATAAAAGGACACGTATATATTATGTCCCTTGTGAAAACTACAACCTTTTACTCGCGTGCGCTTGTTTTTGCCGAGAATATACCTGCGAAGATTTTCCACTTCAGTTGCTGACAGATGAGGCATTTTATAGCCCGCCTAACAGACCAACAGCGGCACTCAGGCTTGGAGTCCTACCACAAGGGACCGGCCGTTCAAATGCTGTCTCACAAAGAAAAGCAACTCCTTACTCTGCTATTATCAGGACACTGATAACGTGTCATACACACGTGCATCTGAAAACAATTTCCTCTGCGGTGTTGAAAAAAAAGATGTCTTGAATTCTATCCCACCCATCTTCACATTTTGTTTGCGTTGTGTCTTTCGTTTCACTTCTCTTATTTTTGTCTATTTCGTGAAAGCGGATTTACAAAGATAAAGCAACAACAACAATAATTACAACAACGAAAATATAAAATCTCTCCACATCCACATTCAAATGAGGAAATCATCCGTGGTAAATCAACAGGTAGGCAAAACAAGACAAAACAAAACAACACACACACACACACACACACACACACACACACACACACACATACACACACACACACACACACACACACACACACACACACACACACAATATATATATATATATATATATAGTGTGTGTGTGTGTGTGTGATATTGTGTGTGTGTGTGTGTGTGTGTGTGTGTGTGTAAACGCACATTAACAATAGATTAAAAACAGACTTTCCCAAGGTCTTCCTCGTGGGACATTGATGAAACACATACTGACAAAGTTAAAAGAAAATCAAGATAGATATAAGCAACAACAGTCACTTTCGGATATTGTGCAAGGCAAAACCCCCAATTTATATAACGTTTTTTTTTTTTTTTTTTTTTTTTCAGAATTATCCACGGTCTGTCTGCAGGAAGGGTTACTTTTGGCTGGGTCCCAATTCGTACGGAAGGTCCGCGCTCTCTTCCAAGTTGGCCTAACCACCGGAAGGTCCAGGACAATCTGCACAGGGGTGTTCTGAGGCGTGAAGTGGTGGGCCGCTTTGTGAAAGGTCCAGGCACGGCAATGTTGGCCACAGGTCGGGCAGTCTGGACCACCATTCTGTTGGTCAGTTATCTGCACTGTACGGGTAGTGCGCTTGCTTTGTCGCTGGGACGGTATAGAACAATGAATGAGAATACCCAGCATCTTCGTGCACCAATCAACAGACGTTATTATTTATAGGGCGTGAGGGGAAGGGGTAGACAGACATGGGGGGTGGGGTGGGAGGAGGGGTGGGGGTGGGGGGTGGGGAGAATGATAGCGGTAATAGAGAAGGTCTCCTTTCTGAACTCTAGCTTAAAACACAACATTGATCTTGTTTGTGTGGAAGATGGATGTGGGTTTAAAAGCAAAAGACGGTGTATCAGTGACTTATTAGTTGTTTATGCATTGTCTTTGTATTTCATCTCTGTCTCTTTAGTTTAATGAAATGGTTTATGACAGTATTGCGCCTTGATTCGCCAAAATCTTTAAATTTGCCTCCCCCCCCCCCCCCTCCATTCCCCTCTTCCCACACCCCAACCCTCTACTACAACAAAAATAGTAACGTCTTCTGGGTGGCAGCGACAGCAGTCTCAATATTCACTCCAAAATGGAAAGAGACCAATGATCAGGAAAGGTTGAGATCATCAGTAAGCGAGAAGCGATGAGAATGAGAAGACACAACCTAAAAAAGGAGATAATGACATTTAAGTGGGAAACAAAGGATGCCTTGCAGGAAGAAAAAAAAAAGAGAGAGAGAGGGGAGAAAATAGAAAAGGGGTAAAAGAAATGTTTGAAAACAGAAAAAAAAACCAACAGTAGGTAAAACCAGAAAGAGTGAAGCGAAAAGACAGAAGGAAAGGGGAACAAAAGGGCGTGAGGGGTGGGAGGGGGGACAAAAAGAGACTGAAGAAAAGGAAGAAAGAAAGAAGGATGGTAAGATGACAGAGGAGAAAAACTGAAGGAAAGAAATGAAGAAAGAAAGAAAGAAAATAGAAATTAAGAAATAAAAAAAAGACAACAGAAGAACGAAAGAAAGGAAAGGAAGAATTTTTTTTTTTTTTTTTTTTGAAGAGAGAGAAAAATGGAGTTATTAAACAAAAGAAGGAAAAGTCGAACAAAACGTAAAAAAGGAAAAATAAAAGGGAAGAAAGAAGGGGGTTGGGAGGAAAGAAACATGAGAATTTTTTCGAAAAGTAAGAAAGAAAGAAAGAAAGAAAGAGAAAAAAGGGAAAAAAAAAGCAACAACCCGCATATATCGTTGCCATTAAAAGTAAGAGAGAGAGAGAGAGAGAGACGAGAGAGAGAGAGAGAGAGAGAGAGAGAGAGAGAGAGAGAGTAAAATAAAACAAAATAAAACCTCTCCATTTCTATCCAACACCTGCACTTCTTCTCACCAGGGAGCGGGCGGAAAGGAAGGGGGAGGGGGTTGGGGGTGGGGGGTGGGGGTGGGGGTGGGGGGTGGAGCTCTCAAATCAGGGGAGTGAATTCACAGGACACGGATTCGACCACACACACGCTCACACAGAGTACAATGCCCTGTCGGTATTAAACATGGCAGGTCTATGTACACGGCTAATACGTCGAAGAAATATTGTGATCTTCCTCGGATTTCGTCCACAAGAAGCATTGTGAGCAGCTTTACTGTTTGGACAAACATGTTAGCGTTGTGCGAGAAGGAAGTGTCAACTGGAAGTGTATGGTTTAATCTCGTTGGCTTTATTCATTTATTTATTTGTTGAAAAAAGCCTTATGACAAAGCGACCTATTTTTGATACATATAAGACTCGTGGTAGTTTGTAGCAAAACCGATGCATTACCGCAAATGAATACATAAATCCAGAAGCAGGCCATCATCTTCAACTCATTAGACTGTAAGTACGCATTCGATTTCAAATTTTAAAGACAATGTATTTTTGAACAGAGTCTGTCAAATTCTCACCTGCTGTCTACACCATCTTGAAATTCGTTGAGACAATTCAAATTGTGGCAAGAAAGCGGGTGGGGAGGGGTGGGGGAGGAGGGAGGAAGAAGGAAAAAAATCTCCGAGATGGGGGAGGGAGAAACTAGAAAAAAAAAATCACTGAGACTGCAATTTCACTTTCAGTGTCAGTATTATAACAGACCCGCCATTCACAAAGGACCATACATTAACATATAACAATATACAAGCATTGAAGCCAATGTAGTGTCGTCTTTTGGACACGTGCTGACGGAAAGCTGCAGATCTCTACATCCTGAACAGCCCGTGTAACGTGGAACAAAAACGATTCGTTTTTTCCAGAAAGCTCAAACTGCGGTGGATTCTTGGAGACACTCAGCCTGGAAGAGCAGCAAAGCGGATGACTTCTTTTTCATGGCATCCCTCTGTATGCGTTGATTATTCTTGACAGTTGTTGATAATTGTTGATAAGCGTTGATAATTGTTGAAAAGTGTTGATAATTGTTGAAAAGTGTTGAAAATTTGCATAGTAAGGTCTCCTTCGAAATGACGCCGTCAATCAATTTTTTCCTGCTCTCGCGTTTGTTTGTTTGTTTGTTTGTTTTCTCATGTACAGTTCAGACCCTATGAATCTCGACTGAATCACTCACTGAAGTGCCGTCACAATAATAGCCGTGGCATTACGGCATGCGAGGTCTCGCTCTTAGGACGGACGCCGGGTGTCGCTTCCGGGTAGTTGTCTGAAAAGGAGACAGCACACGTCGACAGCAGTGATGATGCTTACATGCTTATGTTTCTTTATCCACTCCTGAGAGAGCGCTTCCCGGGCTGAAACAGCATAGAGAGGAAGGTGGTGTTCTACCAACCAACCAACCTACCTACCAACCAACCAACCAACCTACCAACCAGCCAACCAACCAACAAACAACGACAACACCAGCAACAATGACAACAACAGCAGCAACAACAATGCATACTGCGACCGTTACAAAGTATTCTTTAGGCCAAATCAAACGAAGTCATGCTGGACGCCAGCTATTTTGCGCGCGCGCGTGTGTGTGTGTATGTGTGTGTGTGTGTGTGTGTGTGTGTGTGTGTGTGTGTGTGTGTGTGTGTGTGTTTCACACTCCTTTTCGCGAAAAATAAGGTGAAACCAAATGGGGAATAGTAGCAACACTGTACTGCCGAATGGACAGCTATCGTTCATTGTGGACCGTGTGTACAGGTTCTCTATCCAGTCATCAGATCACAACAGAATTGCAGGATTATTACAGTTTCTTAAAACTAACTTATCGAAACAGAACACCCCAAGACTCACAAATACAGTGGAAAAGAGGAGATGACAATGAAGAGAAACAAAAACAAAAACAAACGAAGGCCCTCATAATTAGAGACAGAGATGACGATCGACATGAGGGAGTTCCTGGCACCAAACAGTCCCAGAAGGTGTGGATACAGTGTGTATTGAACGTCTGCCCCCCGCCCCCCTCGTCCACTGGCATCCTCACACTGGAACAGGAAGAACTGGCGGCTGGTAAGGACTATGCATTGTGCTAGACTGTGGAAGTATCTTACAGCAACAACAACATCCACTACAACTACCACGACAACAACAATATAAAAAATAATAACAACAATAACAATACAATGATAATGATGATGATAACAACAACAACAACAATAATAATAATAATGATAATAATAATAATGATAATAGTAATAATAATGATGATGATGATAATAATATCTTTGTGTTTATCTCCAATTCTTTCTCTTACATTGACTGACGTTTATGTTCATAGACATATTCTGGCTAAGTTATGTTTCATCTATTCAAATTCATGCCTGATTCGATGCTCTCTGTCTCTCCGTTTCGTCTTGTGCGAATTTGTTTGCGTCGAGTCGTGTGCCCCATTCTCTCTTTCTGTGTGCTTCCATCTGTCTCTTCCCCCCTCCTTCGTCCTCCCCTCATTGGTGGTGTTTTTTTTTCTTCTTAAATTTCATATTGATGTCTTGGAGTAAACAAGCTGTCTGATTATCATTCTCAATATAACATGTATTTACACACACACACACACACACACACACACACACACACACACACAC
>CM065724.1:31750982-31755982 GCA_033310375.1 Conus canariensis
CAAACCGAAAAGAGGCCCCTAAAAACGGTCTAAAAACGACATTGCAACAAATGCCTCCAAACGCCTACCCCTTCCCTAAGTGTTAAGTTCGACCGTGAATGGAGTGCCTGGACGACACGCTGTTCCCGTCTCGCTCCATTAGCGGCGGGAAGTACTTCATGGCACAAATCAGGAAGCGCCACGCACTCTGAGTGAGAGAGACTGCCAAATTCCCTCTTCAAAATGGCAACCGGTAGTTTTCCTTTCTTTTTTCGGTTCTGTCGATTTTTGTCATTGGAAGACCATTCTTTATCGATTTTCAAACGAACCAGTAATTCGTATAAAGAGGTCGTGGAAAAAGTGACGAATCATTGCTGCTGATTTTTATTTGAGTCCACTATCCCGATTTAGATCTCAGAGACTGTAAATTTCCATGGACTACGTACTGTGCATGGGTTTCAACAATTTGATCTTAAAGGAGAGAATACATCCTGCAACAATACTTCTCAACAGTGTGACTAAAATAGATCATGAGACCTGTTGAGAATGTTTTGAAAAGGTTGTGAAATCAATTTTAGCAAATGCCTTTGTCCAACTTTTCATTCTAGCTATATCCTAGAGCATTGTGAACTGGAACACTCCGGTCGTACCAAACAAACCCTGTGTAATCCTGAATCGACATGCAAAATTCGGGTCAACAACCACCAACAGATTTCCATGACAGGAGACTATGCAAACAGTTACAGATTAATTTATGTTACAGGAGAACTTTTTCATGGTTACTTCCATTTGGTGCTACCAAAAACAATTTCTCAGTGCATGTCATACAACATTTTCCACCGTGATCTTGGGTCTGCGAGAATGAGATAACTCGCCGATCGCGGACAAATGACTTATAAGATTGTGTGATTAGAATAAAGATAAACATCGTTGAGATTTTTGGATCACTCAACTGGACGATCTAGAGTTCTTAAGGTTTGCTTGAGGCAAGAACAGCTTTTGGTCCGTTACATGGGGAACGGGATATCTGTTTACGTGGTGCTAATCTATTGCATGAGTCTCCGAACAAACAAGGATGGGTAAGGTTTAGGACTTTCCGTAACGGCAGGGAATCAATGAGTTTTTAGTTGAAAAAAAATCTGACAGTTTTAAGTTATAGTTGTACACCATACATAGGTTCACAACATACACAAGAATATTTCCGCTAAATTGTCACTCGAGAAGACGAGGACACAGAGAGATAGGAAACATGGATAAAAGGACACGTTATATTATGTCCCTTGTGAAAACTAACAACCTTTTACTCGCGTGCGCTTGTTTTTGCGAGAATATTCTGCGAAGATTTTCACTTCAGTTGCTGACAGATTGAGGCTTTTTATAGCCCGCTAACAGACCAACAGCGGCACTAGGCTTGGAGTCCTACCACAAGGGACCGGCCGTTCAAAATGCTGTCTCACAAAGAAAAGCAACTCCTTACTCTGCTATTATCAGGACACTGATAAGTGTCATACACACGTGCATCTGAAAAACATTTCCCTGCGGTGTTGAAAAAAAGATGTCTTGAATTCTATCCCCCATCTTCACATTTTGTTTTGCGTTGTGTCTTTGTTTCACTTCTCTTTTTTGTCTATTTCGTGAAAGGGATTTACAAAGATAAAGCAACAACAAAATAATTAACAACAACGAAAATATAAAAATCTCTCCACAAATCCACATTCAAATGAGGAAATCATCCGTGGTAAATCAACAGGTAAGGCAAAACAAGACAAAACAAAACACCGAAACACACACACACACACTCACACACACACACACAACACACCACTACACACACACACACACCACACACAACACACACAACACACACTAATATATATTTATTATTTTATAGTGTGTGTGTGTGTGTGTGTGTGTGTGTGTGTGTGTGTGTGTGTGTGTGTGTGTAAACGCACATTAAACAATAGATTAAAAACAGACTTTCCCAAGGTCTTCCTCGTGGGACATTGATGAAACACATACTGACAAAGTTAAAAGAAAATCAAGATAGATATAAGCAACAACAGTCACTTTCGGATATTGTGCAAGGCAAAACCCCCAATTTATATAAACGTTTTTTTTTTTTGTTTTTTTTTTTTTCAGAATTATCCACGGTCTGTCTGCAGGAAGGGTTACTTTTGGCTGGGTCCCAATTCGTACGGAAGGTCCGCGCTCTCTTCCAAGTTGGCCTAACCACCGGAAGGTCCAGGACAATCTGCACAGGGGTGTTCTGAGGCGTGAAGTGGTGGGCCGCTTTGTGAAAGGTCCAGGAACGGCAATGTTGGCCACAGGTCGGGCAGTCTGGACCACCATTCTGTTGGTCAGTTATCTGCACTGTACGGGTAGTGCGCTTGCTTTGTCGCTGGGACGGTATAGAACAATGAATGAGAATACCCAGCATCTTGTGCACCAATCAACAGACGTTATTATTTATAGGGCGTGAGGGGAAGGGGTAGACAGACATGGGGGGTGGGGTGGGAGGAGGGGTGGGGGGTGGGGGGTGGGGAGAATGATAGCGGTAATAGAGAAGGTCTCCTTTCTGAACTCTAGCTTAAAACACAACATTGATCTTGTTTGTGTGGAAGATGGATGTGGGTTTAAAAGCAAAAGACGGTGTATCAGTGACTTATTAGTTGTTTATGCATTGTCTTTGTATTTCATCTCTGTCTCTTTAGTTTAATGAAATGGTTTATGACAGTATTGCGCCTTGATTCGCCAAAATCTTTAAATTTGCCTCCCCCCCCCCCCTTCCATTCCCTCTTCCCACACCCCAACCCTCTACTACAACAAAAATAGTAACGTCTTCTGGGTGGCAGCGACAGCAGTCTCAATATTCACTCCAAAATGGAAAGAGACCAATGATCAGGAAAGGTTGAGATCATCAGTAAGCGAGAAGCGATGAGAATGAGAAAAACACAACCTAAAAAAGGAGATAATGACATTTAAGTGGGAAACAAAGGATGCCTTGCAGGAAGAAAAAAAAAAGAGAGAGAGAGGGAGAAAATAGAAAAGGGGTAAAAGAAATGTTTGAAAACAGAAAAAAAAAACCAACAGTAGGTAAAACCAGAAAGAGTGAAGCGAAAAGACAGAAGGAAAGGGGAACAAAAGGGCGTGAGGGGTGGGAGGGGGGACAAAAAGAGACTGAAGAAAAGGAAGAAAGAAAGAAGGATGGTAAGATGACAGAGGAGAAAAACTGAAGGAAAGAAATGAAGAAAGAAAGAAAGAAAATAGAAATTAAGAAATAAAAAAAAGACAACAGAAGAACGAAAGAAAGGAAAGGAAGAATTTTTTTTTTTTTTTTTTTGAGAGAGAGAAAAATGGAGTTATTAAACAAAAGAAGGAAAAGTCGAACAAAACGTAAAAAAGGAAAAATAAAAGGGAAGAAAGAAGGGGGTTGGGAGGAAAGAAACATGAGAATTTTTTCGAAAAGTAAGAAAGAAAGAAAGAAAGAAAGAGAAAAAAAGGGAAAAAAAAGCAACAACCGCATATATCGTTGCCATTAAAAGTAAGAGAGAGAGAGAGAGAGAGAGAGAGAGAGAGAGAGAGAGAGAGAGAGAGAGAGAGAGAGTAAAATAAAACAAAATAAAACCTCTCCATTTCTATCCAACACCTGCACTTCTTCTCACCAGGGAGCGGGCGGAAAGGAAGGGGGGGGGGTTGGGGGTGGGGGGTGGGGGTGGGGGTGGGGGGGGGGAGCTCTCAAATCAGGGGAGTGAATTCACAGGACACGGATTCGACCACACACACGCTCACACAGAGTACAATGCCCTGTCGGTATTAAACATGGCAGGTCTATGTACACGGCTAATACGTCGAAGAAATATTGTGATCTTCCTCGGATTTCGTCCACAAGAAGCATTGTGAGCAGCTTTACTGTTTGGACAAACATGTTAGCGTTGTGCGAGAAGGAAGTGTCAACTGGAAGTGTATGGTTTAATCTCGTTGGCTTTATTCATTTATTTATTTGTTGAAAAAAGCCTTATGACAAAGCGACCTATTTTTGATACATATAAGACTCGTGGTAGTTTGTAGCAAAACCGATGCATTACCGCAAATGAATACATAAATCCAGAAGCAGGCCATCATCTTCAACTCATTAGACTGTAAGTACGCATTCGATTTCAAATTTTAAAGACAATGTATTTTTGAACAGAGTCTGTCAAATTCTCACCTGCTGTCTACACCATCTTGAAATTCGTTGAGACAATTCAAATTGTGGCAAGAAAGCGGGTGGGGAGGGGTGGGGGAGGAGGGAGGAAGAAGGAAAAAAATCTCCGAGATGGGGGAGGGAGAAACTAGAAAAAAAAAATCACTGAGACTGCAATTTCACTTTCAGTGTCAGTATTATAACAGACCCGCCATTCACAAAGGACCATACATTAACATATAACAATATACAAGCATTGAAGCCAATGTAGTGTCGTCTTTTGGACACGTGCTGACGGAAAGCTGCAGATCTCTACATCCTGAACAGCCCGTGTAACGTGGAACAAAAACGATTCGTTTTTTTCCAGAAAGCTCAAACTGCGGTGGATTCTTGGAGACACTCAGCCTGGAAGAGCAGCAAAGCGGATGACTTCTTTTTCATGGCATCCCTCTGTATGCGTTGATTATTCTTGACAGTTGTTGATAATTGTTGATAAGCGTTGATAATTGTTGAAAAGTGTTGATAATTGTTGAAAAGTGTTGAAAATTTGCATAGTAAGGTCTCCTTCGAAATGACGCCGTCAATCAATTTTTTTCCTGCTCTCGCGTTTGTTTGTTTGTTTGTTTGTTTTCTCATGTACAGTTCAGACCCTATGAATCTCGACTGAATCACTCACTGAAGTGCCGTCACAATAATAGCCGTGGCATTACGGCATGCGAGGTCTCGCTCTTAGGACGGACGCCGGGTGTCGCTTCCGGGTAGTTGTCTGAAAAGGAGACAGCACACGTCGACAGCAGTGATGATGCTTACATGCTTATGTTTCTTTATCCACTCCTGA
>CM065724.1:31778482-31785982 GCA_033310375.1 Conus canariensis
ATATGTAACTATGATTACCAATAAAGCTATTGAGAGAGAGAGAGAGAGAGAGAGAGAGAGAGAGAGAGAGAGAGAGAGAGAGAGAGAGAGAGAGAGAGAAATTTCATTCTTTATCAGTTCAAACTTTTGAGAGAGAGAGAGAGAGAGAGAGAGAGAGAGGAGAGGAGAAGAGAAGAGAGAGTGTGTGTGTTCCATCCTTTATTATAATTGTATTGCAATTATTAATAATGGTCTCTTTTAGAAGAGAGAGAATTCCGAATGATTTTTCTTCTTCCGTGTTTTGGCGAGACAAAGCAAGAGATGAAAAAAAAAGAAAAACAATCAAACAAACGAACAACTACAAAAAATAGAAAAGGAAAAACCCAAAAGGAAACAACCCTGCCCCCTCCCCCCCACCAAACTGGGTAGGCCACATGAGTTTAACAATACTGCATAGTCGGGACGGAAGTACTGCACACACACACACACACACACACACACACACACACACACACACACACACACACACACACACACACGTACACAAGCGCGCGCGTGCGCGCGCAACACACACACACACACACACACACACACA
This sequence comes from Conus canariensis, assembly GCA_033310375.1. Classification (NCBI taxonomy): domain Eukaryota; kingdom Metazoa; phylum Mollusca; class Gastropoda; order Neogastropoda; family Conidae; genus Conus; species Conus canariensis. The sequence goes on from CM065724.1 coordinate 31,779,057, forward strand.
CACACACACACACACACACACACACCACACACACACACACACACAACTGATGCTTCTGGCTACCAGTAGGTCTTATATTACATATTTGACGCTGGCTGAAAAAGCCATCCTGTGCATACGACTGATTATGACCATACATGATCTGAGGGCGATGACAATGTCCGGGTTCCTCAGAAATCCGCTCCGGCCGGAAAAAGGAAATGTTTGACAGAATAGGCGGAAGTTTCAACATGGTCTGCGCCCACTGGAAAACCAGTTTCCACGTGTTCTGTTCTCTGCACATTTACGATGTAAAGGGGCGATTAAAGATATGATGGGGAAGAGGGGCAGGGGGAGAGGTGGGGAGTAGCTTTTGGGGACTTCGGTTTGTCTCCTTTTATCTTAGGAGGATGCTGCATCTCTCTCTCTCTGTCTCTCTCTCTCTCTCTCTCTCTCTCTCTCTCTCCTCTCTCTCTCTGCCTGCCTGTCTGTTTGTCTGTCTGTCTGTCTGTCAGTCAGTCAGTCTGTCTGTCTGTGTGTCTGTCTCTCTGTCAGTCTGTCTGTTTGTCTCTGTTTGTCTGTCTGTCTGTCTGTCTGTCTCTGTCTCTTCTTCTTCTTTTACTTTCTCTCGCTGTCTTTCCATATATCTGTCCCCCCCCCTCTTTTTTTGAGCTTTTGATGCATGTATTCTTGTGTTTAGTGTTAATCAAATAGATTAGCATCGCTAATTTTTGAAAAATGTAGAATCTATGTTACTGTTATTGTCATTGTCATTTTCTGTCTCTCTGTCTCTCTCTGTGTCTCTGTCTGTCTGTCAAACAGACTACTGTAGAGAAAATAGCAGACTTTTGATCCTGACCTAGTCTTACACAGCGATGTACTAGATACAAGCTGAATAGTTTCAACTAGGAACCTTTGCGAATAGATGGGTTGGTATATGTGGAAGTAATGTTTATGTTTGAAAATGATTTATGGATTACTACGATTGATACATTTTGTTAGTACGGGTTTGAACGCAAATACCTCATTATAGATGGTTCTAAGAGTTGTTGCCCAGCTAAAGTTTTCAATTATTGTATGTTAACATTTCGGGTCAAAGGATAAGATTGCTTGTGGTGGAATACATGTTGAATTGTTAAAATATTTAGAGCAATACTTCATAGACTGGTTGCATTATAAATATTTATGACTACTATCAATTGTTGCATGGAGAATTATACGACGCAGGTGTAGAAAGGTCTTCACTGTATATGTAAACGATAATACGATGAGGGAAATGAAATAGAAAACATGTGTTTTGTATGCTAGTATCAACAGCATTCATATCATGAGTTTTAAAAATAATTATATATATATATATATATATATATACTTACATTACGCTCATAAGGAAGAACGTACCAAGAAGAATTAATGTATAATTAAGATAGAATTCTGCATGTACATAGTGTCATGGAAGAATGTTTTGTTGCAGTCATGGTAAATTTTGTTCAAATTATATAAAATTGATTTATTTCTTGTTGCGTACTCATGTGAATAGGCTGATGGCCTCACATTAAAGTCACGAGTCACGAGTCTGTCTGTCTGTCTGTCTGTCTGTCTGTTTCTCTCCCTTTCTTACTCTCTTTCTTTCTCTGTCTCTCTCCCTCACCCCCCCCCCTCTCTATTACTGCCCCCAGCTTACCCCCTCAGTCTCGCTTTCCCTCACTTCTCCACACTCCTTCCCCACTCTCTTTCTTTTCCTCCCTCCTTAACTCCCTACCCCCCCCCCCTTCCCTCAGCCTGTCCTCTGTTCATTCGACCCTATTCTCTTTATCCCTCTCTCTTGACCAAAAAGGTACACGCACGCACGCGCACCATTTACTTATTTACACACACACACACACACACACACACACACACACACACACACACACCCACACACACACACACACACACACACACACACACACACACACACACACATGCACACACACACGATATAAAACACAACACACACACACCACACACACACACACACACACACACACACACACACACACACACACGCACACACACACGATATCACACACACACACACACACACACACACACACACACACACACACACACACACACACACACACACTAACTCACTAACTCACTAACTCACTAACTAACTAACTAATTAACTAACTAACTACCGCATACATATGAGAGAGAAGCAGAAGTACAGGGACTGGACATGGATAAAAAGGCGTGTGAACCTTCAAATTCATCGCCCCCTTCAGGTTTAGTTTTGCCCACCCCGCCCAGTTTGTTTTACATTGCCGAAAACGCCAATTATAACGAAACTGTTTCTGCGGACATATTTTCGAATATAAACCATTCTCCCCACTCCTGTAGACATGTTTTCTAGTGACATGAGTCACGACAGTGAACAAACTGACACTAACAATGTTACATAGAAACACAAGCAGCGATAGTCGTTCAAGGAGAACAAGACTCGTACAAACATTTTGGCATGGAAGTGTGTGAGGCAGGGAAAAACATGGATATGTGTGGGACAGATTCTGAGTGTACGGACCATCAACACTGTGTGCCAGATGTAGTACAGCAAACGACACGGCCCCGGAACATTGGCCAGAAAATTCTGGCATGTCTTGAAGAGAGGACGAGACCGGACAGTCTTCTTCATGCATTCAGGGAGGAGGGGCAAAGCGACTCTGACTCGGGAGGTGCTGTTGAAAAAGGAAATTCTTCTCAGGATACATTGTGACTGTTAACGATCGTGGCGGAAAGTACTGTGTTCATAAAGATGCTGCCTGTGTTATAATTCTGACTTTGTGTTCGACATACCCGTGATTTGGTTTCCATATTATGATGATCTTATATTCGATTGTCTGCCTGCTGTTTTCTCTTTCCACTCATTTCGAAATATTTATTGCACGGTCCGATTCCCTCTAGTCCCCCTTTGTGGATGTGCTAAACGAGCTTCAGTACAATAAACAATTTGCGTACGCTCTCTCTCTCTCTCTCTCTCTCTCTCTCTCTCTCTCTCTCTCTCTCTCTCTCTCTCTCTCTCTCTCAAATGAACCAAACGGCTGATCTTCTTTAATTCCAACAACAATAGCCTTTCTAATACGACGACGAGGCCGACAACGACCACCATGATGACGGTGATGATGATGATGATGATGATGATGATGATGACAGACTGGCTTTTTTGTCGTTGCTTTGTATTGTTTTTGTCCTCTTTAGACAATGGCGCCACAAAACGCCAAATTTAAAGTGGGAAAGGATACGTTGTTCAAATCTTTGTCTAGTACAAATACAAATACGAGGCACAGACCTAAAATCTGCACACACACACGCACACGCACATACACACACACACACACACACACACACACACACACACACACACACACACACACACGCACGCACGCACGCACACACACACACACACACACACACACACACACACACACACACGCACACACACACACACACACACACTGCGTCCCTATTCACAGGTTGGTTGCCTGTTCACCGCATTTCACAGGTGCCACATCATTAATTTGAAGCACATATCTAGCTGGTCCACGGCTTGCTAGCTTATGTGCAGCCAGTAAGCCGATCTCACTGAACTGGGACAAAAAGAAACGTATATGCGGTTACCTGAGAGGCATCGCTTCCATGACTTTTCACTTTCACCTATGATAAATGAAAAAGGTAAGGCATCTGCAGTCAGAGAAAGTACTCTTTACCTTTTACCTTAACACCCAACTCCCTCCCCCCGAATCTGTATATTTTTACGAATCATGATAGAATCTACTCACATATTAGGTACAAATATGGAGAGGATGGATCTCCCTCGCTTACCCCTTTTCTCATGTAACAAGCCATGGACAGTATTAACCATCAGCTGTAATGCATGTTCTAATTAGTGAATAAACGATTTTAATCCAAATTATGATATTTCACTCAAATTAAAGAAAATGTAAACGTCTCTGCGAGAATGACTTAGAAGCGCTGTCAAATGCCTTTTCAAAGTCAGTTAGTAAAAGCCTTTCGGAATATTGTCCTTTTTAGTGTACAGTACTGTATCTTAAAATAACCGGATACAGTCGCATATAGAGTGACCTTTCAAGAAACCTTTGTGATTGCCATTTATGATCGTTGCCAGTACCTTTCCAGACGTTAGCGATATAAACTGGAGCAGTCTAGCACACAGTGTTCAGGCGATAAATGGGGCGCCAGTTTTCAATGAACCACTTTGGTTTTTCTTCTTTAGGAATAAGTGTGATAGCTCTTTGTGTTTGTGAGATCGACAATTTCCACAGCGCACCAAAGGAAACTGCCAATATGAACAAAGAAAATATCTAAAATATTCTACATGAATCCATTAGGACCAGGGTTTTCAGAGATTTTTTTTTAGTCTTTTTAATGTAGTGGCTGCTTCCTGGTAGGTGATCAGACCTTGACCCCGATTCACTGTCCTCACATGCTACAATTGGAGCATCAGGGAATTCAGCTGTGATGTCATTATCATATACATATTGAAACCGGTATAGGTCTGAAGAATATTGTTTACCTCATTGTGCATTTTTTTCTAATTTTAGATGGCATTTTTGCTGTTTTTCTCTGGAAGGGGTATGGGCTTTTACGAGTAGCTTCTATTTTCAAAGTTGCAAATATACGTTTGCTCGTTCTTCTTGATTTATTCTTAATTTTTTTTTCATGCTAATTAATTTGGAAGGACAGATTTTCATCCATAATATCGTTAATATCATCTCTATTGTAAACTGGTACTGCGTATGTTTTCGACCCACACTAATAAGAAGTTTTATTTCAAAGACATTTTCTATATTAAGATCAATGTCGAAACCGATTTTGCTCTAAAAGTATTAAAACCAAGAAATGATCTGATCTTTATCCTGGGTCAAAAGAAACGTCATTTAGTTGTTTCAACACTTTCTTAATAATTAGAAAATAGTGCAGCCTCGCCTGTTTTGTTGAATCAAAGTCTACGCCATGTGTGCATCCTTTTATTTAGATACACTTCTGTGAAGACGTCAAACGGGCCATATGCTGTCATGATATAAATGTTTTCCGGGTCCTTGGACTACTTTCAGTGCTTAGTAGTTTCGTATGTTAAACACTCTGTTCAAGGTACAGTTCCAATTATCAGCTATGATAACATGTTCATTACCAATACGACCAATGTGTTCACAATATATAACAATTGATCTGTCGCCACCACTGGGTCAAAAAAAAAAGTTCACCGAGTTGATTAAAAACATTTAAATTCATCACGGTACAAAAATTCTGCTGGTCCCTGAAAATATCAAACCTTTTGTACTTAAAGCTATTAGTACAAAAAACATGGCGACACCATTTTGGTTTGTTTCGCGGCCACTAAGCCAAGCGTTTTATCCCCGACTAGCACGGATGCTATTTCATTATGACATTGTTTGGCTTGAACTCTGACAGTCTGCTGTGACTGCAATACAGAGTTGTGAATTCAAAGCTCTTGCATGACGAGTTTCTGTTAAACTGCTTTAAAGTCGCTAAGCCGTCGCGATGGAATAAATGAGTGACATTTTTTTTTCTTCAAAAGGACATAAATTTTGCGTGAACATTTATACAATGTTGTGGTATTATTATTGCCATGGTGTATGCATGCTGTTGTTTATCAGTTATGTATTTGTCCCCCAATTATTGGTGTTGCAACTAAAGGGGCTAGCAATTATAATTTTTGTTAACCATACAGCAGTACTGTTGGCCAGTCTGTCCAAATAGGGTGGGTGAGAGACCCGGAACTCATGGCGATTGAGCAGCTCTTCTCTCCCAGCTCACTCGCCCCTGCGCTCCATTCCACACTACACCACCACTGCAGGCCACCAGGGAAGGATCCCACACTATCCCAAATGCTACTTTTAAACTTAACCCTGCTCACACTTCTATCCCTACTTGAAAGCATAACAACAATTCGAAATAAACCTCAGTTCTAACCCGACTTTCATTTCTTACCCTTATCCTAACGTGGGAAGTATCAAAGGTCTAATAGTTCAAACCACCATAACCCTAACCCTGACCCTAACCATACTTTTAACTTTACTTTTCAACCCTGACCTTAAACCTGTATTTAATTTCAATCCTAAAGTCACGTTCATTACATCGTATTACATATTTTTCAGAATGCATGAAAAAATTAGATTCATATTTATGATTTGAAACACAGACACAATTTACCTTTTACAAAGCAGATAACTCTGACAGAACTTCTGCCTTGTGTCGTGAGCTTTACTCCACGTGTACAGTATACAATATCCTCCCATTTGATTGGAGTCTGAAAGAAAAACAATGTATATTATACATAATCGAAGCAATTGTCAGAGAAAACAGTCCCTTTTCTGTTCCAGCGAAAAAAGGTTACAATTTATTGCAAGGTTGAACATTGATCAACATATTGTTCTTTAAGATCAATATCAACGAACATATACGGTCAAAAGACGTCAGCTCATGAAAGTTCAGGTTTTTGTTTGTCATAGAAGTTATAGATTAACACTCACTCAGCAAACTCTAGATAACAAATTGTTTCTGTTTCTTTGATATTGCCGTTTTGTGAGAACGCCACTGGCGTTACCTCATTTAACTTCCTTCATTTAATACAGACACATTTCCATAACCATTTGTAGACTGGCAGTCTCTTTATTTTACTCCCTCTAATATGTTTCCACTGGTAACAATACATGCTTCACGATCAAGTGGAAGATGGTCAAAAACAACGGGGCCATGTTTCCCTTCAGAGAGAGAGAGGAGAGAGAAGAGAGAGAGAGAGAGAGAGAGAGAGAGAGAGAGAGAGAGAGAGAGAGAGAGCAGCCTTCTCTGCTTCTTATTTGAAACAGTTTAAATCAAACCATATTTGACTCATTTTTTTCTGCAGCATTGGTTACTGTTGC
>CM065724.1:31793482-31830982 GCA_033310375.1 Conus canariensis
CGCAAGGGAGGTAAAAAGGTGTCAATAGACAGAGAGGGTCAGCTCTACTGTTTAATAACCCTAGCATTGTCACTCACAAAGGGCTGACAACGGTTAAGAATTGCGGAGAAGAGCCTTTCATTCCCTGATTCAGACGGCCGATTGTGTCGGTGTTCCTTTAACATCAAATACAGATATACTATAATCTACAATTCTGTAGTATTTTTACCACCACAGGTTCAAAAACAGAATCCAACGGCGCCCATAGCACCCAGTAAAGGGTAGAACACACACCCCACACACACACACACACACACACACACACACACACACACACACACACGCACACACGCACACACACACACGCACATACATACACACATACACACACATACACACACACTCGTCCAATGTCACATAAATTTGTGAAAAGACGTAAAATGAATCTTCTACTTCTACTACTACTACTACTACTACTACTACTACTACTACTACTACTACTACTACTACTCTGTCTCTCTGTGGCATAAATCATCTCCAAGTTTTCCACACGGGAAAGAACTGTTTCCAATCTTGTGGCCTTTGGTAAATCTGTCTGTCTGGGGCTTGTTTTCGTTTGTTTCTAGGGTGTGTCTGCTGTCAGAAGAAAGCGAAAGCCAATGAAATACATCATGGGAGGGGAGTGGTCAACTGGTTAGAAAGGAAAACTACTCAACACGTGCAATATGAAATAATACAGTTTAGGTCAATTATGAAATTCTCTCAGATCTTGAAGGCCTTCAGCCTTTTTACACCGATGTGTGAAGTTATGTCGCCTACCATCCGCATCACATGGGGCAGACGCATGCAACAATGAATTATTCGCCCATTTCACTGGAATCACATAAGCAATCAATAGGATGGGGAAGGGAAGCACTGTGGCGTCGGTATCTGTGATAGAGGATTGAGTGTAGGAAAGAAACGGGATGGCATCACCTTGTGTCGAACCCACGTCACAGTTACGTCAGCCTTCCACAGGTCGTCAGTCAGCTGCGTTGAGCTCATACAGGCAGGGCATGACGTGAATGTTGACAGCCTTTTCACCTTCTGACGGCTTGGAACGAAGACAGAAGGAAGGAAATGGGAGGAAGTGTGTGTGTGTGGGGGGGGGGGGGGGGGGGGGAGGAAGGGGGCAGAAGGCGTATGTGTAAAGACTGGCGTTGGAAAAAAAACACGTCAAATTGATAACGCAAAGGAGAGAGAGAGAGAGAGAGAGAGAGAGAGAGAGAGAGAGAGAGAGAGAGAGAGAGAGAGAGAGAGAGAGAGTGTGTGTTGAATATATGAACATCTCATCACAAGTTCAATCTCGTCAACACTTCATGCCTACGCAGACTTAACATTAAAGTTGTGTGTGTGTGTGTGTGTGTGTGTGTGTGTGTGTGTGTGTGTGTGTGTGTGTGTGTGTGTGTGTGTGTGAGCATTCTGAGAATTGTAGTTGGATGAACGCAGAGGCAGTAGACTTCCTAGTAGATGGTGTCCTGAACATTTTGGATCAGAAAAGCCCTATCAGAACAGTACCAGCTCTCCAGTGTTTCCTCTGGTGGATTTCTTATAACAACCTAATGTTGATTGCTCTTTGTGAATTACCGTTGCTGACGCTATGATAGGACAGGCCTGAATGTTGCGTGTATTACTGAGCTGGAATGAATGGCGTGGGGTGATGCTAGTGGGCGTGGTCAGAGCACCAGTGAGGCCTCCGTGGTCGGCTAGGCTATAAGCAGCACGACAATTTGAGAGGGCATGGAAGTTGAAAAGTAAAACATAGAATGTGGGATATTGAAATCACATCAATCATTCAGCCACTGCGAAAATGTCAGGAATTTTGATCGTGTTAAACAATATAGAAAAAAAAAGAAAACAGACAAAAAAGGTCACATTCTTTAAAATCATTCGTTTAGGGAGCAAACGAAGCAGAAGATAAAACAAGGAGCCAGGTAGCAATGTTTTGTATTGAAAACATGAAAATAGTGGGTTAAGGCCCTTATACTTAACGCCTTATGATAAAAAAAAAACTCAGACCATTTTACATCTCTTTTCTTGAACCACAAAATTGTGAGAGTGGAAGTAGAGAGCACGTGTAGCAACACAAGGCATGACAAGACACAGAAGGAGAGGACAAGGAAGTAGGGAGCACATGCAGCAACACAAGGCATGACAAGACACAGAAGGAGAGGACAAGGAAGTAGGGAGCACATGCAGCAACACAAGGCATGACAAGACACAGAAGGAGAGGACAAGGAAGTAGGGAGCACATGCAGCAACACAAGGCATGACAAGACACAGAAGGAGAGGACAAGGAAGTAGGGAGCACATGCAGCAACACAAGGCATGACAAGACACAGAAGGAGAGGACAAGGAACAGTCAGGCAAGGTAAGGCAAGCTGATCAATGTATTTGGTACCCACTAGCTGTATGGAAACAAAAATGGTGGTAACTGTTTCAAAATTTTTACCGATGAGTAGACAGGTGTCAAAAGGAAAACCAACCAAGAAATGCACAGAACATGAAACCGGACTCGTCCCTCTGTTACTTACCAAAAATGGACTATTAGAACTCGTCCCCACTTTGCTCAGAAGAAGATGTTTTCAATTAATTTCAGACATACTTTGAGGCTACTGGGGGGGGGGGGGGGGGGGGGGGGGGTGCGTGCGTCGTGTGTGTATGTTGGTGTCTTTGTGTGAACTGTGGCGTGTGTCTGTGTGTGCTCAATACACCTGAACAGTGATCAGTGACTTTATTGTGGTCCAACTTAATAATAAAATGAGATGTTCTCACCCAATTCTCACATGGGCTTTCCTGTCTACACTGTCTTCTTCTCTTCACTCTGACAACGGGCCTATGGTTTGTAACATCAGTTTCCTCTCCAACGGATTCAACTACCACCAAAAGGTGTTTATAAACTTTATTATTTTTTAATTTTACCACGAATCCTGCAGTCAACTTTTGTTTCATACTTTGAGGCTACTTGTGTGCCGTTTTTGGTGCGTATTTTTTTGTTTTCTCTTAAAACATCAACTTTTGATTGATCACGCAATGGATTACTGAGTCAATGTGTCCAAATTTATTACTATGTCTATAGATACCAGTCCTTTTCTTTTTGCATGCAATGATAAACGTAGGTTAATTACTGTTTGTATTGTGTTTCATTCTTCCTTTAAATTATCCAATACTTATCCTAGCAGCACACGGAAGAATGCGTGTTAAGTTTTGAATGATGCTGATCATTGACATATTGTCAGTATCAAGTAAAACCTTTAATTTTTCAACATCCTGTGCGATATCTTATTTCCCCGAAAAAGAAAAATTCATTTCAGACGCATCACACGTTAAAAAATCGTATCAGTATCACCTGAACTGACAGTCAACACTGGTCTACGTTAACAAAATGCATCCTGTATTCGTTATGTTTGCTTTCTAAAGATTATAGTCCAGGGCCGGTATGCAGATACCTCCGATACTTAAACAGTCCGATAGGCTCTATCCCACCGAAATCTATCGGTGGGACAGTTCATCCGATAGCTCGGCATGCATGGACATCCGACAGTGCCTCCAATAACTATCGGTTATCCGTGGCTGCTCTAAGAATAACTTGGCAGGGATTCCCCAACTTCCGCCCTCGCTGCGCATGCGTTCATCAGTTTAGCAGCAATTTTTTTTTTTTTTTTTTTTTTAAGGCATCAGTTGTCGGATCAATGGAGCACCTAAGGCGGTGATTTTTTTTTTTTTTCTCCCTAAGGCCGAAATCCACCTCTTCATTTTTGGTGCTTCACACTGTCCTCTTCATCTGCCAAAAAAAACAAAAAGCGAAAAAAAAAAACCATAAACAATTTCCACTTCTATCACTTTTCTTTTCTTTTTTTTTCTTTCTTTCCTCTTCCCCACTTTCTCCATTCAATCCCTTACACACCATGCATTGTCTGTATGTTTTCTCATAATTAATAATAATGAATAATAATGATTTCTTATATAGCGCTTAATCAAACGAATTTCTCTAAGCGCTTTACAAAGTCATACTACATTCACCCTTCTCATATACAATAATACACCTTACACCCAACTACAAATACTATTACTACAATAACTAACAAATCCTAATCCTACCAATGTGACATTCACTTATTCTTCAAATATCACTACAAAAACTTAATCCTATAACGTTCAATCATACAACAAATACATATAATAGAGAACATACACATACGCTACATTTGAAAAGGCCCAGACGGCTATGAGTTAGGTTGTACCCCCCCCCCCTCTCCCCACAGCATTGACTAATTATGAGAAAATAGATGGGTTTTAAGTTTAGACTTGAAAGAAGAGATAGAATCTGAATGTCTGAGACAGTCTGGCAGTCTGTTCCACGTCGCTGGAGCTTGAAAAGAGAAAGATCTTTCACCAGTAGTAGTCCTGAAGCGAGTCATTCGCAGAAGGCGGTCGTCAGCACAGGAGCGTAGTTGTCGAGAGGGGGTGTAGATTTTAAGGAGATCTGAGAGATAAGTAGGTCCATTTTCAAAGAGAGCAGAGAAAGTGAGAGTTGAGATTTTGTACGAGATACGGTTTGAGACAGATAGCCAGTGAAGAGAGTGGAGGAGAGGCGAAATGTGAGCATGTTTTCTTGCTCTACAGACGACTCGGGCTGCATGATTTTGGATTCGCTGTAATCTTTCTATCAGGTATTTTGGAAGGCCGGCCAAAAGTGAGTTGCAGTAATCTATTCTAGATAAGACAAATGCACAAATGAGAGTTTCTGTAGCATCTGTGGAGAGAAGGTGACGTACAGAGCTGATTCTTCTTAGTTCTAAATAGGCAATCTTGCAAATATTTGAAACCTGTTTCTCAAAGGAGAGGGATTGGTCAAGTATGACCCCTAGACTGCGGACAGAGGTGGAGACAGAGACAGCACAGTCATTGATAGTGACAGTTGAAGGCAGAGAAGGATGGTTAGGCTGTTTTGTCACGAACATAAGTTCCGTCTTGTCGTCGTTTAGTTGTAGTTTGTTGGTTTGTCATCCAGTCCTTCAGGTCTGCAATGCAGCCCCACGTCCGAGAAATCAGTGAGTCAGTTTCAGCAATGGGAGCCGACTGATGAAGCTGAGTATCGTCAGCAAAGCTCTCATGCGACATGGCGTGACCACTGATGACTTCAGACACAGGACTAGCATACAGCACAAAAAGGACTGGCCCAAGTACAGAACCCTGCGGCACACCGTACCTAAGAGGAGAACTGTCTGAGTATCTTCCCTTGGACACATTTTGCTGATTTTAGTGTTTTGGCGCTTGATACAAAGTGTCTGGGTTTGTTAGTGTTCTAATGTGTGGTGTACTGGCACTCTCACTCGAATAATATGCTGCTTATATAAAGAAAACAACATAAATGAAACAAAAGACTTCATCATTTTCTTTTCTTAGTTTTTCCAGGAGAGAGAGAGAAAGAAAGAGAGAGAGAGAGAGAGAGAGAGAGAGAGAGAGAGAGAAAGGGAGAGAGAGAGAGAGAGAAGAAAGAAAGAGAGAGAGAAGAGAGAAAGGGAGAGAGAGAGAGAGTGAGAGAAAGAAGAGAGAGAGAGAGAGAGAGAGAGAGAGAGTGAGAGAGAGAATGAGATCGAGACAGAAAGACAGACAAATAGAGAGACAGGCAGACAGACAGAGATGGGTATCGTAGATATGTATGTAAAATGTGTTAAAACCCGGCTCACTACTTAGCTTTTCTCCGATAAGGGCATCCTCACCCCTTTTTTTCCCCTTCCTTTTTTCCTCTCCCTTCTTTTCTCTCCTCCTTTCCTTCTTCTTCTTTTGTCAGCACTTTCCTACCATCCAGATCAGTTTAGCAGCAAATTGGCCGAGGGGAAGAGGGCGCGGAAACCGAATTTCACGGACACTGGGTCAAGCTGCCTTGCCGGTTGGACAGTTCAATTGTCTCTGCAACTGAATCTGTCAGCTGCAGAATGTCTTGTCGCCTGATTCTAAATTTCGAGTGCAGTTCGACATCATCGTATCTGTCCAGTGGATGCAGTCTGTCTCTAAAAATGCGTTCTCTTCGCAACATTCGACGTCTCCGCATTCTCAGAGCGACAAACGCGGCTGCCATCTTGTCAACATAGATATCGGACCGAAAGACGAGATATCGGAGGGAGGTACCACCTATAAACTTATAGGGGGGACAGGTCTCTATCGTGGCTTCCTGCATGAGAATTTTTCCGCATTATCGAGCCGACTACCGCAATCGGTTCGATAGACGATTTATCGGGCCTATCTGCATACCGCCCCAGGGCACTGAGCATCCAATAGTACGCATAATGGATCACCGATAACATGAACAACATGCACATATAAAGACGATGAAGCCAGATCATATCAATAAGAGTAAACCTACGACTTGTATATCTTGCTGTACCACATGGCACGGGTTCCTCAAGCAGGATAATATGTTCCCAAGGTAGTGTATCCTGAGGCTGGTCTTCAGTGCGTCCTCGTACCTCATGAGAGATCTGACTTGGTCTGCTTCAGTAACCTCTGCCTAAGGAGGCCACACTGCAACATTTCAGGCATTCTGCTGTCTTCCATGCAGAAGACAAGCCCCTCTCATTACAACAGATTCTTGATGAATAGATGCTCGGTAAGTCTATTCTCTTGCAGAATTTAAAAGTTGGACACTTTGTCTTACTTGGACCCATTGCCTTTCCACTTTATGTAGCAGACCTGCGACCTTTGTCTCACTTGGACTCTTTGTCTTGCCACTTGATGTAAAAGACCTGCACCTTTGTTTTACGCTGAATTCATTTCTTCCAACTTGATGTTGGTTTAGCTGGACTTTATGTCTTGCCATTTGATGCAGCAAATGTGCGACCTTTGCCTTTCTTGGACTCTTTTTCCTGCCACTAGATGTAGCAGACCTGCCACCTTTGTCTTACTTGGACTCTTTGTGTTGCTGCTAGAAACAGGACATTCTGCACAAGGAACATTGGCGAACTCGTTCCAGCTGTCAGACATGTTTTCCGTAGGTGGTCCAGGTCTTACAGTAGTTGGCAGAGTAGTCAGAACCACTGCTCTGTACACAGTAGTGTCAAAGGAAAGACTGAAGCTGTGAAGTCCCCCAGTTTCTTTGTGAGCCTTGGACAAACAGCGCTGACCTTTGCAATTCTTAGTGTCCCACCTCAGCATCTTGAAATCCGTTCGTACTTACAAAGCAGATCTTCGTGTTGGTGATGACAATAGGCTGACAGAGATGTAGCACTGGTTGTTTATAAGGTAAAGGTTGGAACATCACTTCTGTCTTGCTGAAACAAAATAGTGAGGCCAGAACGTTTGTCATGCACTGGAAGTCCTTGTGGATGTGTGTAACCAGTGCACAGTCGTCACAAAGAGGAAGTCATGCAGCATGTTCTCAAACATTTTCGTTCTGGTTTGAAAATGCCGCAGGTTAATGTTTTGCCATCTGCACAAAACTGGAATAAACCACCACCTACTTTCTTCCTCCCACCCCCTCTACTCTTTCCTCCCACCTCCCAGCAATGGATCTATCAGTTTGTTTTCCTACAAAGAAGACGGGATGAAGGCTGAGGCCCTAAACACACCCCTTTTTTCATCCCACAACATTTTCACTGGCAATGGATCTGATACATCTCCCATTTCCTGTGACCCTGTACATGCAGGATTTAGGGACACCCATATCACCGGCGTCAAAGATCAACGAGCACCACGTGCAGTTATCGGTTCAGCTCTCGGCACTTCTGTAGCAGGTGGCAGATAGCAATGACTATGAAACTGGTGTCCCTGACTACCCAAAAGCAACACTGAGAGTCAGGAACGATGGTGATAACAATGTGGGTGATGGTTCTGTTAAGGATGGGTCTGGAGAGTACTTTTCCAATGATAGCCAGAGGTAAGTCCTTCAACCATTATCACAATATGTTTTGATATTCATTCCACTCATAGAGACATACACAATGGAGGCATCGATAAAGTTTTGCGGAACAAGGACGTCAGCCTTTCCTTTAAAAGTTCTCCTCCGTTCTCGTAGATGTTGAAGATAACACGTACACACACACCACACACACACACACACACACACACACACACACACACACACACACACAACACACAAACACACACACACAGGGAGAGAGAGAGAGAGAAGAGGGGGCAGGCCAGATAGAAGATAGATAGAGAGAGAGAGAGAGAGAGAGAGAGAGAGAGAGAGAGAGAGGGGAGAGAGAGAGAGCGATTGACTGATTGATTGATTGATTGATCTTTAATACGCAAGAATGAAGATTTTAGGCCAAAGCCTAGTCTTACAATCTGTCCTTGTCATGCATACATTATTTTAACACATATCATGCATACTGACAATTCAACATAGCAACATTGTAATCTAATTGTACAATGATAAGGAAACTATTCATAACAGTAATGATGAGATGGAAGAGGGGGGGGGGGGGTGAAAGGGAAGGAAACTTTAAAAGAAAAAAAAATTAGAAAGAAAGGGGGTTAGTTACCGCCAAGGACATAGACAAACAAAGCACAGGATAAGACACAATGCATTTCGATCTCTTGGGTCTTCTTCAGGCAAAAACAACATTTAACATTTTGGACAGTACGAGCAAAGAACGCAGAGTCACTTATTTTTCCATTTGTCCGAACACATGGAAAGATAAGTGACTCTCTGGCGTTTGCTTCATTTGACTCATTTTCCTTCTTACTGATTCTGTCTTGCAGAGGGAACCGTGTTGTGCTTTCAGAATACCCCATAGCTACTCTAGCCCTTTCACCTTTTGAAACACCCTTCATCTGTTTCCTGAGGTTCCTCAGTCTGGTCATTCCCCATGTTATCCAATCTCTTCCCGACGTTTTCTAGACTGAGAGAAAAATGTGCAATTTATCACAGGCTGTCATTTAACATCGGATTGATTCTTTTTGGCATTGAAGACAACACAAAAACAAATAAAATTCTTGATCTTATAATTTTACTGGGAAAATTCTACGTTTATAAATGCAGAATGAACAAAATAAGACCCTCAGCGCAAACATTCTTTAAAGAATTAAGATTAAGATATCAAATGGAAAAATACTCTCATAATCTGGAAATGAAACACTTTGATTTTGAACAAAAATGGTGTCAGTACACAAATTTATTAGAACACTGAATGAGGGTAATTATGATCCGAAGTCACAATTACAAAAATAAAAACGAAGAAAAAAAAAGAAGAAAAAGAAAAAAACTTACTGAGAACAAAAGACAGTTTTAGGTCTTTTTCATCTTAAGAACAGGATGAGATTCAATATAAAACTAAGGTCAGTTTAAGGCTGTCAAGAAATCGTGTCAAGATGTGGATTAAGGTCGGTCAATAAAGTAGAATGAAATACGTATGGATTAAATTGACATTCTGGCAAAAACGAAGGACAGGTTTTAGATTTAGCTTAAGGTCAAGTTGAGGATGTTTAGAGCTGAAGTCACCTAAAGGTCGAACCAATATTGTGTGAAGATCTGGTGTCAGGGCCTGTCGTTGTGCAGGTGTAGTATTAACAAAGGAGCACTCTGCTGAACAGATCATTTTGGATTGATTTATTTTTTACTGTACTGAGTTGTATTGTGCTGTACTGCATAGTATGCCCTTACGTTATACCAGAAGGAAAGTTACGTGCAGACAGATTTAGTTGAAACTGTATTGTGCTTGATTTGTTTTTTTGGCTTCGGCGTTTTTTTTTTCTTCTGTTTTGTTTTGTGAGTCAGGTGTATATGAGTGTGACTTTCGGAGATGCTGCTGATGTGTTGACTCTGCGCACTGTCCTCTTTTGGCGCACCTGTAATCTCCAAATGTTTGATTAAGAAAAAGAAAAAAGGTCTGAAATTATTTGGATCCAACAAATCATTTGATGTTGGAAGGGAAATCACTTTGGCGTATTTGAACGCTTGAGAGAAAACATAAGTTTCAATGGATAAATTATATATGTATGTAAGAGACTCAACAATGAAAGGTACAGCGAGTTTGAGAAGAAATGCGGGTATGTTATCAGGATCCATGGAGAGAGAAAGAGAGAGAGAGAGAGAGAGAGAGGAGAGAGAGAGAGAGAGAGAGAGAGAGAGAGAGAGGGGCGCTTCTCTGCTTCCTGTCTGCAACAGTCCAAATCAAACCATATTTCATTCGTTCTTTTTTTTCTGTCAGATTGATACTGTCACTTTTCATTTTTTGTAGACACTTGGGATATTTGACACAGGTTTTACGTACTGGATCTGCCTTCCGAACAGTGACCAAAATGTTTGTCTGTAACGAGATCCCATCACATAATATGCAGCGATATTGAAACTGCAGTTTATGAACATAGATAATTGACTAATCGACACACACAGCTTAAAGAAATTATGATTTCGTCGTCCTGGGTTGATTTCTGGGAACACGGAAACCATGAAACGAGTCAAAGCAGTTGGAAAAACACAGAAAACGAAAAGGACGGAAGTGCCAATTAGCATTTTAGTTAGATTTATTTCCCTTGAAGAGATAGAGACTGATGTTTCAGCACGCCATGTCACAATCTGATGAAGTTTCACTGCAGTAATCATTGTTGCTACAATCACCACGGTTACCACCAAGGCGGTCAATCCAACGCCAATCAATGCACCAAACAAAAAATCATGAATCGCTTTGTTTTGTTTGTAAAAATCAGTCAACACAGTTATTTCCCTAGTTGCACCAGAATCTGGATCATACACACACGCATAGCGATATCGGAATCCATATACGATGAATAGCCCTATGACGAGAAAATAATCAGCAACTATGATAGCGACCATCGTTCTCGTGCGCAGCAAAGTCTGGTATTTGTGTGGACGAAGCACACAATAGCATCTCTCGCAGGCAATGATGGCAGAAAGTATAGAGGAAACATAGGTGAATCCATAGAAAACTTGGAAATAGTTGGTATACAAAAGCCTGGTAATGGGACCGTCAGTTTCACCTGTAGCATACTGAAGGTAGAGTGTTTCCCCATTGCCAACAATACGGAATATCAAATTCATTTCGTCAGCTAGGGCCAAAGCAAAGAGACACAGGTTGACTCGGTCCTGAAGACCTTGCTTGTAAAACACCACCATATTGATGACGTTACCAGGCCCACCAATCAGAAACAGGAACGCCATCACTGTGTTTTTGATTTGAGAGACCAACATTTCCACCTCTCGCGTCACAATATTACTGGGATTGTTCCAAGGTACATATTCCTCATTGAATACCATTTCAATGCATCCATTTTGGGGTAGCCTGTTTTGTGGTACACTGGTGCCCGGGTTTGCTGGAACAAAGGTGTCTGTGGGGGTGTGGTCATTGGTAATCACTAACTGAGCGGAATTGTTTAACATGACGTATCGTCCACGTGATTCCCCAGTGTGATCTGTGTGAGAAACCTGGTCACTGTTTCACAAAAGCCTACAAAACTATAGCAGACAACTTTGTTGTGGTAGTTATCACAAAGACAACTCCATACACAACACGAAGTCAGAAGTTCAAGTCTTGTCTGCTCTGGCTAATGTAAAACAAGTGAATCTGGTATCAATTCATCTTCGCTAAGTGGCTGAAGGAAGAAAACTTCTGGAACCACAGTGTTAGGCAGAGAGGGAAGGTTTTTTCTCCTCCGTATTTTCTTTATATAGTATGTGACAAAGGTTAAACATGAATCTGAGGTAGAATTTGTTCATAAACTGAAAAGGATCACAGGAGAAACAGTGAAACGTGTCGTTTAATCCATATGTATATCTTTGTTTGTGAAAATTAAGGCCCCCCCCCCCCCCATAATTAACATAGGTTATATCCTTTACAAATTAATGAAATAATAATGTTTTAACAAATTTAACAAATTGAAGACATGAACAGATAATGTTTGTAAAATGATTAATACTCACACCAACTTCATCTTTTTCATACCTGTATTTTTTCTCCCCCATCCATCCCAACTGTCCTTTTGCTGTAAATCTTTGCCGGGTTATTTTCTTAAATAATGGTGTAATTGTTGACATGCACTTGTTTCCCCACTCTACCATTTGCTGAGTATGTACTCTCTCTCTCTCTCTCTCTCTCTCTGCTTGAATAGAGCAATGACTTGGCAAAACCTCCAATGGTGCAGAAATGAGGTGCATAAGTTTTTTTCTTTCCTATTGCATCAGCTGAGCTATGTAGAGAGAGTAAAACCCACTGCTTGAGACTGCTAGCCCTCCATATCCATTACCACGCTCTGCACACTGCGAAAAGGACACCCTGGTTTAGTAGCATCGCCACAACACGGGAAGGAGCAGCTTGACTGCCGTAGAGAACCCCCCTTGGGGCTGCTTCTGAAGGTGGGAGAGGTCATCACGCCTCAGTGGGCAGCTACCACCCGCCTCAGACTGGGCAACCCTCAGCCAGTTTGGGGTTACATAGCTTGCCACGGTCCGTTAATCCTACAGGGTGCGTTAGGAATAGGATGAAAACCAACAGGCAGATCGTTAACCGTGCATCAAGAGAGAGAGAGAGAGAGAGAGAGAGAGAGAGAGAGAGAGAGAGAGAGAGAGAGAAAAGAACACACACACACACACACACACACACACACACACACTTCTGACCTACAATGGGTACTTTGAATGTAAGAAAATTGACGCCAGGTTTCTCTGACGTTTCATTTGCACATCATCTAGAAGTTGTCACTGCGTGCAGACTCCTCCATATATGCTGCACCATAAAGAATATGAGACTATAGTGCACAGGATTTGCAGTTATTGGATACGTTAATGTCTAAGTTTAAAGGATTCAAGACAAAGTCTCGTGGATACGACTTAGTAGATGTGTGACCAACATTTACTCAATGCGCTAATCAGGCCTTGGAAACGTACTACACATTGTCTGTGCTACTACTATAGTTCATGTGTGTGTTAGTGTGCTTGTATGTGTGTCCACATATGTGTTTGTGCAGATGTGTGTAATTGGGTGGGCCACTGTGTGTGAGTGTGTGTGTGCGTGTGTGTGTGTGTGTGTGTGTGTGTGGTGTGTGTGTGTGTATGTGTGTGTGTGTGTGTGTGTGTGTGTGTGTGTGTGTGTGTGCATGTGTGTGTGTGTGTGTGTGTGTGTGTGTGTGTGTGTGTGTGTGTGTGCGTATACGCGTGATGTGTCCATAGATGTGCGTGTGTGTGTACTTACGTGCATGTCTATGCACATGTTTATGTGTGATCTGTGGCCTTGTGTCACCATTCTCCCTTATGTGTGCATGTGTGTGTGTGTGTGTGTGTGTGTGTGTGTGTTGTGTGTGTGTGTGTGTGTGTGTGTGTGTGTGTGTGTGCATACATATGTGTGCATGCTTGTGAATATGGGCATACACGCACACACACACACGCTCGCGCATACACACACAAACACACACACACACACACACACACACACACACACACCACACACACAACATACAATGAGAGAGAGAGAGAGAGAGAGAGAGAGAGAGAGAGAGAGAGAGACAACACACACAACAACAACAACAGCTCTCTCTCTCTCTCTCTCTCTCTCTCTCTCTCTCCTCTCTCTCTCTCTGTGTCAGTTGAATACGGCAACGACCTAGCAAAACCTCTAACAGTGCAAGAACTATGTGTGTCGGTTTCCGCCTTCATATTGGATCAGATGAGCCAGTGGAGGGGAGAAGGGAAGACCCTCTGAATGAGTCTGCCTGCCCTGCAAGTCCATCTGTCCAGGCTCTGCACATGTAGACAGGACACCCCAGTTTCACTACGTCGCATCACTAGAACAGGAGAAATAGGAGTCTATCGGTTAGAAGTCTCCTGCTCGACTGCCATAGAGCAAGCAACTCGCCACGGGCTGCTACCAAAGGTGGGAGAGGCCATCACACCTCAGTGCGCAGTTCCCACCCGTCTCAGACTGGGCAACTCCCAGCCAGTTAGATGCTGCCTCGCCATGGTCCGTAGGTGCGTGAGGTTCAGGATGAAAACCAACTAGCGGGCAGTTAACTGTGTACCAAGTGGCAGAGGCACACACACACACACACACACACACACACACACACACACACACACACACACCACACACAGAAACACACACACACAGAAACACACACACACATACAGAAGCACCCACGTGCAAACACACACACACACATACAGAAGCACCCACGTGCAAACACACACACACACACACACACACACACACACACACACACACACACACGCACAGAAGCACACACGTGCGTACACACACACGCACACACACACACACTCACACACACACACACACACACACACACACACACACACACACACACACACTGTGATAGTAATTGCTGATCAATGATCGTACATATTCTCTGACGACGTGAAAGAAATTACTGACTCATATACGACAGCAGCCATTGATATGAAACTGAGCAGATTGCCAAGGAACATTATCACCCTCCAAAAGGCCATGGTCACAACAGCGAGGGAGAATGCCTTCACTTTTTTCTGTCATGGAAATCACCACTGAAGACAAAGGAGCATGGAGTATAATTCACGGTCTGAACAAACTGATGGGATTTATCATTCCACCTACAAAGAGAATCAAGCAAATCTTATCTCTCCAGCGCCAGTCTTCTGCAGGTCTAGTAAGCATAATCAATGTTTATGTTGCAGTACGTGATATCCTTGGCAGAAGCTGTCGACAGTTTCTACCATGATGACAACTCTGCCATCAGGAGAACCCCTGAAAACAGTAACTGGCAACGTTTATGGAGCTCTGCTCTCATCCTCATCTGTGTATCAGCAACACGCTTTTCAACATGAAGGTTCAACACAGTGCCTCCTAGATCTAGGCACTGGTACCAACTCGTTCTTATTCGTACCAGACATTCCAAAATGCCCAGCTTCAGACCAATACTGAAGTACTAGAGCTCTTACTGTGACAGTGACGACTCTTTGGTGTACAGCGAAATGAAAGTGCAAAGAAATATACCACGTTGCACGAGAATAGAGGGTAGACATTGCACTGACACCAGTAAGACACGCACCCAGGAGAAGACAGAAAAAAATTGCAAATGTGCAAGAGAGATTTCCTCAGAGTCACCCAGTGTCAATGCCAACTAAAGATTGGAATGATTCAGGAACACTGTTTACAACGTAAACATGTCCACAGTCGTCAAATGATCAGATCAGAGTGGTTTGAGGCTTATTCAAAGGACCTGAGTTCTGTCCTCAAGGAGAACAGAAATGCCCTGGCTGCACACAAAGCCTACTCTGGTAAACAGAACATGCCGATTTTCCAGGCCATTCACAGCTAAGTTCAGCAGACTGCCAGGTAATGCACCAACGACTGTTGGCTCCAGTGCTGCTCCCAGATAGAGACTGCAGCTGACATGGACAACTTCAAGGGGTTGTATGGTAAAAAAAAGAAAGCAAGTACAGGGTCCAACGTAAATGAAAAGTGCATTTCTGAAGTCATGGGCATGGTAATCTATGACCAGGCACAGCACATATGGGCACTGAGTAGAACACTGCTCTAAAGTATAACCCAGTGAGAGCGTGGTGATGGAAGACGCCCTGAATGGCACCGAGTGCCTACCTATGCTGGAAAAGCCAAACACAGAACCAGCCCTCAAAGAGCTCGACGAACTTGGGAAAGATGGCTCCCTGCTCTGGTCTTGAAATGCTGTAAAGGGACCGTCATCAACGGGCTGCACCTTGCCTCTGTTGGAGAAAAGGTAAAGTGCAACAGGATGTGTGACGCTATCATCGTCAATCTGTGACGCGACGGACATAGCTGTTTTAAAGCACTGTGTAGTTATAATTATAACAACAACAACGGCAATAATGATAATAATGATAATAATAACAATAATAATAATAGTAATAATAATGATAATAATAACAATAGTAATAATAATAATAATAATACTGATGATGATGACGACGATGATGATGATAGTTAGAGAGTCAATTTGCCTTCAGAGAACCCATGCAACAGAAGACTGAAAGGCATAGGGTAGAGACGGGTATGAAGATGTAAATCTACAACAACACGTGACGACAGGCACTGACAGTGTAGCAGTCAGCGTTGTAACCAGCAGGCGACTTTGCTGCTTTTTCACTTCTGTATTAATCACTAATTTCTTAAGTACCCTAAGGCGCTATCACCAGCCGTACTCTTTCTTCCTCAGCCTCCCTACTTCATCTCACTGCCGCAGCCAGTGCCTTCCTGTCCCCCTCCCCCCCCCCTCCTCACCCCTGCTCCCCACCCCTCTTCTGAACTGGCTCTTCTTCATCGCCAACAAAACGACTTAGAAATGTCCTAACCTTGGTTTCTTCTGCCCTCTCAGCCGGTTGCACGATGATCCGCGAGTGAAAAGTTCATCCCTGAAATCTGTTTGTCAGACTGTGTAATTTCAATCTGTTTATTTTCCTTTGATCACCGGACCGCTTATGTATTGAAAAGTGCACCATCTATGTGACGAAATATTGAGGTAATATGCATTACATTTGCCTTGTTTATGAGATGTAGCTTAGTTACATATTTAGCTATACATTAATTTATATATCAGTCTCTGTTTGGTAGAAGTGGCATAAAATAATTTGATCTTGATAAAATGTAACTTGATGTTGCATACACTTTTCATATGTAACGTCATTGAACATGTCTTTTTGAAACGTAAATAGTAATGGTTGTATGTATTCACAAGTTATCTTGAAAAAGTACAATTTTGAAAGATTGCTTATATTGTTGAATATGTTATGCGCAGATCTACAGCTGTTACAAATTAGTGGCACCTTGATTCATGGAATGACCAGAGCGGTTGTGACGAAATGTGTTGTTTTGTCAGGGTTTTATTACGCTCATGCTTGTAGTTGTTGAGAACGTATCAACATTAAGCTTTACACACACACCACGCACACACACACACACACACACACACACACACACACACACACACAACACACACACACACACGTACACACCACACACACACACACACACACACACACACACACTTTTACACACACATACATATGTACACACAACACTATTGCACATAAAAGACACACACTCACGCACCACACACACACACACACACACACACACACACACACACACACACATATGTGCACACAGCACTATTGTACACACACCACACACACACACACACACACACACACACACGCTCACACACACACACATACTCACCACACACACACACACACACACACACACACACACACACACACACACTCACGCCACATACAAACCACACACACACACACACACACACACACACACACACACACACACACACGCACGCACGCACGCACACACACACACACTCACTCACACACACACAGGCATGCACACACGCATGCATGCACACACACACACACACACACACAGACACCAGACACACACACACACACACACACACACACACACACACACACACAGACACCAGACACACACACACACACACACACACACACACACACACACAGAGGTAAGAAAGAAGCACTTGGTTGCACATACACATACTTGTCTTTATTTCGCCCCATCTCTGAAGATGGACTGGAAAATCGAATACCGAGCAGCGATAAAACTTTTACAAAACCGATAATTGTGTACTCCGTTGATAGGTAGGGGAAGCCTAATTAATTTAGGTGTCTACAATTCACAGACACACAAAAAAAATTCGCGCGCGCTCGCGAGCATGCCAATAAGAGCGTACATGTGAGTGTGTGTGTGTGTGTGTGTGTGTGTGTGTGTGTGTGTGTGTGTGTGTGTGTGTGTAGGTATATTTATATGCATATATATATATATATATATATACATATATATATATATATATATATATGAACAATATAAAAAAGTCCTTAAAAAATCTGAAGGTGCTCAACCCCTTGGGGAGCAACATCTGTTAAAAAATATTTTAAAAATGAAGTGGTAAAATCTACAAGCTTGTTTCTAGCTTTGCTATCTTCAGGATGTCTTTTGGAGCACGCCAACGGTCTTTTATGGCGTGCGGGACTTGATTTCAACTCTGTGTGTGCAGGCGGATCTCATTTGCTGCACGTGCGGCCTGTGGTTCTTATTGGGGCCTGTTCAGGTGGAATGTGCTAGCAAAGATTTCCACTTGTGCCTGCAATTGTTTACAATTTCTACTTTTGTGTTCAGAGTTGCTAAGTGTGGTTTGCATAATATTAACCATTTTTCTGTGGAGCATAGATTGCATCTTTTTGAAATATTGTTGTATGGTGCTGCTCTTTTTATGATTTTCCATGATATGTTGTAGTCTATTTTTTTATCTTTGAGTCTCCAGATGTATTTGCTCAGGTCTGTTTGATTTTTGTATTTTTCATTTTTGAATGACTGTTTGTGGTTTGCGTATCTGGTTTTGAAAGTGTTTTCAGTAATCCCTACATATGTTTCTTCTTCATTTTCTGATGTTACCGTAGCTTGGTATACAATGTTGCTGTGAAGACATTTATTGCTCAGGGGGCACTGTTTTTTTTAGTGCAGTTGCAAGATGTCCTTTCGGCACCCTTCTCTTTTATGATTGATTCATCTAACAAAATGAAAAGCAACATAAAAGAGAAGGGTGCAACATATCATGGAAAATCATAAAAAGAGCAGCACCATACAACAATATTTCAAAAAGATGCAATCTATGCTCCACAGAAAAATGGTTAATATTATGCAAACCACACTTAGCAACTCTGAACACAAAAGTAGAAATTGTAAACAATTGCAGGCACAAGTGGAAATCTTTGCTAGCACATTCCACCTGAACAGGCCCCAATAAGAACCACAGGCCGCACGTGCAGCAAATGAGATCCGCCTGCACACACAGAGTTGAAATCAAGTCCCGCACGCCATAAAAGACCGTTGGCGTGCTCCAAAAGACATCCTGAAGATAGCAAAGCTAGAAACAAGCTTGTAGATTTTACCACTTCATTTTTAAAATATTTTTTAACAAATATATATATATATATATATACCTAATTTCTATGTGATTTCTCAAAGTTGGCATAAAATGGAGATATACCACAGTCTAGAATTCTGTTGGACTTTTACCACCACAGGCTCAAAAACAGAATCCAACGGCACCCCAAAGCAGCCAAGCAGGGTAGAAAAGTATAACATTAAGAAACCACTGCAAGGAAATAGGCTGCTGAAAACTAAAATCATCATTTAGAGAATGTTAAATGTATGAGGGAATCTTCGAGCCTATGCTTGAGGATTATTGTAAGGATACAAGGCAGGTAAAATGTGTCAACAGTCAGATTGTTCACCTCTGCTGTTTAATATCCATTGTCAGTCACGTAGGTGCTGCAGCAGCAAATTATTTTGCAGAACACCCTTTTTTTACTTGGAAAAGAAGCAATCTCCCACAAACTGACCAAAACAATATGTTGAACAAATTCGAAGCAGGGCAAAACAAATGCATGCTAACAATTTCTCCCTCATCACAATACCACTTGGCAAAGATCAGATTAGATAAAAACGGGGAAAGGGGTGGGGTGGTGGTTAGGAGGGGGGGGGGGGGGGGTTAGGCTGATTGTGACAGAAAGAATACGGGAATGACAAATTAGGATGTAAGATTGTGAATCTTGTGAAGATTGTAAAATCCTTCGCTAGCATCATGTGGGGACCATGGTAGCCCATCTTGAAAACCCAAACAAAGGATACAAGGGAGGTCAAAAGGTGTCAACAGTCAGAATGGTCAGCTCTACTCTTTGATAATGCAAGCATTGTCAGTTACTTAAGTGCTGACATCAGCGAAGAATATTCTGCAGACCAGCTTTTCATTCCCTGATTCGAACATAATAGTGGGGTTCTTACCACCAAGGGTTTAAAAACAGAATCCAGTTGCACCCAAAGCAGCAAGTGAAGGGTTGAAAAGCACACACATATCTATGTGTCTGTCAGTCTGTCTAGCTATCTATTAATCTTAGGGTAAGTTTGATGTGCAGGGTATGTTTTAGATAATCAGTCTTATGGATGTTTGCAATGTCACATATGAATCCATTATTCTTGGTGGCACTACACACAAATAAACACACACACGCACGTACGCACCTACGCACGCACGCACGCACGCACGCACGCACACACACACTCACACACACACACACACAGACACACACACACACACACACACACACACACACACACACACACACACACACACACACGCACACCTCCCCTCCATCCATCCATCCTACCATCCCCTATCCCTCTCTCCAGTGTAGTTGAACGATCATGTGGTTGCTAAAAACAACCCACTCTGCTATATTCTTCAAGTTTATCATTTCTCCAACTGACAGCCTTTCTCTTAGCAACAGACCTTCATGTGAAAATTCATGTGATGGAAATTTATAATCAAACGTGCTTCTCTTTCATGTGATAAGGATTTCATTTTAGCTATCTATTTTCAAGAATCTGCCGATGATTGCATGGACGAAGACATTTCTTAGTTGATAGTATTACATCTTTCCCAAGCAAGAAAAGGGATGCACAAGTCAATCTATTGGACTTGATTCTATTTTCGTTTGCAACAAAATATTACTGCATTTACATACCTGCAAAAAAAATCTGTTTGATTTTTTTTCTTCATATGTTTCTTCATGGCAGAAATTGTTCACTTTTTTTCTATTGCTGAAGCAGGTAAGCGCTCCCGTAGGTTTGTTATTTCAAATATAACATGCCAATGCACTTGTATGTGAAAAATGCCCTCTTTTCTAGTGCACATTTCAATGACAGCCGGTCAGTTTAAACACACACACACACACACACACACACACCACACACACACACACACACACACACACACACCTGCGTGCGGGCGCGGGCGCTCGCACACGTGTGCGCCTTGTATCTTTATACTATGTATCTAAATACTAGTTCGTTTGTTTGTTTTCGTCGGTTATGCTATCTTTGTGTGGGTGTTGTAGTTCAAAAGGCTCACAGTACCTAGAGCACAGCATGATGGAGGGCGGAGCCCATCCCCCTCACTCCGCGGCCTTTAACTTTCCCTGAACTGAATCAGGTACCCATATACTGCTGGACAGAAAGAGCGGGTTTCAAGCCCAAATAATCCGACCCGACGATGTGGTTTGTGACCGTCAGCTCTATAGGCAAACGCTCTTACTATTGAACAACCCTTCCCCACCTCTCAACCCCCCACGCCCCACGCTGTAAGTATATTGAACTGTAATGCAAAAGGCTTTGTATCTAAATCAAATGGTAACAGAATCGCCAGATGTTTCTTACATTATTGTCGTAGAGAAACCGTGTTTCTAGATGAAATTCATATTCAACATGACCTGGGTAACATGCAAAGGTCATCACACGTTATTATGCAAAGTTACACATCGCCAAAGTGATGGAATTTTGACCTGTCTCCTTTGACGACAATGACATGCACTGTCGTCCTGCCAATGCCTAATGCGTACAATTGCCTTTTATTAAGTGAATAACCAAAGCTAATGACTTACTTCAAAGCTTTTGATCTCATTTTGAGGATAATCTTTGCCAAAGAAACAATACAAGCATGAACTGGTGAACTACTATTAATGAACATGGAAACATGTTGCACAGACAGACCTGGATCAAGGTAAAGAGATGGGATTACATGACACAAAGATATTTTAGCAGTGATATGTGTGTAAACTGTGTCAGGCCAACTGAAATCACAGATCCACATATGAAAGTTTTGGTAAAACGCTTATGTGGTTCAGACACTTTCTTTGCATGACGTATGAAAGTAGGTCATCCAGAGTTTCACGTAAGTGTTCATTAAAAGAATACGATCCAGTTGTGCCTTTCACTCTTCCAAAAGCGGAATATTATATTCCTACATTTTTTTTTCCAAGGCGGTTAATTCTTTTTCAAGGTAATTTGTTGTCCAAAGCCTTTTTGCTATTGTTTTTCGTGGGTGGTATAATAATTTTTTTTTTCTAAAGTCCATTTATCCATATTCGGCAGAAATTGATGGTATTGTTTTACCTTTCAAAGAGTCAGTGAAATATTTAGGTGTCAGCATTGATCAAACGCTCTCTATGCAGAACCAAATATCTAATGTTTGTCGTGCATGCTTCCTGGAATTGCGACGTATTGCTTCTATCCGGTCTTACCTCTCCACACAGGCAACAATCAGACTCATCACCGCCATGGTAATGTCCCGACTAGACTACTGTAACTCTGTGTTAGCAGGACTTCCTTCAGAACAGCTTGCACGATTACAAAGGGTGCAAAACAGTGCAGCTCGGCTTGTTCTCAAAAAGCGTAAAAATGAGCATATTACACCTTTGTTACGTGAACTCCACTGGCTTCCCATCAAATATCGATGGCAGTTCAAAATCGCAGTTTTTGCCTATCGTTTCTTTGATGGGACACTCCCACAGTATCTTTCTGCTTCTCTGTCCACCTATCAAACTTCTCGGTCTCTTCGCTCATCTTCTCAAAAACTTCTGAAAATTCCTAGGCGCTCGTTAAAGACAGTCGGTGAGAGAGCATTTAGCTTTAGTGCGCCCACTCTTTGGAATTCTCTTCCTGACAGCTTACGTGACCTGCCTACATTATCTAAATTCAAGTTAGAGTTAAAAACATACTTTTTTTTTAGGAAAGCCTTCTTCAACCATAATATCTGAATGCTGTGTCTATTATTATGACCTGACTTTTTATGTACTGCATGCATAACTGTATTGTTTACGCTTGAACCGATGAACTTGATAAGTGCGCCTGTGTCGGTAGGGGTGTGTGTGTGTGTGTGTGTGTGTGTGTGTGTGTGTGTGTGTGTGTGTGTGTGTGAACACATGTTAGTGGGAGTGTTTGAGTGTGTGCTGAGCGCAATGAGTTGATCCCAAGAATTGCGCTATATAAAATCCATACATTATTATTATTATTATATTCTTGTTTTTATTCTTATTTGTCGTGGGTGGTATACGAAATTGTTTTTTCTCTTCCTTTTCATGTCTAGGTAAGCTTTCATTAAACATAAAAGGTTTATCACGTCAAATCTGATGGTTTTCAAAAGTATTGCAACAAAGGAATGATTCTCTCTGCTTCTGGGTCAGCGGAAACAACGTCTAGTCGTGCCTAGAATGATTCTCTCTGCTTCTGGGTCAGCGGAAACAACGTCTAGTCCGTGCCTAGAATGATTCTCTCTGCTTCTGGGTCAGCGGAAACAACGTCTAGTCGTGCCTAGAATTCTCCGGTAATCTGAAAATAGTACAAACTGCTTATTTTTTAAAATTAAAATTCACGCCACATGTGCATCTTTTATTTGGACACATTTTCCTGAAGACGACCAAGAGACCATAATTTATACTATCATGATACTAAATTATTCGGGGTCTCGTTGGATGATTTTCGGTGCGTAAGTAGTACTGTACATCTAATATGCTCATGACTCAGTTCCAGTCACCAGTTGTGATCACATGGTCACTACCATCGTAAAAACATTGATCTATCACCACTATAAGGTCAAAATAAGTTTACTGGGGTGAATTTCGTTTTTATTTCCCCCAATTAAATATTCACCTCAATATAGGAACCATGCTGGTCCCTGAAAACATCAAACATTTTATACTGTAAGCTATTAATAAACTACAGAAACACCGTTTTGATTTGTTTCATGGCTACTTAGCCAAACATTGTTATGCCCAACAAGCACGAATAGTATTCTCTTATGCCAAAGTTTGGCTCGAACTGCGACCGTCTGTTGCGATTCCGAGTGGAGGTGTGAACACCAACCACTTCCACCGACAATTCCTGTTAGAACTGCTGTTATGTCGCAAAGTCGTCGCGATGGCATACTGATGTATGTTACAAAAGGAGATACATTTTGCAAGAAAATTTACTTAGTTTTGTGACGTTATGATCACTATAATGTATATGAGGTGTTGTTCATTAGCTGTGTATTTGTCCCTAATTATCGGTTTAGTTATTAAAGGTGCTGAAATTATAATAATTGTTAATCCTGCAGCGGTATGGTCCACTTGTCTCTAGGGTGGGTGATAGACCCAGAGCTTAGGGCAGATGAGCACCTCCTCTTTCCCAGCTCATTCTCCCCTGAGCTCCATTCCACACTACACCACCACCATAGGCTACTAGGAAAGGATCCCAGTCTCACCCAAAAGCTTCTTCTGACCTTAACCTTGCTTTAACTTCTGTCCCCACTTTAAAGCCTAACAATAATTCTAAGTTTAGCCATAGTTCTACCCGACTTCTGTTTGTTTTTTTTTATATCAATCTGGTATGTATTGAACTTTCGGCGGTGGGAACCTCTTACCCTACTTCTAACCCTAACCCTACTTCTAACCCTACTTTTTAACCCTGACCCTAAACCGATTTCTAAATGTAATTCCACAGCTCTGTTTATTTCATCTTATCAAAGACATCTTTCAGAATCCATAAAAGAAAATAAAACCTTGTAGCTTAATATACGGACACGACTTACTTTTCACAAGTGGGCGGTGGGCAAGTCATTTGGACTTGTACGGGAAGCTGGACGTTCCCGCCCCCACGGTCTCCACTATCTTGCGAGCATACCGCAAATATAGCTGATAAGTTGACGGGTCACCGACCCACAACGCTAGGGCTTGTCTACCTTGTATGCGAAGCTGAATTCGGCGGACTGTACGGAAGAAACCACTGTGGTTCAACGGGCAGAAAGCCGATTTCCAGCAACGCGTTGTGGAGCGCACAGGGCGTGTCAAGACACAAAAGACGTCACGGTCATCCACTGAACCCCACTCTATCTCCAGCCGTCTCGACTTCGTCTTGCCACTGGACACAAATAGACTGGGGCGAGAGAGTGAGGCTGACGACGCGCAACTCTCCCTCACTATAATCCAAGTCAAGCGCAAGTCATGACTTCAAACCCCACAGCGCAACCTCAAGTTCTGTGGCGATGGGCAAGTGGCGAAGGCAGCAGGTGTGGACACACTGGGAGCTGTCAGTCACGAGCCTGCACACAGGCGGCCTAGGTATGTGGTCGCTCTCTACTGGACGAAGCAGAAGTGGAGTTCGGCAGCCCCCTGGGTGTCTGAGTCGCCCTTTTTAGGACCGCACTGCTCACCTCCATAGCAAGAGGAAGGGGCTAGAAAAGGTGCCCTAAACATTGCCTGCTTCACCTTACCTTGGCCAGCAAACCGCGGCTGGTGGGGTGTCCCTCCCAGTGGTCGAACTACAAAGAAAACAAAAACAAAGGTGCTCAACCTCGGCACATGGAACGTGCGAACTCTACTGGACAACGCCAAGGCAGACAGACCAGAACGAAGACCTGCACTGGTCGCCAAAGAACTTGCTCGCTACAACGTCGACAAAACAGCACTAAGCGAAACACGCCTAGTGGACAAAGGCCAACTTACAGAATGTGGTGGAGGATATACATTCTTCTGGAGTGGACGCAGCAGCACTGAATGGCGAGAGGCAGGCGTGGGATTTGCCATCAGATCCCATCTCACCTGGAAACTTGTCAAGCTCCCGGAGGGCATAAACGATCACCTGATGACACTCCAGCTTCCACTTAGAAACAAGAAGAGTGCAACACTAATCAGCGCGTACGCCCCTACAATGACCAACCCAGATGACATCAAGGACAAGTTCTATGAAGAACTAGACACTCTCATCGCAGCAGTCCCACTGTCTGAGAGACTAATCGTACTCGGGGACTTCAACACCAGAGTGGGGACCGATCACCTGACCTGGGAAGGGATCATTGGGAGACACGGTACTGGCAACTGCAACAGCAATGGCCTCCTGCTTCTCAAGATGTGCGCTACTCACGACCTTGTCATCACCAACACTGTTCCGCCTCCCTACCCGCAACAAGACATCATGGATGCACCCACGCTCCAAACATTGGCATCTGACTGATCATGTCATCACCGGGAAGAGAGATGTGCGAGACGTGGGAGTGACGAAGGCCATGTGTGGTGCCGACTGCTGGACTTATCATCGCCTCATCGTGTCAAAGTTTAAACTCAGCATCCTGCCCATGCGAAGACCCCAAGGTCAGAAGACTGCAAAGAGGCTCAACGTCTCCAAGCTCAAGGATAATAAAGTTGCAGAAGATTTCTCCAATGACCTAGATGGCAGGCTGCCTAAGACATGAGAGGATGACCACAGCAGCATTGAAGAGCAGTGGGAGGCCTTAAGAGATGTAGTCCACTCTACTGCCCTCGAACACCTCGGACCAGCAACCCGTAGAAACCAAGACTGGTTTGATGAGAATGACGCAGAAGTGCAGACACTACTGTCAGAGAAACACCAGCTGTTCAGAGCGCACCAGAATGACCCCTCATCACAAGCTAAGAATGATGCCTTCACCAGCGCATAACAAAAAGTGCAGAAGAGGCTTTGCGAAATGCAGGATGCCTGATTCAGCAAAAAGACCGATGAAATCCAGGGCTACGCAGACAGTCATGACACCAAGCGTTTCTATGACGCTCTGAAGGCTGTGTATGGACCCCAGTCCTCCGGTTCCTCCCCCTCCTCAATGCAGATGGGACCCAGCTGCTGACAGAGAAGAAGCAGATTCTGGAGAGATGGGCTGAACACTTTAACCAGGTCCTCAACCGCCCTGCCTCAATCAACGACGATACTATTGCACGCCTACCTCAAGTGAAGATCAGGCAAGACCTCGACAACACTCCCCCCCTCCCCCACAGAAGAAGTCAGAAAGGCAATCAAACAACTTTCCTGAGGCAAAGCGCCAGGATCTGATGCAATCCCTGCCGAAGTTTACAAATCAGGAGGCCCAGCCTTGATACAGAAGCTGACACAGCTCTTCCAGTCCATGTGGAATGAAGAGAGGGAGGGTCCCACAACAGATGAAAGATGCCAACATTCTCCACATCTACAAGAGAAAAGGCAACTGCCAGTCCTGCGACAATCACCGAGGCATCTCTCTTTTGTCCATAGCTGAGAAGATCTTGGCTCGTGTCCTGCTCAACCGCCTTCTGCTACACCTTGAGCAGGGTCTCCTCCTAGAAAGCCAGTGTGGCTTTCGTGCAGAACGTGGAACTGCAGACATGATATTTGCTGCACGACAGCTCCAGGAAAAATGCCAAGAGCAGCAGAGCGATCTGTTCGTGACCTTTGTCGATCTGACCAAGGCCTTCGATATGGTCAGCAGAGATGGCTTGTGGAAGATCATGGAGAAATTTGGCTGTCCCAGCAGGTTCATTACGATCGTCCGACAGTTCCACGACGGCATGATGGTGAAAGTACTGGATGATGGAGACGAGTCAGAAGCCTTTCCAGTGACCAACGGCGTAAAGCAAGGCTGCGTTCTCGCCCCTACACTCTTCAGCATGGTCTTCTCCGCCATGCTGACTGATGCCTTCCGTGACTGCCAGGTGGTATACACGTCAGATACAGAACTGACGGTGGGCTGTTCAACGTCAGGCGACTGCAGGCTGTTACAAAGGTGAAAGAGACCGTCATCAGGGACTTCTTGTTTGCTGATGACTGCGCCCTCAATGCCAGCACAGAGCAGATGATGCAGCACGAAATGAACTGCCTCTCACAAGCCTGTGACAACTTCGGTCTCACCATCAGCACCCAAAAGACCGAAGTGATGTATCAGCCTGCGCCAGGTAAACCCTACCAGGAACCACACATCACGGTAAAGGAACAGAACTTACAGGCAGTTGACAACTTCACCTATCTGGGCAGCACACTCTCACGAGCTGTGAACATTGACGCAGAGGTCAGGAACAGGATTGCCAAAGCCAGCTCTGTGTTTGGGAGACTCCGTGAAAATGTCTGGGAACGGAGAGGACTAAGCCTTACCACCAAGCTGAAGGTCTACTATGCTGTGGTACTAACCACTCTCCTGGACTGTCTACAGCAGACACACCAAACAGCTCAACCATATTCACCTCAGCTGTCTCCGCAGACTCCTACACATCAACTGGCAGGACAAAGTCCCAGACACTGAGGTCTTGGAAAGGGCCAGCATCTCCAGCATCTACACTCTCCTTCAGAAAAAAACGAGCCAGATGAGCTGGCCACATCGTCAGAATGCCAGATAGTCGACTGCCGAAACAACTGCTGTACAGAGAACTGAGTCAGGGCAAGCGCGAAGTTGGAGGGCAGAAGAAACGTTTCAAGGACTGCCTCAAAGTGTCCCTCAAAGGCCTGAACATCAACCTCAACACTTGGGAGTCGCTTGCCCTGGACCGCCCAGCCTGGCGAAGCAGCATTACAAAGGGTGCATGTACATCGGAGAAGAGACGCACAGCAGAAGCTGAGAGAAAGCGAGCCGCGCGCGAGGCCAGAGCTACCTCCACCTCTACTGTAGCACCCACCCACATGTGTCCCACATGTGGGCGCTCCTTCCGGGCTTGTAAAAGGCTTGTGTGTGTCAGCAGCTTCATGGAGTGTGTCACTGGATGAACACATCGGTGCACTCCAGAGGGTCTCGTTTAATTACGGTGGCTCTGACGCAATCATGAGAAGGCGTTGTCAGTAGGGTATTTAGTAGCAACATCTTCATTCCATTCCTTATTGGTCAGCATAAACAAATCTGAAAATCTGTAGTCCTTCATATCCTGCTCTAATGGTGACCTCAGTTTTGAATTTCTCTCACAGATCTATACCCCTAAAGCGTCCATGTCAAGATTGTCGTTATTAGCTGGTTCATGGAGACTGTTGTTGGACGGACGTGGTGGCGCTCACCAGGGGGGAGGGGGGGGGGGGGGGGGGGGAACGGTCATGCATGCTGTCATCGCGGCCAAGCAATTATCGTCACCAGCTGAGTTCATGTAAGTGGCGACCTGGATCAGAATAGACACCATTGAACAATACTAACTCCCAAGTACAGTAGTGCAGTGTCTTCTCCGGTGGGTTCCTCTTCACGACCTGACATAGATTGCTCGTTGAGAATTGTCATTGCTGAGGCTGTGGTAGGACAGATCTGGGCACGGTTGTGCATCGTGGAGCCAGAATGAACGGCGTGGGAGGAATGCTAGTGAGTGGGGTCAGTGCACTAGTGAGCCCTGCAAGCTTTGCCAGCCTATAAATACTATGACGATTTCAGAGGGCATGGATGCTTTAAACATTTAAATAAAAAAGGAACTCGGAACATTAGAATCACATCAATAATTCAGTGACTGAAAAAATGTCACGATGTTGATTTTAATCGTATTAAACTACATAGCTTAAAGACATTCCCTTAAACCATTCGTTCAGGGTGCAAACGAACTAGAAGATGAAACTTACAGGCAGGTGCCAAGTTGAAAGCGTCAAAAATAGCACTTTTGTCATACTTGTTTGTCATACTTGGACTCTTTGTCTTGCCATCTATCGTAGTAGACCTGCACCTTTGTCATACTTGGACTCTGTCTTCTAGAAAGGGATTTTACCAGAGAGACAAGATTAAGAGTTCTCCACTGGAAAATCCTACAGAATATTTATCCAAAAATCATTCCTCTTGGTACAATACAAATAAAAGAAAACAAATGCTCTTATTGTCGAAACACAGTTGATTATCTACAGCATTTGTTCTGTGAATGTCTAGTCGTACAGGAGTTTTGGTATTTAATTTAGGAATTTGTTTATCTAAAAAGAGACAGAAGGCTAAAGCTGTCAGTATCCGACTTTTTGTTTGGAGTAAACAAAACTGGTCAAATCGAGTAAACTACATATGTATCAGTTTTATTATTCTCTTAGCTAGGATGTGTATAAGCATTTTCAACAAAACGGATTCTGCTTTCTGTTTGTGACATATTTTGGAAAAAGAGCTTAATGTTAAATCTATAACTGAACAACCCTGACAGCCCCCACCCCCCAAAAAAAAGTTTAATGTTGTAGAGAAATGTCACCTGCGGCGATATGAAGTGTATGAGTCTCTCTCCCTCTCTGTCTGTCTGTGTCTTGTTAGACGGTCGGCCGGTCCTTTTCTCTGTCTGTCTCTCTGTCGATCCCTGTTTTTCTGGCTGTTTGTCTGGCTGTCTGTCTTTCCCTGTCTGTCTGTCTGTCTGTCACACACACACACACACACACACGCGCGCGCGCGCGCGCGCGCGCGTACACACACACACACACACCACGCACGCACGCACGCACGCACGCACCACACACACAACACACACACACACACACACACACACACACACACACACACACACTGTGTAATTGATAAATACTGTGGTCTTCATTCTTTTGCTTTATTGTTTCCTTTGGGCATGAGTGTTATATGCAACAGAACGACATTGTCAACACATCAAACATTAGAACACCAGCTAACCAGTCGCCTTTGTATCAAACGCAGAAACTTTAAAAGCAGCAAGATAATATCCATCGGTGAATGAACACACAGATTGTGCATGGTATGTAAGAGTTAGTTGGAGGAAAGATGTACAGTGAGAAAGTGGGAAAAAAAATAGGAGGACAGAAGCCCCACTTGCCACCCCCACCCCCCCCCTCCCCTCCCCCCCCCCACCCCCCACCCCCAAAAAAAGGAAAAAAATGTGGAAAAAATTGGACGTTAAAGGCTCACAAAAACCTCTTTGTCTTGCCATTTAATATAGCAGACCTACCCCTTTGTCTTAGCTGGACTCTGGCTTGCCACTTGATGTAGCAGACCTGCACCTTTGTCTTACCTGGGCTCTTTGTCATGCCTCTTGACGTTGCAGACGTGCCACCTATGTTTTACTTAGACACTTTGTCTTGCCACTTGATGATGCAGACATTCCACTTATGTTTTACTCAGGCCCTTTGTCTTGCCAAATTGATGTAGCAGACGTGCCACTTATGGTTTACTCAGGCCCTTTGTCTTGTCGCTTGACGTTGCAGATGTACCACTTATATTTTACTTAGACTCTTTGTCTTGCCACTTGATGCAGCATACCTGGCACCATTGTCCTACTTAGACTCTATGTCCTGCCACTTGATGTAGCAGACCTGGCACCATTGTCCTACTTAGACTCTATGTCCTGCCACTTGATGTAGCAGACCTGCTACATTTATCTAAACTGGACTGTCTTGCCACCTGATGTAGCAGACCAGCCACCTTTGTCTCACCTGGACTCTTTGTCTTGCCAGTTGATGCAGTAGACCCACACCTTTCTTTTATTTAGACCCTTTATCTTGCCACCTAACGTAGCATGCCCCGCACATGAAATGCTGGTGAACTTGTTCCAACCCTCAGACATGTTCCAACCATCAGACATGTTGTCAGAAGATGGTCGAAGTGTCACATCAATTCGGCAGAGCAATCAGAATCGCTGCTCTGTACACAGCAGGCTCAGAGAAAAGACTGAGACAGTGATATCCCCCACAGCTTCTTTGTGAGCCTAAGAAAGGCAGCGCTGACCTTTGCCATTCATAGTGTTTGATCATTCATCAGCATCCCGAGATATGTTTGTGTTCGTAAAGCAGATCTTTGTGTTGGTGATGACAACAGGGTTAGAACGTGGCGTACAGGTGGTCTGTAATTGTAAGGGTTGGAACATGGCCTCCGACTTCCTGAAACAATCTAGTAAGTCCAAAACGTCTGGAGGCTGATGCGATGCTATTTGTCATGCACTGGAGGTCCTCGTGAACGAGTGTGGGCAGTGCACAGTCGTCACACAGAGGATTGACAAAGCATGGTCTTAAACACTTACATTCTGGTCTGAAAATGCGAGGATCAA
This sequence comes from Conus canariensis, assembly GCA_033310375.1. Taxonomy (NCBI): domain Eukaryota; kingdom Metazoa; phylum Mollusca; class Gastropoda; order Neogastropoda; family Conidae; genus Conus; species Conus canariensis. The sequence goes on from CM065724.1 coordinate 31,825,122, forward strand.
AAGGTTTGCTATCCATGCAAAACTAGACCAAACCACCACCCTCCTCTTCCTTCTTTCCCTCCCCCCTACCTTCCACCAAAGGCATCTATCAGCATTGCCGCAAAGAAGATGGGATGAAGTTGAGGCCAGAAACACAGCCTTATTCCCCACACAACAGTTTTCCCTGGGAATGGATCTGATATATCACCCTTTTCCTGTCCATCGTGTATGCAAGATCTCAGGGATACTTGGATTACCGGCGTGAAATTCCTCAACGATCCCAGCGTGCAGATATTGGTTCCGCTCTCGGCACTTCTGTGGCAAGTGGCAGATGCAATGACTATGTCTCTGGTGACCCTGCCTGCTGGAAAGCCACGGTGTGAGACGGAACGATGGTGTTGGCGATGTGGGTGATGACTGTGTCAAGGATGGTCCTGGAGAGCGCTTTTCTTGCGATGCCAAGAGGGAACTCCTACAAGAATTGTCGCAGCATGTTTTAATCTCTGCCCAACTTGTTGACATGCACAGTGGACGCATCTACAAATTCTTGTAGAACAAGGAGTCAGCCTTTCCTATAGAAGTTCTCAGTTTTCAGTAATGTTGAAGATGGAGAAGAGAGAGAGAGAGAGAGAGAGAGAGAGAGAGAGAGAGAGAGAGAGAGAGAGAGAGAGAGAGAGATGAATGGAATGAGAAAGCGAGAAAGAGGATGGGGGGGGGGGATTATGCTTCTCCACTTCCTGTCTAAAACAGTCATACCAAACCATATTTGACTTTTTTTTGGTCTGTAACATTTGTTACTGTCACCTTTCCTTTTGTGTTGGCACTGGGAATATTTCATGTTCTGGATCTAACTGCCTTCCAGACAGTGACCAAGACCCCATCACATAGGACGCAGCGATATCAAAACTGCAGTTTAGGAAAATGCATAATTCACTAATTGACACACACAATGAAAGAAATGATGATATTGGAACAGGGACGCCATGAAACGAAGCAAGCCAATCGGAGAAACACACACACACACACACACACACACACACACACACACACACACACACACACACACACACACACACAAAGGATGGAAGTGCCAGACAGCATTTTAGTTAGAGTTATTTTCTGTAAAGAGATGGAAACTGTAGTTTCAGCACGCCATGTCACAATCTGACGAAGTTTCACGACGGTAATCGTTGCTACAATTACCACTGTGATCACCAAAAGAGACAGCAGGCACCCTACAGGAAGTCATGAAGCTCTCTGTTTTCTTCGTAAAATCAGGTAGCACAGTCACTATCCTAGTTGCGCCAGAAACTGGATCATACACACACGAATAGCGATATCGGAATCCAATTGTGAAGAAAAACAGCCGTATGACGAGGAAATCATCAGCAACAATGATGTGTGTGTGTGTGTGTGTGTGTGTGTGTGTGTGTGTGTGTGTGTGTGTGTGTGTGTGTGTGTGTGTGTGCACTTAATGCATGTGCATGCATATGTTCGTATGTGATCTGTGGGCGTGTGTCAGCATTCTCCCTCATGTACGCATGTGTGAGTGTGTACATACATATGTGTCATGCCTGCGTATATGGGCATACATAAATAAACAACACACACACACACACACACACACACACACACACACACACACACACACACACACACACACGCACAAACGCTCACACAACTCTCTCTCTGTGTCACTCTTTCTCTCTCTGTCTTTCTCTTTCTCAGTTGAATACAGAAACGACCTGGCAAAACCTCTTTACAGTGCTAGAGCTAAGTGTATCGCTTTCTGCCTTCATATTGGACCAGATGAGCAGGAGGAGAGGGGAAGACCCTCTAAATGAGTCTGCCTGCCATCCATGTCCATCTGTCGAGGCTCTGTACACTGTAGATAGGACACCCCAGCTTCGCTACATTGCATCAGCACAACATGGGTAACAGAAGTCTCCTGCTCGACTGCTGTTGAGTAAGCAACACGCCACGGGCTGTTTCCAAAGGTGGGCGAGGTCATGCACAGTTCCCGTCCGTCTGAGACATGGCAACCCCCATCCACTTAGAGGCTACCTCACCATGATCCATTAACCCCTTAAGGTGCGTGAGGTTCAGGGTGAAAACCAACAAGCGATTCATTAACTGTGCGCCAAGCTAGAGAGGAAAACATATGCACACACAAACACACACATATGTGCGTGCGCGCGCAAACACACTCCCTCTCTCACTCTCTGTGTCTCTCTCTCACACACACACACGTGTGCATGCGCGTGCGTGCGCGCGCGCGCGCGCGCGCACACACACACACACACACACACACACACACACACACACACACACACACACACACACACACACACACACATATATACACACACACACAGGTCTGCGCTCTCAAGCTAGCAGATTTGAGGGTATCTATCTATCTATCTGTCTATATCTATCTACCTGTTTACCCGTCTATCTATCCATCTATCTGCGTGCCTGCGTGTTTTTGCGCGCGCGCGCGCGCGCGCGTGCGTGTGTGCGTGTGTGTGTGTATGTGTGTGTGTGTGTGTGTGTGTGTGGTGTGTGTGTGTGTGTGTGTGTGTGTGTCCCTCATCGTCATTATTCTGATTGTATGTGTTAATATGGTTCATGAGCGATTTTAATGCATACACCAAACGTCTACGTGATTTAAAAAAAAACTAAAGTCTAGTATGACGACCATATGATCTTGGTTTCAACAATTCTTTTTTATATCGGACCCTGTCATAGTCCTTTTCGACAATATTCACTGGACACATGCAGACCAAAGACGTACTGCTTCAGAAATTTAAATTTGCGTTAGTGGCATTCATTGTATAGATTTGAACGCCTCCCGCCAATGGATCTTTTAGGGTTTTTTTTCTACAAAGAAGATGGGCTGAAGGCTGGGGCCCAAAACAGACTTTTGTTTTTCACCCCACAGTATTTGTCACTGGGAATGGATCTGATACACCGTTTTCCTGTGACATTTGTCAGATCAACGTGCATTCATCGGTTCTGGTCTCAGCACTTCTGTGGCATGTGACAGATAGTTATGACTATGTCACTGGTGTCCCATATAGTTATGACTATGTTACTGGTGTCCCATATAGTTATGACTATGTTACTGGTGTCCCTCACTCTCCAAAAGCCACACTGAGATTCAGGAACGATGGTGTTAGTGATGTGGGTGATGATTCTGTTGAAGATGGCTCTGGAGAGCACGTTTCCATTGATAACCAGAGGTAAATCCTTCAACTACTATCACAAAATGTTTTAAAATTAATTCCTCTCGTATCATGTTGGCTGTAGCTGCGTGGTGTTGTGGTTTCTGAGTGCACCATCCGGTCCAATAATGTACGCCGTCTGGCCCAACACCGCCGACTTCAGCACTCCTGGGCTTCTGCCTTAGTCGCCTCTTACGACATGCATGACAGGGCAGTGGGTCTATTCTACCAAGCATCGCCCAACCCACAGGGTTGTTCACGAACTACAAAGCAGAAGTGGAAGCCCTGGTGCATGCTGCAAACATCAGCAGCAGCAAAGCAGGCCCAGACAGCCAGGCTGTCTTCCTTACAGACGCCTTGAGCGTGCTGCAGGCAGCCACAACAACAACCTGCCACAGTTAGAAGACACCGTAATACAATGGATTCCATCGCACTGCGGCATTCCAGGAAATAAGGAGGCTGATAAAATGGCAAAACGTGGTGCCCAGGGCCATCAGGAAGAAACTGCAGTCAGCCTGACAGAGGTGAAGACCATCATAAAAGCGCTCTACAGGCCACCACAGCAGCAAGATGGCTATCATCAGCTAACCAGAGCAGAACAGGTGGTCATCTTCCGACTCAGAACAGGGCACAACAGGCTAGCATCCCATTTACACCGCAAGCTGCACATGAAACCATCTCCAATGTGCATATGTTGGCAGGCAGAACAAACCACAAAACACATTCTACAGGACTGTGGGGACCTGCAGTGTCTGAGGGATAGGACATGGCCGCAGCCAGTGCCCATCAACGACAAGCTGTACGGGTCTGTGGAAGCCCTGCAGAGGACCGCCAGATTCATTACAGAATCCTGTCTGCAGGTGTTACATGTGATCGAGAAGAATTCCTCTCGTAGATATACACAATGGAAGTATCCATAAAATCTTGCAGAACAAGGGCGTCAGCCTTTCCTTGAAAACTTCTCCTCCATTCCCCTAAATGTTGAAGAGGAAACACACACACACACACACACACACACACACACACACACACACACACACACACAGAGAGAGAGAGAGAGAGAGAGAGAGAGAGAGAGAGAGAGAGAGAGAGAGAGAGAGAGAGAGAGTGTGTGACGGACCATATTTCGTCCGTTCCCAAATTTTGGGGACACGTTACACCGGGACAGGTAAACCTGAAACCTAAAGGCCTAAAATATTTAATCGTTCCTTTGATATATCTTATAATTTGACGAGACATAGGGTGACAGTAGGAAGTTGTAGTTAGTGAATGTGTGAGTCGAGAGGTGGATGAAAAGAATGGAGTGTGTAGATGAAAGAAAGAATATGTATACTTATATGTGTTCGGGGAAAAGTAATCTAGTTAAATCAATGTATTATTGAAAAAGTGTTATTTATCTTTTCCTTAAAGTACCGTAATGATGCGATTGTTGGTGAGCTCTGGAAATGCATAAAATATTGCAAAATGTATTCTGATTCCTGTTGTGAATACGTCTAGTGATAATGATGAACATTCTTTTCTTGATAAGAAGGGACGAAATGTAATTGGACACGTTTTGTGATGATGTGAAGAGATAAAAACATTCTTTTCTTGATAAAATGGGACAAAAGGGAATCGTCCCTTTATCTGTAATAATTGTATTTTTGATACTTTGAAAAGGGTTCCATGTGGAAATTCTTTCCTTCAATGTAAACAATCATGGTGTTAATCAAAGAAATTTTCTATTGTAATGCATCCACTGTATTGAAAGTTAGTAGATTTTGTTACAGGTATTTCCCTCCCAAATTCCAGTAAAATTGTATTATGTTAAGAGTGACTGCTAGTGTTAAACAATAACGATAAATATGTAGGAAGTAGGCTAGATTATCAAGGTAGCTATCAGTTCCCCAGGCGTCGGTGAAGCCCCCGTGTCCGACCTGGAACTGACTGCCATCGGGGTGTGGGGTGCACGAGCCCAGCCGCTGTTTCCGCCCTGTGGGTTTGTGTAGAGGCTGTCCGTGTGGTCAGCAACGAGCTGGTATGTGAAGGGGTTTCAAAGTTCGTCGGGACGACGACTTATGTTTCTTCGGTTATGTGAGAGTCCCTGGAAGGACTCAACAAACTGCTTCCGTGAGCGGCTTCGTTCTACGTCGGAACGACGTTCAGTGAACCTCTTCTGTTGTGTGGGAGTCCCTGGAAGGACTCCACGAACTGCTTCCTTGAGCGACTTCTGAACTGTGTGAACTGTGTGTGAAGACTGTGTGACTTGGGCCACACGCGGCCAAGAGCATAAACTGTTCGTGGTGACACTGTTGTGGATACCAGCGTAGTCTGCGCAGGAAAATATATTTGATAATTATGTCAGTAGTTACATCATGTCACTAGTTTTGTTGCGCACCCTCGATGATAGTGGCGAGAATATATTGATATATTACTTATTGCCTGCTTTTGTTTATCATGTATTATGCACTTGATTTGATTTGATGGTTCAGGCAACAAAAGAAAAAAAGATAAACTTAACTTGTTGCCTGGCTATCTATGTTCGTGTGGTGTGGGTGTGTGTGGAGAAAAGACATACACTCACCCAGACTTCTTTAGGTGAGAGTCAGACAGCAAAACACGCACCGCACACCATCCATAACAGACTGTTTCTTTGCTTCCTGTCTGAAAAAGTTTCAA
>CM065724.1:31843482-31900982 GCA_033310375.1 Conus canariensis
CACACACACACACACACACACACACACACACACACACACACACACACACACACACACATACACACTCATTCATCTAATGTCACATAAATTTGTTAAAAGACGTAAAATGAAATTACTACTTGTACTACTACTACTACTTCTACTATACTCTCTCTCTCTCTCTCTCTCTCTCTCTCTCTCTCTCTCTCTCTCTCTCTGGCATACATCTGCACCAAATTCTACACACGGCAAAGGACTGTATCTAGTCTTGTGGCCTTTGATAAATCTGTGTCTTTGGCTTGTTGTCGTCTTTTAGAGGTTACAGCCAATCATCATGTTTTCTGGGGTGTGTGTGATTGACAGGTTGTCAGAAGAAACTGAAAGCCAGTGAAATATATCATGGAAGAAGAGTTGATTTAATAGGTTAGAAAGGAAACTACTCAACACGTGCAATATGAAATAATAGCATTCAGGTCAATTCTGAAAATCTCTCAGATCTTGAAAGCCTTCATCTTTTTACATCGATGTGTGAAGTCATGTCACCTGCCATCAGTGTCACAAAGGGCAGACACATGCAGCAACACAGCATCCGACTATTTCACTGGATTCACATAACTAATCATTATGACGGGGAAGGGAAGCACTGTAGCGACGTTATCTGTGACATAGGATCGAGTGAGGGCATCACCTTGTGGCGAACCCACGTCACAGTTACGTCAACCTTCCACAGGGCATTAGTCGGTTGCGTTGAGCTCATGCAGGCAGGGCATGACGTGAATGTTGACAGCCTTTTCACCTTCTGACGGCATGGAACGAAGACAGACAGATGAAGGAAAGGAAATGAGAGGAAAGAGGGGGAAGAGAGGGAGTATATATGTGAAGACTGGCATGAGGAAAAAAATCTGTCGAATTGAAAACGCAAAGGAGGGTAAAAGAGAGAGAGAGAGAGAGAGGAGAGAGAGAGAGAGAGAGAGAGAGAGAGAGGGAGGGAGAGAGAGAGAGAGAGAGAGAGAGAGAGAGAGAGAGAGAGAGAGAGAGAGGGGGGTGGGGTGGAAGAATGGGGAGCTGGATGGTGTTGAATACGTGAACATCTGATCATAAGTTTCAATTTCATGAACACGTTCATACCTATGCCACCTTCAAGATAAAGTTGTGTGTGTCACCATCAAGAGAATTGTTGTTGGATGAATGTAGTGACGGTAGAGTCCCTAGTCGATGGTGTCTTGAACATTGTGGATCAGAAGAGGTATCACAGATCTGTAACAGCTTTCCAGTAGTGCAGTGTCTCGTCTGGACTCCTTATAATGACCTAACACATTGACTGCTATTTGTAAATTGCCGTTGCTGAGGCTGAGTTAGGACAGGCCTGAATGTTGCTGTGTATTACTGAGCTGGAGTGAATGGCGTGGGAGTAATGCTAGTGGGCGTGGTCAGAGCACCAGTGAGGCCTCCGTGGTCGGCTATGCTATAAACAGCACGACAATTTGAGAGGCACAGGAAGTTGAAAAGTAAAACATAGAATGTGGAACATTTGAATGAGATTAGGAAAACAAAGATTGAAGGAATAACAGTAAGGTCCAGGGCAAGATGGGCATCACAAGGGGAAAAAGTAAACAAATACTTCTGCTCACTGGAAAAAAGAAACTTTGTAAGCAAAGGAATGCTAAAACTAGTCACGAACAAAGGAACTACTCTAACAGAAACGGACGTTATGTTAGAAGAAACAAAGAATTATTTTAAAAACTTATATGCAGAAAAGAAAGTAAAAGATATTGAAATTGAAAAAATATGCCAATAATCTACCCAAACTAACTCAAGCAGAATCTGACGAGTTGGAGGGACCAATTACCTTAGAGGAAGCTACTAAAGTCTTAAAAAACATGGAGAATGATAAAAGTCCTGGGACAGATAGTTTGACAGTAAATTTTTTAAGATTCTTTTGGAGACAGTTGGGGGATTTTGTTGTCCGTTCATTAAACGAGGGATACAATAAAGGCGAAATGTCTATAACACAAAAACAAGGTATAATAATTTGTTTACCAAAAGGAGATAAGCCATGAGTATACATAAAGAACTGGAGACCAATTTCACTTCTAAATGTTATTTATAAAATTGCTTCTGCCTGCATTGCAGGTAGAATAAAATCTGTTTTACCCAAAATCATAAATGAGGACCAGTCAGGTTTCATTCCCGGTAGATACATAGGAGACAGTTTAAGAACCATATATGATGTAATTCACTATTTAGAGCTGAACCGCTTGCCGGGGTTATTGGTATCTGTCGATTTCGAAAAAGCATTTGACTCTGTTGACTGGTCATACATGAGTAGGGTTCTACATACTTTCGGTTTCGGAAAGGAATACAGCAATGGATATCATCTCTTTATGAAAAGATAAGGTCTTACGTTATAGTGAACGGGAAAGTTTCTTCGGGATTTTCTATTGGAAGAGGATGCCGACAAGGAGATCCTATATCTCACTATTTGTTCGTTTTATGTGCCGAAATACTAGCAAACAAAATAAGGCAAGATCAAGATGTTAAAGGCATAAAAATAAAAAAAATACAGAATTCAAGACAAATCAGTTTGCAGATGACACCACCTTCACACTGGAAAGAGATAAGAAATCATATGAAAAGTTGTTCACAGATCTCTATGAATTTGAGCAAATATCCGGACTTAACTTAAACTATGAAAAAACGTTTAATGTTTGGTTAGGGATTAAAAAAAAGAATTCGTCGAACAAGTACTTACCCTTATATAAAATGAAATGGAACCCTTTAAAATTTAAAATCCTAGGGGTGTGGTTTACGAATAATCTGACAGATATGACTCAAATCAATGTGACAGATAATTTTTTAGAAGTTAAAAATCTATGTAAAATATGGTCAAAAAGAGTAATTACACCACTAGGTAGAATAGCAGTGCTACAATCATTAGTGCTATCAAAACTTGTATATTTGTGGATCCTCCTGCCCAACCCTCCAGACTCTCAGATATATGTGCTGCAAAATATGTGTTTCAAGTTTGTTTGGAACAACAAAAATGATAAAATTAAAAGAAAATGTTCTGTGCAAAATATTTAGAAAGGAGGACTAGGTATACTGTCCAGGACGGGGGAAATCGTGATGGTATTGCTTATGTGCACTAAGTTGATGTATTATTAGTCAGGTTTAACACACCAAGGTTATCTTTGCACTCATACACGCATATGCACACTCATGCGCCCACCAAACATTCACCTCTCTCTGGGAATGGGATGTCACGCATTCGTTTCTCTTCTAACATGACTGAGCACAAGAAATACAATTTCTATGCTACTTATAATCAAACATGAAAAATCCAATTACACAAAATGAACAAATCAACCCATAAAAGATCAATACTTCCTAATCCCGGGTTATAATAAAAATGACTTCTTACCTGGCCAGGTTTTCACACACACAACCACGCTTTCACACCACACCACAGTTCTTGAAAAGTCTCTTCACGTCTTCTTCAGCACTGCTTGATGGTGATGCCCTTGGTTGACTGGCTCCAGGTTTCAGGACTGGGTCTTCGTGGTCGTCTCTGGGATCTCGACGTAGAACTCTTCTTCTTCATCTCCTTCACCCACCTCTGGGTTCAAATTCAGTTTGTCTGTCTTCACCCACCTCTGGGCTTCAAACTTAGTTTTCTTCTCTTCCAGCTTGTCTTTCCCTAAGACTTTGCTGTCTCTTCTATCTCCCAGACCACGTTTCTCTCGACCCGTTCTCTGTCCTGCCCACCCTTCTCTCTTCTCTCTCTCTCTCCTCTGCCTCTCTCTCTCTCTTGTGGTGTTCTTCCCCTTCTCGTTGTTCTCCCTCACTTTATATAGGAATGGAAACAAAGGATTCCCCTTCGGGCCATGCCTTTGTCCATGCTGCTTCTCAAACCCCTAGTTCACAAGTGCTGTGAATTCTCCATTCGCTACATTCTTCACACATCTGCATTTACACACATCCCTACTTAATTGATTAGCAAACAAACACTTGGCACCAGATGGACATCGAAAATTCCCGCCGACTTCGGAGGCCACTTTAACACAGTAATTATCTTAAAGAGGGCTACGATAACAACATCCACGCGCGTTCAACCAGCCTGACAATAGAACCAACCCAGTGACCCACGGCAATACCATCCGAACGAGTCCAAGACTCCTGCTCTTCACTGACTGTTTACAAAAGAACCTCAGCTGACTGAGTATTTAGCACTCACTTGGTGCACCGAGGTCCTAGTGGTTATGTTCCTCTCCCCTTTTGCTGTCGGGCAGGTCCGAACTCCTTACTACCTTAGGTGCCATCTGTTACCTGACCGCTTCGTCCTCCTTGACACAGTTCGACCGTGTGCGATGGGTAAGGCATACTTGTTAATGGTTCTATTACCTATTTGTATACTATGTACAACGCCCCTTTTGCCTCTAAGCGTTTAATGCCTTTTGTGGGAGGTTTCACGCACTTGACAAATTCCCCCACTTCAAGACAATGCCCTGCATTGGCTAAAACACATTCAAGGAGCTGAAACTCTCACAATTCTCTCATTTAAACCAACTTTAATCTAGGCCTCTAATAAGCCTACTTACACCAGAGAATGCACACAAGATTTACCTTGCAACAAAATTAGAGAAAAATCAATACCATACGCACTAACCAGGCAAATATCAACACAATCTGAAATCTCTACCAGCTCTAAGTAGTGCGGCCATATATAGATAAACATTATGTTTCTACGGAAATTCTCTCCCTTTCTCTTCATACACGTGGCCCGCAACCAGCCACGTGCTATGTTTGCCACCATGCATACACGACACGGCAAAGAGACACACGCACACACTACTCGACTTTTCACCCGACCATTTTAATTTGGGCTATCATCCCCTTTTTGTGAGACCCGTCCGATCCCCCTTCCTGTACACACACCTTGCCGTGCCCCTCGGCATGTGCTGCATTGTGCACAGAAACGCCTGATATCGCCTAGGATACCGGGCCAGTAGTACTCTCGCGTCACAACCTTTTGTGTGGCCTTCCTACCGAGATGGCCCGAGGCTGACGTCACATGATTTTCGGACATCACCGCCTTTCTGCGCTGCCTGGGAACGACAACCTGCTTCTTCGTTTTTTCCCGAACGCGAATGAGTAAAAGTTCGGTACAATATGCCGTTCTCTAACTCGAACCCGATTGTACCCTCTTTAACATTTTTCTTCTGCCCTCTGTGAGCAAAACCCACCAGTTTTCTGAGCGAGTAATCGCCCTTTTGTTCTGTCCGTAAGTGAGTGGGGTTCGTCTCACCGGACACGCTCCAATGCTTTCTGAAGTGTATGACCGCCTGGGGCCTTTCTCTACCGTCATTTCTTTTCGCTGATTCAACACAGAAATCACGGTCTGGGTCTCCGTACCCACGTGCTCCTGGAATGTTTCCAATTACCAGATCATACGGCGGCTTCGGGACAGCCAAAGCCTGTACAGTCCCACCATAAAATGGTGTATCAATAAACACCTGGGCCGTTTTGAATTCTGCTACTGTTCCATCTATTTGTCTACACCTCTGTGTTTTACCTGTGAATTGTCCCTCCTTAACCAGGGATTCCTTCACCATTATACCTGTGCACCCAGAGTCTCTAATGACATTAACCACATTGTCCCCCACTCTGCCTTTGTGCACATCCATGTTATCGCCTGAGTCTGTGAACACACAGCACAATCCAGACAAAATAACACTGTCATCTTTTCCATCTCTTTCTACCTGCCTCTCACTTGGCCTGACCCTCACTGCTGCTGCTTTCTGTGACTTGAATATGCAGTCCCTAGCCAAGTGTCCTGTCTTATCGCACAAGAAGCAGGTACGTCTATCTACGGCCTTATCCACGTGGGCCTTCACCCTTGTTTGCTCACGTGATGCTGTGGGCCTACGGGCGTGCAATACGGGCCCGTTGCGTGAGATATGTGCTGGGCTGCTATCCTCTGAATATGCTTCCGGGCTTTCCTCTTGTTCAGGCAAATCACGCCTCACTTCCCGGTAAGTCTCTGCTGTCTCAAGTACCTCAGCTATTGTGGTTGCACCTTTTTCCTTAATGTGGATTGTGAGGCCCATCCCACAACCATCAAGTATCTGTTCCTTCATCACCAGTGTCTTGAGGCCTTCAAAATCACTGTCTAATCCACTAAGTTCTACCCACTTGTTGAAATAGTGATCTAGTCTAACTCCGAACTGTGTGTATGTCTCACCCTGTTCGATTCTCGCCTCGCGAAACTTACGCCTAAAACCTTCTTCAGTCAAATCATATGCCTTGAGTACTGCTTGTTTCACCTTGTCAAAATCCCTCTGATCACCTTTGGGTAAGGTGGAAACAGTGTGTAACGCACGACCTGTCAACAAGGCAGACAGGTTTATTGCCCAGTCATCTTCGGGCCAGCCCTCGTGCTCGGCAACCGATTCAAACCGACTGATATAGGCATCGATCGAATCAGTTTCTTCTCTGAACAGTGGGAGTTTAAGTCTAGGTGCGCAACTTAATCTGCGGCCTACTGACTCAGAACTGGTGTCTATTTCACTACGATTTTCAGATTTTATTCTTTCCAACTCAATTTGTTTAGCTAAAATCTCTGATTCCGCTTCTGCTCTCCACTCTCTGCATCTGCTCTCGCTTTAGCAGCTGCACTCTCTGCATCTGCTCTCAGCTTTAGCAGCTGCACTCTCTGCCTCTGCTCTTGCTTTGGCAGCTAAACACTCTGCATCTGCTGCATCTGCTTTAGCCTTCGACGCAGCAGTTTCAAGTCTAAGTCTCTCGGCCTCAGCATCTGCTTTAGCCTTTGATGCAGCAGTTTCTGCCTCTAGATTTCTTTTGACAGCTGCTAGCTGTTCCTTTTCAAACTTCCTTCTTTCAGCCCTTTCATCTCTCTCAGTCTTCTGCTGAGTTTCTATGAACTTACGCAGTTCATCTCCTGTATATCCTAGTTTCTCCCCTAAACTCATCAGTTTCTCAATGGGGGTAAAACTTTCTTCAGCCATTTTGTCGTTTTAGCACTACTAAAACAGTTACTCGTATAGACCCGGAAAAAGTCAGTAAACAGTTTATCGACCAAACGTTACGAGTACACCAACCAGTGGTAGTGTTCCCAACACAAAGGAGCCTTAATCTTAAACCACAGCTTCTGTGAGAGTTAAGACTAGAACCTCGTTCTTCGTTTCTCGGAACGACCTTTGATTAATACAACCACCCTACACACAAGTCAATACTCAACACTCAAAGAACTAAAGGAAATAATTAGAAGAGCTAATTAAAATTGCCTTTAGTGGACGCTTCGCCCCAGTACTACTCTAGCACTCACTTTGTTTCCCGCCTGAGACTAATTTGGGCCATGCAATCCTGGCAGGCTCGCCACTTTGTCCAGGACGGGGGAAATCGTGATGGTATTGCTTAAGTGCACTAAGTTGATGTATTATTAGTCAGGTTTAACACACCAAGGTTATCTTTGCACTCGTACACGCATATGCACACTCATGCGCCCACCAAACATTCACCTCTCTCTGGGAATGGGATGTCACGCATTCGTTTCTCTTCTAACACGACTGAGCACAAGAAATACAATTTCTATGCTACTTATAATCAAACATGAAAAATCCAATTACACAAAATGAACAAATCAACCCATAAAAGATCAATACTTCCTAATCCCGGGTTATAATAAAAATGACTTCTTACCTGGCCAGGTTTTCACACACACAACCACGCTTTCACACCACACCACAGTTCTTGAAAAGTCTCTTCACGTCTTCTTCAGCACTGCTTGATGGTGATGCCCTTGGTTGACTGGCTCCAGGTTTCAGGACTGGGTCTTCGTGGTCGTCTCTGGGATCTCGACGTAGAACTCTTCTTCTTCGTCTCCTTCACCCACCTCTGGGTTCAAATTCAGTTTGTCTGTCTTCACCCACCTCTGGGCTTCAAACTTAGTTTTCTTCTCTTCCAGCTTGTCTTTCCCTAAGACTTTGCTGTCTCTTCTATCTCCCAGACCACGTTTCTCTCGACCCGTTCTCTGTCCTGCCCACCCTTCTCTCTTCTCTCTCTCTCTCCTCTGCCTCTCTCTCTCTCTTGTGGTGTTCTTCCCCTTCTCGTTGTTCTCCCTCACTTTATATAGGAATGGAAACAAAGGATTCCCCTTCGGGCCATGCCTTTGTCCATGCTGCTTCTCAAACCCCTAGTTCACAAGTGCTGTGAATTCTCCATTCGCTACATTCTTCACACATCTGCATTTACACACATCCCTACCTAATTGATTAGCAAACAAACACTTGGCACCAGATGGACATCGAAAATTCCCGCCGACTTCGGAGGCCACTTTAACACAGTAATTATCTTAAAGAGGGCTACGATAACAACATCCACGCGCGTTCAACCAGCCTGACAATAGAACCAACCCAGTGACCCACGGCAATACCATCCGAACGAGTCCAAGACTCCTGCTCTTCACTGACTGTTTACAAAAGAACCTCAGCTGACTGAGTATTTAGCACTCACTTGGTGCACCGAGGTCCTAGTGGTTATGTTCCTCTCCCCTTTTGCTGTCGGGCAGGTCCGAACTCCTTACTACCTTAGGTGCCATCTGTTACCTGACCGCTTCGTCCTCCTTGACACAGTTCGACCGTGTGCGATGGGTAAGGCATACTTGTTAATGGTTCTATTACCTATTTGTATACTATGTACAACGCCCCTTTTGCCTCTAAGCGTTTAATGCCTTTGTGGGAGGTTTCACGCACTTGACATATACCCAATCTTAAGATATATATCCAATCCTTAAAAACCGCCTGGATTAGGAAAGTATACGTGCAAAATTGTAAATGGAAAACATTACTACATTCATTATGTCCTGAAATCGATGCCCTTCATTCATATGGACCAGATAGATTTGCACAAAGCAAAATAAATAAATTTTGGAGAGATGTTTTTCATTTTCAAGCATATAATTTTTTTTGCAACCATGCAGAATTAAAAAATAACAAAGATCTAGCTACTGAACCTATTTTTTGTAATGAAAAGTTCAAAGTGGGAAATAAGCCGTTCTTTTACAAGAAATGGATGCGGAACAATATATTTTGGTTAAACATTTACTTGATGACAATGGTAACTTTATAAGCCGTCCCACACTGTCAAAGAAGCTGGGATCTGAGGTCAATTTTCTAAATTATATAAGTTGCGTACAATCAATAAAAGACTATGCGAAGAAAATGTCAATAAAACTCGACAGTAATACCAGTAATGACAGAACATTAGCGTTACAAAAAAATTGTAGTGCCACTAAAGGGGCACGCATTCACTATGATATTATGATAGAAGACATTGAAGTTTTAAACATCAGCTCTTTCATGAAATGGGAAGAGCGCCTTAATATACCTATTAATTGGACAGACGTACTAAAAAGAATTAAGAAAATAAAAGAAATAAAACTGAAACGGTTCCAGCTTAAAATATGTCACAGAATTTTAGTAACTAACAGTATTTTGAAAAGAATGCAGGTTGTGGATAGTGACATGTGTAATTTCTGTAACAGAGAGAAAGATTCAATTAGTCACTACTTGTGGGAATGTGAATTTGCACATACTTTCTGGAAAGAACTTGAAAATATTCTAAAAAGTAAGTGTTCACACTGTGAAAGATTGTCATTTAATGTAGAGCTTATATTGTTTGGCACTGATGAGAAAACAAAAACAGATGATATGCTAGACTTAATCATTTTAATGGGAACATATTTCATATGCAAATGTAGAATTAATAAGATGAAACCTAACCTAATAATGTTTCTAAAGGAACTATGCTATAGACATAAAATTGAGAAACATATGCACTCGATGGAGATGAATTATGCAGAATACGGGACAAAATGGTTTCCATACATAACACTAATACAAGAATAATGTTAATAATGCATAGAATATAATTCCCTTCATTTTGCATGTTGTCTGCGACCTTGAGAATCAAATGGAACAGTAAGACTGAAATATGATTATGTAACGTATTTTCTCTAAATGTCATGATGTATCTATGAGGACACTATGTGACATGTTACATGACTTTGTTTGATGTTTGTAAATAATGTCGCTGTTGTCCAGTGAAATACTTTCTTTATGTGTGCCTATTAAATTAAAAAAAAAAGAATGTGGAACATTAAAATCACATCAATCATTGAGCCACTGCGAAAATGTCAGGAATTTTGATCGTGTTAAACGACATGGAAAAAAAGAAAAAGAAAACATAAAAGTCAGATTCTTCAAAACCATTCGTTCACACAGCAAACGAACCAGAAGATAAAACAAGGAGACAGGTAGCCAGGTTTCGTACTGGAAACTTGAAAATATGGGGCTAAGGCCCTTGTGCTTAATGGCTAAGGATTAAAAAAAAAAAGCCAGACCATTTTTTTTTGCCTATTGGGTCTTCTTCAGGCAGGACAAACAACATTCATAACGTTGGAAGATATTATGATAATAACTTATATAGAATTATGGGTAGTGGCATTTTCCACAAATGTAGCTGGGAAAGATTTTTTTTCCCTGGTGTGCGTTATTATTATTTTTTTTAATAAATCTTTTTAATTCCTTCAGCAAGATCATGAACATATGAACACATGATACAACATATAACAACCAAACATTTCTCTCACTCTCATTCATTGTATACAAGTACAACATACACTTGTTTTAAGCTTGTGATGCACATATTCATTCAAATTTGTATCCAAATAATTTGTGCCGATAATAATGTTATAAACCTCTTATTTGTCTAAGACTGAATAAAGAGTTTCATGTATCACAATCTAATGATCTGTGAGCGAATGAAAGTACAGTTTCAGTATTGTAAATATATATGTTTCCAATGTTCCATCTATGAAGTTTTTTTTGTGCACAAAAAGGACAAACAATAGAAGAAGAAAACAAATACATTAAATTTTAGAGGAAATATTTCAATAGTTAAGCAATTGTCAAAAGGTGTATTGAGTCACAAATAAACAATCACAAAAAGAAACTAACAAGGAGGCAACATCCACACACACTCGCACACACACACACACACACACACACACACACACACACACACACACACACACACACACACACACACACGCGCGCGCGCGCACACACATACACAAGTGTATACCATTGTCATTAGCTAGGCAGGTGGGCACGCAGAGAGATATTTCAAAAGAACATCAACATCCTTAATATGGATGGTACTAATTTGCCTTAGAACTTATGCTCTTACAGTTTCAATCTTTGTCTTTTTCTAAGTCTTATTTTTCCGGTACATGTATAGATGACCATTTACTAATTGTGCTTCCTCCGAGGGCACGGTCTAGACAGCTTCCGGAACTCCCAACCACTGTTTCAGTAATGTATTAGAGGCATTCTTGAATTTGAATATTGGATCCGAGTCCCTAAAGCCCTCCAGACAGTACTGCCGGGATCAGCGCAAACACAGATTCATAGATTTCTTTCATTGATTTAAAGGAGAAAAAAAAGAAAAAAGGGTAAATAAAAATAAGATGAAAAGAAATGATATAATAATAATAAGTAATAACAATAATATAACCACTTTTGATATCAGTATATATGAAAAATCAATCACATTATTATGACAAATATTTCAAACCATATAACTTCACATCATATAAATTCACCCCATAATGATTTTCTACAGGTCATATATCACTTGTATAAGACTCATATTTAGAGTTTTGAGGGTCTGGAAAGGTAAGCCCGATCCGACACCGCAGCAGAGCACAGCCAGCCAACCAACAAGCTAACTACGGGGTAGACCAATCTGCTGATTGGTCAGCAGACCATTCTACATCTGTTTTCTTGAACCACAAATTTGTGAGAGTGGAAGTAGGGAGCACATGCAGCAACACAAGGCATGACAAGACACAGAAGGAGAGGACAAGGAAGTAGGGAGCACATGCAGCAACACAAGGCATGACAAGACACAGAAGGAGAGGACAAAGAAGTAGGGAGCACATGCAGCAACACAAGGCATGACAAGGCACAGAAGGAGAGGACAAAGAAGTAGGGAGCACATGCAGCAACACAAGGCATGACAAGACACAGAAGGAGAGGACAAGGAAGTAGGGAGCACATGCAGCAACACAAGGCATGACAAGACACAGAAGGAGAGGACAAGGAACAGCCAGGCAAGGTAAGGCAAGCTGATCAATGTATTTGGTACCCACTAGCTGTATGGAAGCAAAAATGGTGGCAACTGTTTCAAACATTTTTACCGATAAGTAGAGAGGTGTCAAAAGGAAAAGCAAAGAAGAAATGCACAGAACATGAACTCATCGGACTCATCCCTCTGTTACCTACGATAAAGGGAGTATTAGAACTCATCCCCACTTTGCTCACAAGAAGATGTTTACGATGAATTTTGGACATATTTTGAGGCCAGATGTGTGCCATTTTTGGTGCGTGTTTTTTTTCTTTTTTCTTCTTCCCTAAAACCTAACGTTTGATTGATCATGCAATGGACTATTGAGTCAATGTGTTAAAGTTTGTTCCTATGTCTAAATCTAGTTGCAAAGTGAGACGACTGCAGGCGGAAATCTAAACAAATCTTAAATAAATGTTAGCGAACCACCCAGAGAAACGTGGACAAACGAGTCACAAGACAAAACACAACGCGTTTCGACCTCTTAGGTCTTCTTCAGGTGAGACACAAAATTAACCCTTTGTCTTCTGGCATATAGAGATAAACTAAGGTTGCTTACTGTTTGTGGTGCGTTTCGTTCCTCCTCTAAATTCACCAAGACTAATCCCAGCAGTACATGGAAGAATCTGTGTCAGGATTTGAAGGGCACTGACGGTGACCTATTGTCATCATCAAGTAAATTATCTTATTTTTTGACATCCTGTGCAACATGTTTTGTTTCGAAAACAAAAATTCGCTTTAAAAATCATCTCAATATCGGCTGAACTGACATTCAACACTGGGCAGCATTAAGAAACTGCATCCTGCATTCATTGAGTTTGCTTTCTTAAGGTACAGCTACAGAGCACTAAACGTCCGATAGCACAGCATAATGGATCACCCAATAACATGAACAACGTGAACATATAATGACAATGGAGCCAGATCATAATCAATGAGAGTACACCTACGACTTGTATATCTTGCTGTACCAGATGCAGGGGTGTTTCAAGCAGGGTAATATGTTCCCAAGGTATCCTGAGGCTGGTCTTCAGTGCGTCCTCGTACCTTACGAGAGATCTGCCTTGGTCTGCTTCAGTAACCTCTGCCTAAGCAGGCCACACTGCAGCAGTTAAGGTATTCTGCCGACTTCCATGCAGAAGACAAGTCCCTCCCATCATAACAGATTCTTGATGAACAGACGCTCAGTAAGTCCATCCTCTTCAAGAATATAACGGTTGGACATTTTGTCTCACTTGGACCCTATGTCTTTCCAGTTGATGTAGCAGACCTGTCACCTTTGTCTTACTTGGATTCTTTGTCATGCCACTTGGTGTAAAAGACCTGCACTTTTGTCTTACTTGAAATTCATGTCTTGCCACTTGATGTTGAAGATGTGCCACCTTTGTTTTACTTGGACTCTTTGTCTTGCTATAGGATGCAGCAGAAATTCAACCAGACTCTTTTTCCTGCCACTTGATGTAGCAGACCTGTCACCTTGTCTTGCTTGGACTCTTTGTATTGCCACTTGATGTAGTACGTCCCACACAAGAAGCACTAGCAAGCTTTTTTCAGCTCTCAGACATGTTTTCAGTAGGTGGTCCAGGTCTTTGCGTAGTTGGCAGAGCAGTCAGAACCACTGCTCTGTACACAACAGTGTCAGAGGAAAGACTGAAGCTGTGAATTTCCCAGTTTATTTGTGGGCCTTCGACATACAGCACTGACCTTTGCAATTCTTAGTCTCTCACGTCAGGGCGTTGAAATCTGTTTGTACTTACAAATCAGATCTTTGTTGTGGTGATGACAACAGGCTGACAAAGATGAAGCACTGGTGGTCTGTAAGGTAAAGGCTGGAACACGGCGTTTGTCCTGCTGAAACTAAATAGTTAGGCCAGAACGTTTGTCATGCACTAAAAGTCCTTGTGGATGTGTGCAACCAGTGCACAGTTGTCCCAAAGAGAAGTCATGTCGATGTTCTCAAACACTCTCATTCCTGCTTGAAATGCCGCAGGTTAAAATATTTTGCCATCGGCATGAAACCGGAAAAAACCACACCTTCTTTCTTCCTCTCCTCTTCTGCTCTTTCTTCCCACCTCCCACCAATGGATCTATTAGGTTTTTTTCTACAAAGAAGATGGGCTGAAGGCTGGGGCACAAAACAGACTTTTTCTTCACCCCACAGTATTTTTCACTGGGAATGGATCTCATACACCATTTTCCTGTGACCTTTGTCAGATCAACGAGCACCACGTGCATTAATTGGTTCTAGTCTCGGCACTTCTGTGGCAGGTGGCAGATAGTCATGACTATGTCACTGGTGTCCCATATAGTCATGACTATGTTACTGGTGTCCCATATAGTTATGACTATGCTACTGGTGTCCCTCACTCTCCAAAAGCCACATTGAGATTCAGGAACGATGTTGTTAGTGATGTGGGTGATAATTCTGTTGAGGATGGCTCTGGAGAGCACTTTTCCATTGATAACCAGAGGTAAAGCCTTCAACTACTTCCACAAAATGTTTTAAAATTAATTCCTCTCGTATCATGCTGGCTGTAGCTGCGTGGTGCTGTGGTTTCTGAGTGCACATCCAGTTCAATAATGTACGCCATCTGGCCCAACACCACCAACTTCAGCACTCCTGGTGTTCTGCCTTAGTCGCCTCTTACGACATGCATGGCAGGGTAGTGGGTCTATTCTACCAAGCATCGCCCAACCCACAGGGTTGTTCACGAACTACAAAGCAGAAGTGGAAGCCCTGGTGCATGCTGCAAACATCATCAGCAGCAAAGCAGGCCCAGACAGCCAGGCTGTCTTCCTTACAGACGCCTTGAGCGTGCTGCAGGCAGCCAACAACAACAGCCTGCCAAAGTTAGAAGATACCGTAATGCAATGGATCTCACTGCAGCATTCCAGGAAATGAGGAGGCTGATAAAATGGCAAAACGTGGTGCCCAGGGCCACCAGGAAGAAACTGCAGTCAGCCTGACAGAGGTGAAGACCATCATAAAAGCGCTCTACAGGCCACCACAGCAGTAAGATGGCTATCATCAGCTAACTAGAGCAGAACAGGTGGTCATCTTCCGACTCAGAACAGGGCACAACAGGCTAGCATCCCATTTACACCACAAGCGGCACCTGAAACCATCCCCAATGTGCACATGTGGGCAGGAAGAACAAACCAAAAACACATTCTACAGGACTGTGGGGACCTGCAGTGTCTGAGGGATAGGACATGGCCGCAGCCAGTGCCCATCAACGACAAGCTGTATGGGTCTGTGGAGGCCCTGCAGAGGACCGCCAGATTCATTACAGAATCCTGTCTACAGGTGTGACAGGTGATCGAGAAGAATTCCTCTCGTAGATATACACAATGGAAGTATCCATAAATCTTGAGAACAAGGGCGTCAGCCTTTCCTTGAAAACTTCTCCTCCATTCCCCTAAATGTTGAAGAGGAACACACAAGAAGAGAGAGAGAAGAGAGAGAGAGAGAGAGAGAGAGAGAGAGAGAGAGAGAGAGAGGTGGTGTGTGTGTGTGTGCGTGTGTGTGACGGACATATTTCGTCCGGTCCCAAATTTTGGGGACACATTACACCGGGACAGGTAAACCTGAAACACCGGTTAACCTGTTTACCTGACAGCTACTCACCTGCGTTTTGTATTAGTCGGGTGAGCGAGGATTTGCCTTCAGACTCTACAGAGTTGCCGGCACAGAAACATCTCCAGAGAGCCGAAGAGAGACTGAAGGCGAATTCTTGTGGCAGTCAGGTATGCTTTAATACTTGTATGGAAGTTAGGGTTTGTACTAATAAAGTTGTTTTTTTTCCTACAGGTGCTTGGGAACTTTCCAGTTCTTAGTGAAGGCCTAAAATATTGAATCGTTCCCTTCATATATCTTACAATTTGACGAGACATAGGGTGACAGTAGGAAGTTGTAGTTAGTAAATGTGTGAGTCGAGAGGTGGATGAAAAGAATGGAGTGAGTAGATGAAAGAAAGAATATCGTTCGTTCGTTCGTTCTTCAAGTTAACATCTATTCACATAAAGTTATTTTAGACAAAGTTAGGGAAATAGCGTGTGTATGCCGGGTTTGTGTGTGTGTGTGGGGTGTGGTGTGCGTGTGCGTGCGTGTGTGTGTGCGTGTGTGTTGATGGACCGATAAGAGATTTGTTACGAACAGTAAGCTATATATAGTGATTCACACTAAAATTCTTTACAATTAACATTAGCCCAAAGCAAGTATTAAAACATAAATGAGTACAGGATATCTGGTATAACCAAAATGTTAAGCGCTCATATCTGTAGGAACACTTGTTACAAAAAAGAGCCCATTGGACAAATCACCAAGGAATTAACAAAAGAAACAAGACCTGGTAAGTTCTGGAAAATACACATGCCATCAAGTTGCAGGAAGTCAGGATTTTTATTTTTGAAATATGCGCAATGGAAAAGAAGATGCTGGGTTGTGAAACTTTCAACTGCTCCGCAGATGCAATTAAAATTTTGTGAAGTTTTGTATGGAAAGCGTTTAGCTTAAGCCTGTAAAACAGAGATTCAAGTTTTCGGTTATTTTTTTCAAGTACGTTTGTGTTGGCCAATGGATAGGTGATCTTTCCACTTTTAGCCGCATTGCTAGAAGAAAAAGTAGCTGACTGGGATTTGTCACAGCAGAGCAATTTTGAGTGAGGCAGATGTATTTTGATAAGAACCAAGTTTTTATAGGCTTCATAAACCTTTTCAATACACGTCTTTTTTACGAGACCATATTTTTCGTATAAACACAGAGGAATGTTGATTTCTATAGATTCATCGACTTTCGTGCTCCTTTCCTGGCAGCCTGGTCAGCCCACTCATTACCAGAAATCCCACGGTGAGACGGGATCCAGCAAAAATAAACCGTTGTACCTCTTGATATAAGAATACTGACAAGATGTTTTATTTCTAAGATCACCTCACCTCGATTTTTTACAGCAATAGATTCAAGGCCTTGTAGGACATATTTAGAATCCACACAGAAAAGTGTTTTGTAGATAGTAAGTGGAGTATCAACAAGAAAGTTAAGTGCCATTAGAATTGCCACCAGCTCAGCCGTGAAGATAGAATACCCCTTCCCGAGATGAACAGATTTTTCAACTTTAACGGTAGGAATAACAAAACCACTTCCAGCTTTTTCATTTAATAGTGAACCATTGGCGAAAACTTTAAGGTGGTGTGAATAATTACTATCGATATGAGATTTGGCACGAGAGGACAATATATTATTGTTAACATTCTTTTGTAGATCAGTATATTTATAATCAAAACATGCGGTGTGCAATTCCCAATTTGGAATCGGGGATACAGGAAAACGATCAGCAATATTCTTGGGATCAATCTCAGCGTCTTTCAATTATTTTGAGGAATATGTCATTATAGTTGTATTAGATTTAATAGATCTAGCTCACTTCGGGAAATGGAAATTTGATCGTAAAGCTAATTCATCTTTGCTTGAGTTCTGAACAGCTGAGCTACGTAGGATGAATTTAGCACAGGCCAAGTTTCTACAGTCGTCAAGGGGCAGAACTCCGGCTTCGTAACACGTTCCTGATGCACTGGCATGAAAATGGGATACCTAGTGCGAGTCTAAATGCCTTGCAGTCTATGCTTTGCAACTTTTTAAGTAAATAGTTTGGTGCGCTGAAGAACACTTCTTGTGTGTATGATAATTTTGATCTTACGAGAGATGTCGAAAGTGTACTAAAGTTTGTGTATCTGTGCCCCAATTTTGTTCACTGATTACTTCAAGAAGATTAAGAGATTTGATGGCTCCGTTGATAGTATATTCAATATCGTTGTTCAAGTTAATTTAGAAGTAATATTTACTCCTAAAAAAATTATCTCTGTGACATGATTCAATACATTGTTATCTACCTTAAAAGTAGGAATATTGCAAATACTTCCACCAGCATCAAATAACATCATGTGTATTTTTTCTGCCGATAAACTAAGGTCGTTTTCAAACATGAATATTGCTATATTATCTAGGTCACGCTGATATGTTTTTTTAATGAAATTGAAACATCTGACTGAAGTTTTCTTCTTTAAAGTTACGTTCATCCACATGCAAATATCGTCAGCATATTGCACCAAGGAGCAGTTTTTAGATAAATGCTTTGGGAGATCGCATATCAGAATATTAAAAAGTAGTGGAGTGATGACTGATCCCTGAGGAATGCCCATTTGTAAATATCTCTTGCTGGAATAAACATTTTATATCTTTGTTTCTATACTTCTACTGGTCAGAAATGTTTTGATATAGTTATATACATGATCAGAAAGACCAATGGTTTCAGTTTATATAGAAGTCTCTCATGCCAAACATGATCATACACTTTTCTGACATCAAAGAAAGTGGCGAGGACATTTTTTCTTCGTGCAAATTGTTGTTTTACATGAGTCGTCAATTTTACCAGATGGTCTATTGTTGATCTGCCTTTCTAAAGCCTGCTTGTGTAGCCGGAATTATACCGCGTTTCTCAGAGTGATATACAAGCCTACTTAAAACAATTCTTTCCATTAACTTACACGTGTGAGAGGTGAGGGCAATCGGACGGTAACTATTTATGTTGGATCTAGGTTTGCCCTGCTTTAAGATCGGTACGACTACAGATTCTTTCCAAACAGAAGGGATACTTCCATCTTTCCAGCATTTTGTTATGATGTTATGAAGAAACGATAAAACATTTTCTGGCAGATGTTTTAACATCTCATTCGAAAGTGCATCCAGATCAACTGATTTTTTTATTGGTAATAATGTTATTGCATTTCTTAATTCCTATAGAGTGATATCCGCGTTTAGATAATGGTCATTTTTTTCTTCTGGATCACAATACGCATCGTTGTCCTTTGAGGTTTCCCTCATACTTTGCATTTATCAGAAAGGCTATTTGTGGAACTATTCTTTGCAAATAGATCTGCGAACGCTTCAGCTTTTTGAGCAGCAGTTGGAAATTGCTCATTTTCTAAAGTAACTGGATAAATTGGAAGATTCACTCCCTGTTTCATTTCATGGACCTTTGTCCAAACTTTTTTTTTTAACGTCGTGATGATCAGAGACTTCGGTGAGACAAAAGGACGACCAGTGGTCCGTTTAGCTTTTTCAATGACTCTGCTGCTCATATTCTTCGCCCGTTTCATAGTGACGTTGTTTTTCGGCTTGTCTTTGACATATTCTTTGTATTTTAGTTTCTTTTCATTAACAGCACGTTTGCAGGATTCCGTTTCACCACACATTTCCGCTATGAACTGATCTTCTTTTGTGGCTAGTTTTTGGAATGGATTTGGTTGCAGCGTACAAGAGCGATTCAGAAAAATGTGTGTACATAGTTTCAACATCCTGGTTTTCAAGAGTTGTTACATTAAAAGATATTAAAATAGATTTGAATTTCTCCCAGTCAGCTCGTTTGTAATTATATTTTGGAATTCTATCAACTGTGTTGTCTTGTGCGACTGTAAAGCCTCTGAGGGATATAGTAATAGGGAGGTGGTCACTTCCCAAAGTATCTTTATCAACCTGTCAGGAACAGCTAAGAGCTAAAGATGGGAAGAAGGAAAGATCAATTGCTGAGGGTCTATGTTTAGAAACACTGGCAATCTAGTGACACGCCCATCATTTAGAAGGTAAGGCCAGAATCAAGAATATTTTCTACCAGGCGATTTGAGCTAACTTTAGAGCAACAACTGTCCCAGGAGGGAGCATGTTCGCTTAAATCGCCGGCGATCAACCACTTCTGATTTTGCACGTCTATAGTACGTAACCAGTCAGTGTTACAGTCAGATACTCCTTTTGGGAGGTATATAGAAACTATGTTTAGTGTTAACGACTTATCGAATCTTACACACACTGTGCATGAGTGAATATTTGCAGCATTTTCTGGAACCGGCGATGTTATAAGGCGGTAAGACAAATGTTTGTGTATGTAGATGGCTGTAGACACTTTTTCGCCTTTAGCAGTCTGTTGACACACTGGGGGATAGAAAAAGTTTGCCAGTCATGGTAGTTTATATCTAGACACATTTAGTGACTGCAGAATTAAAACGGAGAATGAATTATCTGCAATGTGCTCTTGAAGGTGGGAGATGTTAGTTGCCACTGAGCGACATTTCCACTGCAATATGTCTATTTTGGGCTCTTTAGCCATAAAAGTCAACACAGTAACAAACATTACTAATGCTTTTAGAAAAAAAAGTGAAATAATCAGATGAATGCAAATGGGTGGAAACGAAACTTCAACTAGAGGAGTCCGCAAAGTCATGGACTTAGGTGGGAGAAATTAGTTTAAGAGGGGACAAAAAGATATAACAAAGATGACGATGTTAAATGCAATCAAAGCATTGACACAGTTGACAGAAAGACAGTCAGGGAAACCAGCGGAAGAAGTCACGCCGTGGCGGTGGCACCGGAGCCATGTAGCTGTAGTGGTGACGGTACTGCCACCGTGGATGGGGTCCATTGTCCCTGTGGGGTCTGCTGGGGACAGGTCATGCAGGTCGTCTTTGTTTGGACCAAAACAGGTGGTGAAGATGATGACCCAGGTTCCCAGCAAAGACAAAAGAAAGAATATCTATACTTATATGTGTTCGGGGAAAAGTAATCTAGTTAAATCAATGTATTATTGAAAAAAAGTGTTATTTGTCTTTTCCCTAAAGTACTATAATGATGCGAATGTTGGTGAGCTCTGGAAATAAGAAATGAAAATTATTGTGCATAAATTATTGCAAAATGGATTCTGATTCTGTTGTGGATACGTCTAGCGATAATGATGAATATACTCTCCTTGATAAAAAGGGACGAACGGAAATCGCTCCTTGAAATGTAATTGGACACGTTTAGTGATGATGTGAAGAGATAAAAACATTCTTTTCTGGATAAAATGGGACAAAAGGGAATCGTCCCTTTATCTGTTTTAATTGTATTCTTGATTCTTTGAAAAGGGGTTCCATGTGGAAATTCTTTCCTTCAATGTAAACAATCATGGTGTTAATCAAAGAAAATTTTCTGTTGTAATGCATCCACTGTATTCAAAGTTAGTAGATA
This sequence comes from Conus canariensis, assembly GCA_033310375.1. NCBI lineage: Eukaryota > Metazoa > Mollusca > Gastropoda > Neogastropoda > Conidae > Conus > Conus canariensis. The sequence continues at coordinate 31,864,724 of CM065724.1, forward strand.
TTATTATGGGTATTTTCCTCCCAAATTCCAGTAAAATTATATTATGTTTAGAGTGACTGCTAGTGACAAACAAGAACGATAAATATGTAGGAAGTAGGCTAGATAATCAAGGTAGCTATCAGTTCCCCAGGAGAGATGAAGCCCCCGTGTCCGACCTGGAACTGACTGCCATCCGGATGTAGGGTGCAGCTCATGCCCAGCCGCCGTCTCTGGCCCGTGTGGGTGTAGAGAGGCTGATGGAGTGGTCAGTAGACATCGTGTGTGCACTGCCAAAATGGGGAGTTTGTATTATACTCCCTGTTTGGCTAGTATACTTACCATGTCAGACCATAGCATTCACGGCAGTTAGTCAGCTCTGTCAGGCCGAAGATTTTGTGTGGCTAATGCAGTAATAAGACAGTCACGTGACGCCCACCCTACTTCCGCCGAAGGAAGAAGCCGGTGTAAACTTCCTGTACCTCATTCGTCGAGGCCTACACGCCAGGTAACCCCAAGGACCTTGGCGCTAGTGGGGAAGGTAGGGCAGGCATTAGAGTCTGACATGGTAAGTATACTAGCCAAACAGGGAGTATAATACAAACTCCCCATTTTGGCGTCATATACTGTACCATGTCAGACCATAGCAGAATTTATCGCAAAAGGAGGAGGGCGAGTGCCCTAGTGGTTCTTGGGGTTAACCGATATGGCTGCATTAGCTGCCACAAAGGATATCCCTTCAGAACCATCAGCCCTGGTCATGCGGATGTCCCTTAAATAAAAGTTTATAAAGGGATTCTCCGAACGCCAGTAGGCTGCTTCCAGGAGATGGCGCAGGGGAACAGAGTGCTGGAAAGCTGCAGAAGCGGCCAGTGCTCTGACCTCATGGGCCCGGGGGGACAAAGATGGGGAGAGCCTTGGACGCCTGGGCATAGGCCGATTTGACCGTCTTGGACAGCCACCTAGAGATAGTGCCAGCTGAGATGTCTTTCTTATTCTTGGGGTTGATGGAAATAAAGAGACGTCTCTGAGAAGCGCGCCTGGGGCGTGAACGTTCCCAGTAGTGTCTTAGACACCTGGAAGGGCACAGAGCCATGTCACCACCGCTCTCTCCACCTAGGATATCCGCCAATGGGCGGATGGCGAGGTAGGGGGAGGGACTACCGGGTTCCTGGTTTTTAGCGAGGAATTCGGGAAGGAACTTAAGGGAGACAGAGCCGTCCCTGTGGAAGGCAATGTCTCTGGGGTCCCCGCTGAGAGCGTGGATCTCGCTTCGCCTCCTGGCCGAGGCCAAGGCGAGGAGAAAGGTGGTCTTCATAGAAAGAAGGTCGAAGGGGAGGGAGGAGATAGGCTCGAAAGGTGGTTTCCTGAGAACGTCAAGTACAGTGAAAAGATCCCAAAGGGGAACGCACCTTGGGGATCGGGCCTCATGAAGGGCCACTCCTCTAGAGATCTCTCTGAGAAGGAAGTCATTCTCAAAGGACGGTCCACCCAGTTGGCGGATGGTCGTGCAGATGGTCGACCTGTAGCCCCGTATGGAGCTGGCTGATAGCTTAAGGTGGGACAGAATATTTCCTATCTGGATATTTGAGGGGCGATTGTGTGGAACAGAGTTGTCTTTGCACCATGAGACCCATTTCCTCCATCTGTAATCGTAAAGGGACTCAGTGCCAGCTCTGCGAGAAGCCATTGCTAGGTCTCGGAGGTCCTGAGAGGCCCCGGCGTCGGAGAGGATGTTAAGGACGGACTGGAACCTGTCCGCTTGGGAGGTGGGGTTAGATGCTCGCACTCTGGCTGGCACAAAAGCCAGGCATGGAGGCGAAGCGTCTGGGGATTGGAGTGGGGGCGACCCGAGTGGGGTTGCCTGAGCATGTCCCACCGGGCGTTCAACTGGAGAGGGGGAACGTGAGTGAGGGACTTGAGGTCCGGAAACCAGGACTGAGTGGGCCACCATGGGGCTATGAGGATGAGCCTGGGTCCCTCGAGTCTCGCCTTCCTGATCACCTTGTGGAGGATCGGGAAGGGGGAAAGGCGTAAGCTATGAGGCCGGACCAGGGGAGGGAGAGGGCATCGATCACGTACGCCCAAGGGTCCAGGACGGGAGACACATACACTGGCAGACGATGATTGAATCGGGTGGCGAACAGGTCGATCATGGGTGTGAACCAATGTTCCCACACCGAGGTTAGTGTATGACTGCTGAGGGCCCATTCCATGTGGAGGACGGACCCAGAGCGGCTGAGAGTGTCTGCCAGGATGTTGTGCATCCCTGCTATGTGTCTCGCGCGAAGGGTGATTCCTTGCATGTGAAACCAGCGGAGGAGGGCCTCTGTCCGGAGGGAGAGACTGATGGAGCGTGCCCCCCCCCCCCCCTTGTTGATGTAACAGGCTACCGAGGTGTTGTCCGTGAGAAGGAGAACAAATCGGTGTGAGACCAGTGTCTGGAAGTGGGGGAGGGCTAGCCTGACCGCCTCCAGTTCCAGGATGTTGATGTGAAGACGGGCAGTCAATGGGTCCCACACCCCCGAGGCGTGACTGCTCTCCAAATGGGCCCCTCAGCCCGAGTTGGAGGCGTCTGTGTAAAGTTCTAGGGCCTGGGATGGGAGGGAGATGGGAACTCCAGGGCTCAGGGTGGAGGGGCTGAGCCACTCCTCCATGGCCCAAAAGAACCAAGGCCCGAGGGGAATGGTCTGGTCCCAGCGGTCGGCGGTCTGCGACCAACGACGGCGGAACTCCCTTTGAAGCTGTCGCTTGGGGACCCTGCCTAGGGAATGAGAGGCGACAGGGACTCCATCATCCCCAGAAGGGAGGACAGTGTCCTTGCCGACGTGAGGGGAGAGAGGCGGAGGTGGGAGATGAGGTTCATCAGGCGGGTGGACCTCTCCGGGGTCGGGGAGACTAGCATGGAGGTGGTGTCGAAACTCATGCCCAGGAAGGAGAATCTGTGACTGGGCGAGAGCTCGAATTTGTCGGGGTTGGTGATGAACCCTAGTGAGGAGCAAAGGTGCAGAAGTTTGGATGTGTGGGCTTGACACAGGACCTGAGTGGGAGCCAAGACGAGCCAGTCGTCGAGGTAAACCAAGAGGCGAATGTCCTCCTGTCTGGCAAGGGCGGCCATCTCCTTGACTACCTTCGTGAAAAGGAAGGGAGCCAGGGAGAGTCCGAAGGGGAGCGCCTTGAACTGAAATACCCGTCCCCGCCAGACGAACCGAAGGTATCATCTGTGGGAAGGATGAATGAGGATCTGAAAATAAGCGTCCTTCAGATCTATAGAAGTGGCCCAGTCCAGATGGTGGATGGAATCTCTGATCTGGGCTGGGTCTCCATCTTGAATTTGGTTAGTCTGAGGAACTTGTTGAGTGGGGAAAGGTCGAGGATGGGCCTCCAGCCCCCCAAGGACTTGGGAACCACAAAAAGGTGAGAGTAAAACCCGGGGTTGGGGTGGGGTATATGGGTGATGGCGTCTTTCTGAAGAAGTTCCTCGACTTCCAGGTGAAGGGCCTCCACCTGGGCTGGGGGGGGGGGGGATCGCCGGGGGAAGGAGGAGGAGAGGATAGCAGGGGGGGGGGGGGGGGCGATCGTGTGCCCAGGGCAGACGGAACCCCTCTTGTAACACTGACACTATCCAGGGGTTGAGTCCCATACGCCGCCACTGGTGGGCATGTCGGGACAGACTGCCTGCCAAAGGGGCCGAGGGGCTGGGGAGGGGCAAGAAGTCTGCCAGTTCTCGCTCCTCCGAAGGTGAGTCTGCTAGTCACCTCCGAGGCCGGGCCTGTTGGCCGAACCGAAAATTCTGATGGGGGGTTTTCGGTTTCGACCTAGGCGCGGCGGAAGAAGGGCATCTGGCGGGCCTTGAGGTGTGAGAGGGGGCCTGTTTGGGGTAGGGCTGGGGTCTGGGGGCCGGACAGGAGTAGGGTCCAGGAGGCCGATGCTGGCGAGGATGATGCTGGGGAGGGGGCTTGGCCGCAAAAGACGCAGCCTGTTTGCGTTCCTCGACTGCATGAGTGATGACAGCAGTGGAATAGTCGCTGAAGAGCAACTGTTCCTGACCCAGGATGCACCATAAGGCCACCTTGAGCACTGGGGAGAGATTGGCCTGAGATAACACAGCATCTCTCACTGCCAACAGGCAGTTAAAGTGACTCCTGGCTGTGCTGTCCGCCGCAGCCCAAAGGTGATGCGAAATCTTGTTGACAAGGAAACGCATCAGGGGGTCGCCGAAAAGGCTAGGATCTGCCTCAGAGTCGTCGGGGTCCGAAGACACAGAGGCAGTGCCGCCCTCCTTTGCCCAGAGCTCCTCCACTTGCTGCAGGAACATGTCAATGAATGCATGTCCCGCTGTGGTGTGGAGAATGCCAGTCCTGGCAATTCTATCCCACTCCATCAAGTTCTTGATGGGAATAGGGGCGGATGTGGGAGGGGCGAGGTTGGGCGTGAGCCTGAGGTTGGCAGAGGAAATGGCAATGTCCCTGGTGGCCGGATTGGCAGAGAAGAGGGAAAAGACATGGGGGCCATGACGCGGGTCCTTGAGGAAAACTCCTACCGGAGCCGCGTTAGGGGCTCACAAGAAGTCAATCCCCGGTGGGGGAATGGCATGTGCACCCCTGGCGAAAGATGCCGGTCTGTCCCACAAGGGAGTGAGGGTCTGGGGGCGACTATCCTTGGCCGTGATCGCTGGGCAGGGGGGGGGGGGGGGGCCCAGTGAAACGGCTAAAGGAGAAGATGTTGTCAGAGGGAGGGGATTCCCTCATAACAAGATCTGGACGCCAGCTCTCCAGGATGGAAAGGTCACCAGACTGGGGGAGGGAGTCCTCGACCCCGTCCTCGAGTTGTGGGTCAGAGTAATCCTGAAGGGGATGATCAGATCCACCTTCGGAGGGCCAGGGCAGGGGTGCATGGGAGTCCCGCCCTCGAGGGGTAGTGGGGGAAAACGAGGACGGGTCCCTGGTGGCTCCATACTCGGTGGGCAGACTGGGGGATCGCCGATCGGACAGCGCCCGAGAGGAAGGGGGCCCCAGGTCAATCCAGCTCTGGGAGGCCGGATGCCACATGTGACCGGAGGAGGAGTCAGGAAGGGTGTCAGCCCTAAGCCACTGATTCCTCTCGGGGGAATAGAGCCACCAGTCCCCGGGGAGTACGATGGGCTGTGGCGGCCCTGGGGCAGAGTCTCCCCAGGGACCCGGGTAACCTTGGGCACCAAGGGGAGGGTAGCGAGAAGGCGAGCTGTCTTGCACCTGCCCCAGGGAGAGCACTGCCTCCTGCATCTCCCGGGTGTGGTCCGTGCCGGCCCCCTGCATGGCAGGGTGGCCGGTGGGTGGTGCGGTAGCCGAGCCTCCTGGCCATGTGGAAGCGGACTGGGATGGCTGCGGCGATGGGTCCACCTCAGAGGACGAAGGGTTACCCCTGGTCCCACTGGTCGATCCTCCCCCCGGAGGAACGGGACCGCGGACGTTGCCCAACAGGGGAGCGAAAGAAGTCCGCTCCCCAACGTCCTGTACCCCTAGGGGAAAGTTCAACGGTCGATCGGGGTGGTTCGACCGTCGGGGGTGAGGGCGCAGATCCGACCTGGTCGATGCCTGCGTCCCTGACCCGGGGTTGTGGTCAGTGGGGGGGTCACACCAAAGACTGCCCACAGCCCCTCCACCGGAGTGATGACGCTCCTCATGTCCGGGTAGTGGCTGAACCCGGACACGGTTGGGGAGAGCGTGATTCGACTGTGTGGCGTTAGTGGGGGGGGGGGGGGGGGGGGTAGCTAGCGTCACGAGTCTCATTTGATCGGGTGACGGGCGGTGATTCCGGCCGCGAGTCGTCACCCGTGCTGGACCGGGTCTCGGCAAGGGTCCCCAGGGGCCGATGATCGCCGGACGCAGCATGATAGGCGAGAGTCTCCTTGTGCGATGGAAGTTGAGCAGGCGATTTGGCCGAAGAACGGGAAGATTTTGAACGGGCAGGTCCTTTCATGGGGGCCTTGCCTTTGGATTTAGATTTAGAGGCAGAATCGAAAGAAAAACAGTCGGCAATGACGGCCGATTGCGAGTTCGATTCGGCCAATTGCCTGTTCGACTTCGATCGCAACGATCGTGTGTCCGCCGATCGGGAAGAGGAGGAATCGTAACGATGGTCGCGCGTCCCCTGCGCGGAACCCTCCTCCACACCGACCGTACGCTCATAGGTGTGAGCGGTTTGTCCCCTGGAATCGACACTCGGGTCCTCCGGGGCAGAGAGCGACTCGCGAACAAAGGAGCGGCTCGACCCGTTAGTATCCTTCACCATGTTGGGCACTGGTGGCGAGACAAACACGGAAAACACGATCGCAAAGGGGAGACAAAGAGGTGGATCGAGGGATAGGAAGAGCTCGACCAACCTCAGGAGGGGCACTGGTAGTGCTGGAAGTGCGCAGAAGTCGCGCTGTACGGGCGAAGCAGTTCGATCGTATGTGTGCCGGTATGGCCGGTCGAAACAAAATGGCGGAACGACCGGCGAAAGGAATGGAAACTGAGTGAACGACGAGGAAGGTCGTCGAATGGGAATCCGAATGGAAGGAGAAGTGAAATGGGACTCGCAGACAAATAGCCGTAAGGCTAATTAAAGCGAGGAGATGGGAACCGGAGTGTAGCTCGGAATTCCGAATTGCGAGATGCACGGAAAGCAAGTCGCGAATGCCGAGAACAAGGCACGAACGCGAGAAGCGTGGGTAATAAAATCAATAAAACCAATAAAACACGCCAAACCAAAGCCTCACCGGCAAGGGTACAAGGGTTCAGCGCGCAAGCCACAACAAAACAAGCAAGGAGCAAACACAAGGCTATCTTAACACAACGGCAAAGAAAGAAAGGCGAGACAGAGCACAAGACTTATCTTGCTTGGACGGCAGGCCGAGAGAGAATGAAGGTACAGGAAGTTTACACCGGCTTCTTCCTTCGGCGGAAGTAGGGTGGGCGTCACGTGACTGTCTTATTACTGCATTAGCCACACAAAATCTTCGGCCTGACAGAGATGACTAACTGCCGTGAATGCTATGGTCTGACATGGTATAGTATATGACGCCAAACAAGTGTGGGGTGCAGCACGAGCCCAGCCGCTGTTTCCGCCCCGTGGGGATGTGGAGAGGCTGTCCGTGTGGTCAGCAACGAGCTGGCAAGTGAAAGAACTTCAGAGTTCGTCGGGACGACAACTTGTGTTTCTGCGGTTATGTGGGAGTCCCTGGAAGGACTCCACAAACTGCTTCCGTGAGCGGCTTCGTTCTACGTCGGAACGACGTTCAGCGAACCTCTTCTGTTGTGTGGGAGTCCCTGGAAGGACTCCACAAACTGCTTCCTTGAGCGACTTCTGGACTGTGTGAACTATGTGTGAAGACTGTGTGACTTGGGCCAGATGCGGCCAAGAGCATAAACTGTTTGTGGTGACACTGCTGTGGATACCAGCGTAGTCTGCGCAGGAAAATGTATATTTGATAATTATGTCAGTAGTCACTATATGTCAATAGTATTGCTGCGCGCCCTCGATGATAGTGGCGAGAATATATTGATATATTACATATTGTCTGCTTTTGTTTATTATGTATTATGCACTTGTTTTGATTTGATGGTTCAGGCAGCAAAAGAAAAAAAAACTTAACTTGTTGCCTGACTATCTATCTTCGTGTGGTGTGGGTCTGTGTAGAGAAAAGACGTACATGCACCCAGACTTCTTTAGGTGAGAGTCAGACAGAACAACACGCACCGCACACAATCTGTAACAGAGTGTTTTTTTGCTTCCTGTCTGAAAAAGTTTCAATCAAACCATTTTTGACTCAATTTTTTCTGTCATATTGTTACTGTCACTTTTCCTTTTGTGTGGACATTGGGGATATTTGTTATATGTTTTACGTATTGGATCTACCTTCCGAACAGTGACCAAAACGTTTGTCTGTAACGAGATCCCATCACATAGAAAACAACAATATTGAAACCGCTGTTTATGAAACTGGATAATTCACTAATCGACACACACAAGTGAAAGAAATTATGATTTCGTCGTCCTGGGTTGATTTCTGGGAACACGGAAACCATGAAACGAGTCAAAGCAGTTGGAAAAACACAGAAAACGAAAAGTACGGAAATGCCAATTAACATCTTTGTCAGAGTTATTTCCCCTTTAAGTGATAGAGACTGAGGTTTCAGCACGCCATGTCACAATCTGACGAAGTTTTACAGCAGTAATCATTGTTGCTACAATTACCACTGTAAACACCCCAATAGGCAATCCAACACCAATCAATGCGCCATACAGGAAGTCATTAAGCTCTCTGTTTTCTTCGTAAAAATCAGTCCGCACAGGTACTGTTCTTTTTGCACCTGAAACTGGGTCATACACACATGCATTGCGATATCGGAGTCCAACTGCAAAGAAAAACAGCCCTATGACGAGGAAATAATCAGCAACAATGATAGCAACCATCGTTCTCGTGCGCATAAAAATCTGGTATTTGTGGGGGAGAAGACACATTTCATCTCTCGCGGGCAAGTGGCGGACGAACGGGGAAACATAGGTGAATCAGCAAAAACTGGTTTATAGTTGGCATGAAAAAAAGCCGGTAATGGGACCATAAGTTTGCCTGTAGCAAACTTAAGGTAGAGTTTTTCCCCATTCAAATTTAGGATTAAATTTTTCTCAGTAAGGCCAGAGAAAGAGACACAAGTTGACCCCGGTCTGAAGACCTTGTTGAAAAACCACCATATTGGCGTTACCGGCCCCCAATCGAAAAGGAAAAGCCATATTTGTTTTTGATTTGAAACCCCAAATTTCCACATCTCGCTGACAATATTTTTGGGATTGTCCCCAAGGGACATATCCCCGTTGGATACCCTTTCAATGCATCCTTTTGGGGGAAAAATTTTTTTGGGTAACCCCGTACCCGGTCTGCGGACAAAAGTGTCGTGGGGTGTGGTTCGGTAATTTTACGATGGTGAATGTTTTAAAATTGTTATCCCCCCGTGATTCGCAGGCCTCTGTTGGAAACCAAGGGCACGTTCATGAAAGCCAAAAAGAACATAGCAGACAAATTTGTTTTGGTAGTTTTGAAAGGGCAACATCATAACAGCACAAAGTCAAAAGTTTAAGTCTTTTCTGTTTCGGCTAAGTAAAAAAGTTTTTCTGTAAAACATCTTTGCAGGGGGCTGAAAGGGGAAAAAAACTTCTGAATCACAGGTAAGGCAGCTGGGGAGAGATTGGCCTGAGATAACACAGCATCTCTCACTGCCAACAGGCAGTAAAGTGACTCCTGGCAGTGCTGTCCGCCGCAGCCCAAAGGTGATGCGAAATATTGTTGACAAAGGAAACGCATCAGGGGGTCGACGATACAGGCTTGGGATCTGCATCAGAGTCGTCGGGGTCCGACGACACAGAGGCCAGTTGCCGCCCCTCCTTTGACCAGAGCTCCTCACTTGCTGCAGGAACATGTCCAAATGGAATGCAGGTCACGATGTGGTTTGTGGAGAATGAAGTTCATGGGCTAATTCTACTCCCACTCCTATCAAGTTCTTGATGGGGAATAGGGCGGATGTGGGACTGGAACGGTTGGGCCGTTGAGCCAGACGGTTTGGCCTGAGGAAATGTGCAAATGGTCCCTGCGTGGCAGGATTGGACAGAGAAGAGGGAAAAAGACATGGGGGCCTTGAAGCGGGCGTCCTTGAGGAAAACTCCTCCCGGCACTAAGACCAGACATTAGGGCTCACAAGAATCAATCCGGGTGGCTGGGATGGGAATGGCAAATGTGCACCCCTGGCCGAAAAGATGCAGTGTCTGTTCCCACAAGGGAGTGTGGGGTCCTGGGGGGGGCGACTATCCTTGGCGTGATCACGCTGGGAATGGGGGGGGGGACAACAGTGAAACGGCCTAAAGGAGAAGATGTTGTCAGAGGGAGGGGATTCCATACATAACAAGATCTCGGACCGCCAGCTCTCCAGGATGGGAAAGGTTCACCAGAATGGGGGGAGGGGAGTCTCGACCCCATCCTCAGTTTGTGGGTAAGAGTAAACCTGAAGGGGATGAATCAGGATTCCACATTCGGAGGGCCAGGGGACAGGGTGCATGGGAGTCCCGCCCTCGAGGGGTAGTGGGGGGGGGGGAAACGAGGAAGGGTCCCTGGTGGCTCCATACTCAGGCCGTGTGGCAGAGGACTGGGGGATCGCCCGAGCGGCCAACAGCGCCCGAGGAGGAAGGGGGCCCCAGTTCAATCCAGCTCTGGGAGGACGGATGCCACATCGTGACCGGTAGGAGGACAGTCAGGAAGGGTCGTCAGCCTAAGCCCACTGATCCCTCTTCGGTGGGGAATAAGAGCCACCAGTCCACCGGGGAGTCGATGGCTGTGGCGGCCCTGGGGCAGCGTCTCCACACGGGACCCGGGTAACTCTTGGGCACCAAAGGGGAGCGGTAGCGAGGAGAAGCCGCGAGCTGTCTTGAAACCTGACCCCAGGGAGAGCACTGCCCTCCTGCATCTCCGGGTGTGGTCCGTTGAACGGCCACCCTGCATGGGCAGGGGTGGACGGTGGGTTGGTGCGGTAAGACGAGCCTCCTGGCCATGTGGAAGCGGATGGATGGATGCGGCGATGGGTCCACCATCAGAGGACGAAGGGTTACCCACTGGTTCCCACTGGTCGGCATCCTACCACCGGTGGAACGGCGAATACCGCGGGACGGTTGCCCAACAGGGGAGCGGAAAGAAGTTCCGCTCCCACAAACAGCTCCTGTACCCATAGGGGAAAGTTAACGGCGATACGGGGTGGTTCGGTCCAGTCGGGGGTGATGGGCGCAGATCCGACCTGGTACGATGCCGCGTCCCCTGACCACGGGTTTGTGGTCAGTGGAGGGGGTGGTCTACAACCACAAGACTGACCACAGCAACTCACAACGGACGTGGATGACGCTCTCATGTCCGGGTATTGATGAAACCGGGACACGGTTGGGGAGGCGTGTTGTTCGACTGTGTGGCGTTAGTGGGGGGGGGGGGGGGGGGGGGGGTCAGGGTGGGGTAGCTAGCGTTCACGAGTCTCATTTGATCGGAGTGACGGGCGGTGATTCCAGGCAGCGAGTCGTCCACCGTGCTGGACGGGGTATCTGCTAGGGTCCCCAGGGGCCGTGGATCCGCCGGAACGCAGCTTGATAGCGGAGAGATTCTCTGTGCGATGGGTGTAAGTTGAGCAGGCGATTTGGCCGAAGAACGGGAAGATTTTTTGAAAACGGGCAGGGCCTTTCATGGGGGCCTTGCCTTTGGATTTAGATTTAGAGGCAGAATCGAAAGAAAAACAGTCGGCAATGGACGGCCGATTGCGAGTTCGATTCGGCCAATTTGCCTGTTCGACTTATGATCGCAACGATCGTTTGTGTCCGCCGATCGGGAAGCACACTGTAGCATCTCTCGCAGCAATGATTGCGGACAGAACGGAGAAACATAGGTGAATCCCAGCGAAAACTTGGATATAGTTGGCATGCAAAAGCCGGGTAATGGACCATAAGTTTCGCCTGTAGCAAACTTACGGTAGAGTCTTTCCCCACATTGCTAGGAATTAGGGAATATTAAGTTCATTTCATCAGCTAAGGCAGAGCAAAGAGACACAATTGACCCCGGTCCTGAAGACCTATGCTTGTAAAACACCTCCATATTGATGACGTTACCTGGCCCTCCAATCAGAAACAGGATCGCCATCATTGTGTTTTTTGATTTGAGCTCCAAACCCAAAATTTCCACATCTCGAACTGACAATATATTGGGATTGTCCCAAGGGTACATACTTCCCTCGAGTTGGATACACATTTCAATGCAATCCATTTTTGGGGTAGACGTTGTTTTGTGGTACACCATTACCCGAGTCTGCTGGAGCAATGTGTCTGTAGCGGTTGGTCATCGGTAATCACTGACTGAGCTGAGTGTTTAACAGATGTATCACCCACGTGAATTCCGCATGCGCCGTAACTGGGTGAGAAACAGGTCCGTTTTGCATGAAGCCTACAGGAACCATTAGCTAGAAAACAACTTTGTTGTGGTATTGTCGTAGAAGACAACATCATACACAGCACAAAGTCAGAAGTTGAAGTCTTGTCTGTTTCTGGCTAATGTAAAACAAGTTAATCTGATATCAAATCATCTTGCTAGGTGAGACTGAAAGAAGAAAACTTCTGAATCACAAGTGTAAGGGCAGAGAGGAAGGTTTTTCAGTTCCTCTGTAATTTTGCTCATGTAGTATGTGACTAAGTTGTTCATTAATCTTATGTAAATTTGTAAATAAAAAGAAAATTATCACAGGAGGAACTGTGAAAAGTGATACTAAATCCATATATATATAAATATATATATATAGTATATCGTTGCTTGTGAAAAATAATTTCCTCCCCATAATTAGGTGGGGAATAAGAGCCACCAGTCCACCGGGGAGTCGATGGCTGTGGCGGCCCTGGGGCAGCGTCTCCACACGGGACCCGGGTAACTCTTGGGCACCAAAGGGGAGCGGTAGCGAGGAGAAGCCGCGAGCTGTCTTGAAACCTGACCCCAGGGAGAGCACTGCCCTCCTGCATCTCCGGGTGTGGTCCGTTGAACGGCCACCCTGCATGGGCAGGGGTGGACGGTGGGTTGGTGCGGTAAGACGAGCCTCCTGGCCATGTGGAAGCGGATGGATGGATGCGGCGATGGGTCCACCATCAGAGGACGAAGGGTTACCCACTGGTTCCCACTGGTCGGCATCCTACCACCGGTGGAACGGCGAATACCGCGGGACGGTTGCCCAACAGGGGAGCGGAAAGAAGTTCCGCTCCCACAAACAGCTCCTGTACCCATAGGGGAAAGTTAACGGCGATACGGGGTGGTTCGGTCCAGTCGGGGGTGATGGGCGCAGATCCGACCTGGTACGATGCCGCGTCCCCTGACCACGGGTTTGTGGTCAGTGGAGGGGGTGGTCTACAACCACAAGACTGACCACAGCAACTCACAACGGACGTGGATGACGCTCTCATGTCCGGGTATTGATGAAACCGGGACACGGTTGGGGAGGCGTGTTGTTCGACTGTGTGGCGTTAGTGGGGGGGGGGGGGGGGGGGGGGGTCAGGGTGGGGTAGCTAGCGTTCACGAGTCTCATTTGATCGGAGTGACGGGCGGTGATTCCAGGCAGCGAGTCGTCCACCGTGCTGGACGGGGTATCTGCTAGGGTCCCCAGGGGCCGTGGATCCGCCGGAACGCAGCTTGATAGCGGAGAGATTCTCTGTGCGATGGGTGTAAGTTGAGCAGGCGATTTGGCCGAAGAACGGGAAGATTTTTTGAAAACGGGCAGGGCCTTTCATGGGGGCCTTGCCTTTGGATTTAGATTTAGAGGCAGAATCGAAAGAAAAACAGTCGGCAATGGACGGCCGATTGCGAGTTCGATTCGGCCAATTTGCCTGTTCGACTTATGATCGCAACGATCGTTTGTGTCCGCCGATCGGGAGAGGAGAATCGTAACGCACTTGGTCGCAGCGATACCCTGCGCGGGAAAACCCTCCCTCCACACCGAACCGTTACGCTCATAGGTGTGAGCGGTTTGTCCACTGGAATCAGACACTCAGGGGTCCTCCGGGGCAGAGAGCGACTCGCGAACAAAGGAGCGGCTCGACCCGTTAGTATCCTTTCACCCAATTGTTCGGGGCACTGGTTGAGAGACAAACACTGGAAAAACACGATCGCACAAGGGATGACAAAGAGGTGGATCGAGGATAGGAACGAGCTCGGGGACCAACCTCAGGAGGGGGCATGGGAGTGCTGGAAGTGCCGCAGATGTCGCCGGCTGTTACGGGGCGACCGTAGCAGTTCGATCGTATGACGTGCCGGTATGGCCGGTTCGAAACAAAATGGCGGAAACGCGGCGAAGAATGGAAATCTGAGTTGTGAACGACGAGGAAGGTTCAGTCGATTGGGAATCACGAATGGAAGGGAGACATGTGTACTGGGACTCGCAGACAATACGCGTAAGGCTAATTAAAGCGAGGAGGGAGATGGGAAACCGGAGTGTAGTCGAATCCGGAAATGCGAGATGCACGGAAAGCAAGTCGCGAATGCCGACGGAACAAAGGCACGAACGCGAGGTAGGTGGGTAATAAAATCAATAAAACCAATAAAATACACGCCAAAAACCACAAAGCGCTTCACCGGCAAGGGTACAAGGGTTCAGCGCGCAGCTCAACAACAAGCAAGGCAGCAAACACAAGGATTTCTTAACACAACGGCAAAAGAAAGAAAGGCGAGACAGAGGGCACATGGAACCTTATCTTGCTTGGGACGGCAGGCCGAGACGAGAATGAAGGTAAATGAAGTTTTACACCGGCTTAGTCATTCGGCGGACCGTAGGGGGGGGCGTCACGTGACTGTCTTATTATTACAGGGCCAAAATTTAGCCACACAAAATCTTCGGCTGACAGATGATGGACTAACTGCCGGATATGCATTTGGTATGACATGGTATACGTAATGCGCACAAGAAAGTGTGGGGTTGCAGAAAGTGACAAAGCACCAGACTTGTTTCAGCCAGTGGGGATGGGGAGAGGCTGCTCCGTAGTGGTCCAGCAACGAGCTGGCAAGTGGAAAAGAACTTCAGAGTACGTCGGGACGACCAACTTGTGTTCGGCACGGGTATGTGGGAGTCCCCTGGAAGGACTCCAACAAACTAGATTCCTGTGAGCGGCTTCGTTCTACGTCGGAACGACCGTTCAGCGAACCTATTCTGTTGTGTGGGTGTCCATGGAAGGACTCCACAAACTGCTTCCTGTGAGCGACTTATGGGAATCGTCGTGAACTTTGTGTGAAGGACTGTGTGACTTGGGCCAGATGACGGCCAAGAGCAGAAACTGTTTGTGTGACACTGTGTGGATACCAGCGTAGTCGGCACGCAGGAAAACTGTATACTTTTGATAATTATGTCAGTAGTCACTATATGTCAATAGTATTGCTCGCGCCCTCGGATGATAGTGGCGAGAATAATTGATATATTACAATATTGCTATACTTTTGTTTACTTATGTATTTTGCACTTGTTTTGATTTGATGGGTTCAGGCAGCAAAAGAAAAAAAAACTTAACTTGTTGCCCTGACTAGCTCATATCTTCGTGTGGTGTGGGGTATGTGTCCAGAGAAAAAGACGTTACATGCACCCAGACTTCTTTAGGTGAGAGTCAGACAGAACAACACGCAACTGCCACACAAATCGGTAAACAAGAGTGTTTATTTGATTCATGTCTGAAAAAGTTTCCAATCAAACTCCATTTTTGACTAAATTTTTTCTGTCATATTGTTACTTCACCTTTTACTTTTGTGTGGACATTGGGCGATATTTGTTATATGTTTTTTACGTAGGATCTACCTACGAAACAGTGACACAAACGTTCTGTCTGTAACGAGATCCCATCACATAGAACAACAATATTGAAACCGGCTGTTTATGAAACTCGGATAACTTCACCATCAATCGACACCACAATGTGAAAGAAATGTTGATTTCGTCGTCCTGGGTGATTCCTGGGATCACGGAAACATGAACAAAGAGGTCTAAGCAGTTTGGAAAACACACAGAAAACGAAAAGTACGGAAATGCCCTATAAACATCTTTGTCAGAGGTTTTTCTGCAGGGATAGCAGACTGAGGGTTTAAGCACGCCATGTCCCAATCTGACGAAGTTTTACCCTGCAGTACATCATTGTTGCTACAAATTTACCACTGTAAACCACCAACATAGGCATTCACAACACAAATCAATGGCATACAGAAATGTTCATTAAGCTCTCTGTTTTCTTCGTAAAATCAGTCAGCACAGGTACTGTTCTTTTGTGAACCTGAAACTGGGTCTTTCACTCATGCATTGCGATATCGGAGTCCAATGCAAGAAAAACAGCCCAATGACGAGGAAATATTACAGCAACAATGATTGCAATCCTTCGTTCTCGTGCGCATCAAAGTGCTTGGTATTTGTGTGGGAACACGAAGACACAGTAACATCATTCGCAGGCAATGATTGTTTTTTTTTACGGACAGATCGGAGGATACATAGGTGATATCAGCGAAAACTAGGATCTAGTTGGCATTGCATAAGCCTCGGTAACTGGGACCACCATACAGTTCAGCCTGTAGCAAAATGAAGGTAGAGTCTTTCCCCATTGCTAATGAGTAGGAAATATCAAGTTCATTTCATCAGCCTAAGGCGAGAGCACAAAGAGACACAACGTTGGACCCAGGTCCTGAAGAACTTGCTTGTAAACACCTACCATATAGATGGACGTTACACTGGCCCACCAATCAGACAACAGATCGCACATCATGCTGTTTTTGAGTTGAGCTCCAAAATTCCCCACATCTCGACTGACCAATATTCTGGGATAGTCGAGCGTGCCCCCCCCCCCCCCCCTTGATGATGTTACCAGGGCTATACCGAGGTGTTGTCCTGAGAAGGAGAACAAATCGTGTGAAACCAGTGTCTGGAAAGTGGGGAGGGACAAGCCTGACCCGCCTCCAGTATTCCTAGATGTTGATGTGAAGAACGGATGCAGTCAATGGTCACCACACCCCCGAGGTCGTGACGCGCTCCAAATGGGCCCCTCAGACCCGATTGGAGGCGTCCTGTGTGTTAAAAGTTCTAGGGCCTGGGATGCGGAGGAGATGGGAAACTCCTGGGCTCAGGGGGGAGGGCTGAGCCACTCCTCCATGTCCCAAAAGGAACCAAGGCCCGAGGAGAAATGGTCTGGTCTCCTAGCGGTCGGCGGTCCGGCGACCAACGACGGAGCGGAACTCCCTTTGAAAGCTGTCGCTTGGGGACCCTGCTAGGGAAAAGAGAGTGCGTACAGGGACTCCATCATCCCAGAAGTGGAGGACAGTGTCCTTGCCGACGTGAGGGAGAGGGCGGAGGTGGGAGATGAGTTCATCAGGCGGGGGACCTCTCCGGGTCGGGGAGACATAGACATGATGAGTAAGGTGGTAGGGTCGAAACTCATGCCCAGAAGGAGAAATCTGTGACTGGAGCGAGATGCTCGAAATTTGTCTCGGGAGAGTTGGATGATATGACCCCTAAGAGAGGAGCACAGGTGCAGAAGTTTGGATGTTGTGGGCTTTGACACAGGACCTGAAGTGAGCCAAGACGAGCCAGTCGTCGAGGTAAACCAAGAGGCGAATGTCCTCCTGTCTAGGCAAGGCGGGCCATCCTCCTTGACTACCATCGAGAAGAAGAAGGGAGCCAGAGGAGAGGTCCGAAGGGAGAGCGCCATTTGAACTGAAATCCCCGTCCCCGCCAGACAACCAGTAAGGTATCAACTGTGGGAATGATAAATGAGGGAGATCTTGACAAAAAAAGCGTCCCCATCAGATCTATAAAAGTGGCCCAGTCCAGATTGAGGTGTATGAGGAATCTCTGATCTGGGCTGGGTCTCCATCTAGAATTTGGATTCCAGAGGAACTTGTTGGAATGGGAAAGGTCGAGGATGGGCCTCCACGCCCCCCAAGGCGACATGGGAACCACAAAAGGAATAGAGTAAAAACCCGGGGGTTGTGGGTGCGTGTATATGATAGGATGGCGTCTTTCTGAAGAAGTTCCTCGACTTCCAGAGCGTGAAAGGGCCTCCACCTGGCTGGGGGGGGGGGGGATCGCCGGGGGAAGGAGGAGGAGAGGATATGCAGGGGGGGGAGGGGGGGGGAGGGGGGGGAGGGGGGCGATCGTGCGTGCCCAGGTGCAACCGGAAACCACTCTGGTAACACTGACACAATTCCAGGGGTGTGAGTCCCCTACGCCGCCACTAGCGTGGGCATAGTCGCGTTGTACAGACTGCCTGCCAAAGGGGGCCGAGGGTGGCTGGGGCGGGGCAAGAAGACTGCCAGTTCTCGCTCCTCCGAAGGTGAGATCTGCGTAGTCACCGTCCGAGGCCGGGCCTGTTGCCGAACCGAAAAATCTGATGGGGGGTTTTCGGTTTCGATCCATAGGCGCTGGCGGAAGACGGGCATCTGGCTGTGCTTGAGAGTTGTGAGAGGGGGCCTGTTTGGGGGTTAAGGGCCTGAGTGTCTGGGGGCCGGACAGGTAGTAGGGTCCCCAGGATGGCCAGATGCTGGCGAGGATGAATGCTGGGGAGGCGGGGCATTCCGCACAAGACCGCATGCCAGCGTTTGGCGTTCCACGCCGCATGAGTGATGACAGCAGTGTGAATAGTCGCTGAAGAATCAACTAGTTCCAGACCCAGGAATGCACCAAAAGAGGAGCCACCTTGAGCACTGAGGGGCGGAGCATTGCGGCCTGAGATAACACAAGCATCTCTCACTGCCAACCAGAGGCGCAGTTAAATTGACTCCTGGCTGTGCTGTATTTTTATATCCCCTCGCCGCAGCCCCAAGTAGTGAGTAATGCGAATCTATGGAAGCCAAGGAAACGCATCAAGGGGGTACGCTCAGACGAAAAAGGGCGCAAGGAATCTGCTCCAGAGTCGTCGGGTTCCGAAGACACAGAGAGGAGCATTGCCGCCCTCCTTTGCCCAGACGCTCCTCCACTTGCTGCAGGAACATGTCAATGAATGCATGTCCCGCTGTGTTGTGGAGAATGCCAGTCCTGGCAATTCTATCCCACTCCATCAAGTATTCCTGTGATGGGAATAGGGGCGGCATGTGAGGAGGGTCGAAGAGTTGAGGCGTGAGCCTGTCGATGGCCAGAGAAAGGCAAATGATCCCTGTGGCCGGATTGGCAGAGAAGAATGGAAAAAGACATGGGCCATGACGCGGTCCTTGAGAGAAAACTCCTACCTGAATCCTGCCTTAGGGGCACACAAGAAGTCAATTCGTGACCCGGTGGGGGAATGGCATGAGCACTCCCATGCGAAAAGGTATTCCGGAACTGTCCCACCAGGAGGAGTGGAGGGTCCTGGGACGACTAACCTTGGAGAGCCGTGATACGTGCTGGAGCAGGGGGTTGGTGTGGGTCCCAGTGAAACTAGCAAAAATGGCGAAGATGTTGTCAGAGTGGAGGGGGGAGGTCCATCATACCGACGTACAACCTGGTAACTCCCCTCTCCAGGATGGAAAGGCTCAGCCAGACCTGGGAGAGGGTTAGTGATATCCTCAGAACCTCCCTCCTCGATGTGGTTCAGAGTAATCCTGAGGGGATGATCAGATCCACCTTCGGAGGGCCAGAGGCATGTGTGCATGGAGTCCCGCCCTACGAGGGGTAGTCGGGGACAACGAGGACGGGTCCCCTGGTGGCCTCCAAACTCGGTGTGGCAAGACTGGGGAATTTGCCGATCGGACAGCGCCCGAGAGTGAATGGGGCCCCAGGTCAATCCAGCTCTGTGGAGGAGCCGAGAGATGCCACAGGGATCCGAGGAAGAGGAGTCGGAAGGGTGGAATCAGCCCCTACGCCCACTGGACATATCCTCTCGGGTGGAATAGAGCCACCAGTCCACGGAGGAGAGTAACGAGTGGGCTGTGGCCTGACCTGAGAGCAGAGGTCATCTCCCAGGGACCCGGGTAAACCTTGGGCCACCAAGGGGAAGGCGGTCAAGCGTAGAAGCGAGCTGTCTATGCACCAGCCCCAGGAGAGCACGCCTCCCTGCAACTCCCGGTTGTGGTCCGTGCCGGGGCCCCCTGCATGGCAGGGTTGAGTAGCCGAGTGGGTGGTGCGGTAAGCCGCGCTCCTGCCTGTGGAAAGCGGACTCAGGATGGCTGCGTGCGATGGGTCCACCTCAGAGGAACGAAGGGTAACCCCCTATGGTCCCACTGAGGTGATCCTCCCCCCGGTGAGGAAACGGGCCCCCTGCGGGACGTTGCCCAACAGGGGAGCGAAAGAAGTCCCTCCCCAACGTCCTGTACCCCTAGTAGTGAAAGTTACAACGGTACGAGATACGAGGATGGTTCGACCGTCGGGGGTGAGGGCGCAGAATCCGACCCTGTCGAGATTGGCTTGCGGCCCAGTGACCCGGGGTTCGTGGTCAGTGTGGCGTAGGGGGTCACTAGGCCAACGACTGCCCACAGCCCCACCACCGCAGGTGAAGACGCTCCACCATGTCCGGGTAGTGGCTGAACCCCGGACACGTTGGGGAGAGCGTGATAAATCGACTGTGTATGAGGCGTTAATGTGATGGGGGTGTGGGGGGGGGGGGGGAGGGGGGGGGGGGGGGGGGGAGTGTGGGAGGGAGGGGGGGGAGGGGGGGGTAGCTACGCGTCACGAGTCCCTCGATTTGAATTTCGTGGATGACTGGCTTGTGAATACCGGCCGCGAGTCGGTCCACCCCGATAGCTATGGGACCGAGTTGTCTCAGTGGCAAAGGGTCCCCAGGGCCGAGATAACGCCGGAACGCAGCATGCATAGGCTGAGAGATACTCCTTGTGCGATGTACTGAAGTGTGAGCAGGACGGCGATTGAGCCGAAGAACTGGAAGATTTTAGAACGGGCAGGTCCTTTCATGGGGCCCTTGCTTGGAATGGTAGATTTAGAGGCAAATCGAAAGAAAACAAGTCGGCAAGTGTACGGCAGATTGCGAGTTTCCGAATTCGGCCAATTGCCTGTCGATCTTCGAATCGGCAACGATCGTGTGTCCGCCGATCGGGAAGAGGAGGAATCGTAACGAAGGTCGCGCGTCCCCTGGCGCGGAACCCTCCTCCACACCGACCTGTTAACGCTCATAGTGTGTGAGCGGTTTGTACCCCTGGAATCGACACTCGGGTCCTCCGGGTGCATGAGTCGACTCGCGAACAAAGGGACGGCTCGACCCGTTATGTAAACCTTCACCATGTTTGGGCACTGGTGCGAACAAACACGGGAATAACATCGATCGCAAAGTGGGAAGACAAAGAGAGTGGATCGAGGGAAAGGAAGAGCTCGACCAACCTTCAGGAGAGGGCCACTGTGTAGTGCTTTGACTGTGCGCAGTGAAGTCGCGCTGAGTAACGGGCGAAGCAGTTTCGATCGTTGTAAGTTGTGCCGGTATGGCCGGTCGAAACACAAAGGCGGAACTGACCGGCGAAAGGAAGGAAACCTGAGTCTGAAACGACCGAGGAATGTCCGTCGATAGGGAATTCCGAAATTTGGTGAAGGAGAAGTGAAATGGGACTCGCGACAAATAGCCGTAAGGGCTAATTAAAGCGAGGAGAAGGGAACCGGAGTGTATCACGATTCCGAATTAATGCGAGATAGCACGGAAAGCAAGTCGCGAATGCCGAAACAAGGGCACGAACGCGAGAAGCGTGTGGTAATAAAATCATAAAACCAGCATAAAAACAACGCCCAAACCAAAGCCTCACAACGGCAAGGGTACAAGGGTTTTCAGCGCGAGCAAGCCACAACAAAACACGCAAGGACAAACACAGAGCTATCTAACACAACGGCAAAGAGAAAGAAAGAGCGAGACAGAGCACAAGACTATCCTTGCTTGAGACGGGCAGGCCGTGAGAGAGAATGAAGGTAACAGGAAAGTTTACAACCGGCTTCTTCCTTCGGCGGAAGTAGGGTGGGGCGTCACGTGAGAAACTGACTTATTACTGCGAGCATAAGCCCCACAAAATCTTCGCCAGACAGCGATGACTATAACTAGCCGTGAAAAGCAATGGTCTACATGAATATTATCTGGACCGGCCAAACCCGATGAAAGGGGAGCAAGCTACGAGCCAGCCGCTGATTCCGCACGCCGTGTGTGATGTGGCGAGGCTGTCCGTGTGGTCAGCAACGAGCGAGCAAGTGAAAGAACTATCAAAGTTCGTCGGGACGACAACTTGAGTATCTGCGGTTGATAAGTGGGAGTCTCCTGGGAAGTACTCCACAAACTGCTATCCGTGAGCGGCTTGTTCGTATCTACGGTCGGACGACGTTTCAAGCGAACCTCTTCCTATTGTGTTGGGGATCCCTGGAAGGACTCCACAAACAGCTTCCTGTTGAAGCGAGACATCTGACTGTTTGAACAAATGAGTAGAAGACAGTGTGACTTGGGCCAGATGCGAGCAGAGCATAAACTGTTTGTGGTGACACTGCTTGTGGATACCAGCGTAGACTGCGCAGGAAAGAATGTAAAATTGATAAATTATGTTCGATAGTCACTATATGTACAATAGAATTTGCTGCGCGCCACTCGATATAGTGGCTCGAGAATAGTATTTATGAAATGATACATATTTGTCTGCTTTAGTTTAATTCAGTATATTATCACTAGTATTTGATTAGATGGTATCAGGCAAGCAAAGAAAAAAAAACTTAACTTGGTTGCTGACTATCTATCTTCACGTGTGGTGTAGGGTCTGTGTAGAGACAAGACGTACATGGCACCCAGACTTCTTTAGGTGAGAGTCAGACAGTAACAACACGCACCGCACCCAAATCTGTAGCAGAGTGAATCTTTGAGCTTCCTGTCCGAAAAAAGTTTCAATCAAAGAAACCACTTTATTTGACTCCAATTTTTCAGATCATATTGTATACTGTCCACTTTATCCTTTTGTGTGGACAATGTGGAAATTAGTTATATGTTTTAACGAGTATATGGAAACTACTTCCGAACAGTGACCAAAACGATTAGTCCTGTAACGAGATCCCCATCACATACAAACACAATAATGTGTAAACCGCATGCTTTATTGAAACTGGATAATTCACTAATCACACACACAAAGTACAGAATAGCAATTATTGAGATTTCGTCGTCCCTCTGGTATGATTTCAGGGAACACGGAAACCATGAGAAACTAGTCAAAGCCGTTGGAAAAACACAGAAAAAACGAAAAGTACGGAACTGCAATATAATACATCTTAGTCAGTAGTTATTTCCCATGCAGTGATAGAGACTGAGGTATCAAGCAACCCATGTCACAATCTGACGACAAAGTTTTACAGCATAATCATTGTGCACAAATTACCACTGTAAACACCTCCAATAGGCAAAATCCAACACCAATCCATGCGTCCATACAGCGAAGTCATTAAGCTCACTGGTTTTTCTTCGTAAAAATCAGTCCCCGCACAGGTACTGTTCCTTTTTGCACCAGAAACTGGTTCTCAAAACACACAAGCATGCGATAAATCGTAGTCCAACTGCAAAGAAAAACAGCCCTATGACGAGAATAAACAGCAACAAATGATAGCAACCATCGTACTCGTGCGCTATCAAAGATCTGGGTATTAGGTGGTGGACCAAGCACACAGAAACATCTCTCGCAGGCAATGCTTGCGGGACAGAACGGAGGAAACATAGTGAACCCAGCGAAAACTCGATAAAGGAATTGGCAAATGCAAAAGCCTGGTAAGGTGCGGAACCATAAAGAGATTCGCCTGTAGCAAACTGATAGGTAGAGTCTATACCCCAACTGCTAAATGATTAGATATCAAGTTACATTTCAAACAGCTAAGGCCAAGCAAAGAGACACAAGATGACCCGGTCCATGAAGACCATGCCAGTAAAACACCACCATATTGATGATGACGTATACCACCAAAGCATTAGCCCACCAATTCAGAAACAGGATAGCCATCATTGAGTATTTGATTTTGAGCTCACCAAATTTTCCACATCTCGACTGACAATATTACTGGGATAGATGAGCGTGCCCCCCCCCCCCCCTTGTTGATGTAACAGGCTACCGAGGTGTTGTCCGTGAGAAGGAGAACAAATCGGTGTGAGACCAGTGTCTGGAAGTGGGGGAGGGCTAGCCTGACCGCCTCCAGTTCCAGGATGTTGATGTGAAGACGGGCAGTCAATGGGTCCCACACCCCCGAGGCGTGACTGCTCTCCAAATGGGCCCCTCAGCCCGAGTTGGAGGCGTCTGTGTAAAGTTCTAGGGCCTGGGATGGGAGGGAGATGGGAACTCCAGGGCTCAGGGTGGAGGGGCTGAGCCACTCCTCCATGGCCCAAAAGAACCAAGGCCCGAGGGGAATGGTCTGGTCCCAGCGGTCGGCGGTCTGCGACCAACGACGGCGGAACTCCCTTTGAAGCTGTCGCTTGGGGACCCTGCCTAGGGGAATGAGAGGCGACAGGGACTCCATCATCCCCAGAAGGGAGGACAGTGTCCTTGCCGACGTGAGGGGAGAGAGGCGGAGGTGGGAGATGAGGTTCATCAGGCGGGTGGACCTCTCCGGGGTCGGGGAGACTAGCATGGAGGTGGTGTCGAAACTCATGCCCAGGAAGGAGAATCTGTGACTGGGCGAGAGCTCGAATTTGTCGGGGTTGGTGATGAACCCTAGTGAGGAGCAAAGGTGCAGAAGTTTGGATGTGTGGGCTTGACACAGGACCTGAGTGGGAGCCAAGACGAGCCAGTCGTCGAGGTAAACCAAGAGGCGAATGTCCTCCTGTCTGGCAAGGGCGGCCATCTCCTTGACTACCTTCGTGAAAAGGAAGGGAGCCAGGGAGAGTCCGAAGGGGAGCGCCTTGAACTGAAATACCCGTCCCCGCCAGACGAACCGAAGGTATCATCTGTGGGAAGGATGAATGAGGATCTGAAAATAAGCGTCCTTCAGATCTATAGAAGTGGCCCAGTCCAGATGGTGGATGGAATCTCTGATCTGGGCTGGGTCTCCATCTTGAATTTGGTTAGTCTGAGGAACTTGTTGAGTGGGGAAAGGTCGAGGATGGGCCTCCAGCCCCCCAAGGACTTGGGAACCACAAAAAGGTGAGAGTAAAACCCGGGGTTGGGGTGGGGTATATGGGTGATGGCGTCTTTCTGAAGAAGTTCCTCGACTTCCAGGTGAAGGGCCTCCACCTGGGCTGGGGGGGGGGGGGATCGCCGGGGGAAGGAGGAGGAGAGGATAGCAGGGGGGGGGGGGGGGGCGATCGTGTGCCCAGGGCAGACGGAACCCCTCTTGTAACACTGACACTATCCAGGGGTTGAGTCCCATACGCCGCCACTGGTGGGCATGTCGGGACAGACTGCCTGCCAAAGGGGCCGAGGGGCTGGGGAGGGGCAAGAAGTCTGCCAGTTCTCGCTCCTCCGAAGGTGAGTCTGCTAGTCACCTCCGAGGCCGGGCCTGTTGGCCGAACCGAAAATTCTGATGGGGGGTTTTCGGTTTCGACCTAGGCGCGGCGGAAGAAGGGCATCTGGCGGGCCTTGAGGTGTGAGAGGGGGCCTGTTTGGGGTAGGGCTGGGTCTGGGGGCCGGACAGGAGTAGGGTCCAGGAGGCCGATGCTGGCGAGGATGATGCTGGGGAGGGGGCTTGGCCGCAAAAGACGCAGCCTGTTTGCGTTCCTCGACTGCATGAGTGATGACAGCAGTGGAATAGTCGCTGAAGAGCAACTGTTCCTGACCCAGGATGCACCATAAGGCCACCTTGAGCACTGGGGAGAGATTGGCCTGAGATAACACAGCATCTCTCACTGCCAACAGGCAGTTAAAGTGACTCCTGGCTGTGCTGTCCGCCGCAGCCCAAAGGTGATGCGAAATCTTGTTGACAAGGAAACGCATCAGGGGGTCGCCGAAAAGGCTAGGATCTGCCTCAGAGTCGTCGGGGTCCGAAGACACAGAGGCAGTGCCGCCCTCCTTTGCCCAGAGCTCCTCCACTTGCTGCAGGAACATGTCAATGAATGCATGTCCCGCTGTGGTGTGGAGAATGCCAGTCCTGGCAATTCTATCCCACTCCATCAAGTTCTTGATGGGAATAGGGGCGGATGTGGGAGGGGCGAGGTTGGGCGTGAGCCTGAGGTTGGCAGAGGAAATGGCAATGTCCCTGGTGGCCGGATTGGCAGAGAAGAGGGAAAAGACATGGGGGCCATGACGCGGGTCCTTGAGGAAAACTCCTACCGGAGCCGCGTTAGGGGCTCACAAGAAGTCAATCCCCGGTGGGGGAATGGCATGTGCACCCCTGGCGAAAGATGCCGGTCTGTCCCACAAGGGAGTGAGGGTCTGGGGGCGACTATCCTTGGCCGTGATCGCTGGGCAGGGGGGGGGGGGGGCCCAGTGAAACGGCTAAAGGAGAAGATGTTGTCAGAGGGAGGGGATTCCCTCATAACAAGATCTGGACGCCAGCTCTCCAGGATGGAAAGGTCACCAGACTGGGGGAGGGAGTCCTCGACCCCGTCCTCGAGTTGTGGGTCAGAGTAATCCTGAAGGGGATGATCAGATCCACCTTCGGAGGGCCAGGGCAGGGGTGCATGGGAGTCCCGCCCTCGAGGGGTAGTGGGGGAAAACGAGGACGGGTCCCTGGTGGCTCCATACTCGGTGGGCAGACTGGGGGATCGCCGATCGGACAGCGCCCGAGAGGAAGGGGGCCCCAGGTCAATCCAGCTCTGGGAGGCCGGATGCCACATGTGACCGGAGGAGGAGTCAGGAAGGGTGTCAGCCCTAAGCCACTGATTCCTCTCGGGGGAATAGAGCCACCAGTCCCCGGGGAGTATGATGGGCTGTGGCGGCCCTGGGGCAGAGTCTCCCCAGGGACCCGGGTAACCTTGGGCACCAAGGGGAGGGTAGCGAGAAGGCGAGCTGTCTTGCACCTGCCCCAGGGAGAGCACTGCCTCCTGCATCTCCCGGGTGTGGTCCGTGCCGGCCCCCTGCATGGCAGGGTGGCCGGTGGGTGGTGCGGTAGCCGAGCCTCCTGGCCATGTGGAAGCGGACTGGGATGGCTGCGGTGATGGGTCCACCTCAGAGGACGAAGGGTTACCCCTGGTCCCACTGGTCGATCCTCCCCCCGGAGGAACGGGACCGCGGACGTTGCCCAACAGGGGAGCGAAAGAAGTCCGCTCCCCAACGTCCTGTACCCCTAGGGGAAAGTTCAACGGTCGATCGGGGTGGTTCGACCGTCGGGGGTGAGGGCGCAGATCCGACCTGGTCGATGCCTGCGTCCCTGACCCGGGGTTGTGGTCAGTGGGGGGGTCACACCAAAGACTGCCCACAGCCCCTCCACCGGAGTGATGACGCTCCTCATGTCCGGGTAGTGGCTGAACCCGGACACGGTTGGGGAGAGCGTGATTCGACTGTGTGGCGTTAGTGGGGGGGGGGGGGGGGGGGGGTAGCTAGCGTCACGAGTCTCATTTGATCGGGTGACGGGCGGTGATTCCGGCCGCGAGTCGTCACCCGTGCTGGACCGGGTCTCGGCAAGGGTCCCCAGGGGCCGATGATCGCCGGACGCAGCATGATAGGCGAGAGTCTCCTTGTGCGATGGAAGTTGAGCAGGCGATTTGGCCGAAGAACGGGAAGATTTTGAACGGGCAGGTCCTTTCATGGGGGCCTTGCCTTTGGATTTAGATTTAGAGGCAGAATCGAAAGAAAAACAGTCGGCAATGACGGCCGATTGCGAGTTCGATTCGGCCAATTGCCTGTTCGACTTCGATCGCAACGATCGTGTGTCCGCCGATCGGGAAGAGGAGGAATCGTAACGATGGTCGCGCGTCCCCTGCGCGGAACCCTCCTCCACACCGACCGTACGCTCATAGGTGTGAGCGGTTTGTCCCCTGGAATCGACACTCGGGTCCTCCGGGGCAGAGAGCGACTCGCGAACAAAGGAGCGGCTCGACCCGTTAGTATCCTTCACCATGTTGGGCACTGGTGGCGAGACAAACACGGAAAACACGATCGCAAAGGGGAGACAAAGAGGTGGATCGAGGGATAGGAAGAGCTCGACCAACCTCAGGAGGGGCACTGGTAGTGCTGGAAGTGCGCAGAAGTCGCGCTGTACGGGCGAAGCAGTTCGATCGTATGTGTGCCGGTATGGCCGGTCGAAACAAAATGGCGGAACGACCGGCGAAAGGAATGGAAACTGAGTGAACGACGAGGAAGGTCGTCGAATGGGAATCCGAATGGAAGGAGAAGTGAAATGGGACTCGCAGACAAATAGCCGTAAGGCTAATTAAAGCGAGGAGATGGGAACCGGAGTGTAGCTCGGAATTCCGAATTGCGAGATGCACGGAAAGCAAGTCGCGAATGCCGAGAACAAGGCACGAACGCGAGAAGCGTGGGTAATAAAATCAATAAAACCAATAAAACACGCCAAACCAAAGCCTCACCGGCAAGGGTACAAGGGTTCAGCGCGCAAGCCACAACAAAACAAGCAAGGAGCAAACACAAGGCTATCTTAACACAACGGCAAAGAAAGAAAGGCGAGACAGAGCACAAGACTTATCTTGCTTGGACGGCAGGCCGAGAGAGAATGAAGGTACAGGAAGTTTACACCGGCTTCTTCCTTCGGCGGAAGTAGGGTGGGCGTCACGTGACTGTCTTATTACTGCATTAGCCACACAAAATCTTCGGCCTGACAGAGATGACTAACTGCCGTGAATGCTATGGTCTGACATGGTATAGTATATGACGCCAAACAAGTGTGGGGTGCAGCACGAGCCCAGCCGCTGTTTCCGCCCCGTGGGGATGTGGAGAGGCTGTCCGTGTGGTCAGCAACGAGCTGGCAAGTGAAAGAACTTCAGAGTTCGTCGGGACGACAACTTGTGTTTCTGCGGTTATGTGGGAGTCCCTGGAAGGACTCCACAAACTGCTTCCGTGAGCGGCTTCGTTCTACGTCGGAACGACGTTCAGCGAACCTCTTCTGTTGTGTGGGAGTCCCTGGAAGGACTCCACAAACTGCTTCCTTGAGCGACTTCTGGACTGTGTGAACTATGTGTGAAGACTGTGTGACTTGGGCCAGATGCGGCCAAGAGCATAAACTGTTTGTGGTGACACTGCTGTGGATACCAGCGTAGTCTGCGCAGGAAAATGTATATTTGATAATTATGTCAGTAGTCACTATATGTCAATAGTATTGCTGCGCGCCCTCGATGATAGTGGCGAGAATATATTGATATATTACATATTGTCTGCTTTTGTTTATTATGTATTATGCACTTGTTTTGATTTGATGGTTCAGGCAGCAAAAGAAAAAAAAAACTTAACTTGTTGCCTGACTATCTATCTTCGTGTGGTGTGGGTCTGTGTAGAGAAAAGACGTACATGCACCCAGACTTCTTTAGGTGAGAGTCAGACAGAACAACACGCACCGCACACAATCTGTAACAGAGTGTTTCTTTGCTTCCTGTCTGAAAAAGTTTCAATCAAACCATTTTTGACTCAATTTTTTCTGTCATATTGTTACTGTCACTTTTCCTTTTGTGTGGACATTGGGGATATTTGTTATATGTTTTACGTATTGGATCTACTTTCCGAACAGTGACCAAAACGTTTGTCTGTAACGAGATCCCATCACATAGAAAACAGCAATATTGAAACCGCTGTTTATGAAACTGGATAATTCACTAATCGACACACACAAGTGAAAGAAATTATGATTTCGTCGTCCTGGGTTGATTTCTGGGAACACGGAAACCATGAAACGAGTCAAAGCAGTTGGAAAAACACAGAAAACGAAAAGTACGGAAATGCCAATTAACATCTTTGTCAGAGTTATTTCCCTTGAAGTGATAGAGACTGAGGTTTCAGCACGCCATGTCACAATCTGACGAAGTTTCATAGCAGTAATCATTGTTGCTACAATTACCACTGTAAACACCCCAATAGGCAATCCAACACCAATCAATGCGCCATACAGGAAATCATTAAGCTCTCTGTTTTCTTCGTAAAAATCAGTCCGCACAGGTACTGTTCTTTTTGCACCTGAAACTGGGTCATACACACATGCATTGCGATATCGGAGTCCAACTGCAAAGAAAAACAGCCCTATGACGAGGAAATAATCAGCAACAATGATAGCAACCATCGTTCTCGTGCGCATCAAAGTCTGGTATTTGTGTGGACGAAGCACACAGTAGCATCTCTCGCAGGCAATGATTGCGGACAGAACGGAGGAAACATAGGTGAATCCAGCGAAAACTTGGATATAGTTGGCATGCAAAAGCCGGGTAATGGGACCATAAGTTTCGCCTGTAGCAAACTTAAGGTAGAGTCTTTCCCCATTGCTAATGATTAGGAATATTAAGTTCATTTCATCAGCTAAGGCCAGAGCAAAGAGACACAAGTTGACCCGGTCCTGAAGACCTTGCTTGTAAAACACCACCATATTGATGACGTTACCTGGCCCACCAATCAGAAACAGGATCGCCATCATTGTGTTTTTGATTTGAGCTCCCAAAATTTCCACATCTCGACTGACAATATTATTGGGATTGTCCCAAGGTACATACTCCTCGTTGGATACCATTTCAATGCATCCATTTTGGGGTAACTTGTTTTGTGGTACACCAGTACCCGAGTCTGCTGGAGCAAATGTGTCTGTGCGGGTGTGGTCATCGGTAATCACTGACTGAGCTGAAGTGTTTAACATGATGTATCACCCACGTGATTCCGCAGCGCCGTCTGTGTGAGAAACCAGGTCACTGTTTCATGAAAGCCTACAGGACCATAGCAGACAACTTTGTTGTGGTAGTTGTCGTAAAGACAACATCATACACAGCACAAAGTCAGAAGTTGAAGTCTTGTCTGTTCTGGCTAATGTAAAACAAGTTAATCTGATATCAAATCATCTTTGCTAGGTGGCTGAAAGAAGAAAACTTCTGGAATCACAGTGTAAGGCAGAGAGGGAAGGTTTTCAGTTCCTCTGTATTTTGCTCATGTAGTATGTGACTATAGTTGTTCATTAATCTTATGTAGAATTTGTAAATAAAAAGAAAATTATCACAGGAGGAACTGTGAAAAGTGATACTAAATCCATATATATATATTATATATAATATATATATATATATATATCGTTGCTTGTGAAAAATAATTTCTCCCCCATAATTAACATATACTCAGAGGCATAAAAAACGCGAAAAAATTGAGACAGTGCACGATTGTTCACATTGTGAACAGGACGTAAGCAATGTCGCTGTCACGTGCAACATTAGCAGTACGTGGTGTCTTGGCCGGTTGTAACCTCGTAACAGTGGGTGAATGTTGCCGGGTCAGCGTTTTTGGCACGAGGAGTGCATTGCCATGTGGACTACCTACGCCACGTGCATCAATGAGAATTGCAACTCAGTGTGGCCCCGATTGTGGGGCTATAAATTTCCAAACCCCAAAAAGTTCAAATTATCCCTTCCAGCGGCGCCAACATAATGCCGAGACTTTCTCGTCAAGATTGTTGCATAGCAATGGGGCAACTGCAGGCCGGGGTTCCAATGAGGCAGGTCGCTATCGCATTCGGAGTCCACATTTCCACCGTCTATCGCCTTCTGGACCGCTTTCAAGCAAGAAACACCACTGATGACAGCCCGAGGAGCGGCAGACCGAGGGTCACCACAGCAGCCCAAGACCGCCATCTTCTGCGTCAGCATCGACGGGAGCCTTACCAAACCGCTGCCAACACAGCCAGGAACACCGTCAGCAACCATGGCAGGCCAATCAGCAGCAGGACCGTGCGTCGCCGACTGAACACAGTTGGTCTCCAATGCAGGCGTCCAGCCCGGCGACCTATCCTGACACTCCAGCATCGCCAGAACCGTATGCAGTGGGCACAGATCCACGTGCATTGGCGCCATCGGGACTGGGGCCGAGTCCTCTTCAGTGATGAAAGCCGGTTCTGCGTCGACCCAGGCGATGGCTGCATCCGGATCTGGAGAAGAGCGGGGGAACACTTCACGGATGCCATCACCGAAAGGGACCCATGGGGTGGTGAAAGCATCATGATCTGGGGGGCTATCGGCATGAATCGCCGTATTGGGCCAGTCATCTTCCAGAATGTGGGTCCAGGACGTGGTTACGGGGTCACTGCTGTTCATTACATCGACCAAGTCCTGAGGCCCCACATCCTGCCGCATTTCCAGCGGCATCCACAGAACCTGTTTCAGCAGGACAACGCAAGGCCGCACACTGCCCGTGCTACGCAGAACTTCCTGAGGCAGAACAACATCAATCTCCTGCCTCACGCAGCCCGTTCTCCCGACCTTATCCCAATAGAGCATTTCTGGGATGCCCTTCAGAGGCAGTTGAACCAGCTCAACCCCAGACCCCAGACAGCAGCTCAGCTTGCTGTCGCTGTGGGCCAGGTGTGGTGGCAAGTCCCCCAGAGGCAGACCAACACTCTAGTGCGCTCGATGTACCGCAGGTGCACAGCTGTGATCAATGCTCGAGGTGGTCACACCAGATACTGACATTCTGCTGTTAACACAGGGTCAAGGTCAAGTTCATGTGACCTTATTTCTACCAGAATGAACTTTGAAAGGACACTTTTGCGGTGTTTGATTGCTTTTTCTCGCTTTCTATTACCAGTTCAAAGGAATCGTTGGCCAAATTACATCCAAATTTCTATACAGTTTGTTTTCGCGTTTTTTATGCCTCTGAGTATAGATTACTCTCTTCCGAATTAATAAAATCATAATGGTTTGGCACACATTATTATTGAAAACATTAACAGATAATGTTCGTAAAATGTTTAATACACTAACTCTGTCTTTTTCATACCTATATCACACCTTTCTCCCAACTCTGTGCCCAACTTTACTTTCACTGTAAATCTTTGCCAGGTCATGTTTCTTAAACATGGTGTAATTGCTGGCACGCACTTGTTTCCCCGCATCACACATTTGCTCAATATCCATACACACACTAACGAAAAAAAAAAAAGAAGAGAGAGAGAGAGAGGAGAGAGAGAAGAATCACACACACACACACACACACACACACACACACACACACACACACACACACCACACACATACACACACAGACAAACATGTGCGCGCACAGAGAGAAACAACCAACAACAACAAAAAAACGACAAGCAGATCGTGGACAAAACAAAAAAAAAAAAAAAGAGAGAGAGAGAGAGAGAAAGAGAGGGAGGGACCACGCACACACACACACACACACACACACACACACACACACACACACACACACACACACACACACACACACAGAGAGAGAGAGAGAGAGAGAGAGAGAGAGAGAGAGAGAGAGAGAGAGACGTACGTGCGTGCAGCGAGAGAGAAAACAACAAACAAACAAACAAAACAAAACAGCACACACGCACGCACACGCACACACACACACACACACACACACACACACACACACACACACACACACACACACACACACGCACGCACGGACACACACACACACACACACACACACACACACACACACACACACACACACTCACATATACACACATACACATGCTTGTGTTTGTGTGCCCACCCATAAGTGTAAGCATGTGTTTGTGTCTGCATGTATGTGTAATTGGGTGGGCTTCTGTGTGTGTGAGTGTGTTCAGTTTCTTCAGTTTAATGTCCTTCCACTAAAAGTGATATCAGACGATGTGTTGAAGTATATGGAATGTGCGTATTAACTGTGTGGTTGTTTCTTGAAAATGTGTTGTATGAATAAACATTTCTTATGATATGAGTTGAGATTGGAGATGGCCAGATACATGGACAGTGTTGAGAAAGAGTAGTCATTCAAAATCTTGGACACAGATGACGGACTGGATCCGTCAGATAAACTACAAACGCCCGACCTACGATATAATTCCCTTGCTCTTGGACAGTTGATTAATAGATGTCCTACTCCGAGTGTTTCTCCACACATACATCTAATGTTTTTACAGAACTTTGTACGAAGGGAATTTAACCGCATTCTGTGCAGCAAACTTCTAATCTCTCTAGACAGAGAAGCAAGATGATTGTTTGACGAGGCTTTCGAGTTGATTGTGCCACCAAATTTAACACAACTCTGATAATACTGAATATCCGAGTTCATTATCAAGTTTCTGAAGCTTTCACCCGATATTTAGAAGAATATTGCATTCTGTTAAATCCAAAGGAATATTAACGGGAATTGAACCCTCAACATTTCGAGCTGCCTTTCTTGCAGCCTGATCGACTTACTGAAATGCCTCAATGAGAGGGGACCCAGCAAAAACTGATGTGCCTTTATCGGATAAAAGATGTATAACATGATTTATTTCTGTTATTATCTCCAAACGGATTTTTTAATTTGAAGACCGGATTGCTTCAAGAGCAGATCTAGAATCAGCACATAGTAGTACGTGACTGACATTCAGATGGAAATAAACAATATAATTTAAGGACATTAGGATGGCGGCTAGCTCGGCACTGAAAATCGAACAATTTCTGTCAAGATGGTACATTTTCTCCACGTTTAAGTCAGGTATTACAAAAGCTGCCCCTGTCCTACTGTCTTCTAGCACTGAGCCGTCTGTGAAAATGTTTAGGTGGTTCTGGTACTGATTTTCCAGGTGTAAGCATACGGAATTTTTTAGTATGTTGGGTGAATCGTTTTTTTTTTTGACAAATCTGAATGAATCGTATCAAAGGAGGCCTTCGTTTGTTCCCATCTTGGTACTGGTGAAAAGGATGGTTTAACAGCGATTTCATTTCGATTTATGTTGGAATCTCTGATAAGGTGAGAAGTATACGAGTGATGTTGTAGATTGTATTCCTCTAGCTTGTTTTCCAAAATCTTTTACAGAATTTAAACAAACTTCTTTTGCACAGAAATTTTTCTGTGTAAAACTCTTCAGAACGAACTTCGACGCAGCTACTTTTCGAACCTCGCTGAGAGGTAGCACTCCAATCTCATTGTATGTTCCTAAGTTGGATGTATGTATGGGAACACCAAGAGCGAGTTTGTAAGCCTTGCAATCAATGCTCTGCAATTTATTTAACAGATGCTGTGGTGCGCTGAAAAATACTTCCTGAGCATAGGTTAACCTAGATCGCACAAGAGCGGTTGATAGAGGTATTAGAGTCGAAGCATCTTGGCCCCATGGTTGCTTGTTTATAATCTTGAGAAAGTTTAAACTTTTCCGTGCTTTATTTAATATGTGGTCAATATGCTGGTTCCATGACAGTTTAGAACTTAAGATTATACCTAGGAATTTTACAGATTTAACATATTTTATTTCAATGCCATCTAAAGTAAAAACTGGGAGCTTTTCTGGGTCATACCCAGAATTGAAAAGCATTATATGTGTTTTTTCTAATGAAAGTGCGAACCCGTTTTCTTGTAAAAACATGTTTGCGAAAAACAGCAGCATGAACAGTTTGTCAGCAAAAAATAGATCATATTGGGAACAAGAGGATAAGCATTATATAAGTGGTAGTAAAGACCCTGGAAAAACCACTACCTAAACGCTCCAATAACACTACAAGAAGTTCAAGAATGTCTTAGTAAATTAGGCAGCAAGAAAACTTCAGTCGGCCTAGATGGTATTTCGAATGAAATGCTACGCCACCTACCAGCAAACGCTGTGCAGTTTCTCCATTTATTTTTTTCAAAAATGTTGGAATGATGGTAAAATACCTCAGTTATGGAAACATTCCATTATCGTTCCTATATATAAACATGGAAAACCTCGCACTGATATAAACAGTTACCGTCCAATCGCCTTAACATCCCATACCTGTAAATTAATGGATCGAATCGTACTAAATAGATTATATTATTACTGTAATAAGCATGATGTCATACCGATTAACCAAGCTGGATTTCAAACTGGCAGATCCACAGTAGAACACCTAGTCAAACTTACAACTCAAGTGAAACAACAATTTGCAAGACGAAAGAACATACTAGCTACATTCTTTGACGTAAGAAAAGCTTATGATCAAGTATGGCATAGTAGACTATTATACAAATTAAAAACTGTTGGAATTAACGGTAACATGTATAATCATGTTCAAGAATTCTTAGAAAATAGATCAATTCAAACAAGAATAGAACATACGTATTCAAATCCGAGAACATTGCAAATGGGACTGCCACAAGGTTCAGTAATATCTCCTATCTTATTCAATATTTTAATGGCAGATTTACCGAAAGGCTTATCGAAAGGCACAGAGTTAGCTCAATTTGCGGATGATATGTGTTTATGGATGAGAGTAACCATGAAACGAATAACCCCTTCGAGGTCGCTGAACTACATAAAAGCTTTATACCAGCGAGAACTCAATAAAATAAATGTGTGTGTGCGTGTGTGTGTGTGTGTGTGTGTGTGTGTGTGTGTGTGTGTGTGTGTGTGTGTGTGTGTGTGTGTGTGTGTGTGTGTGGCACACGCGCCAGCTCGCGCACCATTGTGCGTCTATGTGCATGGACATGTTTGTGTGTGATCTGTGGGCTTGTGTCAGCATTCTCCCTCATGTACGCATGTGTGCGTGTGTGCATAGATATATGTGTATGCCTCTGTATATGGGCAAACATACATAAACACACACACAACACACAGAAAGAAAAGACACACACACACACACACACACACACACACACACACACACACACAACACACACACACACACACACACACACACACCCAACTCTCTCTCTCTCAGTTGAATACAGCAACGACCTGGCAAAACCCTAACAGCGCAAGAACTAAGTGTGTCTGTTTCTGTCTTCATATTGGATCAGATG
>CM065724.1:31908482-31933482 GCA_033310375.1 Conus canariensis
TTAAAAAGAAAAATGCTTTCCATCTCATATTTTTGATGAATTTTTCCGTTTGTCCTATCATTTTCTTCATGTAGCACTGGGGTTTAGCTAACGGAATGTTTTTGATGGATTGTTTAAAGTTGATTTTTTCCACTTGTGCACCAAATGGACCTAAGTGACAGAGTAGAGACCACAGCAGCTAGAGAGCCTTTATTACACTTAAAGACCACAAACCCAATTTCTTGAACAACCCAACATGTAGACTGATAAACCCTTCCAAATCTGAACTAGGGAAAATTAGTAAAAAAATCTTAGAGAAAACCATAAAAAAACATAAAAGAAAACACTGAACTCAATCTCTGGAAAAACACATATGAAGTAATACAATGGTTCAAAAACCTCAATAAACAAGAAAATACAGTTTTTATAACATTTGACATAGTAGATTTCTACCCATCTATAGATGAAAAGCTACTAACTAAAGCTATAAAATTTGCCAACAAGTACACAGAAATATCAGGGTCAGAAATGGAAATCATTTTCCACACAAAGAAAACTTTACTGCACAATAAAAATGAAACCTGGATTAAGAACACAAGCAGGAATTCAACTTTCGATGTCACAATGGGATCATATGATGGTGCCGAAACTTGCGAACTTGTCGGACTATTCATGTTATCCAATATTCAAAACAAACTTGGAAAACAAACTGGACTGTACAGGGATGACGGCCTTGCCGCTCTAAATGACAACCCTAGAAACATTGAAAATAAGAAAAAAGAATTGTGTAAAATTTTCCACAACCAAAACTTAAAAATCACAATAGAAGCAAACAAAAAGATAGTGAACTATTTAGACATAACGTTAGACCTCAACCAACACACATATAAACCATACAAGAAACCAAATGACACGCCTGTTTATGTAAACATCAAAAGCAATCACCCACCCTCCATACTGAAAACAATACCCAAAAGCATAAATAAAAGACCATCCAATTTGTCATGTAACGAAACAGTATTCAACAATGCTACAGCTGAATACCAAGAGGTGTTACATAAAAGTGGCTACAATTACAAACTACGATACGATCCAGACAATGATACAAAAAGATGCAGAAAGAACAGGAAAAGGAATATCATATGGTACAATCCCCCATATGATGCAAGAGTTAAAACAAATGTAGGGAAAGAATTCTTTAAAATCTTGACATCATCTTTCCCAAAAGACCATAAATTATTTAAGATATTCAACAAAAACAACATCAAATTATCATATTCATGTATGTCGAACCTTAAAAATGCCATCGATTCAGCAAACAAAATGAAAAGCAGCACAGAAAAAAAGGAGGGTAACGAAAGGAAATCTTGTACCTGTACCAAAAAAGAACAGTGCCCCCTAAGCAACAAATGCCTTTATAACAACATTGTGTACCAAGCCACTGTAACATCAGAGAACGCAAAAGAAACATATGTAGGTATCACGGAAAACCAATTCAAAACTAGATATGCAAACCATAAACAATCATTCAACAAAGAAAGATACAAAACCCAAACAGAATTGAGTAAATACATTTGGAAACTTAAAGCTAAAAACATACACTACAACATATCTTGGAAAATTTTAAAAAGAGCAGCACCATACAACAACATTTCAAAAAAAATGCAATCTATGCCTAACAGAGAAATACATTATACTATGTAAACCACAGTTGGCAACTCTAAATGTTAGAACAGAAATGGTTAACAATTGCAGACACAGATGGAAGTTCCTATCAGCGAAAAAAACCAACACCTGAGAAACACATGTAGCACAGAAAAAAAAACAACAACAGCAAACCAGCTAGCTATATATATACGTGGCACTGGCAACACAAGCTCATCACATCCTGACGACCGCACAGCGTGAAACAAATTTGTAGATGTTTTTAGAAGCTTGATTTTAACTTGCTTTTAATATAACAAATATATATATATATACATATATATATATATATATATATATATATGTATATACATACATACATACATATATATGTTTTATGTACACATCAAACGTCTACCTGATTTTTCTAACTAAAGTCTAGTATGACGACCATATGATATTGTTTTCAACAATTCTTTTTTATATGGGACCCTGTCATATTCCTTTTCAACAATATTCACTGGACACATGCAGACCAAAGACGTACTGTTTCAGAAATTTAAGTCTCATTCATTGTATAGATTTGAATGCAGGGTTGGTAGAGATGCCAAGAGTATTCAGCGGAACGGACTGGCTGCCATTCATGCCTAGAGAATAATAGGAAACAGGGTCCCATGTGGCTGAATTCCTTACCATGGAACATCTTCGGGTAATGGTAGGCCTGAAAGACAGGTTTCCACTACCCTTGTAGCATCTCCTGCTGACAACCGAGTATCTGCTTGCTCGTCAGTTGGACAGACAAACGATACCAGCACCCTGTATTGAAATGTGAAGCATATGTGTTGAAACTATTACTTGGAAATTTGAAGTGTTAATAAACACGATAAGAGTAAGTAGAAACCGTGGTTTCCACCCGACCCCACCACACACACACACACACACACACACACACCACACACACACACACACACACACACCACACACACACTTCTCCGTCATCCGAAGAATGAATCGGCAGAGATTAAATGAAAAAGAAAAGGGGGTAGAGGGTGGGCGCTAATTGTAAAAATGAGGGCGTTAGATTGTTCCTCCACTAGCCGCATTTGAGGACTATACAACCATTCAAATCACCTGTTCTGAGGCTTTTCGGCCGATTCGGAACCGTCAGTAAGATACGGCTGATTGTGTCGGTGCTCCCTTGGCATCGAAACGGAGATATACTACAATATATAGTTCTGTCGTATCCTTACAACCAAGGGATCGAAAACAGAATCCAACAGCATCCAAAAGCAGTCAGTAGGGTAGAAAGGTAAAACAAGAACAAAGCACTGTATGGAAATGAAACTGATGAGAAACTAAAATCGTCATACAAAGAGTTTCAAATGGCTGGGAGAATCTTTGAGTTTTGCTGGAGGATCGATTTAAGAATACAAGGCAGGTGAAAAGGTAAAAACAGCCAGAACAGGGAACCTTACTGTTTAATATCCAATTATTGTCTGTCAAGTAAGTGATGACACCAGCTAAAAATTGTGAAAAAGAGCCTTTATTTGGATCGCCTGAGAAATGCAGTCTCCCACTGATTGACCAAAGAATAATATGTCATACAAATTAAAAGTGAGAGAAAACAAGTGCATGCTAACAATTCCCTAATCAATACATTAATGACTAGACAAAAAAAGAAAAAAAGAGGGAGGAGGAAGGGCTGATTCTGTGAGAAACAAAACTGGAATAAAAAAGTAAGGCGCTAGATTGCAAATATAAAATCCTTCGCTAGAAGCATTTGGGGACCATCGTACTCATCTTAAAACACAACTAAAGGATACAATGGAGGTAAAATGTGTCAAAGTCAGAGTAAGGTAAGGTAAGGTAATGTTGCTTATAGCCCAGCCGACCACAAAGGGCCATATCAGGGCTGTCACCACGTTAAAATCAACTCACATGTCATTCATTCACACAATTCTTTAAAGTCAGAGTGGGTCATGTCTAATGTTTGATAACCCTAGCATTGTTGGTAACAAAAGTGCTGACAACAGCTAAGAATTGTGCAGAAGAGCCTTTCCTTCCCTGATTTGGACGGCGCATTGTGTCGGTACTCCTTTAGCATTAAATACAGATATACTATAATCTATAAATCTGTAGTAGTTTTACCACCACAGGTTCAAAAACAGAATCCAACGGCACCCATAGCACCCAGCAAAGGTAGAACACACGCACACACACACACACACACACACACACACACACACACACACACACACGCACACACACACACACAATGAAAAATGGGGTTAACCTACCGCAGTGCCCTATCACATTAAACAATTCAGAGTTTCCATCAAATCTTGATAAAGCTGAAGCTTTTGCTGATCTATTTGCAATAAACAGTAGCATGGACAACTTAACAACTAAGAAACACCGTGAAAGTGAAGAAAAGAAAAATAGTTATAATAGTCCACAGCCAATAGAAGATCATTGTTTGAATACCTCAATAACATTGCAGGAAGTCAAAGAATGTATTATGAATTTGAGTAAAAATAAATCAGTGGGCCTAGACGGCATTTCTAATGAAATGTTAAGTCATCTTCCACAAAATATGATATATTTTTTGCACTCATTTTTTCAAAAATGTTGGACAGATGGCAACATGCCTCAAATTTGGAAGCATTCTATTATTGTTCCAATTCACAAGAAGGGGAAACCACTCAGAGATATACATAGTTATCGACCTATTGCATTAACATCAAATACATGTAAATTGATGGAAAAGATTGCTTTAAAAAGACTTGTTCATCATTGTAATAAACATACAATTATACCAATCAACCAAGCTGCATTTCAGACAGGCAGATCATCAACAGAACATTTGGTCAGACTCACAACGCATGTAAAGCATCAGTTTGCACGTCGTAAAAACGTACTTGCAACGTTTTTTGATATACGAAAAGCCTATGAACAAGTATGGCACAAGCGGCTTTTGTTTAAATGAAAGAATATTGGTATTAATGGAAACATGTACAAATATATTCAATGTTTTCTTCATCGTAGGCATATTCAAACAAGAGTAGGAAATACCTATTCTAACCCAAGACCTTTACAAATGGGCTTACCCCAAGGATCGGTAATTTCTCCAATTTTGTTTAATATTTTGATTTCTGATCTACCCAAAGGTCTTTCAAAAGATACAGTTAGCTCAATTTGCTGACGATATATGTCTATGGAGTAAACTAACGATGAAAAGAAATACTCCATTAAGATCATTGAATTATATTAAAATTAAATACCAACACGAACTAAATAAAATCAGTACATTTTTACATGAAAATGGACCATCTCGTTCACCTGAAAAAACGAATTTGATGCTTTTTAATTCTGGAAATGATCCAAATAAGCTTCCAGTTTTCACACTTAGACGGCACTATTTTAAACTACGTTAAAAGCGTCAAATTCTTAGGTGTAATCCTAAGTAGTAAACAAACATGGAATACTCATATTGACCATATTTTAAATAAAGCAAGAAAAAGTCTGAATTTCCTTAAAATTGTCAGTTAACAATTTTGGGGGCAAGACACTAAAAGTTTAATTGTTTTAGCAACTGCCCTTGTACGCTCAAGACTTACATATGCTCAGGAAGTATTTTTAATGCACCTAATATCTTTTAAATAAACTTCAGAACACAGATTGCAAAGCCTTCAAAATTGCCCTAGGGGCTCCCACACATAATCAAACTTAGGGACATACAACAAAGTGGGAGTTCTACCTCTATCTGAAATTAGAAAAGCTTCTACTTTAAAATTCATCTTAAAAAGTTTCTCACAAAAAAGTTTTGCTCAGAAGAGGTATGTTTAGAATCAGAAAAGGATTTTGGAAAACGTGCACAATATAGACTAGGACAAATTTCACAAAAAAGGCCAAAATAAAAAGTAGGTGGCAAATGATGTTAGGAATTGTCAGACAACTGATTCTAAAGAATGTGAGCATGCTCTTTTCAGTTTTGTTGTCTGACAACCTCTCAAAAGCGTAGTTTTTGCACTAAAATTAAATATTCAAAATGGCTGCCATAAATACTGACATAAGGATTCTGTAACCAAACTTCCATTGTTTTTGCCACAGAAAGTTTTGTTATTGACTAATTGTTGTTATAGTTTATATTTAAAAGAAGAACAAACACCTTATCCCTTTTTGTAACATATTCAACCATTTTTTAAAATCATAAATATACAAAACGACAAGCTAGAAAAACTGACAGCAGTTACAAACAAAATCAAAACGGAGCCACAGTTCACTTCTCTTACCTTGCCTTAAGTAACAAAACAGTCTGTTAATTAGAAACAAAAACATTTGTTTTTCTTGTTTGACCAAATAGGTGAAGAGAGAGAGAGAGAGAGAGAGAGAGAGTGAGAGAGAGAGAGAGAGAGAGAGAGAGAGAGAGAGAGAGAGAGAGAGAGAGAGTATTCAAGCACTCGAGTTATTTATAGTGAATAATTCTTTACCATTAAAAACGAAACATTCACAGCCTATCAGAAATAGCAGTTTCTGTACTTTCAAGAGGGAGTGGGGTGTCAATGAGGGAGGGAGGAGGGATTAAAAGAAAGGGAGAAGAATATTGATAAGACTTAGTGTTTGTAGTTAAAGTCAATGGGTCATTACAAGTAAATCAAATCTATTGGTAATTCTCCAATAATTTCTATCATTTTTGCTTTCTTTAGTAAATTCTTCCATCTTATTGTAATTTTTGATTCAAGCCAGCCAAACGAATCTGTAAAAATCATAGTCATAATTTTTGCTCATTATTTACGTCACAATCACTGTCTAGAACTCACATACTTCGTTTCATTTGTTGTAACAAACATTGTTGTCACTGCATTTGCATTCTACTATGCAAGGAAGACTAGCTGCTCTGCACTTGCACCGGGAACTAGTGCATTGCTTTTTGCATCCACAGAAGATCACATCAGTGCATGCCTCAGGAACTGATGGGAGTGACTTGAGAACAGGAATCAAGGTGCCGCCTTCTAGTTTCAAGCCCATGGTTTCTGGCGGGGGGAAGCAGGGGTGCTGCAGGTGAGCTTGTAGTCAGATAATTGTCTGATAGTGTGCCCGGCATCACGTGTTGGAGGCAGTGTGTCTGGAGTATGGGCTTTGCGAAACAGGACTGACCGATCTATGTTCACCAAGTCACAGTTTTGTACACCATACATGCTGGAAATGAATACTTCAGCATTTCGCAGTGTCTCGTCTGTGAGAGCTTCTTTTCCCAGTGAACTCAACAGATCAGGTTGCTGCAGGAAAACCTTCAAGCAAGTTGTCCTACAATGTCCGGCAAAGTACGACGTTGTGTCACAGCCCATGAAAGCATGAAATCCAGCAAGGTTTTGGAGCTTATCTCTTTCAATGGCTGTGGTTTCTATAACAGCATGGATGAAGATGTATTTTCTGGATTTGACAGTGCCTGCTTTTATCCAGACTTTGGGACACTTGATGCGATGAAAATGCACCAGCAGCAGAACTGCCACATCCATGTCCCCGGAGGACACAACAATGCAGCTTGCCTCAGCCTCACTGTGAACACAGTGCAGGATTATCATCGTGTCAGCCGCCTCGAGTGAAGCCTCCAGAGGACGTACATCTGTATTGGGGTTTGCAGACTCCACCTGTGTGACATCACTGAAGCCACCACCTGCAACAATAGTTTGGTCGACTGGAGCATGCAGTATGATCTGTCTTGACAAAACCTTCGCCAGGTCAGCCTTGTTATCAGGGTGAGAAATGTAGTTCTCCCACTTTGCTGGTAGGGGCACGCCTCTGCCTTCATCAATGTTTTTTTCTGATTGGTTGAGAATCTTTACCTCGTCTTCTCCATGTTTCTGTCTTGATGGAAGTCTGGTTGTATCTGTCGAAAACTACATCAATGCGTTTGAAACCTCGCCCAGCTTGATGAAGAGTATTGATGAAAACGTCTGCCAGGTCTCCAAATGTGGTCGCTTGTTGGGGATTTCCAGTGCTGCAGGTGAGTGACTGTCCATCAACAACAAGTGTGGCATTGTCACCAAGATCAGCCTCATCTAGGTTTGGTGGACAGGGTATTTCACGAGTGAGTACCTAAAGCAGAAGCGCTTTTGAACAAGAACGTAGCATCCCATTCATCTCTGCTAGTGCAGAGGGTACTGGCAT
Source organism: Conus canariensis (assembly GCA_033310375.1). NCBI lineage: Eukaryota > Metazoa > Mollusca > Gastropoda > Neogastropoda > Conidae > Conus > Conus canariensis. Next base: position 31,916,277 of record CM065724.1, read on the forward strand.
CAGTTCATGTTTTAAAACCATGGAGAGGTCAACGTTCCGTCCTGCCTCATAGGCAGTGATCAATCTCTGAAGAATCTTCCTGTCTGCCTTTATTGTTTTCTGTTTGGTACTGTACACATTCTTCTGGTTTACTTCATACAGACTTGCAAAAGTTAGTCGCGTGTTCTTTGTCAAGGCATCACGAAACTTTATCTTCCTTTCAGCATGAGGGAGCAGCCTCTCATCAACAAACGTGTTCAACTGATTTTGACCTTTCTGCTGTGCAGTTAGCAAGTCCTCCTCAATGTTCTTGTGGGACAGATCTTTGGTTGCAATGTTTTGCAGTTCTTCAGGAACATCACTGGAGAACAGTTTGAAGTTCTTCATAGTAGTGAACACACTATCTTCATCTTTCCTATCCTGCCTTCTTCCTCTGTTGCACTCATTATGGTTGACAGTATCCTCTAGACCAGTGTCAAAAGCTTCTCTGGTTTCGCAGGAAATGTGGGATCATATGTTGTAGGACAGCGTCCATCTGCTCAAAGCTGATGGTATTTTTGTGATACCCACGATTCTGCCACAATTTTTCCCTGTCCCACTGAGCCACCCCTGGCTTTGATTTTAATGAACTTGGTTGAAAGACTGCTTCCCACGTTTAACCACAAAGTTTCCAGCTTCAATTTCATCTTTGACCTGTTCTGCCAGTTGCTGCACTTCGCTCACGTACACACAGCCCCAGCGTGCATAGTTAATGTGGTCATAACGCATCATATATGGAAGCATGGACGTGAATGCGTGCAGATGCAGCTTCCAGTCACCATCTCTGCTTGCTCTGGAGAACATTAGCATGATTTCCACCAATTGCATGTAAGTCCACCAAAACTGAAAGTTGGCATCACTATGGGACGCAACAAAGTCATCCACAAGATCTCTGAACTGCTTGGAAGCAAGAAGAGACAGCAGCGCGTCTGTGTCTTCCTTCTGTACATTATCTTCAATCTCCTCTTTCAGTTCTCTTTTGTTTATTGATGAATTGTAACAGCTGAGGAAGCAGGATTCTGCACATGGCTTGAAGTGTTAATTTTTGAGATCTCATGCCTCTGATATACGACTTTCCTGCCAGAACTTGTTCCGCGGTCATTGGTCCAAGGAGATTGCTTTCTACCCACAACTCCACAAGTCCTGAGCATTCCATGTGTTTTCCAGTGACCTTCATGAAGCTTAGTGAGATATGAAGACCACCAAGCCTGACAACCAGAAGCTTCTGGTATTCTTTTTTCGCCCATTTCAACTCCATCAATTTGCAGAACAAGGCTTCATCAACTGTTAGCACAACATAGTGTTGCCCTAGTTTGTTAGCAACGTGCTTGCATCTCTGAATGACAGTGTTGAGGGAGTCCAATTCATTGAGCTGGAGCTTGCATAATGGACATATACCCAATGCTTGTCACTGCTGGGTCAGCCGTGCTGATAGTTTGGTTGAACTGTGTCCAGCCTGTCTCACTGTCCTTCTCCTTGCTGCACAATAGGTTCAAAGTCATGTCCTTTGCTACGGCCTGAACAGCACTTTCATTTTCAGATGTTGCATGGAACCACTCATGCTTGATGTTAGATGTATTTGTAGGTTCTGAACGGCCTTCTATAATCTGTGTAGGAACAAGCTTGTCCATGGCCTAAGGTACTTTAAGGGTTAAGTCTTTGTTTGAAGGCTGAAGTGTCCTCAACCCCATGTCTCCTTGGGGGCCTCTCTGCCAAGCAGCAACTTGAGTGGCATGGAAACTATTCTTTCCGTCAAGGTGAAAATCATTGATGTCTACATTGTGAAGTGTACAAATCTTCCAGGTACCAGAGTTGGTGGAACCGCAGCTCCTGTTGCTGGATCCATTGCCTTGAGAGTGCTTTCTGCCAGTGCTGTGTCAATTTGCTTTATGTTGTTGTTACTCAGTGTGTGTCCAGCACAGTGAAATAGATGAACCAACTCCTTTGACCTAGTAGCCTGATGGAGAGTACTGCCCAGATCAAGGTGCTTTGGGGTCCAGTGTGTACCACCACTCACATTATACACCAAATCTTGTGCAACGCTCAAAATTCTTTTCTGGGACTTGCATTCAGTGCGTGTCATTTCTTCACTTTTTAATTCTGACGTCTCATCTGTGACACAGTCTTCAGACTGTTAGTAAGTCTTTGTAGAAGCATTCAATTTCGGTCAAAGTGTGAAGGTATGAGGCCACTATAAGGTTTCCTGTTACTTTTTAGTGTTTTTTTATACTGTATTTGACACTTATTTTAAAAATAATTTAAATCAAATGGCTGAAACAGATTTATGCTGGTAGAAAATTACAAAAAAAAATTTAAGTTTAGCACAAGTGGTATAAAACATAAGCAAATAAGGTGTGTTTGAATCAAAACTGGTTCCATACTTTCATTTGTCGGCCATTTTGAAAAACATGATATTCCAGGCCATCTAAGCAATTTCAGTCTTGTCAGACAAAAGAAATGGATTCAACACACCCAAATCCATTACAAAGTGTTGTCTGACAGCTCCTAACAAGAAACGCCTGGGGGTATTTGTTTTTCTGAAATTTGTCCTAGTCTAATACATACAATCCACAAAATGTATTTATTCATTTTCCTCAGATCTTCTAAAAGATACAAAAATAGATAAAAATAATATCGCTGGAAAACCTACGTTTTCACCCAGTCCAAATGGGTACAATCAAAAGCTTCCTTTGACATTGACTACAATAATTTAACTAAAAAGGACTCTCCTAACATTTTGAGAAATTTTGTCTACACTCACGTAGAAAATAAGTACAACCATCACTTAAAAATGTTCACAGATGGCTCAGTATTAGATGATAATAGCACGGGAGCAGCTTTCATAATTCCTAGCTTAAAAATAGAAAAATTATTTTATCTTGGTAAAAGTCTGTCTATATCTAGCGCAGAATTACTTGCTATACTCAAATCATTGGATTTCATTTTGGTTTTCCCCATAAATAACAGTCAAATCGTAATATGCGCTGATTCAAAAGCAGCATCGAATGGTATTAAGTCTTCTAATTCATGTGTACGATTTGACATGATAACTGGAATCAATCATATAGTACACCTTCTTTCCCAAAAAGGTATTAATATTACTTTTTGTTGGGTACCTTCTCATTGTGGTATATCAGCAAATGAACAAGTAGACAAAGTTGCAAAAAAGGCAACTCAAAACCTTAGCGGCACAGTAACAATAAATGTTTGCTTAGATCTGGCAGAATGTTTCTCTATTATAAATAAAACATCTCATGATAATGCAACAAAAACACTGAGGAACTCGGACATATATTATTATAACAATTGCATCAAATGTAATGACAAAAACAATGGGATAACATCATACAAAAGATTTATTTTCTCATCCAGGGAGATTGAAAGTCTAATCCATAGGCTTCGTTTAAACTCGTTTAAAACAAAATATTGCAAAGATGTTAAATGTATGTGTGGGGATTCTGTAAGTGGCAATTATTTACTGATTCATTGTCCCAAAACAAAAGAGCTTTTTAATAAATCAGGTATTGAGGATTTTGTTGATGGATCGACTCCTTTATCGTTATCTAGTATATTTAACAATTTTGCTACTCTTGAATCTATTGCTAAATGTTTATTAGGCTGTTCACTTAATATTTATCTTTAGCATTTGAGATTGTTACAGTTACAATTTTAGTTTAAGTTAAACGTTCTGATGAATAGGATGGGGTGGACGGTTATGATTACATTCCTTACGTACTACTTTAAAACTTACACTCCCTTACACTCCCTCAAAATGCATCTCTCTCATTCTTTACATCAAGCTCACTCTACACTATAATATTGTCTGAATCACTTTTAGTGGAAGGACGTTAAACTGAAGAACAACACAGCATACATGCACACTCATTCATCTAATGTCACATAAATTTGTTAAAAGACGTAAAATGAAACTACTACTTGTACTACTACTACTACTACTATACTACTACTACTACTACTACTACTACAACTACTACTACTACTACTTCTATTATTCTCTCTCTCTCTCTCTCTCTCTCTCTCTTTCTCTCTCTCTCTCTCTCACTCTCTGGCATACATCTGCACCAAGTTTTACACACGGCAAAGGACTGTATCTAGTCTTGTGGCCTTTGATAAATCTGTGTCTTTGGCTTGTTTTCGTCTTTTAGAGGTTACAGCCAATCATCATGTTTTTTGGGGTGTGTGTGATTGACAGGTTGTCAGAAGAAACTGAAAGCCAATGAAATATATCACGGGAGAAGAGTCGATTTAACAGGTTAGAAAGAAAACTACTCAACACGTGCAATATGAAATAATAGCATTCAGGTCAATTCTGGAAATCTCTCATATCTTGAAAGCCTTCAGCCTTTTACATCGATGTGTGAAGTCATGTCACCTGCCATCAGTGTCACAAAGGGCAGACACATGCAGCAACGAAACATCCGACCATTTCACTGGATTCACATAACTAATCACTATGACGGGGAAGGGAAGCACTGTAGCGACGTTATCTGTGACATAGGATCGAGTGAGGGCATCACCTTGTGGCGAACCCACGTCACAGTTACGTCAACCTTCCACAGGGCATTAGTCAGTTGCGTTGAGCTCATGCAGGCAGGGCATGACGTGAATGTTGACAGCCTTTTCACCTTCTGACGGCATGGAACGAAGACAGACAGATGAAGGAAAGGAAATGAGAGGAAAGAGGGGGAAGAGAGGGAGTATATATGTGAATACTGGCATGAGGAAAAAAATCTGTCGAATTGAAAACACAAAGGAGGGTAAAACAGGAGAGAGAGCGAGCGAGCGAGCGAGCGAGAGAGAGAGGAGAGAGAGAGAGAGAGAGGAGAGAGAGAGAGAGAGAGAGAGAGAGAGAGAGAGAAGGGGGTGGGGTGGAAGAATGGGGAGATGGATGGTGTTGAATACGTGAACATATCATCATAAGTTTCAATTTCATGAACACGTGCATACCTATGCCAACTTCAAGATAAAGTTGTGTGTGTTACCATCAAGAGAATTGCTGTTGGATGAATGTAATGACGGTAGAGTCCCTAGTCGATGGTGACTTGAACATTGTGGATCAGAAGAGGCATGACAGATCTGTAACAGCTTTCCAGTAGTGCAGTGTCTCCTCTGGATTCCTTATAACGACCTAACACATTGACTGCTATTTGTAAATTGCCGTTGCTGAGGCTGAGTTAGGACAGGCCTGAATGTTGCTGTGTATTACTGAGCTGGAGTGAATTGCGTCGGGGTAATGCTAGTGGGCGTGGTCAGAGCACCAGTGAGGCCTCCGCGGTCAGCAAGGCTATAAACAGCACGACAATTTGAGAGGCAGAGGAAATTGAAAAGTAAAACACAGAATGTGGAACATTAAAATACATCAATCATTCAGCCACTGCGAAAATGTCAGGAATTTTGATCGTGTTAAACGACATGGAAAAAAAAGAAAAAGAAAACAGAAAAAGTCACACTCTTCAAAACCATTCGTTCACAGAGCAAACGAACCAGAAGATAAAACAAGGAGACAGGTAGCCAGGTTTCGTACTGAAAACATGAAAATATGGGGCTAAGGCCCTTGTACTAAACGGCTAAGGATTAAATAAAAGCCAGACCATTCTACATCTGTTTTCTTGAACCACAAATTTGTGAGAGTGGAAGTAGGGAGCACATGCAGCAAAACAGGCATGACAAGACACAGAAGGAGAGACAGGAGTAGAGCCATGCAGACAAAGGCACGACAGAACAGAGGAGGAAGAACAGCCAGGCAAGGTAAGGCAAGCTGATCAATGTATTTGGTACCCACTAGCAGTATGGAAACAAAAATGGTGGCAACTGTTTCAATTTTTTTACCGATAAGTAGAGAGGTGTCAAAAGGAAAAGCAAAGAAGAAACGCACAGAATATGAACTCATCGGACTCGTCCCTCTGTTACCTACCATAAAGGGATTATTAGAACTCATCCCCACTTTGCTCACAAGAGGATGTTTACGATGAATTTTGGACATATTTTGAGGCTAGATGTGTGCCATTTTTGGTGCATATTTTTTCTTTTTTCTTCTTCCCTAAAACCTCAACTTTTGATTGATCATGCAATGGACTGTTGGGTCAATGTGCTGAAGTTTGTTCCTATGTCTAAAGTTATTAACCCTTTGTCTTTTGGCATATAGAGATAAACTAAGGTTGCTTACTGTTTGTGTTGCATTTCATTCCTCCTCTAAATTCACCAAGACTAATCCCAGCAGCACACGGAAGAATCTGTGTCAGGATTTGAAGGGCACTGACGGTGACCTATTGTCATCATCAAGTAAATAATCTAATTTTTTGACAGCCTGTGCAACATTTTGTTTTCGAAAACAAAAATCCGCTTTAAAAGTCATCTCAGTATCAGCTGAAGTCACATGCAACACTGGGCAGCATTAAGAAACTGCATCCTGCATTCATTGTGTTTGCTTTCTTAAGGTACAGCCACGGGGCATTAAACATCCGATAGCACAGCATAATGGATCACCCAATAACATGAACAACGTGAACATATAAAGACGATGGAGCCAGATCATAATCAATGAAAGTACACCTACGACCTGTATATCTTGCTGTACCAGATGCAGGGGTGTTTCAAGCAGGGTAATATGTTCCCAAGGTAGTGTATCCTGAGGCTGGTCTTCAGTGCGTCCTCGCACCTTACGAGAGATCTGCCTTGATCTGCTTCAGTAACCTCTGCCTAAGCAGGCCACACTGCAGCAATTAAGGTATTCTGCCGACGTCCATGCAGAAGACAAGTCCCTCCCATCATAACAGATTCTTGATGAACAGACGCTCACTAAGTCCATTCTCTTCAAGAGAATATGAAGGTTGGACATTTTGTCTCACTTGGACCCTATGTCTTACCAGTTGATGTAGCAGACCTGTCACCTTTGTCTTACTTGGATTCTTTGCCATGCCACTTGATGTAAAAGACCTGCACTTTTGTCTTACTTGGAATTCATGTCTTGCCACTTGATGTTGAAGATGTGCCACCTTTGTTTTACTTGGACTCTTTGTCTCGCTATTGGATGCAGCAGAAATTCAACCATTGGCTTTCTCGGACTCTTTTTCCTACCACGTGTTGTAGCAGACCTGCCACCTTTGTCTTGCTTAGACTCTTTGTATTGCCACTTGATGTAGAACGTCCCACACAGGAAGCACTAGCAAGCTTTTTTCAGCTCAGACATGTTTTCAGTAGGTGGTCCAGGTCTTTGCGTAGTTGGCAGAGCAGTCAGAACCATTGCTCTGTACACAGCAGTGTCAGAGGAAAGACTGAAGCTGTGAATTTCCCCAGTTTATTTGTGGGCCTTGGACATACTGCACTGACCTTTGTAATACTTAGTCTCTCACGTCAGGGCATTGAAATCTGTTTGTACTTACAAAGCAGATCTTTGTGGTGGTGATGACAACAGGTTGACAAAGATGTAGCACTGGTGGTCTGTAAGGTAAAGGCTGGAACATGGCTTCTGTCCTGCTGAAACTAAATAGTGAGGCCAGAACGTTTGTCATGCACTGGAAGTTCATGTGGATGTGTGCAACCAGTGCACAGTCACCACAAAAGGAAGTCATGTCGCCTGTTCTTAAACACTCTCATTTCTGCTTGAAATAGCCGCAGGTTAAAATATTTTGCCATTTGCATGAAACCGGAATAAACCGTCACCTTGTTTCTTCCTCTCCTCTTCTGCTCTTTCCTCCCGCCTCCCACCAATGGATCTGTTAGTTTTTTTTCCTACAAAGAAGATGGGCTAAAGGCTGGGGCCCAAAACAGACTTTTTTCACTCCACAATATTTTTCACTGGGAATGGATCTGATACATCTCCATTTTCCTGTGACCTTTGTCAGATCAACGAGCACCACGTGCATTCATCGGTTCTGGTCTCAGCACTTCTGTGGCAGGTGGCAGATAGTTATGACTATGTTACTGGTGTCCCATATAGTTATGACTATGTCACTGGTGTCCCATATAGTTATGACTATGTTACTGGTGTCCCTCACTCTCCAAAAGCCACACTGAGATTCAGGAACGATGGTCTTAGTGATGTGGGTGATTATTCTGTTGTGGATGGCTCTGGAGAGCACTTTTCCATTGATAACCAGAGGTAAATCCTCCAACTATTATCACAAAATGTTTTGAAATTAATTCCTCTCGTAGATATACACAATGGAAGTATCCATAAAGTCATGCAGAACAAGGACGTCAGCCTTTCCTTGAAAACTTCTCCTCCATTCTCCTAAGTATTGAAGAGGAAACACACACACACACACACACACACACACACACACACACACACACACAAGAAGAAGAAGAAGAAGAGAGAGAGAGAGAGAGAGAGAGTGCGTGTGTGTGTGTGTGTGTGTGTGTGTGTGTGTGTGTGTGTGCGCGTGCGTGCGTGCGTGCGTGCGTGCGTGCGTGTGTGTGTGTGTGTGTGTGGGCGGACCATATTTCGTCCGGTCCCAAATTTTGGGGACATGTTAGACCGGGACAAGTAAACCTGAAATACCGGTTAACCTGCTAACCGGACAGCTAGTAACCTGCGTTTTGTATTAGTCGGGTGAGCGAGGATTTCCCTTCAGTCTGTACAGAGTTGCCGACACAGAAACATCTCCAGAGGAGAGCGACTGAAGGCGAATTCTTGTGATAGTCAGGTATGCTTTAATAGTTGTATGGAAATTAGGGTTTGTACTAATGAAGTTGTTTTTTTCCTACAGGTGGTTGGGAACTTTCCAGTTCTTAATTAGGGCCTAAAATATTTAATTGTTCCCTTGATATATCTTATGATTTGACGAGTCATAGGGTGACAGTAGGAAGTTGTAGTTAGTGAATGTGTGAGTCGAGAAGTGGATGAAAAGAATGGAGTGAGTAGATGAAAGAAAGAATATGTATACTTATATGTGTTCGTGGAAAAGTAATCTAGCTAAATCAATGTATTATTGAAAAAAGTGTTGTTTATCTTTTCCCTAAAGTATTATAATGATGCGAATGTTGGTGAGCTCTGGAAATGAGCAATGAAAATTATTGTGCATAAATTATTGCAAAATGTATTCTGATTCCTGTCGTGGATACGTCTAGTGATAACGATGAACATTCTCTTCTTGATAAAAAGGGACGAACGGAAATCGTTCCTTGAAATGTAATTGGACACGTCTAGTGATGATGTGAAGAGACAAAAACATTCTTTTCTTCATACAATTGGGAGAAAAGGGAATCGTCACTTTATCTGTAATAATTGTATTCTTGATACTTTGAAAAAGTGTTCCATGTGGAAATTCTTTCCTTCAATGTAAACAATCATGGTGTTAATCAAAGAAAATTTTCTATTGTAATGCATCCACTGTATTGAAAGTTAATCGATTTTATTATGGATATTTTCCTCCCAAATTCCAGTAAAATTATATTATGTTAAGAGTGACTGCTAGTGAAAAACAAGAACGATAAATATGAAGGAAGTATGCTAGATAATCAAGGTAGTTATCAGTTCCCCAGGAGTCGGTGAAGCCCCAGTGTCCGACCTGGAACTGACTGCTATCCGGGTGTGGGGTGCAGCCCATGCCCAGCCGCTGTCTCTGCCTCGTAGGGGTGTAGAGCGGCTGACAGAGTGGTCAGTAGACATCGCGTGTGCACTGCCAAACAAGTGTGGGGTGCAGCACGAGCCCAGCTGCTGTTTTCGCCCCGTGGGGATGTGGAGAAACTGTCCGTGTGGTCAGCAACGAAGGAGCTTCAGAGTTCGTCGGGACGACGACTTGTGTTTCTTCGGTTATGTGGGAGTCCCTGAAAGGACTCAACGAACTGCTTCCGTGAGTGGCTTCGTTCTACGTCGGAACGACGTTCAGCGAACCTCTTCTGTTGTGTGGGAGTCCCTGGAAGGACTCCACAAACTGCTTCCTTGAGCAACTTCTGGACTGTGTGAACTGTGTGTGAAGACTGTGTGACTTGGGCCAGACGCGGCCAAGAGCATAAACTCTTTGTGGTGACACTGCTGTGCATACCAGCATAGTCTGCGCAGGAAAGTATATATTTGATAATTATGTCAGTAGTCACTATATGTCACTAATACTGTTGCGCGCCCTCGATGATAGTGGGTGAGTATATTGACATATTATGCCAAGGACATCCACGCTGTTGGTTCGGATGAGGAATTTGCACAGGCCCTCGATGCCAGGCGCCTGAAACTCAACCTGCCACGAGCAAACGAAACTGAAGATTGGGAGAAACTGGATGCAAAAATCGTCCAAAGACTCGATGCACTGATAGGGAAAAGCACCCTGGAACACAAACTAGCCACATATGGGGACATTGTGTATGCCACATGTAGAGACGCCTATGGAGCAAAACTACCCAAAGAGAAAACACCTCCAAAGAAATCCAGACGCCAAGAAAAGATGGACAAGATCAGGGTCCAAAAGAAAAACCTCAAGATGCAAATGAAGACCGCACTGCCAGCTGAAAAAAAAGGCTTGGAAAAACTGTGGAAAGACCTGAAAGAAAAACACAGCGCCCTCAGCAAAGCGGAATCTGCGAGGAAGAGGAAGAGCAAAAAGAAGAAGACACAAGAGCGCTTCTTCAGAGACCCCTTCCAGTTTGCCAGAACACTGTTTGAGCAGCCAAAATCTGGGACCCTAAGTGTGGACAAAGGAGTTCTTGAGCAGCATCTGAGGAAAACATACTCTGACCCACAGAGCAAAGCACCACTCGACATTCAAGGTCTGGTGTGGCCAACCAACCCTGAGGAACAGTTCAATGGCAAGCCTCCAACGTTGGCGGAAATCAAGAAGGTGGTCGACAAAGCCAGAGCCAAATCATCACCAGGGCCAAACGGAATACCTTACCAGCTTTACAAGAAATGTCCCAAGGTGCTGGAGTGGCTCCACAGGCTGCTGCGATCGGCTTGGAGAAACCAGAAGATCAGCGGCCAGTGGATGACGGCAGATGGTGTGTACATCCCCAAAGAGCAAAACTCAAGTGACATCAGCCAGTTCAGGCCAATATCACTACTGAACGTCGAAGGGAAAATCTTCTTCTCTGTCATGGCAGCAAGGCTGACCAAGTACCTGATGGAAAACAAGTACTTGGATGTGTCAGTCCAGAAAGGTGGCATCCCAGGCGTGGCTGGCTGTGTAGAACACGCCACAATGATCTGGGACGCAATCCAAAAAGCAAAAACAGAAAAGAGAGACCTGGACGTAGTGTGGCTTGATCTGGCAAACGCATATGGATCTGTGCCCCATGAGATGATACAGCTGGCTCTTGAGATGTACCATGTGCCAAAGAACATCCACGACATGCTCAAGAAGTACTTCAATGGCTTTTCAATGCGGTTCTCTACCAAGGAGTACACAACAGACTAGATCAACTTGGAAGTGGGTATTGCAATGGGCTGTGCAATTTCCCCAATACTGTTCGTGCTGGCAATGGAACTCATCTTGAAAGCAGCAACAAACAACGCGAGACAAACAGACCTTGGCGATGGATACAAGATGCCTCCTCTCAAGGCCTTCATGGATGACACTACAGTGATTTCATCCAGAGAAGACGAGACACGTCATGTGCTGGAGAGGCTGGACGACATAGTTGCCTCATCCAGAATGAAGTTCAAGCCAAAGAAATCACGGAGTCTCTCACTGAGGAAAGGAAAAGTGGCCGGATCTGTGGTCTTCAGTGTTGCCAACCAGGCCATTCCAACAGTCACAGAAGAACCAGTCAAGAGCCTTGGAAGATGGTATGATGATACGCTGAAAGACACACAAAGAGCAAAAGAAACCAAGCAGATGGCGGAGGAAGGCTTGGAGACCATTGACCAGTGTGGGCTCCCTGGCAAATACAAGGTCTGGTGTCTGCAGTTCATGCTGATACCAAAGCTCCTATGGCCTCTGATGATATACGACATCTGCACCAGCACAGTGGAGGCAATGGAAGCCAAAATCAACAAGTTCACAAGGAAATGGCTTGGTGTCCCACCCTGTCTGACTGACATAGCGCTGTACTGTCGCCAAGCAAAGCTGAAACTACCACTGAAATCCATCCTGGAGGAATACAAAGCAGGGAAGATCAGACTTCAAAGCATGCTGGAGGACTCAGGAGACAAGGTGGTAGAAGCAATCAAGCCCCAGCTGAAGACAGGCAGAAAATGGAAAGTTCAAGAGGCGATGGATTCTGCAAAAGAAAGTCTCAAGATCAGAGAAATAACAGGACACACACAGACCAACAGACAAGGACTGGGGGTGACCAAAACTGAATGGTGGTCAAAGGCCAAAGGAAAAGCCAAAAGAGACATGATGATTCAGGAGATGAAAAAAGAAGAAGACCAAAAAAGACTCCAAAAAGCAGTCCAGCAGAGCCAGCAAGGGCAATGGACAACGTGGGAGAATGCACTCCAAAGAAGTCTCACTTGGAATGACATTTGGCACATGGCCCCTCTCAGGATCAGCTTCATTCTCAGATCTGCATATGACCTTCTGCCCTCAAATGCAAACCTGGTGAAGTGGGGGAAAACAGACGATCCTGCATGCCCCCTCTGCCATGAAAAACAAACAGTGGAGCATGTCCTAAGCTCATGTAAAGTAGCCCTGGCTCAAGGAAGGTACACATGGAGGCACAACCAAGTGCTCAAAGAGATTGTACAAGTAGTCTGGGCTAGTACCAACACCACAAAAGGGAAAATCAGGACTCCAAAAGCACCCGCAACATTCTTCACGGCAGGAGGCAGCAAATCATGGCCAAGAACAACAGTGCCACTCGAAACATGCAGGCAGAGTCTGCTGGACGGGGCAGATGACTGGGAGTGCACTGCAGACCTCCCAGAATGGAAGAGTCACCCAGAGATCATCAGCAAGAGTGGCATGAGACCAGACATAGTAGTCCACTCTAAGTCAACCAAGCAGCTGATCATGATCGAGCTCACGGTGCCATATGAGAACAGAATGGAGGCAGCTCAAATCTACAAGACTGAAAAGTATGCTGATCTGGCAAACAGCCTGAGGAGAGAAGGCTATCAGGTCAAAGTCCTCACTGCAGAAATTGGAGCTAGGGGGTTTGTAGGAACGTCTGCATACAGCCTCATGAAACAGCTCTCAGTTGCAGGGAAGGAAAAAACCAGAGCCCTGAAAGCAATGGCAGAAGCGGCAGAGAGGTGTTCAAGCTGGATCTGGTCAAGGAGGAACAAAAGTGAACTTCATAAGGCTTAATTTCCCTACAAATATCAGGTGTCCCTGTGGCTCAGTGGTTAAAGCGCGAGTCATTAAGTGGAAAATGAGCATGTCCAGAGGGTCATGGGTTCGAATCCCAGCCATGGCTCGTCCCAAGATGGGGAAAAAAAAAAGGGGCAGCAGAGGGACATCCGGAGTCATGAACCGGGTGTGGCCCAACCCCCCTAGAGTGTCAGGAGATAAGCGCCGAAACACTTGCTTGAAGGGGGCTTCTCTTCTGAGGACTCTCTGCTGCCACGCTCTCCACGAGTTTCTTTCTACTCTGCTTTTGTTTATTATGTATTATGCACTTGTTTTGATTTGATGGTTCAGGCAGCAAAAGAAAAAAAAACTTGATGCCTGGCTATCTGTTTGTGTGGTGTGGGTGTGTATGGAGAAAAGACGTACACGCACCCAGACTTCTTTAGGTGAGAGTCAGACAGCACAACACGCACCGTACACCATCCGTAACAGAGTGCTTCTTTGTTTCCTGTCTGAAAAAGTTTAAATCAAACCATTTTTGACTCAATTTTTTTCTGTCAAATTGTTACTGTCACTTGTCATTTTTTTGTAGACACTGGGGATATTTGATATATGTTTTACGTATTGGATCTACCTTCCGAACAGTGACCAAAACGTTTGTCTGTAACGAGATCCCATCACATAGTATACAGCAATGTTGAAACTGCTGTTTATGAAACTGGATAATTCACTAATCGACACACACAAGTAAAAAAAATTATGATTTCGTCGTCCTGGGTTGATTTCTGGGAACACGGAAACCATGAAACGAATCAAAGCAGTTGGAAAAATACAGAAAACGAAAAGGACGGAAGTGCCAATTAACATCTTAGTCAGAGTTATTTCCCTTGAAGTGATAGAGACTGAGGTTTCAGCACGCCATGTCACAGTCTGACGAAGTTTCACAGCAGTAATAATTGTTGCTACAATTACCACTGTAAACAACCCGACAGACAATCCAACACCTATCAATGCGCCATACAGGAAGTCATGAAGCTCTCTATTTTCTTCGTAAAAATCAGTCCGCTCAGATACTATTCTAGTTGCACCTGAAACTGGGTCATAAATACACGCAAAGCGATATCGGAATCCAACTGCAAAGAAAAACAGCCCTATGACGAGGAAATAATCAGCAACAATGATAGCAGCCATCGTTCTCGTGCGCATCAAAGTCTGGTATTTGTGTGGACGAAGCACACAGTAGCATCTCTCGCAGGCAATGATGGCGGACAGAACGGAGGAAACATAGGTGAATCCAACGAAAACTCGGATATAGTTGGCTTGCAAAAACCTGGTAATGGGACCAAAAGTTTCGCCTGTAGCATACTGAAGGTAGAGTTTTTCCCCATTGCTAATGATTATGACTATTAAGTTTATTTCATCAGCTAAGGCCAGAGCAAAGAGACACAAGTTGACCCGGTCCTGAAGACCTTGCTTGTAAAACACCACCATATTGATGACGTTACCAGGCCCACCAATCAGAAACAGGAACGCCATTACTGTGTTTTTGATTTGAGAAACCAGAAATTCCACATCTCGTCTGACAATATTATTGGGATTGTCCCACGGTACATACTCCTCATTGAATACCATTTCAATGCATCCATTTTGGGGTAACTTGTTTTGTGGCACACCAATACCCGAGTCTGCTGGAGCAAAGGTGTCTGTGCTGGTGTGGTCATCGGTAATCACTGACTGAGCTGAAGTGTTTAACATGATGTATCACCCACGTGATTCTGCAGTGCCGTCTGTGTGAGAAACCAGGTCACTGTTTCATGAAAGCCTACAGGAACATAGCAGACAACTTTGTTGTGGTAGTTGTGGCAAAGACAACATCGTACACAGCACAAAGTCAGAAGTTGAAGTCTTGTCTGTTCTGGCTAATGTAAAACAAGTTAATCTGATATCAAATCATCTTTGGTAGGTGGTTGAAAGAAGAAAACTTCTGGAATCACAGTGTAAGGCAGAGAGGGAAGGTTTTTAGTTGCTCCGTATTTTGCTCATGTAGTATGTGACTACAGTTGTTCATTAATCTTATGTAGAATTTGTAAATAAAAGAAAATTATCACAGGAGGAACTGTGAAAAGTAACACTAAATCCATATATATATATATATATATATATATATATATATCACGAACAATATAAAGATGTACTTTGAAAATCTAAAAAAGCTCGACCGTCTAGGGAGCAACATCTGTAAAAAAAAAATTGATAAAATGAAATATTAAATCAACAAGCTTGTTTCGAGCCTCTTGCCTCTGGCTCTCATCAGGATATCCTTTTGGGGCACGCTGTCGGTCTTTTATAGCTTGCGGGACCTGATTCCGTTTCTGCATGTGTGGGTCAATCTCATTCGCTGCACGTGTGGTCTGTGGTTCTTGTTGGGGTCTGTTCAGGTGGAGTGCGCTAACAAAGATTTCCATTTGTGCCTGCAATTGTTTACTATTTCTACTTTTGTATTCAAAGTTGCTAGGTGGGGTTTACATAATATTAACCATTTTTCTGTGGAGCATAAGTTGCATTTAAAAAAAAATATTGTTGTATGGTGTTGCTCTTTTTATGATTTTCCATGATATGCTGTAGTCTATTTTTTTTATCTTTAAGTCTCCAAATGTATTTACTCAGCTCTGTTTGGTTTTTGTATTTTTCTTTTTTGAATGACTGTTTATGGTTTGCGAAATCTTTGTTAGTGCACTCCACCTGAACAGACCCCAACAAGAACCACAGACCACACGTGCAGCGAATGAGATTGACCCACACTTGCAGAAACGGAATCAGGTCCCGCAAGCTATAAAAGACCGACAGCGTGCCCCAAAAGGATATCCTGATGAGAGCCAGAGGCAAGAGGCTCGAAACAAGCTTGTTGATTTTAATATTTCATGTTAACAATATTTCTAACAGATGTTGCTCCCTAGACGGTCGAGCTTTTTTAGATTTTCAAAGGACATTTTTATATTGTTCGTGATAATTGCTCCTCACGTTGAGCACTGTGGTCCGACAAAATCAAAAATGGAGAAAATCAACTTTAGGCAATCCACTAAAAACATACCGTTTTCAAACCCACAAACTTACACTAAAAAACTGATAGATCAAACCGAGAAATTTGTACGCAACATGAGATGGAAGGCGTTCTTCTTCCTAAACCCAAATGCAAAGAATGAAGACAAAAACACATATGGCTTTAAATCATGGCGATCACCTCCGACAATAGATGAAATGAAACCTTTTGAAGATAAAATGAAGGGACTGATAGCCAACATTGAATTCAAGAAATCAAATAATAACTTTCAAACATCACTAGCAAATGATATAAAACAAATCCAAAATGATAAAAAGATATTCGTAAAGGCTGATAAAACTAGCAATTTTTACGAAATGGAACTAAATGAATACTCCCAACTCCTAAACAAAAATATCCAGAAAAATTACAAGAAAGCTGATAAAACCACACATAACAACATCTGCAAAAAAGAAAAAGAACTTACACACCGCATGGAGTTAAGCGATAGGGTAGAGGCAACAGCAACAAAAGAAGCCTTCATAACACTTAAAGACCACAAGCCTAACTTCCAAAACAACCCAACATGCAGACTAATAAACCCATCTAAATCCGAGCTGGGCAAAATAAGCAAGAGAATTTTGGAAAAGGTTACCATCACCAACTTTCGGAAGAGTAGGCCAGTTTGGCCGTTGGTATGGATGACACGTTACACACAGCATGCACCCTGCATAAGAAATGGAAAGAATGAAGGAAGTAAAGAAACTGAGTGAACGATATTGAACGATATTGACTGGATGACACGGGAAACGACTGAATGAAGCGCCAGCTGGCAGCTCTTCAGTCGGCACTACCCAGGTAGGCAGCCCGTTGTGTAAGCGAGTGTTGATTGTAAAGCGCTTAGAGCTTGGTCTCTAGCCGAGAATAGGCGCTATATAAGTATTCATTATTATTATTATTA
>CM065724.1:31943482-31965982 GCA_033310375.1 Conus canariensis
CAGACAAACGATACCAGCACTCCGTATTGAAATGTGAAGCATATGTGTTGAAACTATTACTTGGAAATTTGAAGTGTTAATAACACGATAAGAGTAAGTAGAAACCGTGGTTTCCACCCGACGCACACACACACACACACACACACACACACACACACACACACACACACACACACACACACACACACACTTCTCCGTCATCCGAAGAATGAATCGGCAGAGATTAAATGAAAAAGAAAAGGGGGTAGAGGGTGGGCGCTAACTGTAAAAAATGAGGGCGTTAGATTGTTCCTCCACTAGCCGCATTTGAGGACTATACAACCATTCAAATCACCTGTTCTGAGGCTTTTCGGCCGATTCGGAACCGTCAGTGAGATACGGCTGATTGTGTCGGTGCTCCCTTGGCATCAAAACGGAGATATACTACAATATATAGTTCTGTCGTATCCTTACAACCAAGGGATCGAAAACAGAATCCAACAGCACCCAAAAGCAGTCAGTAGGGTAGAAAGGTAAAACAAGAACAAAGCACTGTATGGAAATGAAACTGATGAGAAACTAAAATCGTCATACAAAGAGTTTCAAATGGCTGGGAGAATCTTTGAGTTTTGCTGGAGGATCGATTTAAGAATACAAGGCAGGTGAAAAGGTAAAAACAGCCAGAACAGGGAGCCTTACTGTTTAATATCCAATTATTGTCTGTCAAGTAAGTGATGACTCCAGCTGAGAATTGTGGAAAAAGAGCCTTTATTTGGATCGCCTGAGAAACGCAGTCTCCCACTGACTGACCAAAGGATAATATGTCATACAAATTAAAAGTGAGAGAAAACAAGTGCATGCTAACAATTCCTAATCAATACATTAATGACTAGACAAAAAAAGAAAAAAGAGGGAGGAGGAAGGGCTGATTGTGGGAGAAACAAAACTGGAATGAAAAAGTAAGGCGCTAGGTTGCAAATATAAAATCCTTCGCTAGAAGCGTTTGGGAACCATCGTACTCATCTTAAAACACAACTCAAGGATACAATGGAGATAAAATGTGTCAGAGTCAGAGTAAGGTAAGGTAAGATAATGTTGCTTATAGCCCAGCCGACCACAAAGGGCCATATCAAGGCTGTCACCACGTTAAAATCAACTCACAGGTCATTCATTCACACAATTCTTTAAAGTCAGAGTGGGTCAGTTCTAATGTTTGATAACCCTAGCATTGTTGGTAACAAAAGTGCTGACAACAGCTAAGAATTGTGCAGAAGAGCCTTTCCTTCCCTGATTTGGACGGCTGATTGTGTCGGTACTCCTTTAGAATCAAATACAGATATACTATAATCTATAATTCTGTAGTATTTTTACCACCACAGTTTCGAAAACAGAATCCAACGGCACCCATACCACCCAGTAAAGGGCAGAACACACACATACACACACACACACACACACACACACACACACACACACACACACACACACACACACACACTCATTCATCTGATGTCACATAAATTTGTTAAAAGACGTAAAATGAAACTACTACTTCTACTACTACTACTATTACTACTACTACTACTACAACTACTACTTTACTATACTTCTCTCTCCTCTCTCTCTCTCTCTCTCTCTCTCTGGCATACATCTGCACCAAGTTTTACACACGGCAAAGGACTGTATCTAGTCTTGTGGCCTTTGATAAATCTGTGTCTTTGGCTTGTTTTCGTCTTTTAGAGGTTACAGCCAATCATCATGTTTTTTTGGGTGAGTGTGATTGACAGGTTGTCAGAAGAAACTGAAAGCCAATGAAATATATCATGGGAGAAGAGTTGATTTAACAGGTTAGAAAGGAAACTTCTCAACACGTGCAATATGAAATAATAGCATTCAGGTCAATTCTGAAAATCTCTCAGATCTTGAAAGCCTTCAGCCTTTTACACCGATGTGTGAAGTCATGTAATCTGCTATCTGTGTCACAAAGGGCAGACACATGCAGCAACATCCGACTATTTCACTGGATTCACATAACTAATCATTATGACGGGGAAGGAAAGCACTGTAGCGACGTTATCTGTGACATAGGATCGAGTAAAGGCATCACCCTGTGTCGAACCCACGTCACAGTTACGTCAACCTTCCACAGGGCATTAGTCTGTTGCGTTGAGCTCATGCAGGCAGGGCATGACGTGAATGTTGACAGCCTTTTCACCTTCTGACGGCATGGAACGAAGACAGACAGATGCAGGAAAGGAAATGAGAGGAAAGAGGGGGAAGAGAGGGAGTATATATGTGAAGACTGGCATGAGGAAAAAAATCTGTCGAATTGAAAACGCAAAGGAGGGTAAAACAGAGAGAGAGAGAGAGAGAGAGAGAGAGAGAGAGAGAGAGAGAGAGAGAGAGAGAGAGAGAGGAGGTGGAAGAACGGGGAGATGGATGGTGTTGAATACGTGAACATCTCATCATAAGTTTCAACTTCACAAACACGTTCATATCTATGCCAATTCAAGTTAAAGTTGTGTGTGTCAACATCAAGAGAATTGCTGTTGGATGAATGTAGTGATGGTAGAGTCCCTAGTCGATGGTGTCTTGAACATTTTGGATCAGAAGAGGCATCACAGATCTGTAACAGCTTTCCAGTAGTACAGTGTCTCCTCTAGACTCCTTATAACGACCTAACACATTGACTGCTATTTGTAAATTGCCGTTGCTGAGGCTGATTAGGACAGGCCTGAATGTTGCTGTGTATTACTGAGCTGGAGTGAACGGCGTATGGGTAATGCTAGTGGGCGTGGTCAGAGCACCAGTGAGGCCTCCGCGGTCGGCTAGGCTATAAACAGCACGACAATTTTAGAGGCACAGGAAGTTGAAAAGTAAAACATAGAATGTGGAACATTAAAATAACATCAATCATTCAGCCACTGCGAAAATGTCAGGAATTTTGATCGTGTTAAACAATATAGAAAAAAAAGAAAACAGACAAAAAACGTCACATTCTTTAAAATCATGTCGTTCAGGGAGCAAACGAAGCAGAAGATAAAACAAGGAGCCAGGTAGCTAGGTTTTGCATTGAAAACATGAAAATAGTGGGTTAAGGCCCTTATACTTAACGCCTTATGATAAAATAAAAACTCAGACCATTTTACATCTCTTTTCTTGAACCACAAAATTGCGAGAGTGGAAGTAGGGAGCACATGCAGCAACACAAGGCATGACAAGACACAGAAGGAGAGGACAAGGAAGTAGGGAGCACATGCAGCAACACAAGGCATGACAAGACACAGAAGGAGAGGACAAGGAAGTAGGGAGCACATGCAGCAACACAAGGCATGACAAGACACAGAAGGAGAGGACAAGGAAGTAGGGAGCACATGCAGCAACACAAGGCATGACAAGACACAGAAGGAGAGGACAAGGAAGTAGGGAGCACATGCAGCAACACAAGGCATGACAAGACACAGAAGGAGAGGACAAAGAAGTAGGGAGCACATGCAGCAACACAAGGCATGACAAGACACAGAAGGAGAGGACAAGGAACATGCAGGCAAGGCAAGGCAAGCTGATCAATGTATTTGGTACCCACTAGCTGTATGGAAGCAAAAATGGTGGCAACTGTTTCAAATTTTTTACCGATAAGTAGAGAGGTGTCAAAAGGAAAAGCAAAGAAGAAACGCACAGAACATGAACTCATCGGACTCGTCCCTCTGGTACCTACGATAAAGGGATTATTAGAACTCATCCCACTTTGCTCACAAGAGGATGTTTACGATGAATTTTGGACATATTTTGAGGCTAGATGTGTGCCATTTTTGGTGCGTGTTTTTTTCTTTTTTCTTCTTCCCTAAAACCTAACGTTTGATTGATCATGCAATGGACTATTGAGTCAATGTGTTAAAGTTTGTTCCTATGTCTAAATCTAGTTGCAAAGTGAGACG
Organism: Conus canariensis; assembly: GCA_033310375.1. Classification (NCBI taxonomy): domain Eukaryota; kingdom Metazoa; phylum Mollusca; class Gastropoda; order Neogastropoda; family Conidae; genus Conus; species Conus canariensis. Next base: position 31,947,400 of record CM065724.1, read on the forward strand.
ACTGCAGGCGGAAATCTAAACAAATCTTAAATAAATGTTAGCGAACCACCCAGAGAAACGTGGACAAACGAGTCACAAGATAAAACACAACGCGTTTCGACCTCATAGGTCTTCTTCAGGTGAGACACAAAATTAACCCTTTGTCTTCTGGCATATAGAGATAAACTAAGGTTGCTTACTGTTTGTGGTGCGTTTCGTTCCTCCTCTAAATTCACCAAGACTAATCCCAGCAGTACATGGAAGAATCTGTGTCAGGATTTGAAGGGCACTGACGGTGACCTATTGTCATCATCAAGTAAATTATCTTATTTTTTGACATCCTGTGCAACATTTTTTGTTTCGAAAACAAAAATTCGCTTTAAAAATCATCTCAATATCGGCGGAACTGACATTCAACACTGGGCACATTAAGAAACTGCATCCTGCATTCATTGTGTTTGCTTTCTTAAGGTATATCTACAGGGCACTAAACGTCCGATAGCACAGCATAATGGATCACCCAATAACATGAACAACGTGAGCATATAATGACAATGGATACAGATCATAATCAATGAGAGTACACCTACGACTTGTATATCTTGCTGTACCAGATGCAGGCGTGTTTCAAGCAGGGTAATATGTTCCCAAGGTATCCTGAGGCTGGTCTTCAGTGCGTCCTCGTACCTTACGAGAGATCTGCCTTGGTCTGCCTCAGTAACCTCTGCCTAAGCAGGCCACACTGCAGCAGTTAAGGTATTCTGCCGACTTCCATACAGAAGTCAAGTCCCTCCCATCATAACAGATTCTTGATGAACAGACGCTCAGTAAGTCCATCCTCTTCAAGAATATAACGGTTGGACATTTTGTCTCACTTGGACCCTATGTCTTTCCAGTTGATGTAGCAGACCTGTCACCTTTGTCTTACTTGGATTCTTTGTCATGCCACTTGGTGTAAAAGACCTGCACTTTTGTCTTACTTGAAATTCATGTCTTGCCACTTGATGTTGAAAATGTGCCGCCTTTGTTTTACTTGGACTCTTTGTCTTGCTATAGGATGCAGCAGAAATTCAACCATTGGCTTTCTCAGACTCTTTTTCCTGCCACTTGATGTAGCAGGCCTGTCACCTGTGTCTTGCTTGGACTCTTTGTATTGCCACTTGATGTAGAACGTCCCACACAAGAAGCACTAGCAAGCTTTTTTCAGCTCTCAGACATGTTTTCAGTAGGTGGTCCAGGTCTTTGCGTAGTTGGCAGAGCAGTCAGAACCACTGCTCTGTACACAACAGTGTCAGAGGAAAGACTAAAGCTGTGAATTTCCACAGTTTATTTGTGGGCCTTGGACATACTGCACTGACCTTTGCAATTCTTAGTCTCTCACATCAGTGCGTTGAAATCTGTTTGTACTTACAAAGCAGATCTTTGTGGTGGGGATGACAACAGGCTGACAAAGATGAAGCACTGGTGGTCTGTAAGGTAAAGGCTGGAACACGGCGTTTGTCCTGCTGAAACTAAATAGTTAGGCCAGAACGTTTGTCATGCACTGAAAGTCCTTGTGGATGTGTGCAACCAGTGCACAGTTGACCCAAAGAGTAAGTCATGTCGATGTTCTCAAACACTCTCATTCCTGCTTGAAAATGCCGCAGGTTAAAATATTTTGCCATCGGCATGAAATCGGAAAAAACCACCACCTTCTTTCTTCCTCTCCTCTTCTGCTCTTTCTTCCCACCTCCCACCAATGGATCTTTTAGGTTTTTTTCTACAAAGAAGATGGGCTGAAGGCTGGGGCACAAAACAGACTTTTTCTTCACCCCACAGTATTTTTCACTGGGAATGGATCTCATACACCATTTTCCTGTGACCTTTGTCAGATCAACGAGCACCACGTGCATTAATTGGTTCTAGTCTCGGCACTTCTGTGGCAGGTGGCAGATAGTTATGACTATGTCACTGGTGTCCCATATAGTTATGACTATGTTACTGGTGTCCCATATAGTTATGACTATGTTACTGGTGTCCCTCACTCTCCAAAAGCCACACTGAGATTCAGGAACGATGTTGTTAGTGATGTGGGTGATAATTCTGTTGAGGATGGCTCTGGAGAGCACTTTTCCATTGATAACCAGAGGTAAAGCCTTCAACTACTTCCACAAAATGTTTTGAAATTAATTCCTCTCGTATCATGCTGGCTGTAGCTGCGTGGTGCTGTGGTTTCTGAGTGCATCATCCAGTTCAATAATGTACGCCATCTGGCCCAACACCACCAACTTCAGCACTCCTGGTGTTCTGCCTTAGTCGCCTCTTACGACATGCATGGCAGGGTAGTGGGTCTATTCTACCAAGCATCGCCCAACCCACAGGGTTGTTCACGAACTACAAAGCAGTAGTGGAAGCCCTGGTGCATGCTGCAAACATCATCAGCAGCAAAGCAGGCCCAGACAGCCAGGCTGTCTTCCTTACAGACGCCTTGAGCGTGCTGCAGGCAGCCAACAACAACAACCTGCCACAGTTAGAAGATACCGTAATGCAATGGATCTCACTGCAGCATTCCAGGAAATGAGGAGGCTGATAAAATGGCAAAACGTGGTGCCCAGGGCCACCAGGAAGAAACTGCAGTCAGCCTGACAGAGGTGAAGACCATCATAAAAGCGCTCTACAGGTCACCACAGCAGCAAGATGGCTATCATCAGCTAACTACAGCAGAACAGGTGGTCATCTTCCGACTCAGAACAGGGCACAACAGGCTAGCATCCCATTTACACCACAAGCTGCACCTGAAACCATCCCCAATGTGCACATGTGGGCAGGAAGAACAAACCAAAAACACATTCTACAGGACTGTGGGGACCTGCAGTGTCTGAGGGATAGGACATGGCCACAGCCAGTGCCCATCAACGACAAGCTGTACGGGTCTGTGGAGGCCCTGCAGAGGACCGCCAGATTCATTACAGAATCCTGTCTACAGGTGTGACAGGTGATCGAGAAGAATTCCTCTCGTAGATATACACAATGGAAGTATCCATGAAATCTTGCAGAACAAGGGCGTCAGCCTTTCCTTGAAAACTTCTCCTCCATTCCCCTAAATGTTGAAGAGGAAAACACACACACACACACACACACACACACACACACACACACACACACACACACACACACACACAGAGAGAGAGAGAGAGAGAGAGAGAGAGAGAGAGAGAGAGAGAGAGAGAGAGAGAGAGTGTGTGTGTGTGCGTGTGTGTGACGGACCATATTTCGTCCGGTCCCAAATTTTGGGGACACATTACACCGGGACAGGTAAACCTGAAACACCGGTTAACCTGTTTACCTGACAGCTACTCACCTGCGTTTTGTATTAGTCGGGTGAGCGAGGATTTGCCTTCAGACTCTACAGAGTTGCCGGCACAGAAACATCTCCAGAGAGCCGAAGAGAGACTGAAGGCGAATTCTTGTGGCAGTCAGGTATGCTTTAATACTTGTATGGAAGTTAGGGTTTGTACTAATAAAGTTGTTTTTTTTCCTACAGGTGCTTGGGAACTTTCCAGTTCTTAGTGAAGGCCTAAAATATTGAATCGTTCCCTTCATATATCTTACAATTTGACGAGACATAGGGTGACAGTAGGAAGTTGTAGTTAGTAAATGTGTGAGTCGAGAGGTGGATGAAAAGAATGGAGTGAGTAGATGAAAGAAAGAATATCGTTCGTTCGTTCGTTCTTCAAGTTAACATCTATTCACATAAAGTTATTTTAGACAAAGTTAGGGAAATAGCGTGTGTATGCCTGCGTGTGTGTGTGTGTGTGTGTGCGTGTGCGTGTGCGTGCGTGTGTGTGTGCGTGTGTGTTGATGGACCGATAAGAGATTTGTTACGAACAGTAAGCTATATATAGTGATTCACACTAAAATTCTTTACAATTAACATTAGCCCAAAGCAAGTATTAAAACATAAATGAGTACAGGATATCTGGTATAACCAAAATGTTAAGCGCTCATATCTGTAGGAACACTTGTTACAAAAAAGAGCCCATTGGACAAATCACCAAGGAATTAACAAAAGAAACAAGACCTGGTAAGTTCTGGAAAATACACATGCCATCAAGTTGCAGGAAGTCAGGATTTTTATTTTTGAAATATGCGCAATGGAAAAGAAGATGCTGGGTTGTGAAACTTTCAACTGCTCCGCAGATGCAATTAAAATTTTTGTGAAGTTTTGTATGGAAAGCGTTTAGCTTAAGCCTGTAAAACAGAGATTCAAGTTTTCGGTTATTTTTTTCAAGTACGTTTGTGTTGGCCAATGGATAGGTGATCTTTCCACTTTTAGCCGCATTGCTAGAAGAAAAAGTAGCTGACTGGGATTTGTCACAGCAGAGCAATTTTGAGTGAGGCAGATGTATTTTGATAAGAACCAAGTTTTTATAGGCTTCATAAACCTTTTCAATACACGTCTTTTTTACGAGACCATATTTTTCGTATAAACACAGAGGAATGTTGATTTCTATAGATTCATCGACTTTCGTGCTCCTTTCCTGGCAGCCTGGTCAGCCCACTCATTACCAGAAATCCCACGGTGAGACGGGATCCAGCAAAAATAAACCGTTGTACCTCTTGATATAAGAATACTGACAAGATGTTTTATTTCTAAGATCACCTCACCTCGATTTTTTACAGCAATAGATTCAAGGCCTTGTAGGACATATTTAGAATCCACACAGAAAAGTGTTTTGTAGATAGTAAGTGGAGTATCAACAAGAAAGTTAAGTGCCATTAGAATTGCCACCAGCTCAGCCGTGAAGATAGAATACCCCTTCCCGAGATGAACAGATTTTTCAACTTTAACGGTAGGAATAACAAAACCACTTCCAGCTTTTTCATTTAATAGTGAACCATTGGCGAAAACTTTAAGGTGGTGTGAATAATTACTATCGATATGAGATTTGGCACGAGAGGACAATATATTATTGTTAACATTCTTTTGTAGATCAGTATATTTATAATCAAAACATGCGGTGTGCAATTCCCAATTTGGAATCGGGGATACAGGAAAACGATCAGCAATATTCTTGGGATCAATCTCAGCGTCTTTCAATTATTTTGAGGAATATGTCATTATAGTTGTATTAGATTTAATAGATCTAGCTCACTTCGGGAAATGGAAATTTGATCGTAAAGCTAATTCATCTTTGCTTGAGTTCTGAACAGCTGAGCTACGTAGGATGAATTTAGCACAGGCCAAGTTTCTACAGTCGTCAAGGGGCAGAACTCCGGCTTCGTAACACGTTCCTGATGCACTGGCATGAAATGGGATACCTAGTGCGAGTCTAAATGCCTTGCAGTCTATGCTTTGCAACTTTTTAAGTAAATAGTTTGGTGCGCTGAAGAACACTTCTTGTGTGTATGATAATTTTGATCTTACGAGAGATGTCGAAAGTGTACTAAAGTTTGTGTATCTGTGCCCCAATTTTGTTCACTGATTACTTCAAGAAGATTAAGAGATTTGATGGCTCCGTTGATAGTATATTCAATATCGTTGTTCAAGTTAATTTAGAAGTAATATTTACTCCTAAAAAAATTATCTCTGTGACATGATTCAATACATTGTTATCTACCTTAAAAGTAGGAATATTGCAAATACTTCCACCAGCATCAAATAACATCATGTGTATTTTTTCTGCCGATAAACTAAGGTCGTTTTCAAACATGAATATTGCTATATTATCTAGGTCACGCTGATATGTTTTTTTAATGAAATTGAAACATCTGACTGAAGTTTTCTTCTTTAAAGTTACGTTCATCCACATGCAAATATCGTCAGCATATTGCACCAAGGAGCAGTTTTTAGATAAATGCTTTGGGAGATCGCATATCAGAATATTAAAAAGTAGTGGAGTGATGACTGATCCCTGAGGAATGCCCATTTGTAAATATCTCTTGCTGGAATAAACATTTTATATCTTTGTTTCTATACTTCTACTGGTCAGAAATGTTTTGATATAGTTATATACATGATCAGAAAGACCAATGGTTTCAGTTTATATAGAAGTCTCTCATGCCAAACATGATCATACACTTTTCTGACATCAAAGAAAGTGGCGAGGACATTTTTTCTTCGTGCAAATTGTTGTTTTACATGAGTCGTCAATTTTACCAGATGGTCTATTGTTGATCTGCCTTTTCTAAAGCCTGCTTGTGTAGCCAGAATTATACCGCGTTTCTCAGAGTGATATACAAGCCTACTTAAAACAATTCTTTCCATTAACTTACACGTGTGAGAGGTGAGGGCAATCGGACGGTAACTATTTATGTTGGATCTAGGTTTGCCCTGCTTTAAGATCGGTACGACTACAGATTCTTTCCAAACAGAAGGGATACTTCCATCTTGCCAGCATTTTGTTATGATGTTATGAAGAAACGATAAAACATTTTCTGGCAGATGTTTTAACATCTCATTCGAAAGTGCATCCAGATCAACTGATTTTTTTGTTGGTAATAATGTTATTGCATTTCTTAATTCCTATAGAGTGATATCCGCGTTTAGATAATGGTCATTTTTTTCTTCTGGATCACAATACACATCGTTATCCTTTGAGGTTTCCCTCATAGCTTTGCATTTATCAGTAGGGCTATTTGTGGAACTATTCTTTGCAAATAGATCTGCGAACGCTTCAGCTTTTTGAGCAGCAGTTGGAAATTGCTCATTTTCTAAAGTAACTGGATAAATTGGAAGATTCACTCCCTGTTTCATTTCATGGACCTTTGTCCAAACTTTTTTTTTTAACGTCGTGATGATCAGAGACTTAGGTGAGACAAAAGGACGACCAGTGGTCGCGTTTAGCTTTTTCAATGACTCTGCTGCTCATATTCTTCGCCCGTTTCATAGTGACGTTGTTTTTCGGCTTGTCTTTAACATATTCTTTGTATTTTAGTTTCTTTTCATCAACAGCACGTTTGCAGGATTCCGTTCACCACACATTTCCTCTATGAACTGATCTTCTTTTGTGGCTAGTTTTTGGAATGGATTTGGTTGCAGTGTACAAGAGCGATTCAGAAAAATGTGTGTACATAGTTTCAACATCCTGGTTTTCAAGAGTTGTTACATTAAAAGATATTAAAATAGATTTGAATTTCTCCCAGTCAGCTCGTTTGTAATTATATTTTGGAATTCTATCAACTGTGTTGTCTTGTGCGACTGTAAAGCCTCTGAGGGATATAATAATAGGGAGGTGGTCACTTCCCAAAGTATCTTTATCAACCTGTCAGGAACAGCTAAGAGCTAAAGATGGGGAGAAAGAAAGATCAATTGCTGAGGGTCTATGGTTAGGAACATCTGGCAATCTAGTGACACGCCCATCATTTAGAAGGTAAAGGCCAGAATCAAGAATATTTTCTACCAGGCGATTTGAGCTAACTTTAGAGCAACAACTGTCCCAGGAGGGAGCATGTTCGCTGAAATCGCCGGCGATCAACCACTTCTGATTTTGCACGTCTATAGTACGTAACCAGTCAGTGTTACAGTCAGATACTCCTTTTGGGAGGTATATAGAAACTATGTTTAGTGTTAACGACTTATCGAATCTTACACACACTGTGCATGAGTGAATATTTGCAGCATTTTCTGGAACCGGCGATGTTATAAGGCGGTAAGACAAATGTTTGTGTATGTAGATGGCTGTAGACACTTTTTCGCCTTTAGCAGTCTGTTGACACACTGGGGGATAGAAAAAGTTTGCCAGTCGTGGTAGTTTATATCTAGACACATTTAGTGACTGCAGAATTAAAACAGAGAATGAATTATCTGCAATGTGCTCTTGAAGGTGGGAGATGTTAGTTGCCACTGAGCGACATTTCCACTGCAATATGTCTATTTTGGGCTCTTTAGCCATAAAAGTCAACACAGTAACAAACATTACTAATGCTTTTAGAAAAAAAAGTAAAATAAACAGATGAATGCAAATGGATGGAAACGAAACTTCAACTAGAGGAGTCCGCAAAGTCATGGACTTAGGTGGGAGAAATTAGTTTAAGAGGGGACAAAAAGATATAACAAAGATGACGATGTTAAATGCAATCAAAGCATTGACACAGTTGACAGAAAGACAGTCAGGGAAACCAGCGGAAGAAGTCACGCCGTGGCGGTGGCACCGGAGCCATGTAGCTGTAGTGGTGACGGTACTGCCGCCGTGGACGGGGTCCATTGTCCCTGTGGGGTCTGCTGGGGACAGGTCATGCAGGTCGTCTTTGTTTGGACCAAAACAGGTGGTGAAGATGATGACCCAGGTTCCCAGCAAAGACAAAAGAAAGAATATCTATACTTATATGTGTTCGGGGAAAAGTAATCTAGTTAAATCAATGTATTATTGAAAAAAAGTGTTATTTATCTTTTCCCTAAAGTACTATAATGATGCGAATGTTGGTGAGCTCTGGAAATAAGAAATGAAAAATTATTGTGCATAAATTATTGCAAAATGGATTCTGATTCTGTTGTGGATACGTCTAGTGATAATGATGAATATACTCTCCTTGATAAAAAGGGACGAACGGAAATCGCTCCTTGAAATGTAATTGGACACGTTTAGTGATGATGTGAAGAGATAAAAACATTCTTTTCTGGATAAAATGGGACAAAAGGGAATCGTCCCTTTATCTGTTTTAATTGTATTCTTGATTCTTTGAAAAGGGGTTCCATGTGAAAATTCTTTCCTTCAATGTAAACAATCATGGTGTTAATCAAAGAAAATTTTCTGTTGTAATGCATCCACTGTATTCAAAGTTAGTAGATATTATTATGGGTATTTTCCTCCCAAATTCCAGTAAAATTATATTATGTTTAGAGTGACTGCTAGTGACAAACAAGAACGATAAATATGTAGGAAGTAGGCTAGATAATCAAGGTAGCTATCAGTTCCCCAGGAGAGATGAAGCCCCCGTGTCCGACCTGGAACTGACTGCCATCCGGATGTAGGGTGCAGCTCATGCCCAGCCGCCGTCTCTGCCCCGTGGGGGTGTAGAGAGGCTGATGGAGTGGTCAGTAGACATCGTGTGTGCACTGCCAATCAAGTGTGGGGTGCAGCACGAGCCCAGCCGCTGTTTCCGCCCCATGGGGATGTGGATAAGCTGTCCGTGTGGTCAGCAACGAGCTGGCAAGTGCAAGAACTTCAGAGTTCGTCGGGACGACAACTTGTGTTTCTGCGGTTATGTGGGAGTCCCTGGAAGGACTCCACGAACTGCTTCCGTGAGCGGCTTCGTTCTACGTCGGAACGACGTTCAGCGAACCTCTTCTGTTGTGTGGGAGTCTCTGGAAGGACTCCACAAACTGCTTCCTTGAGCGACTTCTGGACTGTGTGAACTATGTGTGAAGACTGTGTGACTTGGGCCAGATGCGGCCAAGAGCATAAACTGTGGTGACACTGCTGTGGATACCAGCGTAGTCTGCGCAGAAAAATGTATATTTGATAATTATGTCAGTAGTCACTATATGTCAATAGTATTGCTGCGCGCCCTCGATGATAGTGGCGAGAATATATTGATATATTACATATTGTCTGCTTTTGTTTATTATGTATTATGCACTTGTTTTGATTTGATGGTTCAGGCAGCAAAAAAAAAAACCAACTTAACTTGTTGCCTGACTATCTATCTTCGTGTGGTGTGGGTGTGTGTAGAGAAAAGACGTACATGCACCCAGACTTCTTTAAGTGAGAGTCAGACAGCACAACACGCACCGCACACCATCTGTAACAGAGTGTTTCTTTGCTTCCTGTCTGAAAAAGTTTAAATTAAACCATTTTTGACTCATTTGTTTCTGTCATATTGTTACTGTCACTTTTCCTTTTGTGTGGACATTGGGGATATTTGTTATATGTTTTACGTATTGGATCTACTTTCCGAACAGTGACCAAAACGTTTGTCTGTAACGAGATCCCATCACATAGAAAACAGCAATATTGAAACCGCTGTTTATGAAAACTGGATAATTCACTAATCGACACACACAAGTGAAAGAAATTATGATTTCGTCGTCCTGGGTTGATTTCTGGGAACACGGAAACCATGAAACGAGTCAAAGCAGTTGGAAAAAACACAGAAAACGAAAAGTACGGAAATGCCAATTAACATCTTTGTCAGAGTTATTTCCCTTGAAGTGATAGAGACTGAGGTTTCAGCACGCCATGTCACAATCTGACGAAGTTTCATAGCAGTAATCATTGTTGCTACAATTACCACTGTAAACACCCAATAGGCAATCCAACACCAATCAATGCGCCATACAGGAAATCATTAAGCTCTCTGTTTTCTTCGTAAAAATCAGTCCGCACAGGTACTGTTCTTTTTGCACCTGAAACTGGGTCATACACACATGCATTGCGATATCGGAGTCCAACTGCAAAGAAAAACAGCCTATGACGAGGAAATAATCAGCAACAATGATAGCAACCATCGTTCTCGTGCGCATCAAAGTCTGGTATTTGTGTGGACGAAGCACACAGTAGCATCTCTCGCAGGCAATGATTGCGGACAGAACGGAGGAAACATAGGTGAATCCAGCGAAAACTTGGATATAGTTGGCATGCAAAAGCCGGGTAATGGGACCATAAGTTTCGCCTGTAGCAAACTTAAGGTAGAGTCTTTCCCATTGCTAATGATTAGGAATATTAAGTTCATTTCATCAGCTAAGGCCAGAGCAAAGAGACACAAGTTGACCCGGTCCTGAAGACCTTGCTTGTAAAACACCACCATATTGATGACGTTACCTGGCCCACCAATCAGAAACAGGATCGCCATCATTGTGTTTTTGATTTGAGCTCCCAAAATTTCCACATCTCGACTGACAATATTATTGGGATTGTCCCAAGGTACATACTCCTCGTTGGATACCATTTCAATGCATCCATTTTGGGGTAACTTGTTTTGTGGTACACCAGTACCCGAGTCTGCTGGAGCAAATGTGTCTGTGCGGGTGTGGTCATCGGTAATCACTGACTGAGCTGAAGTGTTTAACATGATGTATCACCCACGTGATTCCGCAGCGCCGTCTGTGTGAGAAACCAGGTCACTGTTTCATGAAAGCCTACAGGACCATAGCAGACAACTTTGTTGTGGTAGTTGTCGTAAAGACAACATCATACACAGCACAAAGTCAGAAGTTGAAGTCTTGTCTGTTCTGGCTAATGTAAAACAAGTTAATCTGATATCAAATCATCTTTGCTAGGTGGCTGAAAGAAGAAAACTTCTGGAATCACAGTGTAAGGCAGAGAGGGAAGGTTTTCAGTTCCTCTGTATTTTGCTCATGTAGTATGTGACTATAGTTGTTCATTAATCTTATGTAGAATTTGTAAATAAAAAGAAAATTATCACAGGAGGAACTGTGAAAAGTGATACTAAATCCATATATATATTATATATATTTATATATATATATATCGTTGCTTGTGAAAATAATTTCTCCCCCATAATTAACATATACTCAGAGGCATAAAAAAACGCGAAAAAATTGAGACAGTGCACGATTGTTCACATTGTGAACAGGACGTAAGCAATGTCGCTGTCACGTGCAACATTAGCAGTACGTGGTGTCTTGGCCGGTTGTAACCTCGTAACAGTGGGTGAATGTTGCCGGGTCAGCGTTTTTGGCACGAGGAGTGCATTTGCCATGTGGACTACCTACGCCACGTGCATCAATGAGAATTGCAACTCAGTGTGGCCCCGATTGTGGGGCTATAAATTTCCAAACCCCAAAAAGTTCAAATTATCCCTTCCAGCGGCGCCAACATAATGCCGAGACTTTCTCGTCAAGATTGTTGCATAGCAAATGGGGCAACTGCAGGCCGGGGTTCCAATGAGGCAGGTCGCTATCGCATTCGGAGTCCACATTTCCACCGTCTATCGCCTTCTGGACCGCTTTCAAGCAAGAAACACCACTGATGACAGACCGAGGAGCGGCAGACCGAGGGTCACCACAGCAGCCCAAGACCGCCATCTTCTGCGTCAGCATCGACGGGAGCCTTACCAAACCGCTGCCAACACAGCCAGGAACACCGTCAGCAACCATGGCAGGCCAATCAGCAGCAGGACCGTGCGTCGCCGACTGAACACAGTTGGTCTCCAATGCAGGCGTCCAGCCGGCGACCTATCCTGACACTCCAGCATCGCCAGAACCGTATGCAGTGGGCACAGATCCACGTGCATTGGCGCCATCGGGACTGGGGCCGAGTCCTCTTCAGTGATGAAAGCCGGTTCTGCGTCGACCCAGGCGATGGCTGCATCCGGATCTGGAGAAGAGCGGGGGAACACTTCACGGATGCCATCACCGAAAGGGACCCATGGGGTGGTGAAAGCATCATGATCTGGGGGGCTATCGGCATGAATCGCCGTATTGGGCCAGTCATCTTCCAGAATGTGGGTCCAGGACGTGGTTACGGGGTCACTGCTGTTCATTACATCGACCAAGTCCTGAGGCCCCACATCCTGCCGCATTTCCAGCGGCATCCACAGAACCTGTTTCAGCAGGACAACGCAAGGCCGCACACTGCCCGTGCTACGCAGAACTTCCTGAGGCAGAACAACATCAATCTCCTGCCTCACGCAGCCCGTTCTCCCGACCTTATCCCAATAGAGCATTTCTGGGATGCCCTTCAGAGGCAGTTGAACCAGCTCAACCCCAGACCCCAGACAGCAGCTCAGCTTGCTGTCGCTGTGGGCCAGGTGTGGTGGCAAGTCCCCAGAGGCAGACCAACACTCTAGTGCGCTCGATGTACCGCAGGTGCACAGCTGTGATCAATGCTCGAGGTGGTCACACCAGATACTGACATTCTGCTGTTAACACAGGGTCAAGGTCAAGTTCATGTGACCTTATTTTCTCCAGAATGAACTTTGAAAGGACACTTTTGCGGTGTTTGATTGCTTTTTTCTCGCTTTCTATTACCAGTTCAAAGGAATCGTTGGCCAAATTACATCCAAATTTCTATACAGTTTGTTTTCGCGTTTTTTATGCCTCTGAGTATAGATTACTCTCTTCCGAAATTAATAAAATCATAATGGTTTGGCACACATTATTATTGAAAACATTAACAGATAATGTTCGTAAAATGTTTAATACACTAACTCTGTCTTTTTCATACCTATATCACACCTTTCTCCCAACTCTGTGCCCAACTTTACTTTCACTGTAAATTCTTTGCCAGGTCATGTTTCTTAAACATGGTGTAATTGCTGGCACGCACTTGTTTCCCCGCATCACACATTTGCTCAATATCCATACACACACTAACGAAAAAAAAAAAAACAGAGAGAGAGAGAGAGAGAGAGAGAAAATCACACACACACACACACACACACACACACACACACACACACACACATACACACACAGACAAACATGTGCGCGCACAGGAGAAAAAACAACCAAACAACAACAAAAACGACAAGCAGATCGTGGACAAAACAAAAAAAAAATAAAAAAAGAGAGAGAGAGAGAGAGAAAGAGAGGGAGGGACCACGCACACACACACACACACACACACACACACACACACACACACACACACACACACACACACACACACAGAGAGAGAGAGAGAGAGAGAGGAGAGGAGAGAGAGAGAGAGAGAGAGACGTACGTGCGTGCAGCGAGAGAGAAAACAACAAACAAACAAACAAAACAAAACAGCACACACGCACGCACACGCCACACACAACACACACACACACCACACCACACCACACACACACACACACACACACACACACACGCACGCACGGACACACACACACACACACACACACACACAACACACACACACACACAACTCACATATACACACATACACATGCTTGTGTTTGTGTGCCACCCTAAGTGTAAGCATGTGTTTGTGTCTGCATGTATGTGTAATTGGGTGGGCTTCTGTGTGTGTGAGTGTGTTCAGTTTCTTCAGTTTAATGTCCTTCCACTAAAAGTGATATCAGACGATGTGTTGAAGTATATGGAATGTGGTATTAACTGTGTGGTTGTTTCTTGAAAATGTGTTGTATGAATAAACATTTCTTATGATATGAGTTGAGATTGGAGATGGCCAGATACATGGACAGTGTTGAGGAAAGAGTAGTCATTCAAAATCTTGGACACAGATGACGGACTGGATCCGTCAGATAAAACTACAAACGCCCGACCTACGATATAATTCCCTTGCTCTTGGACAGTTGATTAATAGATGTCCTACTCGAGTGTTTCTCCACACATACATCTAATGTTTTTACAGAACTTTGTACGAAGGGAATTTAACCGCATTCTGTGCAGCAAACTTCTAATCTCTCTAGACAGAGAAGCAAGATGATTGTTTGACGAGGCTTTCGAGTTGATTGTGCCACCAAATTTAACACAACTCTGATAATACTGAATATCCGAGTTCATTATCAAGTTTCTGAAGCTTTCACCCGATATTTAGAAGAATATTGCATTCTGTTAAATCCAAAGGAATATTAACGGGAATTGAACCCTCAACATTTCGAGCTGCCTTTCTTGCAGCCTGATCGACTTGCTGAAATGCCACAATGAGAGGGGACCCAGCAAAAACGATGTGCCTTTATCGGATAAAAGATGTATAAACTGATTTATTTCTGTTATTATCTCCAAACGGATTTTTTAATTTGAAGACCGGATTGCTTCAAGAGCAGATCTAGAATCAGCACATAGTAGTACGTGACTGACATTCAGATGGAAATAAACAATATAATTTAAGGACATTAGGATGGCGGATAGCTCGGCACTGAAAATCGAAAAAATTTCTGTCAAGATGGTACATTTTCTCCACGTTTAAGTCAGGTATTACAAAAGCTGCTGCCTCTGTCCTACTGTCTTCTAGCACTGAGCCGTCTGTGAAAAATTTTTAGGTGGTTCTTGTACTGATTTCCCAGGTGTAAGCATACGGAATTTTTTAGTATGTTGGATGAATCTTTTTTTGTGACAAATCTGAATGAATCGTATCAAAGGAGGCCTTCGTTTGTTCCCATCTTGGTACTGGTGAAAGGATGGTTAACAGCGATTTCATTTCGATTATGTTAGGAATCTCTGATAAGGTGAGAAGTATACGAGTGATTTTGTAGATCGTATTCCTCTGGCTTGTTTTCCCAAAATCTTTTACAGAATTTAAACAAACTTTTTGCACAGAATTTTTCTGTGTAAAACTCTTCAGAACGAACTTCGACGCAGCTACTTTTCGAACCTCGCTGAGAGGTAGCACTCCAATCTTCATTGTATGTTCCTAAGTTGGATGTATGTATGGGAACACCAAGAGCGAGTTTGTAAGCCTTGCAATCACTGCTCTGCAATTTATTTAACAGATGCTGTGGTGCGCTGAAAAATACATCCTGAGCATAGGTTAACCTAGATCGCACAAGAGCGGTTGATAGAGGTATTAGAGTCGAAGCATCCTGGCCATACCCGAAATGAAAAGCATTATATGTGTTTTTTTCTAATGAAAGTGCGAACCCGTTTTCTTGTAAAAACATGTTTGCCAAAAACAGCAGCATGAACAGTTTGTCGCAAAAAAATAGATCATATCGGGACAAGAGATAAGCATTATATAAGTGGTAGTAAAGACCCTGGGAATACCTCTACCTAAACGCTACCATAACACTACAAGAAGTTCAAGAATGTCTTAGTAAATTAGGCAGCAAAAAAAACTTCAGTCGGCCTAGTGGGGATTTCGAATGAAATGCTACGCCACCTACCAGCAAACGCTGTGCAGTTTCTCCATTTATTTTTTTTCAAAAATGTTGGAATGATGGTAAATTACCTCAGTTATGGAAAAAATTCCATTATCGTTCCTAATATAAACATGGAAACCTCGCACTGATATAAACAGTTACCGTCCAACGCCTTTTAACATCCTATACCTGTAAATTAATGGAAACGAATCGTAATAAATAGATTAAATTATTACTGTAATAAGAATGATGTCATTACCGATTTAAACCAAGCTGGATTTTCAAACTGGCAGATCCACAGTAGAACCCTAGTCAAATTACAACTCAAGTGAAACAACAATTTGCAAGACGAAAAGAAACATAGTACATTCTTTGACGTAACAAAACTTTTTGATCAAGTATGGCATTTGTAGCTTTATACAAATAAAACTGTTGGAAATTAACGGTAACATGTATAATTCATGTTCAAGAATTCTAAAAATAGATCAATTCAAAAAAGAATAGAACATACGTATTTAAATCCGAGAACATTGCAAATAAGACTGCCACAAGGTTCAGTAAAATTCCCTATTTATTCAATATTTTAATGGCAGATTTACCGAAAGGCTTTCGAAAGGCACAGAGTTAGCTCAATTTTGGGGGATGTATGTGTTTAGGATGAGAGTAACCATGAAAGAATAACCCCCCTTGAGGTCGGAACTAATAAAAGCTTTTTCCCCGCGAGAACTAAAAATAATGTGTGGTTTCGTGTGGTGGTGTGTGTTTTGTGTGGGGTGTGGTGTTTGTGTGTGTGTGTGTTTTTGTGTGGGGCCCGCCCCGCCAGTGGGCCCCCCCCTTGTGCGTTTTTGTGCGGAAAATGTTTGTGTGTGTTTTCTGTGGGCTTTTTTTTGTTTTCCCCCCCAAATGTCCCCCATGTGTCCCTTTTTGGCCCAGATTTATGTTTTATGCCTCTTTTTTTGGGGAAAAAATTTTTAAAAAAACACACAAAAACAAAAAAACACACCACAACACCACACAAAACCAAAACACACCACAAACACACACAAAACACACACCCCCAAACACACAAACCTTTTCCTCCCCTTTTCAGTTGAAAAAAAGAACCCCTGGCAAAACCCCCAAAAAGCGCAAAAATAATGTTTTTTGTTTGGGGCCCTTTATTTTTGGGTCAGATGAGGCCGTGGGGGGAAAAGGACCCCCCTCGAAAAGAATTTCCCCGGCCCCCAATTTTTAAAACTCCCCCGGTTCTGCACCCCCCGGAAAGCATCGACATAAACGGGGAAAAAGGGGTTTTAAACCAGTTCGATGTGCCCCGCTGGGGTTCCCAAAAAAGGGAAACAAACCCCACGGGTGCCCCCCCAAAGGGGGGGGGAGGTCCCCCCACCTCAGTGCGCATTTTTCCCCCCCGTCTTAAAATTTTGAAAAACCCCCGCCTTTAAAGTGCCCGCATTTCCCCTTTTTTGGGTAACCTATAAAGGGGGGGGGGGTTTAAAAGGGGGAAAAACCCAAATTTTAAATGGGAAATTAACTGTGGCCCAAGTTTCGAGGGGAAACCCCCCCCAAAACACACAACCCCACACAAAACACACACCCGCGCGCGCGCACGCCCCCCCGCCCCCCGGGGGACGACGCCGCCCCCGCACACCACACAAAAATTTTATATTGAAAATTGTGTCAGTGATCGTTTAAATTCTTGACGATTTTAAAGTTTTTTATAAACCCCTATTTTACGAAACCCAAATTGAAAAAAGGGAAAAATTTTAGCAGATTCCCCGGAACATAAACCCCCCAAAAACCCCCGGGGCAAAAACAAGGGGGAAAAAGCCTTCTTTTTTCCCTTTTTGGTCCACGAAATTTTACCATTTTGGGGCAAAGGAACGGGGGTTTGGTTTTTCCCGTCGGGAAAACCCCACTGCTAGGTTTTTTCACCCCCCCTACAAAGGTTTTTAAAGAAAAATTTTTCTCTCCAGCGCCGTTTTCAGCATTTTTTTAAAAAGGGGAATCAGCTTTTTGTGTTGAAATTTACGTGTTTTTTCCCCGGCAAAAGCTATGGGGACAGTTTCTATATTATCAAACCCCCTGCCATCGGGGCCCCCCCAAAAAGGGGAAAAAATAAAAAAGCTTGTGGGCTTGCTTCTTCTTTAAACCCCTTTTTCAGAAAAACCCCCCCCTTTAAAATGAAGTTTAAAAACCTGTGTCCCCCTTTTCCCCGGCATTTGGGCCCCCGCTGTTCTTTTTTACCAGGCTTCCCAAAAATTTCCCCCGGTTAAAAAACAATAGGGACGTACTAGCCCTCTTACTGTGACAAATGAAAACCCCCCCCCCCCCCCCCCCCCTTTTTTGTCCCAGAAAAAAAAAATTTTAAAAAAAAAAACCGTTTCACGGGGAAAGAGGGGGGAAAATTGATGACCCCCCGTAAACACCCCCCCCCAAAAGAAGAAAAAACTTTTGCAAAATGTCCCCAAAATAGATTTCCTCTGTGTCCCCCAAAATGTCAAACCCCAAAAAAAAATTTGGGAAAAAAATCGGGCACTGTTACAACGTAAAATGTCCAAAATTTTTGGGAAATTTTCAAAAACAGAGTGTTGAGGCTTTTTCAGAGGACCTGAGTTCGGGCCCCAAGGAGAAAGAAATCCCCCGGCTGCACAAAAAAGCCCCCCCTGGTGAACAGAACTTTTCCCTTTTTTTCCGGGCCCAAAATTTACACCCTAAGTTCTGCGGACTCCCTTTTAAAACCCCCAAAAGACTTTTGGGGTCCCCCCACTCCCCCCCGGAGGGGGCTGAGCTCCCCCTGGGCAATTTTTAAGGGGATGTATGGCGAAATAAAGGAGGGGACGGGCCCCATGTAGATAAAAAATGGGATCTCTGAGGGGCCCGCCCCGGGGGGTTTTATCCATGACCAGGCACAGCC
>CM065724.1:31970982-31978482 GCA_033310375.1 Conus canariensis
GCCTGAGAAATGCAGTCTCCCACTGACTGACCAAAGGATAATATGTCATACAAATTAAAAGTGAGAGAAAACACAGTGCATGCTAACAATTCCCTAATCAATACATTAATGACTAGACAAAAAAAGAAAAAAAGAGGGAGGAGGAAGGGCTGATTGTGGAGAGAAACAAAACTGGAATGAAAAAGTAAGGCGCTAGATTGCAAATATAAAATCCTTCGCTAGAAGCATTTGGGGACCATCGTACTCATCTTCAAACACAACTAAAGGATACAATGGAGGTAAAATGTGTCAAAGTCAGAGTAAGGTAAGGTAAGATAATGTTGCTTATAGCCCAGCCGACCACAAAGGGCCATATCAGGGCTGTCACCACGTTAAAATCAATTCACAAGTCATTCATTCACACAGTTCTTTAAAGTCAGAGTGGTCATGTCTAATGTTTGATAACCCTAGCATTGTTGGTAACAAAAGTGCTGACAACAGCTAAGAATTGTGCAGAAGAGCCTTTCCTTCCCTGATTTGGACGGTTGATTGCGTCGGTCTACCTTAGAATCAAATGCAGATATACATATTCTATAATTTGTATATATTTTGACCATTCAGCGGTTCAAAAACAGAATCCAACGTCACCAGATTACACCACGGTTAAAGGAAGAACACAACAGCACCCAGACACCAAACAACACATACACACACACACACACACACACACACACACACACCACACACACACACGCACACACACACACACCACACACACACACACACACACACACACACACACACACACACACAACACACTAACACAGTCATTCATCTAATGTCACATAAATTTGTTAAAAGACGTAATATGAAACTACTACTTCTACTACTACTACTACTACTACTACTATACTCTCTCTCTCTCTCTCTCTCTCTCTCTCTCTCTCTCTCTCTCTCTGGCATACATCTGCACCAAGTTTTACACACGGCAAAGGACTGTATCTAGTCTTGTGGCCTTTGATAAATCTGTGTCTTTGGCTTGTTGTCGTCTTTTAGAGGTTACAGCCAATCATCATGCTTTTTGGGGTGTGTGTGATTGACAGGTTGTCAGAAGAAACTGAAAGCCAATGAAATATATCATGGGAGAAGAGTTGATTTAACAGGTTAGAAAGGAAACTACTCAACACGTGCAATATGAAATAATACCATTCAGGTCACTTCTGAAAATCTCTCAGATCTTGAAGGCCTTCAGCCTTTTACATCGATGTGTGAAGTCATGTAATCTGCTATCTGTGTCACAAAGGGCAGACACATGCAGCAACATCCGACTATTTCACTGGATTCACATAACTAATCATTATGACGGGGAAGGGAAGCACTGTAGCGACGTTATCTGTGACATAGGATTGAGTAAAGGCATCACCTTGTGTCGAACCCACGTCACAGTTACGTCAACCTTCCACAGGGCATTAGTCAGTTGCGTTGAGCTCATGCAGGCAGGGCATGACGTGAATGTTGACAGCGTTTTCACCTTCTGACGGGCATGGAACGAAGACAGACAGATGAAGGAAAGGAAATGAGAGGAAAGAGGGGGAAGAGAGTGAGTATATATGTGAAGACTGGCGTGAAGAAAAAAATCTGTCGAATTGAAAACGCAAAGGAGGGTAAAACAGAGAGAGAGAGAGAGAGAGAGAGAGAGAGAGAGAGAGAGAGAGAGAGAGAGGAGAGAGAGAGAGGAGGTGGAAGAACGGGGAGATGGATGGTGTTGAATACGTGAACATCTCATCATAAGTTTCAACTTCACAAACACGTTCATATCTATGCCAATTCAAGTTAAAGTTGTGTGTGTCAACATCAAGAGAATTGTTGTTGGATGAATGTAGTGATGGTAGAGTCCCTAGTCGATGGTGTCTTGAACATTTTGGATCAGAAGAGGCATCACAGATCTGTAACAGCTTTCCAGTAGTACAGTGTCTCCTCTAGACTCCTTATAACGACCTAACACATTGACTGCTATTTGTAAATTGCCGTTGCTGAGGCTGATTAGGACAGGCCTGAATGTTGCTGTGTATTACTGAGCTGGAGTGAATGGCGTGGGGGTAATGCTAGTGGGCGTGGTCAGAGCACCAGTGAGGCCCCCGCGTCTGCTAGGCTATAAACAGCACGACAATTTTAGAGGCACCGGAAGTTGAAAAGTAAAACATAGAATGTGGAACATTAAAATCACATCAATCATTCAGCCACTGCGAAAATGTCAGGAATTTTGATCGTGTTAAGCGACATGGAAAAAAAGAAAAAGAAAACAGAAAAAAGTCACATTCTTCAAAACCATTCGTTCACAGAGCAAACGAAGCAGAAGATAAAACAAGGAGACAGGTAACCAGGTTTCGTATTGAAAACATGAACATATGGGGCTAAGGCCCTTGTACTTAACGGTTAAGGATTAAGAAAAAGCCAGACCATTCTACATCTGTTTTCTTGAACCACAAATTTGTGAGAGTGGAAGCAGGGAGCACATGCAGCAACACAAGGCATGACAAGACACAGAAGGAGAGGACAAAGAAGTAGGGAGCACATGCAGCAACACAAGGCATGACAAGACACAGAAGGAGAGGACAAGGAAGTAGGGAGCACATGCAGCAACACAAGGCATGACAAGACACAGAAGGAGAGGACAAGGAAGTAGGAAGCACATGCAGCAACACAAGGCATGACAAGGCACAGGAGAGGACAAGGAAGTAGGAAGCACATGCAGCAACACAAGGCATGACAAGACACAGAAGGAGAGGAAACAAGGAAGGTAGGGAGCACATGCAGCAACACAAGGCATGACCCCAACACGAAGGAGAGGACGAGGAACAGCCAGGCAGGCAAGGCAGTGATCAAGTATTTGGTACCCACTAGCTGTATGGAAACAAAAATGGTGGCAACTGTTTCAAACATTTTACCGATAAGTAGAGAGGTGTCAAAAGGAAAGCAAGAAGAAACGCACAGAACATGAACTCATCGGACTCGTCCCTCTGTTACCTACCATAAAGGGATTATTAGAACTCATCCCCACTTTGCTCACAAAACGATGTTTACGATGAATTTTGGACATATTTGGAGGCTAGATGGGTGCCATTTTGGTGCGTATTTTTTCTTTTTTCTTCTTCCTTAAAACCTCAACTTCTGATTGATCATGCAATCGACTATTCAGTCAATGTGTTGAAGTTTGTTCCTATGTCTAAAGTTATTAACCCTTTGTCTTTTGGCATATAGAGATAAACTAAGGTTGCTTACTGTTTGTGTTGCGTTTCATTCCTCCTCTAAATTCACCAAGACTAATCCCAGCAGCACACGGAAGAATCTGTGTCAGGATTTGAAGGGCACTGACGGTGACCTATTGTTCATCATCAAGTAAATAATCTAATTTTTTGACAGCCTGTGCAACATTTTTTTCGAAAACAAAAATCCGCTTTAAAAGTCATCTCAATATCAGCTGAAGTCACATTCAACACTGGGCAGCATTAAGAAACTGCATCCTGCATTCATTGTGTTTGCTTTCTTAAGGTACAGCTACAGGGCATTAAACATCCGATAGCACAGCATAATGATCACCCAATAACATGAACAACTTGAACATATAAAGACGATGGAGCCAGATCATAATCAATGAAAGTACACCTACGACCTGTATATCTTGATGTACCAGATGCAGGGATGTTTCAAGCAGGGTAATATGTTCCCAAGGTATCCTGAGGCTGGTCTTCAGTGCGTCCTCGTACCTTACGAGAGATCTACCTTGGTCTGCTTCAACAACCTATGCCTAAGCAAACCACACTGCAGCAGTTAAGGTATTCTGCCGACTTCCATACAGAAGTCAAGTCCCTCCCAGCATAACAGATTCTTGATGAATAGACGCTCATTAAGTCTATTCTCTTCAAGAGAATATGAAGGTTGGACATTTTGTCTTACTTGGACCCTATGTCTTACCAGTTGATGTAGCAGATCTGTCACCTTTGTCTTACTTGGATTCTTTGTCATGCCACTTGATGTAAAAGACCTGCACTTTTGTCTTACCTGGAATTCATGTCTTGCCACTTGATGTTGAAGATGTGCAACCTTTGTTTTACTTGGACTCTTTGTCTTGCTATAGGATGCAGCAGATATGCAACCATTGGCTTTCGCGGACTTTCTTTCCTACCACTTGTTGTAGCAGACCTGCCACCTTTGTCTTGCTTAGACTCTTTGTATTGCCACTTGATGTAGAACGTCCCACACAGGAAGCACTAGCAAGCTTTTTTCAGCTCAGACATGTTTTCAGTAGGTGGTCCAGGTCTTTGCGTAGTTGGCAGAGCAGTCAGAACCACTGCTCTGTATACAACAGTGTCAGAGCAAAGACTGAAGCTGTGAATTTCCCCAGTTTATTTGTGGGCCTTGGACATACAGCACTGACCTTTGTAATACTTCGTCTCTCACGTCAGGGCGTTGAAATCTGTTTGTAATTACAAAGCAGATCGTTGTGGTGGTGATGACAACAGGTTGACAAAGATGTAGCACTGGTGGTCTGTAAGGTAAAGGCTGGAACATGGCTTCTGTCCTGCTGAAACTAAATAGTGAGGCCAGAACGTTTGTCATGCACTGGAAGTCCTTGTGGATATGTGCAACCAGTGCACAGTCACCACAAAAAGGAAGTCATGTCGCATGTTCTTAAAAACTCTCATTCCTGCTTGAAAATACCGCAGGTTAAAATATTTTGCCATCGGCATGAAACCGGAAAAAACCATCACCTTCTTTCTTCCTCTCCTCTTCTGCTCTTTCTTCCCACCTCCCACCAATAGATCTATTAGTTGTTTTCCTACAAAGAAGATGGGCTGAAGGCTGGGGCCCAAAACAGACTTTTTTCACTCCACAATATTTTTCACTGGGAATGGATCTGATACATCTCCATTTTCCTGTCACCTTTGTCAGATCAACGAGCACCACGTGCATTCATCGGTTCTGGTCTCAGCACTTCTGTGGCAGGTGGCAGATAGTTATGACTATGTTACTGATGTCCCATATAGTTATGACTATGTCACTGGTGTCCCATATAGTTATGACTATGTTACTGGTGTCCCTCACTCTCCAAAAGCCACACTGAGATTCCGAAACGATGTTGTTAGTGATGTGTGTGATAATTCTGTTGAGGATGGCTCTGGAGAGCACGTTTCCATTGATAACCAGAGGTAAATCCTCCAACTATTATCACAAAATGTTTTGAAATTAATTCCTCTCGTAGATATACACAATGGAAGTATCCATAAAGTCATGCAGAACAAGGGCGTCAGAATTTCCTTGAAAACTTCTCCTCCATTCTCCTAAGTGTTGAAGAGGAAACACACACACACACACACACACACACACACACACACACACACACACACACACACAGAAGAAGAAGAAGAAGAAGAAGAAGAAGAAGAAGAAGAAGAGAAGAAGAAGAGAGAGAGAGAGAGAGAGAGAGAGAGAGAGAGAGAGAGAGAGAGAGAGAGAGAGAGTGCGTGTGTGTGTGTGACGGACCATATTTTGTCCGGTCCCAAATTTTGGGGACATGTTAGACAGGGACGAGTAAACCTGAAATACCGGTTAACCTGTTTACCTGACAGCTAGTAACCTGCGTTTTGTATTAGTCGGGTGAGCGAGGATTTCCATTCAGTCTCTACAGATTTGCCGGCACAGAAACATCTCCAGAGAAGAGCGACTGAAGGCGAATTCAAGTGGTAGTCAGGTATGCTTTAATAGTTGTATGGAAATTAGGGTTTGTACAATGAAGTTGTTTTTTTCCTACAGGTGGTTGGGAACTTTCCAGTTCTTAATTAGGGCCTAAAATATTTAATTGTTCCCTTGATATATCTTATGATTTGACGAGTCATAGGGTGACAGTAGGAAGTTGTAGTTAGTGAATGTGTGAGTCGAGAAGTGGATGAAAAGAATGGAGTGAGTAGATGAAAGAAAGAATATGTATACTTATATGTGTTCGTGGAAAAGTAATCTAGCTAAATCAATGTATTATTGAAAACAGTGTTGTTTATCTTTTCCCTAAAGTATTATAATGATGCGAATGTTAGTGAGCTCTGGAAATGAGCAATGAAAATTATTGTGCATACATTATTGCAAAATGTATTCTGATTCCGGTCGTGGATACGTCTAGTGATAGTGATGAACATTCTCTTCTTGATAAAAAGGGACGAATGGAAATCGTTCCTTGAAATGTAATTGAACACGTCTAGTGATGATGTGGAGAGATAAAAACATTCTTTTCTTCATACAACTGGCAGAAAAGGGAATCGTCCCTTTATCTGTACTATCCAGTTCAGAGATGTCCCGCCTGACGTGATCTTTGGGTTTTTGAGAGAGATTAACATTTTTCATCTGATTTAAGATTTTCCGGACGAAAGATTTTTAACGAAGTTTCTGGTGCGTTTTAGAAGATGTCATTTAAAGAGATGTATGAAAGTTTTTTTTTTTTTTTATATGACTTGTGAGTTGCTTTTAACGTGGTGACATCCCTGATGTGGCCCTCTGCGGTCGGCTGGGCTATAAGCAACATTATCTTATCTTATCTTATCCTTTATCTGTAATAATTTTTTTCTTGATACTTTGAAAAAGTGTTCCATGTGGAAATTCTTTCCTTCAATGTAAACAGTCATGGCGTTAATCAAAGAAAATTTTCTATTGTAATGCATCCACTGTATTGAAAGTTAGTAGACTTTATTATGGACATTTTCCTCCCAAATTCCAGTAAAATTATATTATGTTAAGAGTGACTGCTAGTGACAAACAAGAACGATAAATATGAAGGAAGTAGGCTAGATAATCAAGGTAGTTATCAGTTCCCCAGGAGTCGGTGAAGCCCCCGTGTCCGACCTGGAACTGACTGCTATCCGGGTGTGGGGTGCAGCCCATGCCCAGCCGCCGTCTCTGCCCGTAGGGGTGTAGAGCGGCTGACGGAGTGGTCAGTAGACATCGTGTGTGCACTGCCAAACAAGTGTGGGGTGCAGCACGAGCCCAGCCGCTGTTTTCGCCCCGTGGGGATGTGGATAAGCTGTCCGTGTGGTCAGCAACGAGCTGGTCTGTGAAGGGGCTTCAGAGTTCGTCGGGACGACGACTTGTGTTTCTTCGGTTATGTGAGAGTCCCTGGAAGGACTCCACGAACTGCTTCCGTGAGTGGCTTCGTTCTACGTCGGAACGACGTTCAGTGAACCTCTTCTGTTGTGTGGGAGTCCCTGGAAGGACTCCACGAACTGCTTCCTTGAGCGGCTTCTGGACTGTGTGAACTGTGTGTGAAGACTGTGTGACTTGGGCCAGATGCGGCCAAGAGCATAAACTGTTTGTGGTGACACTGCTGTGGATACCAGCGTAGTCTGCACAGGAAAATATCTATTTGATAATTATGTCAGTAGTCACTATATGTCAATAGTATTGTTGCGCACCCTCGATGATAGTGGCGAGAGTATATTGATATATTACATATTGTCTGCTTTTGTTTATCATGTA
>CM065724.1:31983482-31985982 GCA_033310375.1 Conus canariensis
AGTCAACATCTCCCATGGACTGCAGTAAAGACCTGGTGCAGTGTGTCAGACACATCAAGAAAGAAAATCCTGGTCTAAAAATAATTGTTAGTAAAGCAGCACCAGTCACAGATACTCAGCTCAACATCAAGAGAGATCTGTTCAACGCCCTCCTGACATCGGAGCTAAATGAAGACAAGGACGTCAGCCTGATCAGCCATAACAACCTCCGCACTAGCTCCTGGCATCTCCGTGACGGCCTCCACCCCACCTACAGTGGTGCCAGCGTCCTGGCCAGGAACATCGGGCGCCACGTGAGAGACCTGCTGTGGAGCCGACCCAGGAAGACCCGACGATCGAGGCACCAGCCACCCTGGTACTACCAGCCCTATCCGGATCCTCTGCTCTACAGTCTGGGCCCCAGGAGCAACAGGTTCAGCGTGCTTGGCGACTGGTGAAAGTAGAACTTTGTCAAATTCCAGCACCACTTGCGACTATAGTGTAACTCACGCTAATATTTCAATTGCAGCATACGAAAATCATCATCCATTTTGTATTGACTCAGACATTCATTAAGTGTATTTGTTGTTAACGTTATCTAAATATCGTTTGTATTAACTTACAGATAAGTTAAAATTCTGGTCATAAGTTAAAATTCTGATGTTAAAAGACGGCCCTTTTAAGGTATTTCAGTGGAACTGTCGATCTATTATAACTTCCATTGACCAGTTAACACAAAAACTTGCAGAAGAAAACTACAGTGTGTTGGCCTTACAATCCCTAAACACACATAGAAATAAGTTACCTAAACTCGCTGGCTATTATTTCACCCCAATTGTTCAACAGGGGAACACTAATGATAAAATCAACGCAGCCATTTACATCAAGGAAGGAGAGAACTACATCTCCTGTGCAAGTCCCGTCCACCAGACACACCTGACTCCTATTCTTGCGCAGTCAGGGTTCAGGTAAATACTAACATCGTTTTAACTGTTGTGTCCGTCTATCTACCACGGGGACCTAACGAGCACAATTCTGAATGGTTACGATCTTTTCATTTAAGACCAGATGAAAACAATAGATATCTTATAACTGGAGATTTTAATGCTCATTCCCCGTTTTGGGAAAAGGATTACTAGTAACCGTTTTATTGAAAATCTCGTCGACTCGTCCTTATATCTTTTGAATGACGGGAGAATAACACGCGTTCCTGACAACCCTAAGCACAAGCCAAGTGCAATAGATCTAACTTTAATATCTCCAGATCTAGCACCACTTTGTGATTGGCAAACCCTCGATGACACACTCAATAGTGATCATATTCCAGTCATTACTACCTTCGAAACTACAAGGCTTGAACCAATAGATTTGGCAAAGGAAAAAGTCCCAAAATATGATTATAAATTAGCTAACTGGGGTAAATTCACGGACTTGCTAAAAACTTTCTTCGTCGACACAAAAGAACTTGATACAAAAACTATTGACGACCTATACGATCGGTTTCAGAATGCTGTGCTTTCTGCCGCGAATCAGTCAATACCTATGATAAAACATGTTAAATCAAGTTCGAAAAGCACACAGGTAATGTATGGTGGAATGAGACGTGTGAAAAAGAGAAAAAGAAGAAGAACATCAAACTGAGAGAATATTTACGAAGTAAAGGAGAAGAGCGCGCTGAAAAGCTTCTTGAGAAAAAAAGAGCCAAAAATCATTTTAATTACATCACAGCACAAGCAAAACAGCAATACTGGTCTAACTTTTGTAAGAATGAAATAACAAATTATAAAGATTTTCAAAAAGTGTGGGAAAAGTTACGAACAATGAAAAATGGAGTAAACTTGCCAAGATGTCCTGTCAAGCTCCCAAACTCGGATTTCCCATCTAATCTAGAAAAGGCCGAAGCTTTTGTTGCCATGTTCGCCAAAAATGGCAGCAAAGATAGTTTATCAACAGAAAATAGACTGCACAGAGAGCAAGAAGAAGAAAACTTCACCGAGAACAATCCAGACCCTGTTGCAAACCACTATCTGAATGCTCCCATAACAGTTCAAGAAGTAGAAGAATGCCTTGCTAATTTGGGAACCAAAAAAACATCAGTGGGTTTAGATGGAATCTCTAATGAAATGCTGCGTCATGTCCCACCCAATGTTAAACGCTTTATCTCGGTCTTCATTCAAAAATGCTGGGAAAATGGCAATTTGCCTTCATTATGGAAGCATTCTATCATAGTTCCTATACATAAACAAGGAAAACCTCGAAGTAACAAACAGCTACCGTCCATTTGCCTTAACGTCGCATACATGCAAACTAATGGAAAGAATTGTCTTAAACAGATTACTATATTTTTGTAATAAACATCAAATTATACCTGTAAATCAAGCTGGTTTTCAGAAAGGCAGATCAGCAACAGAACATCTAGTGAAACTCACTACACATGTTAAACAGCAATTCGCACGACGTAAAAACATCTTGGCAACTTTCTTTGACATAAGGAAAGCGTATGAGCAAGTGTGGCATTAAC
>CM065724.1:31995982-32040982 GCA_033310375.1 Conus canariensis
CATTCATCTACTCACTCCATTCTTTTCATCCACCTCTCGACTCACACATTCACTAACTACAACTTTCTACTGTCACCCTATGTCTCGTCAAATTATAAGATATATCAAGGGAACGATTAAATATTTTAGGCCTTCACTAAGAACTGGAAAGTTCCCAACCACCTGTAGGAAAAAATCAACTTCATTAGTACAAACCCTAATTTCCATACAACTATTAAAGCACATCTGAATGCCACAAGAATTCGCCTTCAGTCTCTCTTCGGCTCTCTGGAGATGTTTCTGTGCCGGCAACTCTGTAGAGTCTAAAGGGAAATCCTCGCTCACCCGACTAATACAAAACGCAGGTGAGTAGCTGTCAGGTAAACAGGTTAACCGGTGTTTCAGGTTTACCTGTCCCGGTGTAACGTGTCCCCAAAATTTGGGACCGGACGAAATATGGTCCATCACACACAGGCACTCTCTCTCTCTCTCTCTCTCTCTCTCTCTCTCTGTGTGCGCGCACGCGCGCGTGTGTGTGTGTGTATGTGTGTGTGTGTGTGTGTGTGTGTGTGTGTGTGTGTGTGTGTGTGTGTGTGTGTGTGTTTTCTCTTCAACATTTAGGAGAATGGAGGAGAAGTTTTCAAGGAAAGGCTGACGCCCTTGTTCTGCAAGACTTTATGGATACTTCCATTGTGTATATCTACGAGAGGAATTCTTCTCGATCACATGTAACACCTGTAGACAGGATTCTGTAATGAATCTGGCGGTCCTCTGCAGGGCCTCCACAGACCCGTACAGCTTTCGTTGATGGGCACCGGCTGCGGCCATGTCCTATCCCTCAGACACTGCAGGTCCCCACAGTCCTGTAGAATGTTTTCTGGTTTGTTCTGCCTGCCCACATGTGCACATTGGGGATGGTTTCAGGTGCAGCTTGCGGTGTAAATGGGATGCTAGCCTGTTGTGCCCTGTTCTGAGTCGGAAGATGACCACCTGTTCTGCTGTGGTTAGCTGATGATGCTGTGATGGCCTGTGGAGCGCTTTTATGATGGTCTTCACCTCTGTCAGGCTGACTGCAGTTTCTTCCTGGTGGCCCTGGGCACCAAGTTTTGCCATTTTATCAGCCTCCTCATTTCCTGGAATGCCGCAGTGAGATCCATTGCATTACGGTATCTTCTATTTTTGGCAGGTTGTTGTTGTTGGCTGCCTGCAGCACGCTCAAGGCGTCTGTAAGGAAGACAGCCAGGCTGTCTGGGCCTGCTTTGCTGCTGATGATGTTTGCAGCATGTACCAGGGCTTCCACTTCTGCTTTGTAGTTCGTGAACAACCCTGTGGGTTGGGCGATGCTCGGTAGAGCAGACCCACTGCCCTGCCATGCATGTCGTAAGAGGCGACTAAGGCAGAGCCCCAGGAGTGCTGAAGTCGGCGGTGTTGGGCCAGACGGCGTACATTATTGAACCGGATGGTGCACTCAGAAACCACAGCACCACGCAGCTACAGCCAACATGATACGAGAGGAATTAATTTTAAAACATTTTGTGATAATAGTTGAAGGATTTACCTCTGGTTATCGATGGAAACGTGCTCTCCAGAGCCATCCTCAACAGAATTATCACCCACATCACTATCAACATCGTTCCTGAATCTCAGTGTGGCTTCTGGAGAGTGAGGGACACCAGTAACATAGTCATAACTATCTGCCACCTGCCACAGAAGTGCCGAGACCAGAACCGATGAATGCACGTGGTGCTCGTTGATCTGACAAAGGTCACAGGGAAATGGTGTATGAGATCCATTCCCAGTGAAAAACACTGTGGGGTGAAAAAAAGTCTGTTTTGGGCCCAAGCCTTCAGCCCATCTTCTTTCTAGAAAAAAAAAAAAAAAACAACTAAAAGATCCATTGGCGGGAGGTGGGAGGAAAGAGCAGAAGAGGAGAGGAAGAAAGAAGGTGACGGTTCATTCCGGTTTCATGCCGATGGCAAAATATTTTAACCTACAGCATTTTCAAGCAGGAATGAGAGTGTTTGAGAACATGCGACATGACTTCCTCTTTGGGACAACTGTGCACTGGTTGCACACATCCACAAGGACTTCCAGTGCATGACAAACGTTCTGGCCTCACTATTTAGTTTCAGCAGGACAGACACCATGTTCCAGCCTTTACCTTACAGACCACCAGTGCTACATCTTTGTCAACCTGTTGTCATCACCACCACAAAGATCTGCTTTGTAAGTACAAACAGAGGTCAGTGCTGTCTGTCCAAGGCCCACAAATAAACTGGGGAAATTCACAGCTTCAGTCTTTCCTCTAACACTGCTGTGTACAGAGCAGGTTCTGACTGCTCTGCCAACTACGCAAAGACCTGGACCACCTACTGAAAACATGTCTGAGAGCTGAAAAAAGCTTGCTAGTGCTTCTTGTGTGGGACGTTCTACATCAAGTGGCAATACAAAGAGTCCAAGCAAGACAAAGGTGACAGGTCTGCTACATCAAGTGGTAGGAAAAAGAGTCCGAGAAAAACAATGGTTGCATATCTGCTGCATCCAATAGCTAGACAGAGTCCAAGTAAAACAAAGGTGGCACATCTTCAACATCAAGTGGCAAGACATGAATTCCAGGTAAGACAAAAGTGCAGGTCTTTTACATCAAGTGGCATGACAAAGCATCCAAGTAAGACAAAGGTGACAGATCTGCTACATCAACTGGTAAGACATAGGGTCCAAGTAAGACAAAATGTCCAACCTTCATATTCTCTTGAAGAGAATAGACTTAGTGAGCGTCTATTCATCAAGAATTTGTTATGATGGGAGGGACTTGACTTCTGTATGGAAGTCGGCAGAATACCTTAATTGCTGCAGTATGGCCTGCTTAGGCATAGGTTGCTGAAGCAGATCAAGGCAGATCTCTCGTAAGGTACGAGGACGCACTGAAGACCAGCCTCAGGATACACTACCTTGGGAACATATTACCCTGCTTGAAACACCCCTGCATCTGGTACAGCAAGATATACAAGTCCAAGGTGTACTTTCATTGATTATGATCTGACTCCATCGTCATTATATGTTCACGTTGTCCATGTTATTGGGTGATCATTATGCTGTGCTATCGGATGTTTAATGCCCCGTGGCTGTACCTTAAGAAAGCAAACACAATGAATGCAGGATGCAGTTTCTTAATGCTGCCCAGTGTCGCATGTGACTTCAGCTGATATTGAGATGACTTTTAAAGCGGATTTTTGTTTTCGAAAAAAATGTTGCACAGGCTGTCAAAAAATTAGATAATTTGCTTGATGATGACAATAGGTCACCGTCAGTGCCCTTCAAGTCCTGACACAGATTCTTCCGTGTGCTGCTGGGATTAGTCTTGGTGAATTTAGAGGAGGAATGAAACGCAACACAAACAGTAAGCAACCTTAGTTTATCTCTATATGCCAAAAGACAAAGGGTTAATAACTTTAGACATAGGAACAAACTTCAACACATTAACTCAATAGTCCATTGTGTGATCATTCAAAAATTGAGGTTTTAGGGAAGAAGAAAAAAAAGAAAAAATACGCACTAAAAATGGCACCCATCTAGCCTCAAAATATGTCCAAAATTCATCGTAAACATCGTCTTGTGAGCAAAGTGGGGATGAGTTCTAATACTCCCTTTATCGTAGGCAACAGAGGGACGAGTCCGATGAGTTCATGTTCTGTGCGTTTCTTCTTTGCTTTTCCTTTTGACACCTCTCTACTTATCGGTAAAAAATTTGAAACAGTTGCCACCATTTTTGTTTCCATACAGCTAGTGGGTACCAAATACATTGATCAGCTTGCCTTGCCTTGCCTGCCTGTTCCTTGTCCTCTCCTTCTGTGTCTTGTCATGTCTTGTGTTGCTGCATGTGCTCCCTACTTCCTTGTCCTCTCCTTCTGTGTCTTGTCATGCCTTGTGTTGCTGCATGTGCTCCCTACTTCCTTGTCCTCTCCTTCTGTGTCTTGTCATGCCTTGTGTTGCTGCATGTGCTTCCTACTTCCTTGTCCTCTCCTTCTGTGTCTTGTCATGCCTTGTGTTGCTGCATGTGCTCCCTACTTCCTTGTCCTCTCCTTCTGTGTCATGTCATGCCTTGTGTTGCTGCATGTGCTCCCTACTTCCTTGTCCTCTCCTTCTGTATCTTGTCATGCCTTGTGTTGCTGCATGTGCTTCCTACTTCCTTGTCCTCTCCTTCTGTGTCTTGTCATGCCTTGTGTTGCTGCATGTGCTCCCTACTCCCACTCTCACAAATTTATGGTTCAAGAAAAGAGATGTAGAATAGTCTTGCTTTTTTTTTTTTAATCTTTAGCCGTTTAGTACAAGGGCCTTAGCCCCATATGTTCATGTTTTCAGTACGAAACCTGGCTACCTGTCTCCTTGTTTTATCTTCTGCTTCGTTTGCTCTGTGAACGAATGGTTATGAAGAATGTGACATTTTTCTGTTTTCTTTTTCTTTTTTTTTCCATGTCGTTTAACACGATCAACATTCCTGACATTTTCGCAGTGGCTGAATGATTGATGTGATTTTAATGTTCCACATTCTATGTTTTACTTTTCAACTTCCGGTGCCTCTCAAATTGTCGTGCTGTTTATAGCCTCGCCCACCACGGAGGCCTCACTGGCGCTCTGACCACGCCCACTGGCATCACCCCACGCCATTCATTCCAGCTCAGAATACACAGCAGCATTCAGGCCTGTCCTAATCAGCCTCAGCAACGGCAATTTACAAATAGCAGCAATGTGTTAGGTCGTTATAAGGAGTCCAGAGGAGACACTGCACTACTGGAAAGCTGTTAGAGATCTGTGATGCCCCTTCTGATCCAAAATGTTCAAGACACCATCGAGCAGGAACTCTACTGTCACTGCATTCATCCAACAACAGTTCTGTTGATGTTGACACACACATCTTTAACTTGAATTGGCATAGATATGAACGTGTTCATGAAGTTGAAAGTTGAAGTTGAAGTTGATGAGATGTTCACATATTCAACACCATCCATCTCCCCATTCTTCCACCTCCTCTCTCTCTCTCTCTCTCTCTCTCTCTCTCTCTCTCTCTCTCTCTCTCTCTCTCTCTCTGTTTTACCCTCCTTTGCGTTTTCAATTCGACAGATTTTTTTCCTCATACCAGTCTTCACATATATACTCACTCTCTTCCCCCTCTTTCCTCTCATTTCCTTTCCTTCATCTGTCTGTCTTCGTTCCATGCCGTCAGAAGGTGAAAAGGCTGTCAACATTCACGTCATGCCCTGCCTGCATGAGCTCAACGCAACTGACTGATGCCCTGTGGAAGGTTGACGTAACTGTGACGTGGGTTCGACACAAGGTGATGCCTTTACTCGATCCTATGTCACAGATAACGTCGCTACAGTGCTTCCCTTCCCGGTCATAATGATTAGTTATGTGAATCCAGTGAAATAGTAGGATGTTTCGTTGCTGCATGTGTCTCCCCTTTGTGACGCTGATGGCATGTGACATGACTTCACACATCGGTGTAAAAGGCTTAAGGCCTTCAAGATCTGAGAGATTTTCAGATTTGGCCTAAATTGTATTATTTCATGTTGCACGTGTTGAGTAGTTTTCTTTCTAACCTGTTAACTCCACTCTTGTTCCATGATATATTTCATTGGCTTTCACTTTCTTCTGACAACTTGTCAATCACCCCCCCCCCTTCCCCCCCCCAAAAAAAAAAGAAGAAGAAAAAAAGAAAAACAAAACAAATTAAAAAAAACCATGATGATTGGCTGTAACCTCTAAAAGACGACAACAAGCCAAAGACACAGATTTATCAAAGGCCACAAGACTAGATACAGTCCTTTGCCGTGTGTAAAACTTGGTGCAGATGTATGCCAAAAGAGGAGAGAGAGAGAGAGAGAGAGAGAGAGAGAGAGAGAGAGAGAGAGAGAGAGAGGGAGTATGGTAGTAGTAGTAGTAGTAATAGTAGTAGTAGTAGTAGTAGTTGTTGTTGTTGTAGTAGTAGTAGTAGAAGTAGTAGTTTCATTTTACGTTTTTTAACAAATTTATGTGACATTAGATGAGTGTGTGTGTGTGTGTGTGTGTGTGTGTGTGTGTGTGTGTGTGTGTGTGTGTGTGTGTGTGTGTGTGTGTTCTACCCCTTACTGAGTGCTCTGGGTGCGGTTCGTTGTGTGGTGGTAAAAATACTACAGATTATTGATTATAGTATATCTGCATTTTATTCTAAAGGAGTACCGACGCAATCAGCCGTCCAAATCAGGGAAGGAAAGGCTCTTCTGCACAATTCTTAGCTGTTGTCAGCACTTTTGTTACCAACAATGCTAGGGTTATCAAACATTAGACATGACCCACTCTGACTTTAAAGGATTGTGTGAATGAATGACTTGTGAGTTGATTTTAACGTGGTGACAGCCCTGATATGGCCCTTTGTGGTCGGCTGGGCTATAAGCAACATTACCTTACCTTACCTTACTCTGACTTTGACACATTTTACCTCCATTGTATCCTTTAGTTGTGTTTGAAGATGAGTACGATGGTCCCCAAATGCTTCTAGCGAAGGATTTTATATTTGCAATCTAGCGCCTTACTTTTTCATTCCAGTTTTGTTTCTCTCACAATCAGCCCTTCCTCCTCCCTCTTTTTTTTTTGTCTAGTCATTAATGTATTGATTAGGGAATTGTTAGCATGCACTTGTTTTCTCTCACTTTTAATTTGTATGACATATTATTCTTTGGTCAATCAGTGGGAGACTGCATTTCTCAGGCGGTCCAAATAAGGGCTCTTTTTCCACAATTCTCAGCTGGTGTCATCACTTACTTGACAGACAATAATTGGATATTAAACAGTAAGGCTCACTGTTCTGGCTGTTTTTACCTTTTCACCTGCCTTGTATTCTTAAATCGATCCTCCAGCAAAACTCAAAGATTCTCCCAGCCATTTAAAACTCTTTGTATGACGATTTTAGTTTCTCATGTTTCATTTCCATACAGTGCTTTGTTCTTGTTTTACCTTTCTACCCTACTGACTGCTTTTGGGTGCTGTTGGATTCTGTTTTCGATCCCTTGGTTGTAAGGATACGACAGAACTATATATTGTAGTATATCTCCGTTTCGATGCCAAGGGAGCACCGACACAATCAGCCGTATCTCACTGACGGTTCCGAATCGGCCGAAAAGCCTAAGAACAGGTGATTTGAATGGTTGTATAGTCCTCAAATGCGGCTAGTGGAGGAACAATCTAACGCCCTCATTTTTTACAGTTAGCGCCCACCCTCTACCCCCTTTTCTTTTTCATTTAATCTCTGCCGATTCATTCTTCAGATGACGGAGAAGTGTGTGTGTGTGTGTGTGTGTGTGTGTGTGTGCGTGCGTGCGTGCGTGCGTGCGTGCGTGCGTGCGTGCGTGCGTGCGTGCGTGTGTGTGTGTGTGTGTGTGTGTGTGTGTGTGTGTGTGTGTGTGTGTGTGTGTGTGCGTGTGTGTGCGTCTTCGTTCGTTCGTTCGTTCTTCAATTTAAGGTCTATTCATATAAAGTGATTTTAGACAGAGTTAGGGAAATAGCGTGTGTATGCATGCGTGCTGGTGTGCGTATGTGTGTGTGTGTGTGTGTGTGTGTGTGTGTGTGTGTGTGTGTGTGTGCGTGCGTGTGCATGCGTGTGTGTGCGCGTGTGAGTGTGCGTGCGTGCGTGGTGTGTGTGTGTGTGTGTGTGTGTGTGTGTGTGTGTGTGTGTTGATGGACCGATAAGAGATTTGTTACGAGCAGTTAGCTATATATAGTGATTCATACTAAAATTCTTTACAACTAGGCTAAACATTAGCACAAAGCAAGTATTATAACATAAAGGAGTACAGGATATCTGGTATAACCAAAATGTTAAGCGCTCATATCTGTAGCAACACTTGTTACAAAAAAGAGCCCATTCGACTAATCATCAAGGAATTAACAAAAGAAACAAGACCTGGTAAGTTCTGGAAAATACACGTGCCATCAAGTCGCAAGCAGTCAGGATTTTTATTTTTGAAATATGCGCAGTGGAAAAGACGATGCTAGGTTGTGAAACTTTCAACTGCTCTGCAGACGCAATTAAAAGTTTGTGCGAAGTTTTGTACGGAAAGCGTTTAGCTTAAGCCTGTAAAACAGGGATTCAAGTTTTCGGTTATTTTTTTTCAAGTACGTTTGTGTCGGCCAATTGATAGGTAATCTTTCCACTTTTAGCCGCATTGCTAGAAGAAAAAAGTAGCTGACTGGGATTTGTCACAGCAGAGCAATTTGGAGTCAGGTAGATGTATTTTAATAAGAACCAAGTTTTTGTAGGCTTCATAAACCTTTTCAATACACGTCTTTTTTAAGAGACCATATCCTTCGTATAAACACAGAGGAATGTTGATTTCTATGGATTCATCGGCCTTTCATGCTCCTTTTCTGGCAGCCCGGTCATCCCACTCATTACCAGAAATCCCACAGTGAGACGGGATCCAGCAAAAATCAACTGTTGTACCTCTTGATATAAGAATACTGACAAGATGTTTTATTTCTAAGATCACCTCACCTCGATTTTTTATAGCAATAGATTCAAGGCCTTGTAGGACATATTTTGAATCCACACAGAAAAGTGCTTTGTAGATAGTAAGTGGAGTATCAACAAGAAAGTTAAGCGCCATTAGAATTGCCACCAGCTCAGCCGTGAAGATAGAATACCCCTTCCCGAGATGAACAGATTTTTCAACTTTAAGGGTAGGAATAACAAAACCACTTCCAGCTTTTTCATTTAACAGTGATCCATCGGTGAAAACTTTAAGGTGGTGTGAATAATTACTATCGATATGAGATTTGGCAAGGGAGGACAATATATTATTGTTAACATTCTTTTGTAGATCAGTATATTTATAAAAAAAAAATATGCAGTGTGCAATTCCCAATTTGGAATCGGGGATACAGGAAAACGATCAGCAATATTCTTGGGATCAATCTGAGCGTCTTTCAGTAATTTTGATGAATATGTCATTATAGTTGTATTAGATTTAATAGATCTAGCTCGCTTCAGGAAATGGAAATCTGATCGTAAAGCTAATTCATCTTTGCTTGAGTTCTGAACAGCTGAGCTACGTAAGATGAATTTAGCACAGGCCAAGTTTCTATAGTCGTCAAGGGGCAGAACTCCGGCTTCGTAATACGTTCCTGATGCACTGGCATGAAATGGGACACCTAGTGCGAGTCTAAATGCCTTGCAGTCTATGCTTTGCAACTTTTTAAGTAAATAGTTTGGTGCGCTGAAGAACACTTCTTGTGTTATGATAATTTTGATATTACGAGAGATGTCGAAAGGTATACTAAAGTTTGTGTATCTGCACCGCACTTTTGTTTACTGATCACTTTAAGAAGATTAAGAGATTTGCTGGCTTCGTTGATAATATGTTCAATAAAAATGGTTGTTCCAAGTTAATTTAGAGGTAATATTTACTCCTAAAAATTTTATCTCGGTGACATAGTTCAATACATTGTTATCTACCTTAAAAGTAGGAATGTTGCAAATACTTCCACCAGCATCAAATAATATCATGTGGGTTTTTTCTGCCGATAAACTAAGGCCGTTTTCAAACATGAATATTGCTATATTATCTAGGTCACGCTGATATGTGTTTTAATGAAATTGACAGATCTGACTGACGTTTTCTTCTTTAAAGTTACGTTCATCCGCATGCAAATATCGACAGCGTATTGCACCAAGGAGCAGTTTTTAGATAAATGCTTTGGGAGATCGCATATCAGAATATTAAAAAGTAGCGGAGTGATGACCGATCCCTGAGGAATGCCCATTTGTAAATATTTCTTGCTGGAATAAACATTTTGTGTCTTTGTTTCTGTACTTCTATTGGTCAGAAATGCTTTGATATAGTTATATACATGACCAGAAAGACCAATGGTTTTCAGTTTATATAAAAGTCTCTCATGCCAAACATGATCATACGCTTTTCTGACATCAAAGAAAGTGGCAAGGACATTTTTTCTTCGTGCAAATTGTTATTTTACATGAGTCGTCAATTTTACCAGATGGTCTATTGTTGATCTGCCTTTTCTAAAGCCTGTTTGTGTAGCCGGAATTATACCACGTTTCTCACAGTGATATACAAGCCTACTTAAAACAATTCTTTCCATTAACTTACACGTGTGAGAGGTGAGGGCAATCGGATAGTAACTATTTATGTTGGATCTAGGTTTGCCCTGCTTTAAGATCGGTACGACTACAGATTCTTTCCAAACAGAAGGGATACTTCCATCTTTCCAGCATTTTGTTATGATGTTATGAAGAAACGATACAAAATTATCTGCCAAGTGTTTTAACATCTCATTCGAAAGTGCACCCAGACCAACTGATGTATTTTTTTTTGTTGGTAATAATGTTATTGCATTTCGTAATTCCTGTAGAGTGATATCCACGTTCAGATAATGATCATTTTTTTCTTCTGGATCACAATACATATCATTATTCTTTGAGTTTCCCCTCATAGCTTTGCATTTATGAGAAAGGCTATTTGTGGAACTATTCTTTGCAAATATATCTGCGAACGCCTCAGCTTTTTGAGCAGCAGTTGGAAATTCCTCATTTTCTAAAGTAACTTGATAAATTGGAAGATTCACTCCCTGTTTCATTTCATGGACCTTTGTCCAAACTTTTTTAACGTCGTGATGATCAGAGACTTCGGTGAAACAAAAGGACGACCAGTGGTCCCGTTGAGCTTTTTCAATGACTCTGCTACTGATATTCTTGGCCCGTTTCATAGTGACGTTGTTTTTCGGCTTGTCTTTAACATATTCTTTGTATTTTAGTTTCTTTTCATCAACATCACGTTTGCAGGATTCCGTTCACCACACATTTCCGCTATGAACTGATCTTCTTTTGTGGTTAGTTTTTGGAATGGATTTGGTTGCAGCGTACAAGACGATTCAGAAAAATGTGTGTACATAGTTTCAACATCCTGGTTTTCAAGAGTTGTTACATTAAGAGATATTAAATTAGATTTGAATTTCTCCCAGTCAGCTCGTTTGTAATTATATTTTGGAATTTTATCAACTGTATTGTCTTGTGC
Organism: Conus canariensis; assembly: GCA_033310375.1. Taxonomy (NCBI): domain Eukaryota; kingdom Metazoa; phylum Mollusca; class Gastropoda; order Neogastropoda; family Conidae; genus Conus; species Conus canariensis. The sequence continues at coordinate 32,007,031 of CM065724.1, forward strand.
AACTGTAAAACCTCTGAGGGATATAGTAATAGGGAGGTGGTCACTTCCCAAAGTGTCGTTATCAACCTGCCAGGAACAGCTAAGAGCTAAAGATGGGGAGATGAAAGAAAGATCAATTGCTGAGGGTCTATGGTTAGGAACATCTGGCAATCTAGTGACACGCCCATCATTTAGAAGGTAAAGGCCAGAATCAAGAATATCTTCTACCAGGCGATTTGAGCTAACTTTAGAGCAACAACTGTCCCAGAAGGGAGCATGTTCGTTGAAATCGCCGGCGATCAACCACTTCTGATTTTGCACGTGTGTGTGTGTGTGTGTGTGTGTGTGTGTGTGTGTGTGTGTGTGTGTGTGTGTGTGTGTGCGTCGGATCGAAACCACGGTTTCTACATACTCTTATCGTGTTTATTAACACTTCAAATTTCTAAGGAACAGTTTCAACACATATGTTTCACATTTCAATACTTTTTTAACGTCGTGATGATCAGAGACTTCGGTGTGACAAAAGGACGACCAGTGGTCCCGTTTAGCTTTTTCAATGATTCTGCTACTCATATTCTTGGCCCGTTTCATAGTGACGTTGTTTTTCGGCTTGTCTTTAACATATTCTTTGTATTTTAGTTTCTTTTCATCAACATCACGTTTGCAGGATTCCGTTCACCACACATTTCCGCTATGAACTGATCTTCTTTTGTGGTTAGTTTTTGGAATGGATTTGGTTGCAGCGTACAAGAGCGATTCAGAAAAATGTGTGTACATAGTTTCAACATCCTGGTTTTCAAGAGTTGTTACATTAAGAGACATTAAATTAGATTTGAATTTCTCCCAGTCAGCTCGTTTGTAATTATATTTTGGAATTCTATCAACTGTATTTCTTGTGCAACTGTAAAGCCTCTGAGGGATATAGTAATAGGGAGGTGGTCACTTCCCAAAGTGTCTTTATCAGCCTGCCAGGAACAGCTAAGAGCTAAAGATGGGGAGATGAAAGAAAGATCAATTGCTGAGGGTCTATGGTTAGGAACATCTGGCAGTCTAGTGACACGCCCATCATTTAGAAGGTAAAGGCCAGAATCAAGAATATTTTCTACCAGGCGATTTGAGCTAACTTTAGAGCAACAACTGTCCCAGGAGGGAGCATGTTCGCTGAAATCGCCGGCGATCAACCACTTCTGATTTTGCACGTCTATAGTACGTAACCAGTCAGTGTTACAGTCAGATACTCCTTTTGGGAGGTATATAGAAACTATGTTTAGTGTTAACGACTTATTGAATCTTACACACACTGCGCATGAGTGAATATTTGCAGCATTTTCTGGAACCGGCGATGTTATAAGGCGGTAAGACAAATGTTCGTGTATGTAGATGGCTGTAGACACTTTTTCGCCTTTAGCAGTCTGTTCACACATTGGGGGATGGAAAAAGTTTGCCAGTCGTGGTAGTTTATATCTAGACACATTTAGTGACTGCAGAATTAAAACGGAGAATGAATTATCTGCAGTGTGCTCTTGAAGGTGGGAGATGTTAGTTGCCACCGAGCGACAAATCCACTGCAATATGACTCCACGAACTGCTTCCTTGAGCGACTTCTGGACTGTGTGAACTGTGTGTGAAGACTGTGTGACTTGGGCCAGATGCGGCCAAGTACATAAACTGTTTGTGGTGACACTGCTGTGGATACCAGCGTAGTCTGCGCAGGAAAATATATATTTGATAATTATGTCAGTAGTCACTAATGTCAGTAGTACTGTCGCGCGCCCTCGATGATAGTGGCGAGAGTATATTGATATATTACATATTGTCTGCTTTTGTTTATTATGTATTATGCACTTCTTTTGATTTGATGGTTCAGGCAGCAAAAGAAAAAAAACTTAACTTGTTGCCTGGCTATCTATCTTCGTGTGGTGTGGGTGTGTGTAGAGAAAAGACGTACACGCACCCTGACTTCTTTAGGTGAGAGTCAGACAGCAAAACACGCACCGCACACCAGGGTGTTTCTTTGCTTCCTGTCTGAAAAAGTTTAAATCAAACCATTTTTGACTCAGTTTTTTTTTCTGTCAAATTGTTACTGTCACTTTTCCTTTTGTGTGGACATTGGGGATATTTGTTATATGTTTTACGTATTGGATCTACCTTCCGAACAGTGACCAAAACGTTTGTCTGTAACGAGATCCCATCACATAGAAAACAGCAATATTGAAACCGCTGTTTATGAAACTGGATAATTCACTAATCGACACACACAAGTGAAAGAAATTATGATTTCGTCGTCCTGGGCTGATTTCTGGGAACACGGAAGCCATGAAACGAGTCAAAGCAGTTGGAAAAACACAGAAAACGAAAAGTACGGAAATGCCAATTAACATCTTTGTCAGAGTTATTTCCCTTGAAGTGATAGAGACTGAGGTTTCAGCACGCCATGTCACAATCTGACGAAGTTTTACAGCAGTAATCATTGTTGCTACAATTACCACTGTAAACACCCCAATAGGCAATCCAACACCAATCAATGCGCCATACAGGAAGTCATTAAGCTCTCTGTTTTCTTCGTAAAAATCAGTCCGCACAGGCACCGTTCTAGTTGCACCTGAAACTGGGTCATACACACATGCATTGCGATATCGGAGTCCAACTGCAAAGAAAAACAGCCCTATGACGAGGAAATAATCAGCAACAATGATAGCAACCATCGTTCTCGTGCGCATCAAAGTCTGGTATTTGTGTGGACGAAGCACACAGTAGCATCTCTCGCAGGCAATGATTGCGGACAGAACGGAGGAAACATAGGTGAATCCAGCGAAAACTCGGATATAGTTGGCATGCAAAAGCCTGGTAATGGGACCATAAGTTTCGCCTGTAGCAAACTTAAGGTAGAGACTTTCCCCATTGCTAATGATTAGGACTATCAAGTTTATTTCATCAGCTAAGGCCAGAGCAAAGAGACACAAGTTGACCCGGTCTTGAAGACCTTGCTTGTAAAACACCACCATATTGATGATGTTACCTGGCCCACCAATCAGAAACAGGAACGCCATCGCTGTGTTTTTGATTTGAGCTCCCAAAATTTCCACATCTCTACTGACAATATTACTGGGATTGTCCCAAGGTACATACTCCTCGTTGAATACCATTTCAATGCATCCATTTTGGGGTAACTTGTTTTGTGGTACACCAGTACCCGAGTCTGCTGGAGCAAAGGTGTCTGTGCGGGTGTGGTCATCGGTAATCACTGACTGAGCTGAAGTGTTTAACATGATGTATCACCCACGTGATTCCGCAGCGCCGTCTGTGTGAGAAACCAGGTCACTGTTTCATGAAAGCCTACAGGAACACAGCAGACAACTTTGTTGTGGTAGTTGTCGTAAAGACAACATCATACACAGCACAAAGTCAGAAGTTCAAGTCTTGTCTGTTCTGGCTAATGTAAAACAAGTTAATCTGATATCAAATCATCTTTGCTAGGTGGCTGAAGGAAGAAAACTTCTGGAATCACAGTGTAAGGCAGAGAGGGAAGGTTTTTAGTTCCTCCGTAGTTTCCTCATGTAGTATGTGACTACAGCTGTTCATTAATCTTATGTACAATTTGTAAATAAAAAGAAAATTATCACAGGAGGAACTGTGAAAAGTGACACTAAATCCATATATATATATATATATATATATATATATATCGTTCCTTGTGAAAAATAATTTCTCCCCCACCATTAACATAGATTACTCTCTTCCGAGTTAATAAAATCATAATGTTTTGGCACACATTATTATTGTAAACATTAACAGATAATGTTCGTAAAATGTTTAATACACTAACTCTGTCTTTTTCATACCTATATCACACCTTTCTACCAACTCTGTCCCCAACTTTACTTTCACTGTAAATCTTTGCCAGGTCATGTTTCTTAAATATGGTGTGATTGCTGGTACGCACTTGTTTCCCCACATCACACATTTGCTCAATATCCATACACACAGTAACGAAAAAACAACAACACAACAACAACACAGAGAGAGAGAGAGAGAGAGAGAGAGAGAGAGAGAGAGAGAGAGAGAGAGAGAGAGAGAAGAACCACACACACACACACACACATACACACACACGCACACACACACACACCAACACACACGCACACGCACACACACACACACACACACACACACACAGATAAGAGAGAGAGAGAGAGAGAGAGAGAGAGAGGGAGGGAGGGAGGGAGGGAGAGAGAGAGAGAGAGAGAGAGAGAGAGAGAGAGAGAGAGAGAGAGAGACGTGCGCGCGTGCAGCGAGAGAGAAAACAACAAATAAATAAACAAAACAAAACGGCAAACACACACACACACACACACACACACACACACACACACACACACACACACACACACACACACACACATACACACACACGCGCGCGCGCGTACGGACGCACGCACACACACACATACACACATACACGTGCTTGTGTTTGTGTCCCCACACATAAGTGTAAGCATGTGTTTGTGTGTGCATGTATGTGTAACTGGGTGGGCTTCTGTGTGTGTGTGTGTGTGTGTGTGTGTGTGTGTGTGTGTGTGTGTGTGTGTGTGTGTGTGTATGTGTTGTTGTTGTTGTTGTTGATTTATAGTCTGTTCACACTTGGTGATATTAGACTTTACTGGGGGGTGGGGGTGGGGGGGGCGAGGGGAGGGGGGGAAGGGGAGGGGGGGCGGGGTGAGGGGAGGGGGGAGGGGGATTGGGGGAGGGCGGAGGAGGAGGACGGGGGGGAGGAAAAGGTCAGAAATAATGTCAAGAACAGTACAAATTTAAATATAAACTACACTGTCATAATTATAACAATATGCTAATTTGAGATTGAGAGATAATTTTTGCAACCTCAACAATTTCTGAACTGAAAGAAATAGCGTGAACCGGTTTGGATTTCGAAATTTCAATGTTTGCTTTTGAATAAAGAGCATTTAAAATGGGGCAATGGAAAAGTATATGTTCACTAGATAATGGCTTAGAACATGCACACGCTATATTTTGGGAATATTTGGTCTTCCAAGAGTTCAAACGTATCTTGTATATTAAACTAGAAATATGTCTAGGATATGTTTCCATTACACATTTATCTTGAGACTTCTCAATTCGGAAACAGCTTTCCAATAACGAATGTACTTCATATATATCTAACTTCAAATTACTTTTTGCAGCATTGCCCATTGCCCCGCGTCTGGCTAGTTTATCTGCTATTTCATTCCAATAAATACCACAGTGTGAAGGGACCCAGCCGAAGACTATATTTACTCCTGTGGAAATAATGTAATTAATTAAATGCTTTATTTCAAAGATTACATCCTTCCTTGTTTTAACATCCCAAACTTTCAAACTATCTAACACTGCCTTAGAATCAACACAAAATAAAATGTTACAGAAAGAATGATTACTATCACAAATAAAGAGTAATGCCATAAGAATAGCATACAATTCTGCTGTAAAAATAGGAAATCCTTTTCCAAGGCTGTACGCTTTTTGAACTTTTAAAGCCGGAATAACAAAACCTGAACCTGCACTTAACTGGCAAACGGAACCATCCGTAAAAATTTTTAAGTGATTAGAGTATTTGTTTTCTAAGTTTTCTCTCACTTTATAAGTTAAAATGTTAATGTTATCATTTTTCCGGACATTAGTGTAATCTACATCAAAGATAGCTTGTCTATGTTCCCATGGAGGCACCGGGGGAACAACAGGAGCAGGTGAGAGTGAAGTGACATCAATATTGCATTTTTCAAAAGAATCTTTCGTGTAATTTCGAACGGGACAAAGATAACCTAGCTGTTGAGCTCTTTTGGGATATTCAACATTTGAATCCATCAACACTTCGTTTTCGACTGAATTAGGTACTGAAAGACTTCTTGCAATATATTTGGCCACAGCTAATCTACGTTGATCTGACAGTGATAGCATATCAATTTCTTTGTACACCTTCAATGTGTTTGTGTGCACTGGGACACCAAGCGCTAATTTGATAGCTTTGCTGTCTATACTTTGCAATTTTTTCAGTAGACTTTGAGGAGCTGAAAAATAAACTTCTTGTCCGTACACTAGTTTTGATCTTATTAGAGAAACAGCTAGGTGCAGGATGGTTTTTGTATCTTGAGCCCACGGTTGAATACAAATAATTTTCAATAAGTTTAAACGTTTCCTTGTTTTAGCTATCAAGCTTTCAATGTAAAAACGCCAGTTAAGTTTAGGGGTTAAATTCACACCCAGAAATTTTATGTTTTTGTGAGTACTGCAATTCAGAACCATTCAATTTGAAGCTTGGCAAATACATTGGATTGTCTCCATTATTGAAAAACATTAATTGTGTTTTTTCACCTGAGAGAATAAGCCCGTTAGTTTCCATAAAGTTGTTTAATTTATCTATTTCTAACTGATATATCTTCTGTACATGATTCGTAATTCTCTTGCCAGTATGCTTTCGAATATTTGTATTTATCCACATAGCAATGTCATCGGCATATTGTACTAAACTCACACTTTTTGATAATATCTTTGGAAGATCATAAATAAGAATGTTAAACAACATGGGGGCTATAATAGAACCCTGTGGAATTCCGATATCAATGCTCTGAAAAGACGAGTAAACTTTCCCTATTCTTGTACATATGGATCTCTGCGATAAAAAGCTTTTAAAGTATTGAAACATCGTTCCATTAATTCCTATTTCTTTCAATTTATATAGTAGTCTAGCGTGCCAGATACTATCATACGCTTTTCTGATATCAAAAAAGGTAGCAAGTGTACTTTTCCGTCTAGCAAACTGTGTGTATGTGTGTGTGTGTGTGTGTGTGTGTGTGTGTGTGTGTGTGTGTGTGTGTGTGTGTGTGTGTGTGTGCACGCGCCAGCTCACGCAGCAATGTGCGTCTATTTGCATGGACATGTTTGTATGTGATCTGTGGGCTTGTGTCAGCATTCTCCCTCATGTACGCATGTGTGCGTGTGTGCATTGATATATGTGCATGCCTCTGTATATGCGCAATCATACACACACACACACACACACACACACACACACACACACACACACACACACACACACACACACACACACAACTCTCTCTCTCTCAGTTGAATACAGCAACGACCTGGCAAAACCCTAACAGCGCAAGAACTATATGTGTCTGTTTCTGCCTTCATATTGGATCAGATGAGCCAGTGGAGAAATGGAGCCCCTCTGAATGAATCTGCCTGTCCTTCATGTTTATCTGACCAGGTTCTGCACACTTCGTAGCATCGCACATCACTGGAAACAGGAGTCTACCAGTAAGATGTCTCCTGCTTGACTGCCAAAGAGCAAACAACACGCCAAGGGCTGCGTCCCAAGGTGGGAGAGGTCAGCACACCTCAGTGCGCAGTTCCCATCCGTTTTAGACTGGGCAACCCCCAGCCAGTTAGATGCTGCATTGCCATGGTCTGTTAACCCCATAAGATGCGTGAGGTTCAGGGTGAAAACCAATAAGTGGGACATTAACTGTGGCCCAAGCTACAGAGGAACACACACACACACACACACACACACACACACACACACACACACACACACACACACACACACACACACACACATTGATATCATAATTGCTGATCAGTGATCGTACTAATTCTCTGAAGACCTGAAAGAAATATATGACTCCTATATGACAACAGCCATTGATATGGAACTGAGCAGATTGCCAAGGAACATCATCACCCTCCAAAAAGCCATGGTCACACCAGCGAGGGAGAATGCCTTCTCTTTTCTTCTGGTCACAGAAACCACCACTTAAGACAAAGGAACATGGAGTAGGATTCAGTCTGGAACACACTGCTGGTCTTTTAAGCGCAATCAATGTTTTTTGTTGCAGTGCCTGATATCCTTGGCAGAAGCTATCGATAGTTTCTACCATTATCACCACCCTGCCATCAGGAGGACCCCTGAAAAGAATAACTGTCAACGCTTGTGGAGCTCTGCGCTCATCATAATCTGTGTCAGCAACACCCTCTTGAACATGAAGTTTCAACACTGTGTCTCCTAGATTCAGGCACTGGCACCAGCTCGTTCTGCTTTGTACCAGGCATTCCAAAACCAATACTGATATACTAGAGCTCTGACTGTGACAATGACGACTCTTTGGTGTACAGCAAAATGAAAGTGCAAAAAACAAAACCACGTTACACGAAAAAAGAGTGTAGACATTGCATTGACACCAGTATGACACGCACCCAGGAGAAGACAGAAAAATTTGCAAATGTGCAAGAGAGATTTCCTCTGAGTCACCCAGTGTCAATGCCAACTAAAGATTTGAATGATTCAGGGACACCGTTTACAACGTAAACATGTCCACAGTCGGCAAATGATCAGATCAGAGTGTTGAGGCTTATTCAAAGGACCTGAGTTCTGTCCTCAAGGAGAACAGAAATGCCCTGGCTGCACACAAAGCCTACTCTGGTGAACAGAACATGCCGATTTTCCAGGCCATTCACAGCTACGTCCAGCAGACTGCCAGGTAATGCACCAACGACTGTTGGCTCCAGTGCTGCTCCCAGATAGAGACTGCAGCTGACATGGGCAACTTCAAGGGGATGTATGGCGAAATAAAGGATGCACTGGGTCCTATGTAGATGAAAAGTGCATCTCTGATGTCTGCCCCAGGGGGAATAATCCATGACCAGGCACAGCGTATATGGGCACTGAGTAGAACATTTGTCTAAATTATAAGCCAATGAGAGCGTGGTGATGGAAGATGCCCTGAATGGCACTGAGTACCTACCTATGTTGGAAAAGTTGAAACAGAATCAGCCCTCAAACACCTGACGAATGTGTTGAATCTTTTGCTGTGGGGAAAACACCTGGGAAAGATGGCTCCTTGCTCTGGTCTTGAAATGCTGTAAAGGGACCCTCATCAACGGGCTGCACCAATTTCCTTGCCTCTGTTGGAGAAAAGGTGAAGTGCCACAAGACGTGTGACGCTATCATCGTCAATCTGTGACGTGACACACAAAGCCGTTTTAAAACACTGTGTGGTTGTAATGATAACAACAACAACAATGGCAATAATGATAATAATAATGATAATAGTAATGATAGTAATAATCGTGATGATGATAGCTAGAAAGTCAATTTGCCTTCAATGAACCCATGCGACAGTAGATTGAAAGGCAAAGGGTGGAGAGGGCAATGAAGATGTAAATCTGTCAACAACAGGCACTGAAAGTGTAACAGTCAGCAGACTTCTTTGCTGCTTTTTCACTTCCGTATTGACCACTGATTTCTTAAATATCCCAAAACGTTATCACCAGCTGTACTCTCTCTTCCTCCACCTCCCTACTTCATCTCACCACCGCAGCCAGTGCCTTCCTGCCTCCCTCCCCCTCCCTCCACCACTCCACACCCCTCTTCTCAACTGGCTCTTCTTCATCGCCAACAAAACGACTTAGAAATGTTCTAACCTTGGTTTCCTCTGCCCTCTCAGCCAGTTGCACGATGATCCGCGAGTGAAAAGGTCATCCCTGAAATCTGTTTCTCAGACTGCGTAGTTTCAACATTTTTATTTTCCCTTGATCACCAGATCGCTTATGTACTGAAAACGTGCGTCATCAGCGTGACGAAATATTTTGAAGTAACATGCATTACACTTTGTTGTGTGTATGAGATGTAGCTTAATTGTATATTTAGTTATATATTAATTCAAATATCAGTCTCTGCTTGGCAGAAGTGGCATGAAATGATTTGATCACGATAAAATGTAACTCGATATTGCATACAACTTTCACATGTAACGTCATTTAACATGTCTTTTCGAAGCGTAAGTAGTAATGGTTGTACGTAATTACAATTTATCTTAAAAACATACAATTATCAAATATTGCTTATATTGTTGAAACTATCACGCGCAGATATACAGCTGTTACAAATCAGTGACACCTTCATGCATGGTATGACCAGAAGAGTTTTAAGGAAATATATTGTTCTGTCAAGTTATATTGTGCTCATGCATGTAATTGTTGAGAAAATATCAAAGGTAACCACACACACACAGAGACAGACAGACAGACAGACAGACAGACAGACAGACACACACACACCACATACAAATGCTTACACACACACTCACACATACACACACACGCACGCGCGCCCGCACGCAAGCACGTACGCACACACACACACACACACACACACACACACACACACACACGCACACACACACACACACACTCACACACACACACACACACACACACACACACACACACACACACACACACACACACACACACTCAAATATTGGTTCATAAAAATTGTCCTTACATGGTCACACTAACACACACACACACACACACACACACACACACACACACACACACACACACACACACACACACACACACGCACACACACACACACACACACACACACACACACCACACACACACACACACACACACACACACACACACACACACACACACACATACACACACGCGCGTGTACGTTTACACAAAGACACACACACGTATGTGAACACAACACTACTGTTCACACACACACACACACACACACACACACACACACACACACACACACACACACACACACACACACACACACAAGCACGTACGCATTTACACAGACACACAAGCATATATGCGCACACAAAACTATTGCACATATAAACACACACACACACACACACACACACACACACACACACACACACACACACACACACACACACACACAAAACATACATACACACACAAACACAACATTCACAAATATTGATTCATAAAAATAGTCCTGACATTGTCACACTAAAAACACACACAACACACACACACACCGCGCGCGCGCGCGCGCGCGCGCACGCACAAGCACACACACACGCGCACACACATACACACACTCGCGTGTACGTTTACACAAAGACACACACACATATGTGCACACAACAGTACTGTGCATAAACCTACACACACACACCACACACACACACACACACACACACACACACACACACACACACACACACACACACACAAGCACGCGCGCATTTACACAGACACACGCGCATATATGCGCACACAACACTATTCCAAATATAAACAGAAACACACACACACACACACACACACACACACACACACACACACACACACACACACACACACACACACACACCACGTTTATACGTACTCGCACATATTCTAAACACACACTTAGACACACATAGAGATGCGCGTGCATGTGCTGGCGTGCACACTCAGGCACACACACACACACACACACACACACACACACACACACACACACACACACCACACACACACACACACACCAATGTAAGAAAGAAACACTCGGTTGCACATACACATACTTGTCTTTATTTTGCACCATATATGTATATGGACTGAAAAATCGAATATGGAACAGCACGAAACTTTCCCAAGTCGATCATCATGTACTCCATTGATAGGCAGAGGAAGTCTTCTAAATTTAGGTGTGTTGAACTTACATATGCGCCCGCGCTCGTAAAAATATGCGCGTGCTTGTGTGTGTGTGTGTGTGTGTGTGTGTGTGTGTGTGTGTGTGTGTGTGTGTGTGTGTGTGTGTGTGTGTTTAGCGTTACAATTCTGATTGTATGTGCCAAGTATGATGAGTGATTTCAGTGTGTGTGTGTGTGTGTGTGTGTGTGTGTTGTGTGTGTGTGTGGTGTGTGTACATCAAATATATATATATATTATATATATTACAATAAACTAATAAATTCCAAGGATAAGTACCGAGCACCATTCCAATCTAAGATATAAGAGCAAACTTTGTTTATAATTCAATATTTCTTGCAGTCATTGCAACACCAAGCTGCTCTGTAAGTTGCTGGAATGGTGCTCGGTACTTATCCTTGGAATTTATTAGTTTATTGTAATTTAGTCCCTTGCGGATTCATTCCAAGAACAGGCCCTCAGCACTTGTGTCTTAAGAGGTTATGTTTTTATATTTTCTACTTTTCACTAGAAAATGTAGCTTGTTTTGCTCTTTCATGATTTTCTTTTGCTTCTTTGGTGGCACCTGTGGTTGGTTTTCTTTTGAAAACTCAACAAACATACTACGGTATTGCACACCAGCCTTTTTCTGGGATAGCATTCTTCTGAAAACCGAAAAGGCAGAGGAATCAAATTACCACTTTCCGCGGTCACTGAGGAGAAACAATCAGGTTTCGAAATATCGATATCTGACCAGGAGTTATATGTTAGTGAGTTTCCTCCCCATTGGAGATTGTCTCCCCCTTGGAGACTATAAGCTTGCTGAAGGCTCATTTTGAGAAGCATTTTTTTTTCCCATTCACCCACTCAAGCACATACTGTTAGTTAGGCAGAATCATCTGCCACTGCAGACATGAATGCTTATCTCCCCCTATTTCTTCAATCTAAGACATAAGAGCAAGCTTTGTTTTATAATTATATATATATATATATATATATAATGCCGAACAATTAAGTAGTGGGGGAGAAACAAGTGCAGGCTAACAATTCTTCCGTCATCTGATAATGACTTGGCAAAGATTTGAACTAAAAAAATGTAAATGAATAAAATACAAAAATAAAAAAAATGCGGGGGGGGGGGGTGGGTAAGAAAATGGGAACACAAAAAATTTTAGAAAATATATTATAAATATGAAAAGCCTTCTCTAGCTGCATGAGGGAACCATCGTAATCCCTCCTGAAGGCATGTCTATTGGAATTGCCTGCACCTAGACCTTTCGTCCACTGGATTGGACTCATCAGGGAGACATGGCTGATTGTGTCTGTGCCCTTGGTGTCAAATAGAGACACACCACAGTCCATAACTCTGTGGTGTTCTCACCACCAAGGGTTCAAAGAAGAATTCAACAGCACCTCTAAAGCAGCCAGCGAAAGGTAATATTGAAACAAAACGAAAGTGTGGAGAAGAAAAACGTTGCTGAAAAACCAAAAACATTATGCAAACAGTAGAAAGTGTAGAGGACAATCTTTGAGCCTACAATGCTTGAGGATCCATTCAAGGATGCAAGGGAGATCAAAAGATACGGAACAGTCTGAGTGGTCAGCTCTGCTGTTCACTAATAACCCAAGCATTGTCAGCGGCTAAGAATTGAGCAGAACAACGTTTACTTGGATCTCCTTAGAGATGCAGTCTCCCACTGATTGACTAAACATATAATGCCGAACAATTAAGTAGTGTGGGAAAACAAGTGCAGGCTAACAATTCTTCCGTCATTATAGTAATGACTTGGCAAAGATTTGAACTAAAAAAAAAAAAGGGGGGGGGGGGGGGTGTTGAAGGTGAAGAAAATTGAAACACAAAATTAAGAAAATATATTATAAATATGAAAACCCTTCACTAGCTGCATGAGGGAACCATCGTAATCCCTCCCAAAAGACAGATCTATTGGTATTGCCTGCTCCTAGACCTTTCGCCCGTTCGATCGGACTCATCAGGGAGATACGGCTGATTGTGTCTGTGCCCTTGGCGTCAAATAGAGACACACCACAGTCCATAACTCTGTGGTGTTCTCACCACCAAGGGTTCAAAGAAGAATCCAACAGCACCCTCAAAGCAGCCAGCGAAGGGTAATAAATGAAATAACACAAAAGTGTGGAGAGGAAAAAAGTTGCTGAAAACCAAAAACATTATGAAAAAAAACAGTAGAAAGTGTTGAGGACAATCTTTGAGCCTACAATGCTTGAGGATCCATTCAAGGATGCAAGGGAGATCAAAAGATACGGAACAGTCTGAGTGGTCAGCTCTGCTGTTCACTAATAACCCAAGCATTGCCAGCATACATACATATACATACATATCTTTTATGTATATACTTCGATGTGATTTCGTTAGATTTTGGGGCTGTTATGACGACCATGTGATAGCGTTTCTAACAAATGTTTCTATATGGAATGTTGCGGTGTTCCCTCACAACCATATGTACTGGTCACATGCGGACTAGGCATATACTTAAAGATTTGTGTGAATCTCATTCGTTGTGTAGCATTTGTTACACAGCTGGTAGGCTGATGAATGTCTTCCTCTGCGGGTAATGGTGCGCCTCGAAGACAGTGATCTCTACTCCCACATGAGGTCCAAACCCGACAACTGACTGCTCGTCTGTCACACACTGACAGAGAAATACCGTTAATCATGTCTTAAAGTGTAAAACGTGTGTGCCTGATATTGTTCCATACTACACTGCCATGTTAATGAGCACGATGAGTGTAAGTAGTACATGTGCCTTTAGCTGTATTTGTGATAAACACCAGCAAATTCTCCATTATCACAATCATGACCCATCAAATATTAAAAGAAAAAAAAGGAAGGGGGGGGGGGGGGGGGTTCATTAGGAACGAAAATCAAAGTGAAAAATTTGAGCATCAGATTGAGGCCACCGAAATTATCGTCGAAAGTACAACCATTCATTTCAGCTGCTCAGAGGCCTTTAGTCCGCTGATTTAGACTCATCAGTTGGAGCTGTGATCGTGTCGGTGCTCCCTTGGCATCAAATGGAGATAGATCACAGTCTAGAATTCTGTAGGATTTTTGCCACCAAGGAATCCAAAACAGAATCCAATGGCACCCCAAGTAGCCAAGCAGGGTAGAAAAGTAAAACATTAAGAAACCACTGCAAGGAAATAGGCTGCTGAAAACTAAAATCATCATGGAAAGAGTATCAAATGTATGAGGGAATCTTTGAGCCTATGCTTGAGGATCTATTTTAGAATACAATGGCGTTAAAATGTCAACACTCAGATTGGTCATTCTACCATTTAATACCCATTCTCAGTCATGTAAGTGCTGACAGCAGCTAAGAATTGTACAGAAAAGCCTTTACTTGGCGCTTCTAAGAGATGACATCTCCCACTAATTGACCAAACAAGATGTTGTACAAATTCGAAGTGGGGCGAAACAAGTGCACGCTAACAATTTCTCCATCAGTGCAGTAATGACTTGACAAAGATTAGATTATGTACGAAAGACAAAAAAAAAAAAAAAGGGGTGGGGGGTGGGGTGGGGGGTGGGGGTGGGGGGCTATTCGTGAGAGAACGAAGACGGGAATGAGAAATGTGAGTGTTAGATTGTGAATGTAAAATCCTTCACTAGCAGTATATGCAGACCATCAGAATTCATCTTAAAAACCTAAACAAATCATACAAGGGAGGTCATACAAATCATACAAGGTATCAACGGTCAGAGTGGTCAGCTCTACTGTTTAGTAACCCAAACATTGTCAGTTACGTAAGTGCTGACACCAGCTAAGAATTGTGCAGAACAGCTTTCCATCTCCTTATTCGGACTCATCAGTCAGACATGACTGACAACGTCGGGGCCCCTCTAACAGCAACTGGAGATATACTACAGTCTATAATTCTGTGGTGTTCTTTCCACCAAGGGTTAAAAAAAAATCCAATGGCTTCCAAAGTAGCCAGTGAATGGAAGAAAAAAAGACACGCACATTTATCTTTCTATCTATTTATCTATCTGTCTCTCTGTCTGTCTGTCTATCTGTCTGTCCGTCTGTCTATCTATCTATCTATCTAACCATCTAGTGACTTATCTGTTTGTCAATCTACCTATTAAGGGTACGTTTGATGTGCTGAGTATGTTTCTAATAATCAGTTTTACGAATATTTGCCATGCTATATATAAATCAATTATGCGTGGCTGCAGTACACACCCACACCCTCCCACACACACACACACACACACACACACACACACACACACACACACACACACACACACACACACACACACACCCCATCCCTCCTTCTTGCGAAAATCAATGTATATGAAATTTGTAATGAAACATGTTTCTCTTCCATGTTCTTTAGATTTTGAGTTCAGTCATCTGATTTTAGAAACTTGCCAATGATTGCATGGATGAAGACGTTTCTTAGTTGTTTTTATTACATCCTTCTTAAGCCAGAAAAAGGGCTGTGCCTTTCCTTGTGCACACACAGACACAGACACAGACACACACAGACACACACAGACACACACAGACACACACACACACACGCATGCATGCACGCACGCACGCACACAGACACACACACACACGCGCGCGCGCGCGCGCGCGCACACACGCACGTACATACACAAACACGTGCGCGCGCGCACGCTTCATTTAGGTGTGTGACACAACCTTATTATATCACATGCATGCAACAATTTAATTGATTTTCTCCTCCATAAGTTTCTTTATGGTAAAATCTGTTCACTTTTTCCAATTGCGGAACAAGACGAGCGCCTACAGACGTTTGTCAATAGGAATATGCCAAAGCACCTGTTTCTTTCTTTTTTGCATGGCCCTTTTTAAAATGTACGTTTGAATGATAGCAAGTCTGTTTGACATATAAGAATACACACATACCTTGTATCTTCATGTCATTATTACTTATTAATTTGTTTGTTTGTTAATTTATTGCTTTTTTTTTCAAATTGCGAGTCTTGTATATATATATCCATTCTTGTTTTTGTTTTCGTCAGCAATGGAATCTTTGGTGTCGATGATGCAAATCAAAGTTTCCATAGTCTGTTGGCCATAGAGTCAGTCAACTGTCAGAGGTTCACAGTGTCTAGGGCACGGCGTTATGAAAGGCGGAGCCCATCCCTCTCCCTCCGCCCTCTTTATCTTTCCCTGAACTAAATCAAGTGACCATTTACCGCTGGATCGTCACAGTGGGTTTCAAGCCCAAAACATCCGACGCCACGAGTGGTTTGTGCTCAGGCCGGCAGCTCCACAGGCAACTACTCTACCCTTCCAACCCCCCCCCCCCTCCCCCTTAACCACGTTGCAGGCACATTGAACTATAATGCAAACGTCTCTGTATCTTCATCAAATGGTGACAGAATCGTTAGCTGCATTTTACTTCGTTATCTTTCCGAAATCGAGCTTCCAGTTAAAATTCATATTCAATATGACTTGGGTACTATGCAAAGGCCATCACACGTTATCATTCATGGTTACATATCACCATGGTGATGATATTTTGGCCTGTCTCCTGCGTGTTTATATCGAGATAGGCCTCGACAGCATGTGCTGTCGTCCTGCCAGTACCTTCAATTGCCTTATATTACGTGAATCACAAAAGTTAACAATTTACTTCAAAGCTTTTGATCTCATGTTGAGGATAATTTGTATCAAGGAAACAAGTACATGCAGAAATGGATGAACTAGTATTAATGAAAACTGAAATATGTGCCACTGACAGGCCTGGATCAAGGTTGAGAGATGGGATTCCATAACACACAGAGTTTTCAGCAGGGATATGCGTGTTAACTGTCTCTTTGGTAAAATACTTTAGTAGTTCAGACACTCTCTGTTTTATGTATGAAAACAGCGTCATCCAGAGGTTCACGTAAGTGTTCATTAAAAGAAAACGACTCCCCCCCCCCCCCCCAGTCGTTTATAGCAAATAAAGTTGTGCCTTTAATTCTTCTAAATGTGGAATGCCATATTCCTGTAATTTTTCAAGACTATTGATTCTTTTTCCAGGGCAATTTGTTTTCAGATTCTTGTTTTCATGTGTGGCATACTAAACTGCTTTTATCTGTTATTTCAAAGTTAGTATTTCATGATTATCAATCTGTCTTCTGTCTTCATCAATGATATTGTAAATATTACACATATTGTAAACTGCATGTACAGCATGTTTTTCTAACTACGCTATTGAGTACTTCCGTTTCAAAGAGTTTTTTGTTATCCCAAACTAAGCTTTTATGAACTTTAAAAAAAGGTTTATCACGTACAAACTCTTTTCTTTTCAAGACCATTGTAACCAAGGAATGATCTTATCTGTACTCTTGTCAACAGCTACGCCGTTTAGTCGTGTCAACAATTCGTAAGTAATCAGGAAAAAGAACAGTGTTGCTTGTTTTGTTGAATCAGAATCTAAGCCTTGTGTACACCCTTCTATCTGGATACATTTTTTTTTTTTTTTTTTTGCTGTCCCAACCTCTGCGCCACCTCAGAGGCAGTGCACCCACGCCGCTCATTCCAACACTCTGTTCACAGCCACAGCCCGGTCGGCCCCGCCGCAGCCCCGGCACCGGCAATCCACAGGGAGCAGTCAATGTCAAGCCGTCAAGAGGCAACCCACCGGAGGAGACACTGCACTGCTGCCGAGTCATTTCGGTGGTGTTCAGTGGCGCCTGTTCTGATCCAACATACGCAGGACACCACCTACTAAGCCCCCTACTGACGACAATAATTGCTTAATCGCGGAGCCGGCGCGAGTGAGCTCTCCCTCAGGAGGGCGCCACCACGTCCGTCCAACGGCAGCCCCCATGGACTCGCCGATACCGGTGACCCCGACGGAACCAAACCAAGGCCACAGACGTGGATAGGACATCGAAACTGAGGTCACCATGACAGCAGGATACATTTCTCTTAAGTCCTCAAACAGGCCTTGCTCTGTCATGACATCGTTTCTCTTCTGGGGCCTCGGACGATTTTCAGTGCTTGGGTAGTTTCGTACATCAAACATCATGTTCAAGGGACAGTTCCAATAACCATTTATGATCACATTTTCATTACCAGTACGACCAATGTGTTCACAAACAGCGTAGAAAACAGCTGGGTAAAAAAGTTCAGTGAGGTGAATATCTTTCTTCAAAAGTTGAACATTTATGACAGTATAAGAATCATTCTGGTCCCTGAAAATATGAAATATTTTGTAATCAAAGCCTATAATAAAAAGAGTATAGCAACAATATTTTGGTTTGTTTCATGGCCACATAGCCAAATCTTTTATCTCCAGTTAGCACGAATGATATTCTAACGATAAGAAATTTTGCCTTGAACTGTGATCATCTGCTGTGACTGCACAGTAGAGTTATCTGCCTTGTAAATACCAACCACTTTCATCACCAGTGTATGTTAAAATTGCTTTAGTGTCAACAAGCCGCTGCAATGGCAAACTAATTCACATAAAAAGAAGACACATTTTACAAGAAAAGATACCTGCTTTTGTGGCATAATCATTACCATGGTGTATGTGAGCTGTTGTACAGCTATGTATCTGTCCCTACTTACTGATGTTGCTACTAAAGGTACTGACGATTATGATTATTGTAAATAATGCAGCAGTAGACTTAGAACTTAGGGCGGTTGAGCAGCTCTTCTTTCCAATCTCATTCCCTCCTGAGCATCATTCCAAACACCACCAGAACCATAGACTACCTGGGAAGGATCATACAATATCCCAAACGGTACATCTAACCTTGAACTTGATCCCACTTCTATCCCTGCATTTAAGCCTGCAACAATTCTAAGCCCACCCAGCTTTAGTTTCAGCCCAATTTTTTATTTCTAACCCTTATCTCAACCTGGGATGTACTGAACCTCTGATGGGTGGAACCAACTACCCTAATCCTAACCTTGCTTTTAACCCAGTTTTTAACCTATGTCCCTAAACCTTTTTCATTGTAATCTCACAGGCGTATCATTTTCATCATGTCAAAGATATGTCATAGAACGCATGAAAGAAATAGATCTCAAATTTGAAAATTTAATATGCTGACACAACTTACCCTTTCCAAGACATATAACTCTACTAGAATTATTGTCATGTGTTGTGAACGTTATCCCTTGTTTACAGTGCACAGTATCTTCCTAAAAAATCGAACTTACGTTAACATACAAAACAAAAACAATGAAGGAACATTAACAATGCACTCCTTTCTGTCAGTTTTTTCATTGAAACAATTATCAAAAAGATGAACATTTATCGACATATTGTTCTCTAGAGTCGTGGTCTCGTTCAAAAGACATCAGCACATACAATATTCATATTGTTTGCACGTCAGAGAAGTCACAATGTCATACACGGTCACAGTCAGCTAAATAACTTGTTTCTGTTTCTCTGACAGAGCCGCATTGTGAAAACTCCACTGGCGTCACCACACTTTAGTTCCTTCCTTTAATACAGACACATTTCCGTGAGAAATTGTGGACTGGCAGCCTCTTTATTTCACTCCCTCTGTCGTGTTTCTACTGGTAACAACGAATGGTTTACTGTCAAGTGGCAGATGTTCGAACATTGTGGTTTCATATTTTCCTTCACACACACACACACACACACACACACACACACACACACACACACACACACACACACACGCACACACACACACACACGGAGAGAGAGAGAGAGAGAGAGAGAGAGAGAGAGAGAGAGAGAGAGAGAGAGACAGACAGACAGACAGAAGAGACGACAGACAGACCGACGGACAGAGAGATGGACAGACAAATAGACAGACAGACAAAGACAGAGACGGAAAGAGAGAGTTTCAGAAATTCGTACCACAAATTGTCGTATATCTTGTATTGTAGAAGCGAGTTTTTTTTTCTATTCGTTGAGCATTCTAACAACCCCAGTCCTTTTTTCGCCACTTCGTGTGTGAGGTTTGGTGACTGTAAAGACATTTTCCCAACACTGGTAATTACTTTAAACCAATGAAAGACATGAAAATAAACATTAAGACATGAGCTCCGCATGCATTGTTTTAATTTCGCAGGAGTGAACAAATTAAATGTAACTCAGGCTACGTTTATGAAGCAGGTCAAGCCTGATCTCATGATGCTTGTAAATATGAAACACAGACAGGCCACGGTGGGTAGCACTGCGAGATGAGGGGTTGGAAATAATCTGTTTGTATTCCATTAGTGGCATTTATTTGTGGGATTTTTTTCTTTAATCTTAACTGATTCCTGCCCATAGGTAAGCGTGCTTCGGTCTAAAATGGTAAGAGTAGAACCACATAATCCAGTTTCATCCACGTGATTAGTTCATCTCTGAAATTGTTGCTCGGTTCTCTTGACCAACACTGCAAGTATTTGTATCTCCCAGACCTGGTTCACGCTTGAGTATGTGATGAATAGAGGCTTAGAGTAGAGCCCTGTTATGTAGTTTCAGACCAAACTGTAACTCCATGGCATAGTTTTAATTGTCTCTATCTGTCATGAACGTCGAAAACAATCTATATTTCGGTATCCTTTCGGGCCCCGTTGTCATGGCGACTGCAGTTGCTGTTTTGTCTATGCACATGCCTTTGTCGACTCCATGTAAAAGATGTGTGGGTCGTCAACGTCATGGGATCTGTCATTGGATGAACGCATTGGTGCTGTCTGGAGGGGCGCGCTAGCTTATGGTGGCTCTGTGATAATCATCAACAATTGTTATCAGTGGGGTATTTTCTTCATGCCAATGGTCATCGGTCAGCATAAATAATTCTCTAATTCTGTGGTCCTTCATACCCTGCTATCATGGTGACATCAATTTCGAATATATCCCACGCATCTGTACCCCTGGTGAGTCCATGTCAAAATCGTGGGTGTTAGCGAGTTGATGGAGACCATCGCTGGACGGATGTGCTGGCGCCCTCCGGAGTGGGGAAGACATTTACGCCAGCATCGCGACCAAGCAATTATTGTCACCAGCACAGTTCTTAGTGAGTAGTTGCCTGCGCATCTTGGATCAGAATAGGCACCACCGAACAACACCAGCCTTTCAGTAGAACAATGTCTCCTCTGATGGGTTCTTCATGACGATCTGAAATTGATTGCTCTATGTGAATTGCCGACGTTCAGACTCTGGTAGGTCAGGTACGGGTACTGCTGTGTGTTGTGGAGACGGAATGAACAGCATGGGAATAAATGCTGGTGAGTGGGGTCAAGCACCAACGAGGCCTCCATGGTCAGCTAGGCGATAAACAGCATGAAAAATCGAGAGGGCATGCATGCGAAACAAAGATCACATCACTCATTCAGCCACAGCAAGACCAAGAGTCCAGGTAAGACAAAGGTGCGCATCTGCTACATCAAGTGGCAAGACAAAGAGTCCAGGTCAGACAAAGGTGCAATTCTGCTACACTCAGTGACAAGACAAAAAGTCCAAGTAAGTCAAAGTTGCAGGTCTGCTACATCAAGTGGTAAAACAAAGAGTCCAATAAGACAAAGGTGCAGGTCTACTACATTAAGTGGCAAGACAAAGAATCCAAGCAATATGACGTGTTGAAGGAAGACTGAGTGTTCAACCTTTGGGTTCTGGAAGAGTTTGAACTTAGCAAGTGTCTATTCACCCAGAGTTAGTCGCGATGGTAGGAACTTTTCAACCCCATGGAAGACAGCAAGATAGACAAGGCAGACCTCTCGAGAGGCACGAGGACACACTGAAGACCAGCCTGCGGGGACAGTCATCTGGGAACCAACTGCCCCCGACAGACCTCGCTTGAGCCATTCACCCATCTTGTAAAACAATATAGGCAAGTCGAAGGTTTGTCTGTCATGATTATGATCCTGCTTCATCGTCTTTATGCGTCTATGTTGTCCACGTTATTTGTGATCCGTTACGGTGCATTACTGGATGTTCAATGTCCCATAGTGTTATCGTTAGATAGCAAACACGACGACACGATGCAGTTTCTTAGCATCAGGAGAGTGTTTAAACGTCAGTCCAGGTGATCCTCAGTTACAGTTTTAAAGTCTGATGCCTCTAAAGATGATTTACTTTGGTAACGGCAATATGTTGTCGGCCAGCCCTTTCAAAATCTGAGACATATATTTCTGTTCTCAGCACTTCTGTGACAGGTGCTGGATAGCAATGACTATATTGCTGGTGACCCTGCCTACTGGAAAGCCACACCACTGTGAGTCAGGAACGATGGTGTTAGCGATGTGGGTGATGAGTTTATTGGGGATGGTTCGGGAGAGCGTTCTTCCTGCGATAGACATAAAAGACATACTACAATGATTGCCACACTATCTTTCATCTCTGCTCCACTTGCAGATACGAACAGTGGAGGCATCTACAAAACCTTGTGGACAAAGGACGTCAACCTTTCATAGAGCTCCCGTCTGCTTTAGAAAATTTGAAAAGAGAGAGAGAGAGAGAGAGAGAGAGAGAGAGAGAGAGAGAGAGAGAGAGAGAGAGAGAGAGAGAGAGAGAGCTTCTCTGCTTCCTGTCTGAAACAGTTTAAAATATAAATCAAACCGTTTTGTTTAATGTTTTACTGTAACATGTGTTACTGTTGTGTTTTCATTTTGTTAGACAACGGGAATGTCTGATTTATGTTTTATGTTCTGGGTCTAATTGCTTTCCAAACAGAGACCAAAAGGTTTCTCTGTAACGAGATCCCATCGCATAGTACACAGCAATATTAAAACTGCAGTTTATGAAAATGGATAATTGACTAATCGACATACACAAACGAAATAAAAATTATGATGTCGTCGTCCCGAATTAACTTCTGGGAGCACAGAAACCATGAGACGAGTCACAGTAGTTGGAAAAACACAGAGAACGAAAAGGACGGAAGTTCCAATTATAGCATTTTAGTCAGAGCTATTTCCCTTGAAGAGATGGAAACAGTTGTTTCAGCACGCCATGTCACAATCTGACGAAGTTGTACGGCAGTAATCATTGTTGCTACAATCACCACTGTGACCACCACGGCAGACAATCCAACACCAATCAATGCGCCATACAGGAAGTCATGAAGCTCTCTGTTTTCTTTGTAAAAATTGGTCAGCACAGTCACTATCCTGGTTGCATCAGAAACTGGGTCATACACACACGCATGGCGATATCGGAATCCAGTGGCGAGGAAGAACAGCCCTATGACGAGGAAAGAGTCAGCAACAATGATAGCAGCCATCGTTCTCGTGCGCATTAAAGTCTGATAGCGGTATGGACGAAGCACACAGTAGCATCTCTCGCAGGAAATGATGGCCGACAGAATGGAGGAAACATAGCTGAATCCAAAGAAAACTCTAAAACAGTTGGCATGTAAAAGCCTGGTAATAGGACCATAAGTTTCGCCTGTAGCATACTGAAGATACAGTTTTTCCCCATTGCCAACAATACGGATTATTAAGTTTATTTCGTCAGCTAAGGCCAGAGCAAAGAGACACAGGTTGACCCGGTCCTGAAGACCTTGCTTGTAAAACACCACCATATTGATGACGTTACCAGGCCCACCAATCAGCAACAGGAACGCCATCACTGTGTTTTTGATTTGAGAGACCAACATTTCCACCTCTCGGGTCACAATATTATTGGGATTGTTCCAAGGTACATACTCCTGGTTGAAAACCATTTCAATGCATCCATTTTGTGGTATTCTGTTTTGTGGTACACTGGTATTTGAATCTGCTGGAATGAAGGTGTCGGTGGTATTGTGGTGATCGGCAATCACTGACTGAGCGGAAGTGTTTAACATGTTGTCTCATCACGTGATTCCGCGGCGTGATTTGTAGACAATGTAACGAGAAACCAGGTCAGTATTGCATATGATACTACAGGAACATAGGAGAGAGTTTGTTTTATCGTTTTTTTTGTGGGAGTTAGTGCAAAAACAACACCATACACAGCACATGGTCAGAGCTCTAAGTTTTGTCTGTTCCGTATAATGTAAAGAAAGGTAATGTAAAAAACAATTTTTCTTAGATGAGTGGAGGAAGAAAGCTCCTGGAATCACCGTATTAAGGGAGAGAGAAAAGGTATTGTTCATATTTTTTTTAGATAGTATATGATGACAGTTGATTATTCATTTGATACAGAATTTGTTGGTATACTGAAAATAATCATAGAAAGGACAGTGGCCAGTAATATCTAATCACTATGTGTGTCTTTGCTTTGAAAATTAAGGCCTTTCCCCCATCCTTTACAGAAGTTACGTCTTTTCCAGTTCAATGGAATATGATCTTCTGACAAGGCAATACTGTAGACATTAGCAGATGTCGTTGGTAAAAGGTTTATCATTCAGTCTCACGCTGTCTTTTTCTTTCCCATTTCTATTTTTTTAAGAGAGTACTTATATAGAGCCTATCCCCGGCCAGAAACCAAGCTCTAACCGCTTTACAATCCGCATTCTCGTATACACAATTCCCTCATCCGTCCCCAACTTTTCATTCTCTGTAAATATTTGCTAGGCCATTTTCTAGACAATGGTGTAATTATTGGATCGCACTTGTGTCCACATACCACTTACTTGCTCAGTATGCACTCGCAAGCACACACACACACACACACACACACACACACACACACACACACACACACTCTCTCTCTCTCTCTCTTTCTCTTTCTTTGTCTCTGCATCCCCCCCCCCCCTCTCTCTGTGTCACTCTCCTCTGTCTCACTCTCCCATTCCTCTCTCTCCCCCCTCCCTCTCTCCCTCTTCTCTCTCTCTCTCTCTCTCTTTCTCTCTCTCTCTCTCTCTCTCTCTCTCTCTCTCTCTCTCTCTCTCTCTCTCTCTCTCGGTTGAATACAGCAATGACCAGGCATCACCTCCCAAGACGCCGGAACTAAGTATATCACTTTTTGCCTTCCAAGTGTACCATTGAACCACGTGGACATGAGGAAACCCTCTGCATGAGTTTGCCTGCCCTCCATATCCATCTACCAGGCTCCGTGCACTGGTGAGAGGACACCCCAGCTTCGTAGCATTGCCACAGCGCGGGAAGCAGCAGCCAACCGGTTAGAAGTCTCCTGCTTGACTGCCGTAGAGCAACACGCCTGGGGCTGCTTCTGAAGGTCGGAGAGGTCATCACACCTCAGTGGGCAGATACCACCCGCCTCAAACTAGGGAATCCCTGGCTACTTGGGTGCTACATGCCTTGCCATAGTCCGTTAACCCGATTGGGAACGTAAGTTTTGGGGTGAAAATCAACAAGTGGATCATGTACTGTGAAGCAGACAGCAGAAGAAACCCCCACCTTTCTGCCCTAAAACTGGTACTTGTAACTTCAAAACATTGATACCAGGTTTCTCCAATGGTTCATTTTCATTTTGATTTTCATGAAGGAAGTGTCACTGCATGGTGACTCGTCCCTATACACTGCACCATATCCGCTGAGCTACGAGACCATAGTGCACAGGTTCGACAACTAATGGATAGATTAAACAGTAAACAAGTGGGATAACTTTTGCTCCCATACGAAAATCTAACACAGAGTAACTTTTATTCAAGACTGGCACAGCCTTTTAAACTTGAATAAGGTCAGACAAATACAAAGACGAACAATCTAGTAGTCGGGGAAAAAAACAAGCGCAGGCCAACAACTCAATTGTCTTCATAGTAGACTTAGCAACATTTGGACATAAGGAGGGGGGGAGGGAGGGGGAGGTTGAAGATGGTGAAACTGGGAACATGAAATTAAGAAAATATATTACAGATATGAAAACTCTTCACTAGCTGCATAAGGGAACCATCGCAATCCCTTTTGAAGGCAGATATATTTGTATTGCCTGCTACGAGGCCTTTCGTCCGCTGGGTCGGAACTCATCAGGGAGACACGGCTGGTTGTGTCTGTGCTCCTGGCGTCAAATAGAGACACACCACAGTCCATACTACTGTGGTGTTCTCACCACCAAGGGTGCAAAAAAGAATCCAATAGCACCCCAACGCAGCCAGCGAAGGGTATAGTAAATGAAATCAAACGAAAGTGTGGGGAGGAAAGAAGTTGCTGAAAAACTAAAGACATTATGCAAATGGTATAAAATGTAGGGGACAATCTTTGAGCCCACGCTTGAGGATCCACCCAAGGATGCAAGGGAGATCAAAAGACAAACACAAAGACGGACAGAAACAAATACAAATAACCTCGATTTAATCGAAACGAAATTGGAAATGAAATGAGGCAGGGAACAGCAAACACTAAACAGTAAACAAGTGGGGTAACTTTTGCTCCCATAAGAAAACCTAACACAGAGTAACTTTTATTCAAGACTGGCACAGCCTTTTAAACTTGAATAAGGTCAGACAAATACAAAGACGAACAATCTAATAGTCGGGGAAAAAAAACAAGCACAGGCCAACAACTCAACTGTCTTCATAGTAGCTTCCTCCTTAAGTCCAAATTGTGCCTATATTGTTGTCTATAGTAGAACTTTTTATAACAAATTTGGTGCATGCAAGATTCCTATATTCTTCCAGTGGTAATATCCCAGCAGCACTGTATGCTTTTGTACAAGAGACATGGACTGGTAGTGTGTGTGTGTGTGTGTGTGTGTGTGTGTGTGTGTGTGTGTGTGTGTGTGTGTGTGTGTGCGTGTGTGTGTGTGTGTGTGTGTGTGTGTGTGTGTGTGTGTGTGGTGCGCGGGCGCGCGCGCGCACGCGTAACCTTCAGGGTCATAATTTTGACTGGATGTGTTGACATAATGAATTATTTTAATACATACACACCAAAGGTGCATCTAATTTATCTATTGGGCTGTTATGAGGCCCATGTGACAGTGGTTTGTTTGTTTGTTTTTGTTTAACAATCATTTGTATATAGGACATTGTGGTATTCTTTTCAACGATATTCATTGAACACATGCGGACCAAAGAGGTACCGCTTCAGACTTTCAGATTTGCGTTCATCTCATTCGTTGTACAGTTTCGAATGTACAGCTCATGGAGATGTTAGGGGTTTTGAGTGGAAGAAATTGGCTGCCATTTTCAAGCCGAGAGGAACAGAAGGAAATAGAGACAATAGGAAACAGAGGCTCACGTCGCTGGATTCCTTATTCTGCAACATCTTCCGGCGATGGTGCGCCCCAAAGGTAGAGGACTCCACTCCCACACGGGGTTCCAATCCCGCAACTACCTGCCTGCCTGCGTCTCTCTTGGACAGACAAAAGATGCCGTTGTTCCTGTATAGAAACAGGAAACGTGTGGTTGAAATGGCTCTTTATTAATGTGCAATGTTAATGAGCACGCTTGAAATGGCTCCTTACCAATGTGCAATGTTAATGAACACGCTTGAAATGGTTCCTTACCAATGTTCAATAGTAATGAACACGCTAGGGGTAAGTAGTAAATGTGGCGTCCATCCGTATTTTCTCATAAAGACAAAACAATTCTCTGTCGTCACAGAAATGACACCGCAAACATTAAACGAAAGTGAGGAGGGGTTGGGGAATGGGGGAAGGGTGCTGATTGTGAGAGAACGAAAACAGAAACGAAAAGTTAGGGCGTAAGATCATAAATATCAAATCCTCCCACTAGCAGCATGTGGGGACCAAAGTATTTTTCCCGAAGAAAACAACTATTTATATCACCCGCTCAGATGCCTTTCGTCCAATGATTCGGACTCATCACTAAGACACGGCTGATGTGCTGGTGTTCCTTTAGCATCAAAGGGAGATATACCAGTCTATAACTCTGTGGTGTTCTTACCATCAAGGATTTCAACTGCACCCAAAAGTCAGTAAGGTAGAAAAGTAACACAAGAAGAAAGCTCTGTAAGGAAATCAGTTGCTTCACAATTGCAATCATCGTTTAAAGAATATTAAATGTATGGGAGAATCTTTGAGCATATCCTTGATGATCCATTTAAAGATACAAGGGAGGTCAAATGTGTCAACAGTCAGAGTGGTCAGCTGTACTGTTTAATAACCCAAACATTATCAGTCGTGTAAGTTCTCACAGCAGCTAAGAATTGAGCATAACACCCTTTACTTGGATCTCATTAGGAGATGCTATCTCCCTTTGCGGTCGCCTGGGCTATGAGCAACATTACCTTACCTTACCTTAATATGTATTTAAGGGCTGTACTGTTACTAATGAATAATTTTATGAATGAAGATCATTCTCTGAGATGAAGTGATTATGTGAAATAATAAAAACATTCTTGTTGTGATGGAAGAGACATGAAATGATATAAACATTCTTATCTTTATGGAAGAGACGAAAGAAAATCGTTAATTATATACAATGATTGTATTCTTGGTTTATCGAAAAGGTCTCTGTAGAAATCCTTTCCCCCCAATATGTAAAACATGATTTCGGAAAGGTCTATGTGGAAATCCTCTCCCCCCCTCCCCCCCGCCACCCCCAATGTGTAAAGCATGATTTCGAAATGGTCTATGTGGAAATCCTTTTCCCCAATGTGTAGAACATGATTCCGAAAGAGAATGTTCTATTGTGAGAATGTATGTGTCTATGTGGAAATCCTTTTCCCCAATGTGTAGAACATGATTCCGAAAAGAGAATGTTCTATTGTGATAATGTATTGAACTTAGTAGATTTCACTATGGGTATTTTTCCACAAGTTCTGGCGAAATATAAAGTAACCATTGATTATGAATATGATTAATAACCATGATGACAAATAGCCATTTTATAGTAGGCTAGATGATCAAGGTAGTTATCAGTTCCCCCAGGTAAAGTCCTGGTGTGACTGGGAACTGGCTGCCACTGCTAGAGGGTCTGGGGCGTAGCTGAGGTCTACCCCCTGTCTAACCCTGCTGAGGGTGTGGAGAGATCGACAAAGGAGTCGACAGTAACCCTACCTGCCACTGCGCCCGGGTCTGGGGCGTAGCCAAGATCTACCCCTGTCTCCACCCTGCTGGGGGTGTAGAGAGGTCGACGAAGGAGTCGACAGTAACCCTACCTGCCACTGCGCCCGGGTCTGGGGCGTAGCCAAGATCTACCCCTGTCTCCACCCTGCTGAGGGTGTGGTGAGGTCGACGTGTGAGTCGACAGTAACCCGACGTGCCAGTTGTGCCAGAGCCGCTGCTGCTGCCGAGCCAGAGCCGTCGCTCTTGAGGTATTCGAACCAGCGACCCGTTGGGCCAGCCGTACCAGAGCCATCGCTTCTGCTGTACCAGGGCCGTCGCTTTGTGGTGTTAGAACCAACGTCTTATTTTGTGTGTGAAACGCAGTTCTTGTGTTGGAGCCTTCGCTCCTCTTGTGGACAGATCCGTCGCTTCGGTTTTGTGTAGACTTCGCGAGCTGCTCCTCCTGACTGTGTGAGTCCCAGGAGAGGACTTCTACAGCATTCTTCACGAGAGAATTGCGACGTCTGTGGACTGTCGTGTTGAGCCGCACGTGGCCGAAAGAAAGAAAAGAAATTAGTATATATGTATATAATTTATATCCCATGAATTGTATGCCTAGGATTCTGCTGCATTGGTGATGTTGTATACTGCTGTGTTTTTCGTGTATTTGTGTTTTGATGGCTCGGGCAGCATAAAAAAAAGAAAACGTTGACTTGTTGCCTGGCTGTCCATGTTTCAAATGTGTGTGTGTGTGTGTGTGTGTTTTGTGTGTGTGTGTGTGTGTGTGTGTGGGGTGTGTGTGTGTGAGTGAGTGAGTGTGTGTGTGAATTTAAAATCGTACACGCATCCGAATTTCTGTGAGTCAGACAAACAGACACACGCACCAACGCATCCGTAACATGTACCCAGGGCACAAAGATATTTAAGAGCAGCAGAGCAGCCGCCAACCAGGAAAGAAGGAATCGGAGAAGACGGGGCCCATCCTTCCAGGACTCCATTCCATGCAGCGTCTGTGGAAGACTTTATGCCTCAAGAATTGGTCTTCATTTCCACCTGAGCACCCACATCAGCAGAGGACCTGCCTGCCTACTCATCTGTCAGACACGACGGGAGAATCCATCAGTACCCAGGAAACAAGACCCTCACCCTTACTGGGTATTAGATTAGATCGGACTAGATTAGATAAGATTAAAGACATGTTCCGAGTGATAATAAGGTGAAGAGCTAACGGTGCCATTCTCCATCCAGTCTCATCACTGGGATCAACACACTAGACATTGTCAGCGGGAGTTTAAAAGACTTGATCTCATGTACAGAGGCTGAAAGTGAGCTCTTGTACCAGTGCAATCAGATTTTTTTTTAATGAGGAACATCAAGAATCTGATCACATGCACATGCAGGTGCCGGTTTTAAATATCTCCCTAACCAACCATCAACCTGCAGTCTATGCATTAGGATACGGTTTGGAGTAGGCCCATCTCGTTAGATTAGTCGGATCCCATCTGTGATTCCAAGCTGAA
Organism: Conus canariensis; assembly: GCA_033310375.1. NCBI lineage: Eukaryota > Metazoa > Mollusca > Gastropoda > Neogastropoda > Conidae > Conus > Conus canariensis. The sequence goes on from CM065724.1 coordinate 32,037,864, forward strand.
TTTTCAAGGTGAAGCGTTTGTGTTAAAGTCCGGATTGAACATTTGAGAATAGAATAGCTTCAGATGAAAAAATAGGGCCATCACAGACCAAAACATGAAATGTCTGTCACGCAGCTTCTTTCGCCTACACATTAGGTAAGTCATTGCTCCGTACACTTGAGCGCCCAGGAACCCATAACAAAAATTGAGTAATCTTGGAATCCCGTGGTATTAATTGGTGGATTAGAAATGCGATGTTACATATTGTGTCTGAACGACTGGATTCCGAATGAAGATGTAGAACCGTAAGCGCTGATTTTCAATCCGATGATATGAGTATGTTTTATGTAAAACAGGCACTCCAAGAATAAAAAATCTGTCGCTTTCAAAATGCCAAATAACTCAGTTATGAACATACAGCATCCTTTTGTGATACATGGAATCTCCTGCTAACATTAAGCGCTGGAATAACAAAAGCAGTCCCAGCATCGGATGTTCCTACCACAGAACCATCTGTGCGTGGGTGGAGCTAGGAACCATATCTACAATCTGTTAGGTCTTTGGCCCAGGATGAGAGTAACAGAAGATTATCGTTTCTAGTGAGATTCTCGTTACAGTTAAATAATTTCAGCATGCTCTGCCACTCTTAAAGGGTTGAGGAATTTTGTAGCGTGGCAGTTTCATCTAGAGATACATTACAAGTCTGAAAGAACAGAGAAACGATCAGCCAAGGACATGTACACTGCTTTGTTACGTCTCCGTAGAAAGGCAGGTACTCCCATCCAGTTCGGGCATGACTGGATTTAGAATGGTTAGAAAGACAGGTACTCTCATCCAGTTTGGGCATGATTGGATTTGGGATGGTTCCTGCTTTCACAGTAAAATTGCAGGTGAAAATTAACCTGCGTTTATCTAAGGGTAACACACCAGCCTCCTTTTACTTCAAATTAATGGCAATCATTTGGGGTGTCTTAAAACAATTTTAAAGACTAATGAGTCAACACTGGTCATCTTATGTAAATATGTCAATGATGCTGTCAAAAATACTTTTAGGCCATAGGAAAAAATTGAACGAAGTAACAATGAAGCAAAATGCACAAGATTAGAACCCCACTTTATCTGAGGATTGCCAGAAAATACACGAAATAAAACAGTTTTTCCCCAAGCCTTGTCTATGGAGTTATTAACAGGTTTATCCCCCCCACCCACCCACCCCCCCAAAAAAAAAAAAAAAAAAAAAAATTTGTAATGAAAGATAATACCGAGAAATTTCGCTTGCCTGCTTGGGTATATCTGAGCATTGTTAACCTATATGGCGACAGCTCATCTGATTTCAAATGCAATACTTTACTTTGCGAAGATAACAAAACCCTTTTTGTGTTCAGAGATCAACCCCATTTGAATTCATCTAAGTGAAACTATTGTCAAATAATCTTCAAAATTGCTCGATAGATTTATTTCTTTTGTTTTATATTTGGGGGAAAAAAGTTAGATTTATTTCTTTTGTTTTATATTTGGGGGAAAAAGTTGACATTATCCAAAGGGCAACGGTGTTTGCATAAAGAGCCGGTGTTTAATATCATAAAGCATTAAAAAGAAAAGTGTTGGAATTAGTTCACTTCCTTGGGAAACGCCCATGTTATCTTGTTTTAGAGCTTGATAACGTTCCATTTAGACTGATCTGGATTGTTCTACTGGATAAGAATGCTTTCAAAAACTAGAAGAAACAGCCATGCATCCCTATTTCATGTGCTTCGTACACTAATTCTAGTGTCTCATATTGAATCATAGGCTCCATGAACGTCCAAACATGTGGAAGGGCGTGGGTAATAATTGGCTAAAGCTTTTTTCACGTGTATTTCAATGTCGAGCGCAGTCTGTAACTCCTCTGCCTCTCATAAAACCAGCCTGAAATAAAGACAAAACTTTATTTTCCTCAAAAGAAATGTACTGTTTTCAAAATTCTTTCAAAACGTTTTCCTGTTTGAGGTATTAAACACATGGGTCAAAAACAAGAGGGAAGTGTTTTAGGTTTATCTTGTTTAAGGTCTGGGATAACAGTGGCTTTTTTCCTATCTGTACGGGGCATTCCAGTATTCAAACGTGTTTGAAAGAACTCCAACAATTTTGATAACAGACACTCTGGAAAATGCTTGATCATACTATAGGAGATACGACCTGAGCCCGTAGCAGTCTTACCTGATTTTTATACTTTCTTTCTTTCTTTCTTTCTGCGTATGCAGGCTGATACTCCTGCGGACACTGCCTGTATAGACAGGCAGTGGAGTTATGTGTGCATGATCGGTTTTTATCCCGCCATTAAGGCAGCCATACTCCATCTTCGGGGAAGATGCATGCTATGTGTAACGTGTCATCCATACCAACGGCCAAACTGGCCTTCTCTTCCAAAAGTTGGTGATGGGATTTTACGTGTGTGCAAGATGTTGTGCGTGCGTTCACACACAGAACCTCGGTTTATGGTCTCATTCGAAGGACTGTTTGGGGAATGGGGTCAGAACCAATGTTAACTCCCAGGGAAAAATTTCCCTGTACCGAAATTCGAACCCGCAATCCCAGGATCAGGAGTCCGGCATTCTACTAACTGAGCTGTTCCAGCCCCCGGTTTTATACGATTCAGTGAAAAAAAAAGTTCTAGGGTCGATAAGTTTGTGTTTATTTATGAGGTGTCCTTCCTATTCTGCACTGCTTAAAGTTTTGCGCTTATCTTTTAAAACTGCTTTCTTCGAAGATGTTCAGCGTGAGACAAACGCACAGAGGGGCGAAGGGAATGGGGAACGGGGGAAAAGGAGGTGGAGGTAGTAGAAGGTGGGGGTGGGGGGGATGATAGAATTTTCGCATAGATAAGCATCACATCTTTTTTCTTCCAAATGCCATATACAGCAAAGGCACCATCATGGTCGGAATAACCAAAACATGTGTATGACTAACGCTGTACATATAAACTATGCGAAGGTTACACATCTAAAGTCAACACAGTTCGCACTGTCTGTAGTAAACGCTGACACCCCAGGCAGGTCGTAAAACTTGCCATGTTGATGATGAATTTACCACACTGAAGACTTCAGCCCTAGAGCACAGCTAGGCTACTCCCAGCATGATCAAAATACATACGTACGTAA
>CM065724.1:32045982-32053482 GCA_033310375.1 Conus canariensis
GAATGTGAGACTTTTTTTTATGCTGATCGATGAGAATGAGGATGATTAAGATGATGCTACGGATTTCCATTTCGGTCTGAGACTACATGACAGGGCTGTACTCTACGCTTCCTTTCATAATATATCCCGGCGTCAACCAGGCCCGAGAGATACAGGCACCTGCAGTGTTGGTCAGGAAATTTGAGCAACACTGTCAGAAACGCATCCCTTAAGTGGATGAAACTCGACTGTGTGGTCCCAGTCTTCCCAACTGAGTCCCCCAGCAAACTCAACTCTGGGTAGGAGCCGGTCGGGGCAGAAAAACCCACATGACTCTGATGGGATTCGAACCCATGACCTTCCAGCCGGGAGTCCGCGACGCTAACCACTTCGCCACGGCGGCTGGTCTTCCTCCCCGACAAACTTGGTAGGTTACCACCACACACGGGGGGTCGGCGGTCTGTCAACAAGATCTGTTTGTGCGGCAAAACAGTGGGCGTTGTTACGGCATACTTTGTCGCCCCTGCACACTTTGTCGTCGGCGACAAACTGTGCTGCATGTTTTGTCGCCGACGACAAAGTGTGCTGCACAGTTTGTCGTCCCAGCCATGACAAATATCGACAAGTTTGCACACTTTGTCGCCCTTGCACACTTTGTCGTCACTTTTCATATGTGACATTGCTGCACACTTTGTCGCCCCTCGAAAGAGGAAACTTCGGATCTGAAGTCATATCGTACATTTCTGACTTGATTTTCTTGTACTCTCAGTTAAAACAACAACAACAACTAACAAAGAAACAAACAAACAGACAAAAAAGAATACTTTACAATCGGAACGTAAAAATTCTCTCTCTTCTCTCTCTCTCTCTCTCTCTCTCCTCTCTTCTCTCTTTCTCTCTCTCTTTCTCTCTCCTCTCTCTTTCATTTTATATACTTTTTCTAACGTTTGTTTGCATAAGTGTGTGTGCGTTTGTGCATATATATGTGTGTGTGGTTGATTTATTTTTGTCTTTTCTTTTCTTTTTTCTTTTCTCTAGAGGGCCTGATGTAAAGAAACTCTTAGCTTAACCAATTACCCTCAATAAAGATTCGTGTTCGAAAAGATTCGTGTTCTCTCTCTCCTCTCTCTCTCTCTCTCTCTCTCTCTCTCTCTCTCTCTCTCTCTCTCTCTCTCTGAACAAAGTGTGTTCCACGCGCTGCAACAAAAGGACTGGGCCGATCTTTCTGAAACTTTGGAGGTATATTTACTATGGGTCAAGGATGATGCTCACGGATTATTCCCATTTCGCCCCTTCCCACTTCACCCCTTCCCACTTCACCCCTTCCTATTCCACCCCTTTCCAATTCGCCCCTTTCCCATTTCGCCCCCTTTCCATGTTGCCCCTGTCCCATTCTGCCCCCTTTCTGTTTCGCCCATTATTCCTATTTCGCCCCTTCCCAATCTGCCCCTTCTCCGTTCATCCAGGGCATCCCTTTCCCATTCCGCCCCTTCCTGTCCCCCCCCCCCCTCCCAATTCGTCCCTTTCCCATTTCGCCCCTTCTCATTTCGCCTCTGTCCGTTAATTCCCATTTCTGAGAGAGAGAGAGAGAGAGAGAGAGAGAGAGAGAGAGAGAGAGAGAGAGAGAGCGAGAGAGAGAGAGAGAGAGAGAGAGAGAGAGAGTTTCAGTCAACTGGCACACAGAGAGTGTAATAATATAAAACACTTTCTCTTCTACATTATTCTCTTTTATATTTCATATCATACACGCAGTGTAATAATATGAAACATTTTCTCTTTTATATTATTCTCCGAATTTCGGAGAAAGTGTGGGGTTGGGAGAAAGTGTGGGACTGGGAGAAAGTGTGGGGTTGGGAGAAAGTGTGGGACTGGGAGAAAGTGTGGGGTTAGGAGAAAGTGTGGGGTTTGGGGGTAGCCCCACACCATGACGATGACATGCAAGAAAATTAAATTTTCCTAACAAGCGCGGCGATCTTTGTCGGCATACGTTGTCGGGCGCTCTTTGTCGGCATACTTTGTCGGGCGCTCTTTGTCGGCATACTTTGTCGGGCGATCTTTGTCGGCATACTTTGTCGGGCGATTTTTGTCGGCATACTTTGTCGGGCGATCTTTGTCGGCATACTTTGTCGAGCGATCTTTGTCGGCATACTTTGTCGGATCTTTGTCGGCATACTTTGTCGGGCAGTTGGAAAGAATCGACCGGATATGCCCTCCTATAAAAGGTCTGAATTTTCACATTGGAGGGCAGGAGCTTCTGAGCAACTGTTGATTTCGTCAGAGACCTGTTGCAGGTAAGAGTTTTCCAGACAGTTCGTTGACCTAAACCCACCCAGCACCCCGTATTAATCTATATGTCTACCTACCTAACTACCTACCTACCCACCCACCTACCTACCTATCTTTCTGTCTGTCTGTCTGTCTGTCTATCTATCAATCAATCGGTCTATCTCCCTATCTCTCTCTCTATCAATCTATCTATCGATCTATCTATCTGTCTGTCTATCTGCCTATCTGTCTGTCTGTGTGTCTGCCTATCTGCCTGCCTGTCTGCCTGTCTGTCTGTATGTCTATCTATCTACTCTCTCTCTCTCTCTCTCTCTCTCTCTCTCTCTCTCTATCTATCTGTCTGTCTGTCTCTCTGTCTGGTCTTCTGTCTGTCTTCCTGTCTACCTACCTGCTTGGCTGCCTGCCGGCCTGCCTGTCTACATACCTACATATCTGTCTATCTGTCCGCCTGTCTATGCGTCTGTGTGTTTGTCTGTTCACACTTCACTCTCGCGCTCCTACAAACCATAAATCTTAAGGACACCATGTTCACAGGGGAGAAATATCTGATTGGTTTCTCTGAGGAAACAATAGATCCCTCCACTTATTATTATCATTATTATTACTAGTAGTAGTAGTAGTAGTAGTAGTAGTAGTAATAGTAGTAGTAGTATGTGTGTGTTCCAGATCGAATGAGAAAATGGATCAAGCAAAGCAAGTCGACCAGGAAGACAGCTGCCCTAGCGCCAGAGGATACTTGCAATCCGTTTCCAAAGATAAGTATTTCACACTTCGACGTCTTCTGAAAGGAAAGTTCAAAGTTCCAAAGAAAAACCGCAGTGCTGTGGAAAAAAGTACTGTGAGGCAGTATCAAAGACGCAAACATGAATTTTCTTGTAGAAGGAAATGTACATTTCAGAGGAAAACCAGTTCTGATTGAAAGTGAGGCACCACAGACAGTAAAACATAGATTTGATGAAAATCTCGGATCTGGGTCTAGAACAGTTTGGAGGCAAGTCACAGAGAAATTTGCTGGTGTTTCGTACACAAAAGTAGGAAAAGTTCTTGGTGTGTCAAAAAGATACCAAGAAAGAAATGCAAGGTTCACAAACACAGTCCCTCCCAAACCAGTCATGGCCACTGCAGTAAATGAACGCTGGCAGCTTGATTTAATTGACATGAGAAATGATCTGGTCCTTCACAACGGAAAATCGCAGTAGTACATTCTGTCAGTTCTGGACACATTCTCTCGTTTTCTGATCCTGAGACCACTTGCAAGCAAAAGTAGTAGGACTGTAGCAAGAACACTAAATGGAATTTTCTCAGGACACGGAGTTCCTACTTGTGTTCAGTTCGATCAGGGCACGGAATTCAAGGGGGAGACAGAACGACTGTTGCATTCCAAAAATGTCAGAACCATCAGGAGTAGTGCGTATCACCCACAGTCTCAAGGCAAGTGTGAGCGATCACATCGGGAGATCCGAAAGAAAATTTCATTCATGACAGCTTGCAAAGGAGGATTCAATTGGGCAAAGAATTTGCACCTCATTCAAAAATCCATCAATGACACACCCAAAGATGTACTGGCCAAAAAATGCCCGTCTGAGGTGTATTTCAGCAGATCAGAATCACTGATAAACAAAGTAAGAGAAGCCTCTGAAAAAGCAGCAAAGAAAAGCATCGCATCACATCGCCAATGTCCATCCCTGTACAGTCTTGGCGAAAAGGTTCTGATCCGGTACCCCCCAAAATCCACCAGTAGAATACGTGTTCCCTATCGAAGGTCTGTTTGTAGAGGCAGGGTCACTGAGCGATCTTTGGCTCGAAATAAATACAAGATTCAATACCACAAACCAACCGGAGAAATGGTGAGTCAGTGGATATCAGTCACTGATATTACAAGCACAACAGCTACAAAGGAACGAAGAAAGAAAAGGGATGCCAGGAAAAAAATGGAAACAGCGCTCAGTACAGAAGAACACAGACAAAAGTATTCCATTCCCTTGAATCATTCTGACAGAATCAAAAACCTGGAAGCCATGAACATTGAAGTGATCCTAGATCCAACAGATAGTCCTGGTAACTGTCAATTTGAGGCTATTGGCCATCAGCTTTCCCTGTTTGGAGTCAACAGAACTGCAGAAGCTCTCCGAAGGGACGCTGTAAACCATATCATCGACAACATGGACACATACAGCCCATTCATTGACGGAAACGTTCATGATTATGTCATGGACATGAGACAAGACGGTACGTACGGCGACCACCTGACTTTGTCCGCGCTCTCAGCCGTCTACCATGTTCAAATATTGGTGGTATCAGGAAATGGCCCTGATTATTCTACTCTCATCACCCCAGACCAAGGACCATACCATCCTGGTATTTTCACTCTGACCCTGGGTTATTACCCTGAACATTACACCAGTATTGGTGTTCCCAGGGAAGTGCGACTTCCACTGATTTTGCAATGTATTGGTACTGACAACGACAACGGCACTGCGACTCCTACAGTCAATGCCAAAGTCCCTGGTAACAACGACAACGGCACTGCGACTCCTGCCGCCAATGCAAATGTCTCTGACAACAACGACAACGGCACTGTGACTCCTACAGTCAATGCCAATGTCCCTGACAACAACAACAACGGCATTGCGACTCCTACAGTCAATACCAATGTCCCTGACAACAACAACGGCACTGCGACTCCTACAGTCAATGACGATGTCCCTGACAACAACGACAACGGCATTCCGACTCCTACAGTCCCTTTCGATAGTCGCGAGTTTTTGCCTCAAGAAATCCAGGCTTTGATAATCCACCATGCAGTCCGAATGGATCCAAGCTTCAGATACACGCTGCAAAATGTGAACACATTTTTCAGGCTGACACTTTCCAGAATCCCTTTACCCAGACTGCACATTGACTTCTCTGTTATCCCCAACGTTCCAAATCCCGTCAGTATTAGAAGACTGATACGTGCAGCAGGACAAGCAAGCGGTCTTGCCTTGGAAATCAGGCGGATTGTAAATAAGACAGTGGTACAACACTTGGCTCTGGTTGAGGGAAGACGATTTCAGAAACTTTTGTATCACTGGCATGTGGACAAATCAGAGGTACTGATCAGTTTCTGAAATCGTCTTCTCACAGCCACAGCAGAAGGTTGTACGAAAGCGCACATCACAGTTCTCTTTTCAATTGTCATTTTGAAAGACTGTTTCTTTTATGTATAATGTGAGCAAATCAAAGATTTGCAGTTCCTCACAAGTTTGCATTTAAAGACTGGCTGATAGGAAAAGAAATGGGCCTTAATGTGTAATATGGCTACGATGTTGCGTTTGACATTTTCATTGTCGATGTGACGGTAATTATATTTTTGTTAAGTTTCGCTGTTACGGTTTGTACTCTGTAATTTGTTTTTGTATACATCCAGCTGAATTTGACACTCGGATATTGTTCATGTGACAGCGTTTTATTATTTTTTGTTTGCTTGTTGAAAATCTGTGTGCCAAATTGTGTGCTCAGTAATATGTTAATGTGTTCAACATTTAAAAGTGATTCATCTGGCAGTTCCGTGTTCACCGTTTTGAGTGAGAATTTTGAATGAGTATAAATCGTATAAGTGACTTCATATTTCAAGGACTTTTCAAACTGTTTTTCGAACTTCGACCACAGACCTCTGTTCACATGGTATATACACACTCGTGTAAGACATACAGCAATAGCACAACTACAAAAATTCATCACTCACAGGTGACTACTCTGATTGTGTAAATGGAGAATCAAAGACCTGGAAAAAAGCCAGAAAGTACACTTGCAGATTGCATGTATATGGTGTTACGTCTTAGAACACTTTGATTTTCGATTTGAGGATAACATGTTTCTTTTTAAAACAATTACACTGTTTTACATTGGGGTGTTGTTCATGTGACAACGGTTTGATTTTTGTAGAATATATGTGTGACAATGAGTAGTGTTTCATGGTCTTTTTTTATTTTTCATGTCACTCTCTTTATCATCATTACTTAATTTTGTCGAATTTTTGTTTATATTTTTAAAAAAAGTTATATACGGCTGAATTGCTGGCTGAGTGTGTAAATTTAGAAAACGCTGAAAATTACAGTACTGAACTTGACAGTATTTTCATTCTAGTCGTGTCAAATGACATACTGGCACTGTGTGTTTGCCTGAAATTCAAAACAGCCGTATGTTGTAGATTGTGTAGTTCTACACTGTTGTTGGATTTGGTATAGGAGGTTCTGGTGTAACTAAACTTGAAAACAGTAAAAGTTCTTTGATTGCAAACGCGTTAACATTTCATCGTTTATTATAAAATGTGATAACGCTGGATCTGACATGATTTTGAATGAGACAAATGCAAGAAATTTAAATGTAACTATTTTTTATTGGGAAGAAAAACATTGTCTGCTGTAGCTGTTTAAAGCTTCACATTTGAATTATCTTTTTTTGTTTTGTTTGTTTTTCCTTTTGTTACATTCTAGCTTTCTTTGAACAATGATTAGATGTTTAAATACGCCTGTGTTTCCCTGTTGATGACAAATTGAATAAAATGATCTGCAATATGAACGTTTCCATTGTTTTTTTTTAACTTGTACCCTAGATTTTTCTTTCTTCTGTTTAGTGTGTTTGAATGCAAAGTTCTTTTTATTGTCTAACCTATTATTATTTCTGTCTTTAAATCTCTATCCTAAAACGTAGTCAATTTTATGTTCCCAGACAAATAAACCCCATTTCGAGCGCCTGAGTTTACACTATAAGCATTCAATTCAGTTAATGCCACACAAGGGCCTCATTTTTGTTCTCCCAGTTTCATTAAATCTAGTTTTGTGGTATCTACACTTAACATGGACAAGTTGGATGTAGGAACTGCAGGAAGCCTGTCAAAGACAAAAGAGCCACGCTCAAATACTCTGGCGAAAAATAGTAACTTTTCTTTACCCCCAGCCCCGATACATATAATCACATATCATCTTTTTCACTCATACGCTTGCCAACGACAAACACTGCACACACACGAAAACTCAGATTAATCACGAGATGTGATTTTTTTTTTTTTGGAGGGGGGGGGGGGGGGAGGAGGGGGGGGGGGGCGCGGGCTTTTGTAAATTGTTAAAATAGGCACTTAATGAAATAGAGGGGAACAGACCTATAACAAGGGAAATAATTATAACAAGATGCAAAGCATATGATTGTACTCCCAGTTTATTCTTGAATAGCAACGTTTTCTAACTGTCACAA
>CM065724.1:32063482-32073482 GCA_033310375.1 Conus canariensis
GCTTCTCAAACCCCTAGTTCACAAGTGCTCTGAATTCTCCATTCGCTACATTCTCCACACATCTGCATTTACACACATCCCTACCTAATTGATTAGCAAACAAACACTTGGCACCAGATGGACATCGAAAATTCCCGCCAACTTCGGAGGCCACTTTAACACAGTAATTATCTTAAAGAGGGCTACGATAACAACATCCACGCGCGTTCAACCAGCCTGACAATAGAACCAACCCAGTGACCCACGGCAATGCCGTCCGAACGAGTCCAAGACTCCTGCTCTTCAAAGACTGTTTACAAAAGAACCTCAGCTGACAGTATTTAGCGCTCACTTGGTGCACCGAGGTCCTAGTGGTTACGTTCCTCTCCCCTTTCGCTGTCGGGCAGGTCCGAACTCCTTACTACCTTAGGTGCCATCTGTCACCTGACCGCTTCGTCCTCCTTGACACGGTTCGACCGTGTGCGATAAGTAAGGCATACTTGTTAATGGTTCTATTACCTATTTGTATACTACGTACAACGTCCCTTTTGCCTCTAAGCGTTTAATGCCTTTTGTGAGAGGTTTCACGCACTTGACAATGACCAGGAATCCAAGCCAGAATAATGTTGTAACCATCCACTTTCAACTTGGTCAAAAGTTCAAAAAAGTGTAAAAGTTCTGGGTGCTGAAGGTTGCGGCCAGCTATGGCCTCCAACGCTGACAGTGAATCCGACAGAACCAGAAAGTCCCTCTTCTTAGATTGTGAGATTATCCTCAATGCCAGAACCAGAGCAGTAAGTTCAGCAGAATAGACAGAAGTATCTGGAGGTATATGTTCTAACAGTATCTGAGAAGGAGCCCCAGGGCAATAGGCTGCACAGGCTACTCCATCCTCAGACTTGGAACCGTCAGTGAAAATTTTCTGATAAGATGGAAATTTTGAACAGAGGTCAGCATACAATGTCTTGTATGCCAGAGAGCTGGTAGACTCTTTACGAAAAGATGCAAGATCAAAACGAATCTCTGGTGTGAAAAAGGTCCACGGAGGCTGATCCGGAAACTTGGAAAAATCGGACACAACTCCTAGGTCTAGACCTGCATTCCGCACATGAGGCTGCATCCGAAGACCAAACGGCAGAATACAGTACGGGTTGTTTTCAAATTTGCTTTAAATTGGGGGTCAAAGACACAGTCATAGGCAGGATTCTCCGGTTCCGAGAACAGTCTGATGTAGTAATTCAGAGACATTTTCAGCCTGCGGTTGGACAGTGACGGTTCACCTGCCTCTGCGTACAGGCTGTACACAGGGGTGGTGCGGAATGCTCCAAGACAGAGACAAAGCCCTTGATGGTGGATAGGGTCCAAGAGTTTTAGGTAAGACGGTCTAGCAGAGCCGTACACAGCACAACCATAGTCCAGTTTGGAACGGACCAGGGCTCTGTAGAGGTGCAGCAAAGTTTTCTTATCAGCGCCCCAGTCAGTGTGCGCTACGACCCGCAGAATATTCAGAGCTTTCTGGCAAGAGGTTTTGAGGTTTTTAATGCGGCTGAGAAAGTTGAGTTTTTGATGGCAGCTGATTTGGTAGGAAAAAGATAATCATAACAGTTTTCACTCAAACAAAATAGGTATGAGAGATAGCTGTTATGTTCACGTTAAAAACAAAAGTAAAGGAGGACGTGAAAGCAGTTATTTTCACGTTACAAAAGCTAATTATTACGTTAACACAGTTCATTCTGATAATAGCTGTCCTCTCGAGAACACAGGTTTTCAGTATGTTTTACTCATTACCACATGAAAGCAGCTTTCACATGAAAATACATTTTCATGTAAGATAAGCATTGTGATTTGAAAAGTAGCTGCCTTGACGTAAAACCAGTAGTTGGAAACGTGTGATAATATCCATCCTCTTCCATAAAGGCAGTAACTAGTTGTTTTCTTAAAGAAGATGAGTATTCGTGAGAAACTGCTATGAAAACAGGAGGAGAATTCTGGCCTCTTGAAGCTAGTGCACATTAGAAAAGCTTTCGATAGGTCAGCAGTCCAGAAAGGTCACAAAAACAAGAGATGTCATTTCAGTCACTTTTCAAGCAAGACCAAACAGCTGGTGAGTAAGTCAAGCACAATGTATTGCTTCTGTCTGTGACGAAACGCTTGACAAAACCATCCGATCCATCCCACTAAAACCCCAAACCAAAAACTCTATACCCTTATCTACAGTCCGGTTGCTCGCGGGCATCTGGTAAATTATGTCATTGTGTCCCCCCCCCCCTCCCATCCCCCTCCCCGATGGTCTGAAGTAACATTCGCCTATACGGACGCATAAATTAACCGGTGCCGAGTAGATTCAAACAATTTCCGAGGCGAATGGTGAGAAGACTAGATCCCTCCCCCTCTCACCCCTGATGTGTGAATGACAGGTTGTCAAAATCGGATTTGGCAATCGAGAATTCATATACTAGGCGCACAGGGGCGCAACTTCACTGACCCCTGAAGACTGCCTGTAGACCAGACCAGTGGAAGAAAAAGAGACAACTAGAGAAGGCCTGGGAAACTCCTGGTAACCTCTTTGATCTCAAGTCATTCACTGGTCATTCCCAGAGAAAGTGAGTTGGAACTCCATTTTACATTTTCGAATCTATGTATTGATTTCATGTATGCTGTGTGCATTAACATTGTAAACTTGTACAAATGCTTAGCCACATTTATCAAACTGATGAATGATTATTCTGTGTAGGAGTTTGCTTACTATCATATGGCAAAAGCTCTCTCCCAGTGGTTATGATTCTTTAACAATCTGAACAATGGTCTTTGTGTTCACCCTGACTTTTGCCAGTAGGCAATTCTGTCTATTAAGAAAATAATTCAATGATTAATCTTGATCAGGAAAACAGTATGCCTGTGCTAGGTTAAAAACTGCTACTCTGATTTATAAATACTGGTGATTGTTGGAATGATTTGTAGTGTATGACTTTAAGTCTACACCACATGTGTACTTGGACTAAGTGTAGCCCAAGTCAGTGTGATTTAATTCATAAGAAACATGGAAGAGTTGTTTGACTGAAACTGTGTAATATTGTATTACTGTCTCCTACCCTTTTGTAAGCTTAACTTAGCCTTTAAACAAAAGTGGAGATTAATATTTATAGCAGAAACCCTACCATAGAGAAAACTTTGCTGGCCAAGTCTCACATCTCTTCTGAAAGAAAGAGAAAAAGGGTAAATGTGTGCACTCGACAAACCAGCCATCAGATTCTCACCTACAGACCAAGTTCTCTTTATCGCAGAACTGGGAGCCTGGTCACACTACACATTGCCGCTGAACCAGAAGCTGGGACTTCGCCCAAAACCGGGGCGGCGACACCAGACGACCAATCTACACCAGTGGGGCAGTCACCAACCACAGGAGAGATCGACTACCCTCTCCGAAGCAAAGCTAAGTTAGCTAACCACCTGGACTCAAACCCATCAGACCCTTGCACCTCACTTTATGATGAAACGGTGAGAACCTGTCTATGAGTACCACTTTGGCTACAGCACTGGGTCCATGCAAGCGAAGTGGATGTATAATAACCATATACATTCAGTGTAACTTAGACGGACCCACTGTATGCCAACTTAAGCTTGCTGCACTGAGTGCAAGCGAGTAAAGTAGGAGTGAGGGAGGGCCCCTCATTGTGGTAGTCCAGTGAGAACTAAACCCTAGCCTATGAACTTGACATGCCCATACTTACCTATGTGTAAGCAATAAAAGTTGATGTGTGAAATTGCACTTAACTTGTGTCAGTTCTCTGTTGTTCAATCAAATGTTGAATGTTTGAACTTCTCTCTTCAATTCTGTCTCTTGGAGCTACAAGTACTTCTAAGAGTACAGGCCTAAGGAAAATTATCTCAGAGCTATTCTTTAGTATTTTAACAATACGGTACAAACATAATTTCTTTGATGACTAGTACCGGAAAGTTGCTCCTTCCACCACTAGTAAGAGAGAGGGTGTAGGTGAAATGTTAAGATAATTCTCATCGAGGAATTATTACAAGTCCTTCCCCTAGAGGACCCACCTACCACTCATCCATCTGGTCACACTGTCACTCTGGATCGGGCAGGAGAATGAAGAAAAGGACTAGGGGTGGAGAGGCGGGGGGAGGGGGAGCGCCACAAAAAACAACCACAACAACAACAACAAGAACACACACACACACACACACACACACACACACACACACACACACACACGCACGCACGCACGCACGCACACATGCATAGACAGACAGACAGAGAGACAGACAGACACACAGACAGACACATGCGCACGCACGCACACACACACACACACACACACACACACACACACACACACACACACACACACACACACTCACACACATAGCGTCCCCGCCCACACACTGATCTACAGGTTGATTTTTGAACTCCCGAGGGTTGCATACCCCTTTCCCCCCTCCCCCCCCCCCCTCCCCCTATCACCCCTACACACCTTGGTCCCCGGCGAGCCTGGCCCGGGGCTAATTCAAAGGTCAGGGTGGTAAGGTCACCATCGACAAGTCAGTGAATTTATGTCATGTTAATGTCGTGCCGAGCGACGCACGAGTGTTGGCGGGTCAGCCGAAGTCGTTGCTGCCAAACTGTAGATACTTGACGAACAAGTTTTTCCTTTTCTTTTTTTTTTTTTTAATTTAACATGATTTTTTTTTTCTCATATCTTCAGTTGTTGTTTTTTTTTATACTTGTTTCAGAGAACACTGTCATCAACTGAGAGGAGAGGAGAGAGAGAGAGAGAGAGAGAGAGAGAGAGAGAGAGAGAGAGAGAGAGAGAGAGTGGGGTGGGGTGGGGGGGTGGGGAAGAGGCAAAGACAGTTTGCAGTGTGTGTATAATTATGTCAGTGCATGGTGTGTGTGTGTGTGTGTGTGTGTGTGTGTGTGTGTGTGTGTGTGTGTGCATGCGTGCGTGCGTGTGTATGTGTGTGTGTGTGTTTGTCTCTCTCTCTCTCTCTCTCTCTCTCTCTCTCTCTCTCTCTCTCTCTCTCTCTCTCTCCAGAATTAGTTAGGTATAGATCTGCTCTCGTTTCCTATTTGATTTTTACACACTGACACACTCTCACTCTCCTTCCTTCTCTTCTCCCTCTTCTCTGTCTGTCTCCCCCCCCCCCCCCCCCCTTTCTCTCTATATCTAATGTAAGATGGATAAGTAGGGAAGAGGAGTAGGAGACGGGTAAGAGAGCGAGTTGACACATCATCTTCCCCATCAACACTAACTCGTTGGTTTCTTCTTTCTTTTGGTTTTAATCATAGTTCATCTGGGCCGAACCAACCTCACCGACCTATTGGGGCAGAAACAATGATGATCATAAACACGAGGTATTTATTAAGAATACATGCACTGAAACCATAATCATTCAACAAGAGGAATACTTTCAGAATGCGCATTCAACAAAGGTTCAAAGTAGGGAAGAGATCAAACATCAAAAAGGCACAAATCATTCCAATTCAGACAAGTATCAAACGTCCTTAATGAAAGAATGTCTGGATATCGTCCCTGCAGCACCTAGAGATTATCAAAATTAAGGTGCAAGGATTTACAACAAAAATGCACAAAAGGCCTCCCCGTAGCGAACGGTAGGAGGTGAAAACATGTGTTTTGAAACCAACAAAACACAATTATGTCAATATCATAACATTAGCAAATGGACCCCCCGTTGCGAACGGCAGGAGTTGTGAGCAGTGAAAAGCGTGAATCCTAAAGGTGTGGGTAACAGTGTTATCAATGAACGTACATAAACACACACACACACACAAAAGGGATTCCCTGTTGCGGACGGCAGGATTTATAAACAATGAATGAAATTAATGAAAATCCAATTTTCCATAACAAGGCATTACTTGGGCTGTATAGCAGTTACACAATTGTATGAAAAATAGGGAAAAAACCTGTTTGGAAACCACCAATCATCTGCGTAGTGTCCACATATTTGACCAAATTCAAAAAGTACACATACTGCACATCAACCAGCCAACTAAATCTTTTTTTTTTTTTCTCCGTAGACCACCACACCCACCTCAGGACAGTGCGTGTTACACGCTACGGCTCCTCACGTTTCACCTGGCCCAATAATGGCTGTTGCTTTTCAGCCCTGCAATGAGCCCACGGGTGTAAATATATCGAACAAACTAACACTCACAAACTAACCGATGCAACAAACAAATAAGCAGACAGACCGACCAGTGGCTACATGCACACAAAATAGCCACATGAACGCACAAACAACCGAACAGCATCCAAGTAATGACCTGCCTAATTACATACCCAAATAACGACGCGACCATTCAGTCGCTGAAATAACAAAACAATCGCACAAACAGGTAAAACATTCGGTTGGAGATAGGTAACAATCCAGACACACAGAGGTATCATTCAAAACTACCTTCACTGACCATATCTTAAATCATTTGAACTGGCCGCCGCGCGCTTTGGTCACTGACTTAACCCCATCCGTCTCGCCAGCCAACAAGGGTTTACAAGCCAGTTTGTCTAGTGTTCGAACACAAGGAACCTGCAGGGTGCGCGTTGAACTTTATCCACTAATCAGAATAAAAGACAGCAAGGTCTGTAATCTATGTTTTCTGGCATCGATTTGTTGGTTACTAACAATACAATCTGTGATGATACTGACTTTCTGTTTTCAGTTTCAGTCTTATTAAACGTTCGCCCCTCCTCAGTTGCAAAGTTACTCGTATAAATGACGGTAGAAATTTAATATTTCACACATCCAGTTAATAAGAAAATTGAGTTTGAACAATAAAATGTAAGGATATAGAACTTTTATTGTTTCCCTAAGCTAGTACTCTATCTGCCTTCACTTTAGGTAATACATAGCCAAACCATAGGCGAGAACCATCAACATACCTTTACATTCACAAACACATGAATAACGTAATCAGCGTCACAGCCTCCGCCACACTTTGTTCTCTCTCTTTCTTTCTCTCTCTCTCTCTCTCTCTCTCTCTCTCTCTCTCTCTCTCTCTCTCTCTCTCTCTCTCTCTCTCTCTAAAGGCTCAAGCCCTCCTCAGCAAAGACAACACTAAATACGGCGTCATGGACTCCCAGAACTGTCTCCTCGGCCTCTAATTGGTCTTCCAGACCTATTCTTCTAGACCAGCCATGGTCAAAGGGAGGCTCAAGCCCTCTTCAGCAAAGACAACACCAAATACGGCGTCATGGACTCCGAGAACTGTCTCCTCGGCCTTTAATTGGTCTTCCAGACCAATTCTTCTAGACCAGCTCAAGACCTCAGCAAAGGCAACACCAAATACGGCGTCGCTGAAGTCCAATGGCTGTCTCCCTGGCCTCTAATTAGTCTTCTAAACCAGTCTGTCCTGACCAGCCGTAGCCAACATGTCTGCCGAGCGACCAGTCTCCAGACATCTTAACTGACATTCCAAACTACCAGCAAAATTCCCCCTCACTGCGATCCCATCCATTAGGCGGAGCTGCATTTGGATCAACTCCCTCGCTGATGGTTCCCCTATTTGTGAAATTCAATTTCAAATAGGAGCCATCCCACGTTTGGGGAATTAACTCCTGCAAACTCTCTCCGCTCAAATATCAGGCAGAATCATGCCCTTCACGTATGCATAAACAACGGTTTACACATACACACACACACACACACACACACACACACACACACACACACACACACACACACACACACAGAGGCACAAGCACCAGCGCGCCTCGCACGCTCGCACATCAGTATATACTTAACGCCACATTGCCGTTCAAATCGCTAGCAATAATGTGTACACTAGGGGCTTTCTAAAACATCCGATCTTCAAATACTTGTTCAAGCTTTTGTCTCCAATTACTCTCCCGTCACAGTATTCCTTAATGAAAAATTGCCTTCCCCCGCCAAGATACTGATTTTTTAAATCTCGACTGCATACCCATACACGTACTGGTACTTAGCTTTTTTTTTTTTTTTTAAGGGAACTTTCAGAGCGTGAACACGTTTCAAATTCAAGTAATTGATTAATTAACCAAGTAATTAGTGTAAAAAAAGGGAGGAAACCCTAACGGTCGCCCAGACTCTGAATGATCCTCTGGACATGAGTGGATTCGACTCCGCTGTCCCATTAACTACGTCAGCCAATCAGATGCCTGCGCGTTGTGTAACTCATCATTCCCCTCCTCTCCTTCCCTCCCCACTGGCCTTCCAGCTTCTCTCTCTCTGTTTAGCTGGTTGCGCTTCATTTCATGTAGAAGGGGGGAGGGGGGGGGAGGGGGGCGGCCGAGAGGGAGAAGTGGGAGGAGGAACGTGTTAAAGGGACTAAGCACCAGGACAGACCTCCAGGCTCTCTCTCTCTCTCTCTCTCTCTCTCTCTCTCTCTCTCTCTCTCTCTCTCTCTCTCTCTGTGATGGAGGGGAAGAGGGGGTAGGACTGAGAAGAGATTTAATGGCTTTACGAAACGAGCTGCCCTGTAAATCGCTTCTGATTCCCCACCCCCACCCGCCTCCCCGATTTCCCTCCACCAAAGTAAGCTTGTCTGTAGGTCAGACAGCTCCCTCCTCTCCCTCCCTCCTCTCTCTCTTTCAGCGTGTCTGTCTCTGTCACACACACACACACACACACACACACACACACACACACACACACACACACACACACACACACTATTACTCTAGCCGGTCATCCATCCCACCTTCCTCCCTCTTCCTACCCACATGACCCAGCTCACTTCTGTCCTGTCTGCCCTGTGTGACGCTAATCGGACGACTCGACACTTTTAGTACCATCCCCAGCCAAGTCCGAATCAGCGGGAGCCAGTTCCCTGGGATCAGCAGGGAGTGTGGTGTGGGTGGGATGTGTGTGGTCTGTAGCCGGCTGAAAGAAACGTATCGGTGAATGAGGGACGAAGGAGAAAGGAGTTCAGTTCAGTTCAGCTCAGTTCAGAGGTTTGTTTCATGTCTTTTCATCGCCAGATGATATTGGACACGTGTTAAACAAACAAACAAACAAACCTTTTACACTCACTCAACTTATCTAGTTCTTTCAAACCCACATCTGATATATGTGCATATTTACATAAGTGAAATACCCTAGTGGTACACAAAGTTGCGATCTTTATAAAAAAAAAAAATGTTGCAAACCTGTGACTGCGAAATAACCATGGCAATTTCAGCAACACATGATGAACCATTATAAGACAGTATTGACATTATCAAAGTTATTCATCTCAATACCTTCCTCCTGATAGATCGAGGTCAACACTGAGCATTCAAACTAAAGATGACGTACGGAAATGTTTTCTCTGCAGACACAAGTAATACCATGAGAATATTTAGTGTTCCAGGTATTCAGCCTTAATTTATGAATTAATCTAACAGTGTGCCTCGGGCACGATGGTAAAGTAGCCTTTTTTTTCTAAAATTCTGCTTATGTATGTACTTTTCCATAATTTGGATTAATTCACAAGAGAACAAATCTAAGGGATTTTTTGTTAAATTTTCAGCGTTTCTATTTGCTCCTTCTTTTGCAAGACTGTCTGCTATTTCATTCCGCTTTATACCACAGTGAGATGGAACCCAACAGGGAAGGAGAGAGACAGGAGAAAGGAGAGAGACAGACGTATGCGTGTGTGTGTGTGTGTGTGTGTGTGTGTGTGTGTGTGTGTGTGTGTGTGTGTGTGTGTGTGTGTGATGCATTTTTATGTCCCTAACTCACTTTATAACTCTCTGTCTGTCTGTCTCTTTTCGTTTTCTTTCATGATGATATTAATATTGTGTACATTGCGGGTACCACCCCTTCAGTATGCGCTATAGCCTTAATCTGAATAAATCTTCATATTCGTATTTGTATCCTTATTCGTATTCATATTCTCTCTCTCTCTCTCTCTCTCTCTCTCTCTCTCTCTCTCTCTCTCTCTCTCTCTCTCTCTCTCCCTCTCTCTCTCTCGCTCGCTCTTAATTACAACCAACCCTTTCCCCAAATCGATTTCCAGCGTCTGTTC
>CM065724.1:32078482-32098482 GCA_033310375.1 Conus canariensis
TTTCATTTTCTTTTTATCAACAGTGGATGCATGCGATGTGTATACGTGTCATCCTTACCAACGGCCAGACTGGTCTTGTCTTCCGAAAATTAGTGACGGAATGTTACGCGTGCGCAAGATGTTCATGTGTGCGTTCACACACACACACACACACACACACACACACACACACACACACACACACACACACACACACCCACAGTTTACAGTCTGATTCGAAGGACGTTTCGGGAAATGGACTCCGCACCAATGTGAACTCAGGAAGTCTTTGAAGGGAGGGACTCAGTATTTTGAGGCAAGGGCATTGCAAGCAGGTTTCACTGTACATACCAACACATTTCAGTTACATTTGGTTCTTTAACACCATGCGAGAGGAAAGTCACATACACTGTTGGGAGTCATTGTTCGAGAGATTGCTTGTCCGGGTTTTTTGTCCTTTCTTTCTTCTTTTTTTTTTTTTTTTTTTTTCTTTTTTAGCGGATGGAAGGTGGGGTCGGGCGCGGGGGGGGGGGGGGGGGGGAGGCGAAAGTGAGGGATGATGGAAAATACCGAGATGGAGAGAGAGAGAGAGAGAGAGAGAGAGAGAGAGACAGACAGACAGACAGACAGACAGACAGAGATTCAGACAGACAGAGACACAGAGACAGAGGTGATCAAAGGCCCGAGAGAGGAGCGAGATGAGGGAAGAGGGTCGGGGGCTGGAGAGGCTTTGTACTTGGGTGTTGTATGGTCTTAGCGCAAACAAACCAGTAAAACAACAAGATAGAGACAGGCGGAGAAACCGAGAGCGAAGAGGCAGTGGTGTGTGTGTGTGTGTGTGGTGTGGAGAGAGAGAGAGAGAGAGAGAGAGAGAAGAGAAGCGTTAAGGACATGTTTTTGCTACCACTCCAACGCCCATGAATCCATGAATACATGATGGACAACTGAACAACCCTTGTGTTGAGAGACAAGTGTGTGTGTGTGTGTGTGTGTGTGTGTGTGTGTGTGTGTGTGTGTGTGTGTGTGTGTTTAATGGTGGTGTTGGTGTAGGTAAAGGTACTGACTGTAGCGGTGGTAAATGTACTGTTTTAAGTGTTCTCAGGCTGAAAAAACGGTACTTTTATGATGAAGTAAAACGAAAGAGAGAATGATAGAGGGAGACAAACCTACGAGCAGTGTATAAATAGTCCAAAAAGATATAAGGCTAACATAAAACATACTGCTAGATACATCAATGAATCAGTGTCATTCAGCATTAATTCGCAATAAAAATCGTGTTAAGAGAATGGTCAAATGGGACTAGTGGGACTGGTTATGAAAGCTTCAGCGATGAAGAAAACACAAATGCATATTTTGCAAATTGTCTTTCGAAAAATGACTTGATGCAGGTGAATCTTATAGGGAAAAAATGGTATCTTTTGACACTGGAATAAAATGTGGTTGAACATAATCTGTTCAGCACATTGGCAATTCACATTGCTAGAAAAAAAAAAAAAAACTTGGTTAAGAGAACATGAATATATCAAAGTGGTGAATGTGAAAGAAACATTATTGATAAGATTTCCAGTGGAAAAGCTCTGTTTGCAGATAAGATCTTTTCGGTTCTTGTATAAATCTCTACAGTGATTCTTCGTTTTTTTCGGAAGGAGCACGTAGTTTTCATTAACCGATATACGAGACACGTGGCTCTCTCTCACATGATGACACCTCTGCAAGCTGCTGGGTCAGCCATTTCTCTGTCATTTACATCACGGTAAGATCGTTCCCAACAAAAGACGGTGATGGTATCTCTTACTTAAAAGCAATGTTGTAAACTAGGTCAGGCCATGCATGTACTTGTGTTTAATGAATTTTAAGCGGACTTTGATCCAGTCAAAATGAGTGTTGCTAATAGAGTCACTGGAGGATTTACGCAATATTTTAGAGCAAGAACGACTGCTGTCAGGTCAGCTGGTAAACTTGACAGTTTGCTGCTTAGGGGGGAAAAAAAAGAAAGGCTTGTTGATTTTAAGTGCGGCGATGACAACGGCTGCATCAGCATTATTATCCAGCATGCACAGAGCCGTTAGTACAAAGGTTTTGATGTTTCTCATGAATATGTGTCATTACGAACGGGGTCATAATGTGTGTGAGTGTGTGTGTGTGTGTGCATGCATGTCATGTGTGGTATTGTGCAGGATGTGTGTGTGTGTGTGAGAGAGAGAGAGAGAGAGAGAGAGAGAGAGAGACTCTAGACAGACAGACAGACAGACAGAGAAGGTTGTCAAAGGGACACATTATATGTGCTTGCACTTCAGATATTCTTTCAAAAGATCATGTTTATTGAATACTCGTGAAAGTGCTGTGTAATTATTTGTACTTTAGAAATAAACTGAAATTACAATTAGGAAAAAGCAAATCAATAAACACATAAAGAACAACTCACTGCTATTCGAAACTAAACCATGCGTATTTCAGTGCTAAATGGGCAGCCTACGGGTAATTATACATGATTTACCGGTGGTTTCTAATTTTGATGGTATTTATTATTTTCTTTTTACCAAAAAGCGACATTTGTACAATGCGGTGCTCGCCTATAATCAGTTGTATCTGTTCAACTAGATTAGTTTACCTTTTTTTCTTAGTTCTTGTCTCATGCTTATGACACATACATTGTTATCTCTGAGCGTTTTCTTTTTGTTGTGTAGTTTCGCTTAGAGGTTAACGTGGCGGTTGTTGGCGTGTGTAGTGTATGATTTGTTGGCTGTCATACAGTGTAATGATAACGGAGCTCTCTCTTTCTTTGTCTGTATGTCTGTCTGTCTGTCCCTCTGTCTCTGTCTGTCTGTCTGTCTGTCTGTCTCTCTCTCTCTCTCTCTCTCTCTCTCTGTCTCTCTGTTTCTCCCTCTGTCGCTGTCTCTCTGTCTTCCGCCCTTCCCTGTCACTTTCGAGTGTTGACAGAGTGATTTACGTCCCCTTATCGCCTTGAGATTCTACAAGACAAGTCGATCGAAGGCCTAAGTCTCAAAGGAGGGGGTGGGGGTAGGTGTGGGCGTGGGTGGGAGTCCTCTGTCCCCTGAGTCTGTTCTTGTCTTACCTCACATCTGAAGCATGCATACGCTGCATGAATACTGATGTCGGTTTTTTTTTTTTTTTTTTTTTTTGGGGGGGGGGGGGGGGGGGGGGGGCACACTACGACAAACAGACCAAAAAAAAAAGAGTGCAAATTACCGCTTATTTAATGCACATTACAAAACAGAGTGCAAACTAACGCTTATCTAATACACGTTGTAGAACAGACAAAACAGAGCGCAAGGTAATGCTTATGTGATACTCATGACAAAACAGACAAAACAGCGTGCGAACCAATGCTTGTTTAAAAAGACATTACAAAACACAAAAACAGACGGCAAATCAACGCTTACAAAGCAGTTAAAACAAAGTGCTTAATGTACACAGACAAAACAGAGCACACAGTAACGTTTGTTTAAAACACATCATAAAACAGTCAAAAACGGTGCAAAGTAACGCTTATTTAGTAGGTCTACACACTATGCAACAGACAAAGCCGAGAGCAAGGTAATGCATTATAATGTACAAAGCTGACAAAACATAGTGCGAAGAAAACTTTCTCAATACACACAACAAATCAGACGATACAGACTTCAAACTAATCCTTATTTCATACGCACTAAAATCAGACCAAACAGCGCGCAACCTGCGCTTTTTGTAGATCATTACAAAACAAACAAAACAAAGTGCGAAGTAACCGTTGTATAAACACACACAACCAAACAGACAACAAAACAGAGTGCAAAGTAACCGTTGTATAAAGACTCTACCAAACGGACAAAACAGAGTGCAAAGTAATCGTTGTATAAACACACACTACCAAACAGACTAAATAGAGTGATAAGTGACACGTGTTCAGTAGAGACTACAAACCCGGCAACACAGTGCTAAGTAAGCCTAATTCTTGGTTAAGACGCATTACAGAACACTCGAAACAACGTGGAAACTAACGCTTCTTTAAAAATCACATCACAAAGCAAACAAAACAGAATTCAAAGCAGGCCTAACACTTGTTCATAACACGCTACAAAACACGCAAAATGGTACAAATTAACCTTTAAATGCACATTACAAAGCAGACAAAGCGCAGTGTGATACGACGCTTATTTTTTGAATACTCCACTTAAAAAGAAAAGGCAGACAAGTGAACTTTTGACTTTGACAGAGGTCACAAAAATCAGACATGATAAGATGCATAAAGCAGTAGGGGTACCCTCTAGATAGCAATCAGCATCAGAATGACCTGTCTTGTGGTGTTCCCATTTTTGTCGTACTTCTTTCTTATCAATTGATTTTTGTCGTTGTCGTTGTTGTTGTTGTTCCTTCCTTGTCCTCCTCCTCCTCTTCTTCTAGTTCTTCTTCTTCCTCTTTCTTCTCCTTCTTCTTCTTTCTTTCTTCCTTCTTCTTCTTCTTCTTCTTCTTCTTCTTCTTTCTTCTTCCTCTTTCTTCTTCCTCTTTCTTCTTCTTCTGCTTTTCATGAAATTTCGATTCGCTTGAAATCGCTAATGCAAAAAGTGAAAAACAAAGAATCAGTCCTTACGATACCTTTCAGGTACAGAATTACCGATCGGGATATTAGTTGGTGGCATCGTCGGCGGACTCTTCGTAGTCATCGTCATCGTGATCGTCATCGTCGTCGTGGTGAGGTAAGAATGGTCTGGATGTCCCGTTCATTCGGTGGGTGGGTGAATGTCTCTGAAATTTCTTATTTCATTTTATTTTATTTCCATTTCTTTCTTTATTTCTTCCTTTCTTCTTCTTATTTATTTATTTATGATATATATATATATATATATATATATTATATATATATATATATATATTTTGTTTTTTGTTTGTTTGTTTGTTTGTTTGTTTGTTGAGGGGGGGGGGGGGGGGGCGTGTTATGTTTATTTGGCATTGGTAGAACATGGTGCGTGCTTTCTAATGACTTTGACTTGGGCTTTTCACGGAGCGAAATCACGACGGGGAGAGAGAGAGAGAGAGAGAGAGAGAGAGAGAGAGAGGAGAGGAGAGAGAGAGAGAGAACACATTTGAGTGCGAGTGAATGCCGAAAACAGGGTTGGGGGGAGGGGGTGTTGGGTGGGGTTGAGGGGGGAGGGGGAGTGGGGATGGGCAAGGATAGAGGGTTACCCTTAACTTTATATCTTTTGTCGTTTTATGTCTTCTCTCTCTCTCTCTCTCTCTCTCTCTCTCTCTCTCTCTCTCTCTCTCTCATTCTTTCAATTTCTTTAAAGATTTTTTTTTTTATTAACATCTCTCTCTCTCTGTCTCTGTCTCTGTCTCTCTCCCCCCCCCTCCCCCGTCTCCCTCTCTCTCTCTTTCTCTCTCTCTCTCTCTCTTAGTTTCTTGTTTGTTCATCAGCAGCACACGAACTGGTGCCCAAATACTACGCGTATATTCTCTCTCTCTCAGTGTGTGTGTGTGCGGTGTGTGTGTGTGTGTGTGTGTGTGTGTGTGTGTGTGTGTGTGTGTGTGTGTGCGTGCGTGCGTGCGTGCGTGCGCGCGCGCGCGCGCGCGCGTGTGTGTGTGTGTGTCTGTGTGTGTGTGACCTTTTTTTATTTAACAACGATCTTTATTGTTATGTTTTCACTTCCGTGGGCGAAGTGGTGGCAGGATGTACGTGTGTATTGGGTGACAGGTGAGGAGAGAAGGAAGCATCCGCATGGCTTCGTGCGTGCATACATGTGAATACGTGCCAGCTCTGAGAAGCGTGCTTGCGTGTTCGCTTGTGTGCACTTGCATATTCGTGTGTTGTGCCTGTGCTACAATATTCTATCTTTTATGATTAAAAGAAGAAAAGGAGGTATTAGTTGGCTTTAGACTGTGATGGGACAGAAGTTGGGAGGGGGGGGGGATGTATGGGATAGGAGGGAGGAACAGGGGGCGAAAGTAGGGTAGGGCAGAATGGAGGTGTGGGAGTAGGTGGGGAGGGGGGAGGGTCATGGAACGGAGGCTAATAGAACAGATACTGAATCCTGTTTCACTTACATCGCAAGATTACGGCGCAAGCGTACATCCACTGAAACAAAAGAAAACAGACAATAACTGGGATATCAGCGCCGTCGGTCAAATCGACAACCATTCAAGAAAAAAAAAAAGAAAAAAAAGACAAAACAAAACAAACCCCAGAAAAGACCAGATTTTAGCCATTCCAGACAGTTTTGGTGGCCAGAGTTTGCATCTTTCCCTCAAAGACTAAGATTGTTCTGTTACTAACCATAACAAGAATGCTTTTAAACTTTGAATAAAAGAAAAGGTGGTAGATTTGCACACCAAATATTGTCTGAACTGATAGAGGCTGTTCAAGGGACTGTAAATATATATGTTAACTTTTATTTAAAAAAAAACTGCAGTTTATTGTAGGAGCTGCCCCCTACGCAAACAGCGTATTAGATCTACATTTCTTTCCTACAGAGAAACCTCCGAACACACTGGTCTGACAGTCTGGTGTTCATTCATCTTTCACCATCAGTCGAAAATTGTCACTTCAAAATTGACTTTAGACGGAAACCAAGTGTATGCAAAAAGACTTACCTTCATTTTGATCTCTTACACATTATTCAGCAGTCCTGTTAACCAGCAAAAAATGTTTTAACTGAGGTGAGAAAAGCTATTAAGTTTCTACGATGGCGCACGATATCCTGAGTCGACGGGAAGTGTCGTCTGCTTGCTGTTAAAGGGTAGCAACCTTCGCATACAACTCATTGATTTCTTGTATTAAGTTATCGCCCTTTACACAGTCGATGGTCAGGCGGAACATAAATATGTGTTCACTCCCTCACGCAATCATTAACCTAGTTATGCATATTCCTTACGTTTCTAATTTAATCATTCATCAGCAGATCTGCTTTCTTCACTACCTGTATTTTCAGCCCCCTCCCATTTCCTCCCCCTTCTTCCCCTTTTCCCAACCCTATTCCCATCCCTCTTTCTCGTCGACTGATTTGGAAGAGCCCAGTGAGATGACAGAGACGAATGAGATTTGTCAGTCACGGTAAAGGCATCAAAGGCGAACTGATTAGTATCTGGGGGACCTGGACAGGCCATTACATACGTAATATAGGATAGGTCTTCCTGCCTTAATAGACTTTCGAAAGGTCGACTTGTTCCTGTGTAGAGTAGAAATTCCAGTCTGTAGGGTACCTCGCCCCCCCACCCCTCCCCCCACCCCTCTCTCTCTTTCTTCTGAACTGCCAACTGACTAAAAAGACTTTTGAGGAACAAACAACACACACACACACACACACACACACACACACACACACACACACACACACACACACACACTCAAAATATATATACGCAAACACATATACATACATGCATGCACAGACACACACACACACACACACACACACACACACACACACACACACACACCACACACAATATATATATATATATATATTGTGTGTGTGTGTGTGTGTGTGTATATATATATATATATGTGTGTGTGTGTGTGTGTGTGTGTGTGTGCGTGCGTGTGTGTGTGTGTGTGTGTGTGTGTGTGTGTGTGTGTGTGTGTGTGTGTGTGTGTTGTCAGTACAACACTATGTTAATCTGACAGTAAATGGTTTCGGTCAGTCATTCAGTGTGTGTGTGTGTGTGTTGTGTGTGTGTGTGTGTGTGTGTGTGTGTGTGTGAAGTCAAGTCAAATTATCTTTATTGAGGGTTAAAGAATAAGCTTTACAGCTTTTTTTTTCATCCTGCCCTCACAAAAATAATCACTGAACAAACAAACAAAATCACATGTCAACACATTATGAAGAAAAAAAAGAAGTATTTAACACATTCAAAGGATCATAATGCTATCAAAACGATCGTACAAACTTTTAATGATTATTGTAATTAACATTACATAGCACATCGTATGCAAGAGAGAGAGAGGAGAGAGAGAGAGAGAGAGAGAGAGAGAGAGAGAGAGAGAGAGAGAGAGAGATTCGGCAATAGAATAAGGATTAATCGTTTGATAATTTTTCCATCAAATTCCTTTTAAGAGCTCTTTTAAATGTTACTTTCGAAGGACATGGTTTTAAAGAAGATGGCAAATTGTTCCATATCGTTCCTCCACAATATGTAAAACTTGATTTGTAGAGTTGTTGCGGGTCTGGGAAAGGAAAGCTTGTGTGAGTGTTTATTTTCATTGATTACAAAGTTTTGAACGATTTTCTCTGAAATTATTCTATTCACTACATTGTACATACATAAACATTTGTTGAAGAAGAGTCTATCTTTAAACAGTAGAATATTTAATGTTTTGTAATCACTCCCTCTCAAAGTAGTTGATTTCAGATGTATTATCTTTATAGCTCTTTTATGTACACGACTTATTTGTTTCAAATTAGTTTCACTAGAATTATCCCATAAGGTGGACGCATAGTTAATAAGAGATAGAATGTGTGCGTGAAACAATACTTTCCTGGTTTGAAGATTAAGAAAATGTTTCATTTTTGTAAGTTGATAAATTCTTTTGGATATACGTTTTCCAAGATCAGCAATGTGATCATACCATGATAAGTCATTGTCAGTGATAACCCCTAACATTTTATGAGATGTTACCTCCTGGATCTTTTGGTCTTTGACGTATAATGATGCAAACGGGGAACTCATTTTCTGTCGTTTTGGGCGTGTGGTCACAAACATGCATTTAGTTTTATCTGCATTGAGGGTCTTGTGGTTCATTTCTGTCCATATAATTAATCTATTGATATTGTTCTGATGGTTATTTACTAGACCGGTAGGATTAGCATTATTTCATTGTAGTGAAGTGTCGTAAGCAAACATTTCACAACCGCACTTTATGTATAAAGGCAAATCATTTATATAGATAGAAAATAAGAGGGTTCCCAAAACAGATCCTTGAGGAACACCAAATTTCAAAGGAAATAACTCAGACCTGTTGGAACTAATTTCAACAAGTTGTTGGCGATCAGTAAGAAACGATCTAATAAGCTCTATAGCCATACTTGATAGCTTGTAATGTGTAAGCTTTTTTTTTTTTTATAAGATGCGAATGGCTGATAACGTCAAAAGTTTTAGCAAAATCAACAAAAAGAAATCCAGTGAATTCATTATTGTTTATATTAATTATACATTTATCTACAAGCTGTATAAGAGATGAATGGCCAGAGTGATTTTGTCGAAAACCTGATTGATTGTCATGAATTAGATCATACTACCTCAGATGAGAATATCAACGTATTTGAACATGTCTTTCAATTGGTTTTGACAAAAGGGAAAGAATTTAGATGGGTCTATAGTTAGAGGGATTGGCAGGATCTCCATTCTTGAGCAAAGGTATCACTTTGGCCTGTTTACATTTTATGGGGAATTATTCTTTTTCAATACACAGATTGCAAGCATAGGTGAGTGTATCAGCGATAACTGTTGAAGAGATTCTAAATATCTTTCCATCGATTCCGTCCAAGTCTCTGATTCCTGATTGTTTGAAATTCAGCAACCAATTAAAACCTTTATTTATTGAAATATACGGTATGGAGAAAACCGAAGTGACATTTTTTGAACGACAATATTGTTGTAACTGTTGTAAATCGTTCTCATTAGTTTTATCACTTATTATGTCATTAGGAACATTTGCAAAATGAAAGTTTAGATCTTCTGGTGATATGTCTTTTATTGGATTTTGAGAAGAAGAGTTCAATTTATTATTGGTCAAAAGATTAATATCCTTCCAAATCACTTTTGAATTCTGTGAAGAAGATAATGAATCTTGAAATATTTTTTCTTCGCTTTTCGTTTCATAGAATTTACTCAATTTCTTTGTTTTATGAATTGTTCTCTGTTTTTTGACGTGAGATGATGGTCTCTTTTATATCTTTCATTGTTTATTTCCTTAGTCAGCCAAGGTGGTTTAATTACATGTTTCACTCTTTTTCTAACAAATGGAGCATGTTTATTATACGCTAAACTAAACGTCTTAATCCAGAAGTTAACAACATCATTGGGGTGTCTTACCCGATAAACAATCTTAACCTGAGTGAAGTAAATCGAAAAGGAAAGCGTTTCTATCGAAATGTGTAAAGCGTCAATAAAAGATTTCCTTGGGGGGTGTGTGTGTGTGTGTGTGTGTGTGTGTGTGTGTGTGTGTGTGTGTTTGCGCGCGCGCGCGCGCGCGCGCGCACACACACACACACACACACACACACACACACACACACACCAAGACCAACAGATCGACAAAGAGCACTGTGATCTAACCCACATTCCCAATCTCTATGTGCAGGAAACGCAGATCCGGCAAAGACGAGCTCAGTGACGATGACGACGACGACGATGACGACGATACACCCCCACAGCCTTTACCCAAACTGGACGAGCACGGGCGAGTCGTTCGGGACCCAGAAGACGTCATCAGCCACCCACTGCCGGCCACCCCACACTCCCCGGGAGTGTACGAAGACCCTGACCAGCCGTCCACGCAGACCCAGATACGGGACAAGAGAGGCAGCGAGAGCCACCACTACGGCAACATTTCCGTGAAGAACGACAGTTCTGTGGGAGCCTACATCGTGCCTCTGGACCACCGTCCAGTGGAGTCCCCGCCGACCTCCCCGACTTACAGAAACGGAGATCTCCAGAGCAAAGGCTTCGAAATGGACGCAGGGAACTCCAACGGGCATGGCGAAGAAATGTACATGCCGATGGATCTGGGCAGCTCGACGCAGCGTGACGCAGAGCCCAGGGATGGAGGGTCTATATACGTGGCATCTGATCTTCCCAAGCCTTCTCCATGCACTTCGAAGAAGCAACACCGCTACGCCAACGTGCCATGCGGGGAGCCTCTGTCTGGCCAGAACGGGAGTTACAAGAACTATCCTGAGGAGGACGCTCATCATTACGGAAATGTGAGCATGCCGGATGGGGTTGACGGGAGTGCTTCCTTTTCATCTGCCCCAGAAGCTGCTGCTTCCTACGATGCCTCCACCTCTGCTCAGGCGGGCTGGATACCTCTCTCGAAGCTGCCTGCGAACCAGCAGTCCAAACCATCACCAAGACCTGGGCTGAAAGTAGCCCCCAAACCTTCGCCAAAGCCTTCACCGAAACAGGTACGTGAAGCCACGGTGAAATCCTCACCAAAGCCTTCTCCGAAACCTCGTCATGTTGAACCTCCCAGACCTTCACCTAAGCCGTCTCCTTCAGCTAAACTGTCTCCTCTAGCTGGCGCAGCTGCTGTGCCGCCTTCAATCCACAGACCGGAGAGTGACAGTGACAGTGAGGGGGAGAATTATGAGAACTTGAAGGGCCCGAAGGAGGATTATGTCAACGCCCCGGAGAAGAATCGCGACTATGTCAATGCTCCCAAGAAAAACATTTACAAATGACATCCTCTCTCAATGACTGATGTGTGTTGAGCCTCCAGGTGTGACATCCTCTCTCTCTGTCCATGAATGACGTGCTTTGAGTCTCCAGGTGTAACATCCTCTCTCTCCATGAATAACGTGCTTTGAGTCTACAGGTGTAACATCCTCTCTCTCCATGAATGACGTGCTTTGAGTCTCCAGGTGTGACATCCTCTCTATGAATGGCGTGCTTTGAGACGCCAGGTGTGACATCCTCTCTCCATGAATGACATGCTTTGAGTCTCAAGGTGTGACATCTTCTCTCCCTTTGAATGACGTGCTTTGAGACTCCAGGTGACATCCCTCTCCTTGAATGACGTGCTTTGAGTCTCCAGGTGTAACATCCCTCTCCATGAATGATATGCTTTGAGTCTCAAGGCGTGACATCTTCTCTCCCTATGAATGACGTGCTTTGAGACTCCAGGTGTGACATCCTGTCTGTTTATGAATGACGTGATTTAGGTCTACAGGTGTGATATCCTTTCTCTCTATGAATGACATGTTTTGAGTCTCCAGGTGCGACATCTTCTCTCCCTATAAATGACGTGCTTTGAGACTCCAGGTGTGACATCCTGTCTGTCTATGAATGACGTGATTTAGGTCTACAGATGTGATTTCGCCTCTCTCTCCATGAATGACGTACTTTGAGACTCCAGGTGTGGCATACGTTTTCTCCATGAATGACATGCTTTGAGTCTCCAGGTGCAACATCACCTCTCTCTCTGAATGACGTGCCTTTACTCTCCAAGTGAAACATCATCATCATCATCATCATCATCCTCTCTCTCTCTCTCTCTCTCTCTCTCTCTATATATATATATATATGAATGACATGCTTGGAGTCTGCAGGTGTGTAACATCATCTCTCTCCATGAATGACGTGCCTTTAGTCTCCAAGTGTAACATCATCATCATCATCATCATCTCTCTCTTTATATATATATATATATATATATGAATGACATGCTTTGGAGTCTGCAGGTGTGTAACAATCATCTCTCTCTATGAATGACGTGCCTTTAATCTCCAAGTGTATCATCATCATCATCTCTCTCTCTCTCTCTCTCTCTCTCTCTCTCTATATGAATGACGTGCATTGGAGTCCGCATCTCTCTGTATGAATGACGTGCTTTGAGTCTGCAGGTGTAAGATCTCATTTATTAATGACGTGTTTTTGAGTCTTCTCTCTATGAATGACGTGCTTTTGAGTCTTCTCTCTTTGAATGACGTGCTTTGAAACTACAGGCATGGCATCATGTCTCTCTCCATGAATGACGCTTTGAGTCTTTAGTTGTGACATCTTTTCCATGAATCAACGTGCCCTGAATGTCCTGGTGTATCATCATCATCTCTCTATGAATGACGTGCTTTGAGACTCCAGGTGTGACAACCTGTGTCCCAATGAATGACGTGCTGTCACACCTAACAACAAGGTGGAGGAGCCGACAACCAGATATTTGGCACTAGGTTTTGTGATATCGAGACGGACACATTCTAGTTAAAAGGTGTTCTACCTTGGCCTGATATCTGAACAAGAAACTGCACAGCAATTCAGTGGTGGTGCGTTAGGAACTAAATATCAAATGACCGTTCAACTGCTAACCGGCTTGTTACTGTCTCGGAGCTTGTCACACGTGCTACAAACGTGGAAGTTTACATGAAATTCAGACCCGACGGCGGCTGTGCAGCTTTAGTACAGCAAGAACTGTGAGAAGGTGACGGTTTTTATGGGATGAATCGGATGATTTTGTTGTTTATTTTCTTTACACGTGACTAAAGTTCATCAAATTTCAAACAAGTATGTGACCGAATCACTGCCCGACAAAGTCATAAAAGTTATTGCAAGTGAATTAGAAATTAACAAATTGATGATCACTTTTGAATGGAATAGAAGGATGACTTCGCATGCACGACGTACGCCGATGGAATTAAATCGGATGCCAAAACATAGCTAGTGGAACTGGACACACAGGAGTGGTATCCGGATTAAAAAAAAAAAAAGCAACGTTGGAAACATTGAGAAAATCGTCACCTAGAAGACATACTTCTGGTACAGTATATTGAATGTTCTTGTGTAGGAAAATATGTTTGCGTTTATTGAATGTTGTACATAGTGATTATTTCTAAACAAACATTGGCTGTATTTGGAAAAGCCGAACGCAAGCGTGGTAGTAGCACGAATGTACATCTATAGCAAAGAACTATATATCGTTGTGTATTTCTATCTAGGTATTTTTTCCAGCCTCGGATTATGATTGTGAGAAGAACTACGTCAGTGTAAGAACAGCAACCAAAGTGCTCTTTAACTCGTGTATTTATCAGTGTGACTAACTGCGTGGTTTATACTGTGGTTATAGTGCTGACTGCTGCCATAATTCCTTGAAAAAGAATGACAGCAGCAGTAGTGTGTGTGTGTGTGTGTGTGTGTGTGTGTGTGTGTGTGTGTGTGTGTGTGTGTGTGTGAACAATGACGTGTTCGCATGAAAACGTACAGAAGGTACTCATTGATCGGTTAAGCACAACGATAATTCAATCATACGGACACACACACACAGACACACACACACACACACACACACACACACACACACACACACACACACACGCACACACACTGTCATCATCATCATCATCATCATCATCATCGTAGTCGTTATCGTCGTCGTCATCATCATTGTTATCACCCTCCTTCCATTTTCCTTTAGGAAACACACACACACACAACACACACACACACACACACACACACACACACACACACACACACACACACACACATACTTGCACACACACGCTTGCGCGCAAGCGCGCAAGCACGCACGCACACGGACACTCACTCACTTAGAGGACGTTCTTATATGTAAAAACAATTTGTTATCACTTGATCTGAATGGAAACTGCAATATGATATGCTGTTTTTGTAAATTGTACAGTAATGACCGTTCGTATTAATTGTGTTTTTATTTTCATGGTGTATAGTCTTAGTTCAAACACCCTGTAAGCAAATGGACGAAAATTGTCGTCCTATTCGTCCTTGTTGACATTAGGCGACTATAACAAGTTGAAAAAAAAGGTTTTGAATCTGTTTCCATCGAAATTGTCTTTAACGAGGCGATCTTTATTGACGCACATGGTTCGGGAGACTTCGTATCATGTACCAATGAACAGCGCTGCTCGCAGACTCATGGCAAAGTCTCGTTTGAGAATCAGGCGGCTTCATAACGTGGTCAAAAATTTGGGTTCTTGTTGATGTATTCAAAAAATTTTGAGAAGACAGCGTAGAACTCTCACCTCGCTTTCTCACTGTTTGGCTTTGTCAGCCAGATCGCCCTCGCACGTGAATAAACACTTTCGTTCAAAAGATGCCGCAGGAGAATTGTTCAGTCGGTTGGGCTGCCCTCTCAGGTTACTTACTACGTATGCTGGTTTCTTGTCCCTAGCTCAGTAAGGGCGGCGCACTGCCTGCGCATAACCTTTGCCAGCGCGCGAATCACCGTGTGTACACTTCAGACTTGATTGTTCGACACGATCTTTGGCAAAGTGTGCAGAACAGACCGCGAATACGTGAACAGGAACTGACAAAGAGCCAATAAGATCGGCAGGAAGAGGTGCACGCCTTCAGTCCGCGCACTGAACACTTAAACTAGCGAATGGTGAAGATAGTAATTCTCCCCCTTGAATATCTCTGATGTCTACAAAAGCTACTTAAATTCAGAACTCTGAAGGCAAAGACAGAAGCAGCTGAAAAGTCCACTTGGATCTGGTCGATGAGGAACAAAAGTGAACTTCATGATGCTAGACTTTCCCACCGAAGAACAGGTGTCCGGTTGCGATATGGGGTACGACATCCGTCCAAAAAATGTATGCCTTGACACGCCCACCCATCCGAAAGTTGCGGGTTTGAACCCGGGCAGCGCCAGAAAAAAAAAAGGGTGAAAAAATATTGGCAGAAGAAGGGTATCTATATGTCACGACCTGGATGCCGCCCGACCCCCTTAGAGTGTAAGGAGTTCAGGGCCGAAACACTTGTCTGAGGGTAGAGAAGGGGTGTGTGTTCTCTGAAGACCTGCCGTCAAGCTCTCTCTCCAGTTTCCCTGTTCGTACTGACCACTACGGGGGCACGAGAAGAAGGCCGCAAGAAACAGAGATGGACGGGAACAGGCATTGGGACTCCACTGACAACTGCACTTGTTCATCAGCAGAGTGGCAGGTGATGATACATTGTTGCTACACCAATCGCTATTGGATGTGAAAATGTTTATCGTGTGACATGCTTTCAATATTCAAAACAGGCGTTGCCCCAAATCAGGTGCATTCTTTTCCGTGTGTTCTACTATACGTTCGTTATACTGGACTCATGTTCTGTATTATATTTGCAATTTTGTTTTTGTCTAAAAGCAGGCATTGTTCTATGTAATATACGCATATCCTTGTTGACATAAAAAAACAACTGATGTTCGGTATAGCATTGCCATCATTTTGTTGCTCCAAATGATATGACTTATGATGATATGACTTAAGCAGATTGGAAACTCGTTTTTGTCACAAATTATGGTTTTGTCATATGTTGCATGTCAATCAACAAACAGCTGACGTTTAATGTCGAATTGCCGTCTTTTCGACGTTCTAAGAAAACATCTTATGTTAATTGTTTAGCAAAACATCTTATGTTAATTGTTCAGCAAAACATCTTATGTTAATTGTTCAGCAAAACATCTTATGTTAATTGTTTAGCAAAACATCTTATGTTCTGAGTGGTAGTGTGTCTTTGGTGTTAAAATGATAATTTGAAATTCTTTGTTCTCACAAAACAACTAATGTTCTGCACATTCTCACAGTACAATTAATGACCTGCATACAACGATGTGCTCTGTTCTGCCGTTTGTAGACTGTGATTGTTTCTAACGTCAATAAAAAATGATTCTCTGACTCAACTGTACTTTTCATCACTGCATAAATCTCTTGAGTAAGCCAGCGGCGATGTCAGAATAATTAAAGTCCCACCTCCAAGGACTGTTTGGCTCGAACTTTAACACCACCCCTTTCACACACCACCCCCTCCCACCACTACCCCACCCTACCCCACGCCTTCCTTTGTTTTTATCTTTGCTATTATGCAGCTCGCTCTCTCTCTCTCTTCTCTCTCTCTCTCTCCTCTCTCTCTCTCTCTCTCTCTCTCTCGACTGATGTCTGCTTTGACTGTGTTCTTGACCAATTAGCCTGTCTTTGTGTGATATATATATATATATATATATATATATATATATATATATATATATATATATATATATATTCCCTTTTTTCTCCTTCCGTGGTATTATTTGTTTTCAACATGAAAGGTAGGTAAACGGTCCACCTGCCTGAAGAAGACCAATAAATCAAGACTTGTCACGTCATTAAATGAAATCTTTAATAAGGTAGGGGGCAGTAAACAATAAATAATAAACAAGTAGTATCACTCTTGCTCCCATGCTGAAATCAACAAATACATTTCAAAATATAAGTTATGGGCGTGTATTTATTTCATCGTGGGATCAAGAGTTACCCTACCTGTTTATTGTTATTCAATGTTTATTGTGTTCATCTGGGGTGGGCTCGGTACCTCAACATTCGTTGTCTCGTTTTGACCTCCGCTTGCAGTCATTATGCTATGGAATTATATAAAGAACTGTGAATGGTGTTATGGAGTAATTTATGTTGTTGTTGTTGGTCACCTCGTCAAAGAGACTGTATATTTTCGCTCGTTTCCGCTCATGTCATCTTTTGTTTCTCTGTCAGCCAAACTACGCAAACACTACTGAACTGATGTAAACAACAATTCATGGAAAGAAATTCTCACCCAGGGACGAAGCCAGCAAATTGGTTTGCGGATCTGTAGTGCGGATATATCTGTTCTCTGACGAGGATATCTAAAGCGGATCTGTTGTGTGGATCTCTAATGCGGATCTGCAGTACGGATTTATAGTGCGGATCTCTGATACGGATCTCTAGCGTAATGCATTGCAGTTCTGTTGTACGGATCTGTAGTACGGATCTGTAGTGTAATGCATCGCAGGTCTGTTGTACCGATCTGTAGTGTAATGCATTGCAGATCTGTTGTACGGATCTGTAGTGTAATGCATTGCAGTTCTGTTGTACGGATCTGTAGTGTAATGCATTGCAGATCTGTTGTACGGATCTGTAGTGTAATGCGTTGCAGATCTGTTGTACGGATCTGTAGTGTAATGGATTGCAGATCTGTTGTACGGATCTGTAGTACGGATCTGTAGTGTAATGTATTGCAGATCTGTTGTACGGGTCCGTAGTTTGGATCTGTCGTGTGGTTCGCTCATGCGGATCTGAAGTGCGGATCTCTTGTGTGGATCTGTGATAAGGGTCTCTAAAGGGGACAAGTCGTTGGGATCTCACGTGAAGATCTCTTAATACGGATCTGTAGTGCAGATCTGTTATGTGGCTCTGTAGCTCTGATATCTAATGCAAATATGGGGTGAAGACATCTAATTCGGATCTGTGATGCGGGTATCTAATGCGCATCTTAAGTGGGGATCTCTAATGTGGATCTGCAGTGCTTGATTTGTAACGGTCATCCAGATGAAAAGACGGTAGCAAGGAGGCGCTCATCAAGGATGTTTGTGAGCTGCGCGACCACTGTAATGAATCTGTTGTTTACATGGTTTTAAGGAATGTTCTGTTCGCCTTACTTCTATTTATTATGGCGTTTTCAGCAACGACAAAAATTCCATGTTTTTTTGCAATTATGAGGCTGCTGGGGGAAACACACACACACACACACACACACACACACACACACACACACACACACACACACACACACACACACACACAATTAAAGAAAACAAAACAAAACTACACAACTGGAAAAACAAGTCCTACCCTCTACCCCATCCCTCCTCTTCTCACACATGTCTACACAAGCATGTAATCAAGCCATTTTCTTAAAGAGAGAGAGAGAGAGAGAGAGAGAGAGAGAGAGAGAGAGAGAGAGAGAGAGAGACGCAAACAGACAGAAAGTATACTTTTATATTCGGTGGCACATCGTCATCTAATTAAATCCATTGTTCTGTATTTTGTAGAGTTTCACACTTAAACTGTTATTATTGATTACATTACCTTTTTTTTAAAAAATTGTTTATAAAACTTACGATTGGAGAATTTGATTGAAAAGATGTTCGTGATCATGCTGTTTCTGGACAGTTATATCCAGAGTGCCTTGGAGCGAATGAGCCACTTTCCCGAGTAGATTTTTTTCCCTGAAAGTTGCAAGAACAGCTACATTACTTTAAGCTTGCACAGAAACAGGTAGCATTCACCCAGAAGAAACATTAAATTAATCACACAATCCGTTGGATTAAAAAAACCATCCATGATTCCTAGAATAATCTGTTTCAGAAGAAAACCCAAAACAGGTTTTCCCCTGCTGCATTACTTCTGATAATTTGAATGAATTTCGGTGGAACGACGGAATGTGGTTTAAGGACGGATACACAAATTTCGAGTGGGGATCCCTACTCCGGATGTGGATCGTAAAGCACATCCGGTATCCGTTCGACCTTGGCGGAAGTCTCAGCTCTTCTGAATGGCATTGTGTCTGTTTCGCTTCTTCTTTCTTTCTTTCTTGCATTCTTTTTCTTTTTTTTTTT
Source organism: Conus canariensis (assembly GCA_033310375.1). Taxonomy (NCBI): domain Eukaryota; kingdom Metazoa; phylum Mollusca; class Gastropoda; order Neogastropoda; family Conidae; genus Conus; species Conus canariensis. The sequence continues at coordinate 32,097,537 of CM065724.1, forward strand.
TTAATAATCACAATGAGGCATTGTCAAAGGTTTGGAATTGTTCGTTTTGTTCCTACTACCCACTTTTATCTTCCTTAACTTTCCAACGTTGTTCGAACTACTGTTTATTCAGAATCCCTCCCCCTTGCCATCCCCCCCCCTCCCTTCACACACACACACAACACACACACACACACACACACACACACACACACACACACACACACACACAGAGAGAGAGAGAGAGAGAGAGAGAGAGAGAGAGAGAGTTCATCCTGTTGCCAGTTCCAGTATAACGAATCTTCAGGGAGCAGGCTCTTTCTCCCTCCTCTCTCTCTCTATTCCTATGTGTGTAAGAAAGATAGAGATAGAGAAGTGCCGTTGTGTGTGTGTGTGTGTGTGTGTGGTAAGATCGACAGAGACCGAGATGTGCGTGTATGTGTGCGTGTGTGTGTGTGTGTGTGTGTGTGTGTGTGTGTGTGTGACTGACCGGTGTGTGTGTGTGTGTGCGTGCGCGCGCGCGCGGCGTGCGAGTGTGTGTGGTGTGTGTGTGTGTGTGTGTGTGTGTGTGTGTGTGTTAAAATAGATATAGAGTTGTGTAAGTGCGTGCATGCGTGTGTGTGTGTGTGTGTGTGTGTGTGTGTGTGTGTGTGTGTGTGTGTGTGTGTGTGTGTGTGTTGTGGTCATGTCTGCTGACGTATTGAATCTGTTGTCTTTTAAAAAAAAATTCTGATGAGTTTTTAAGAACTTGTCGCAATGTTTGCCCAAATTTCTGAAAAGGCGTATTCTTTCTTACAACTTGTCAGAACACAGGCTACTGCCTGACTGTCTGTGTTAACGTGTGTTACTATTGAATTATTCAAAAAGATGACTATTTACCTTGGCATAACTGTCACTGTGTCTTGGGCTGTCTGGACCATATGATCCTATGAATAAAACATTAGCACTGTCTGTCCCTCTGCCTCTG
>CM065724.1:32113744-32156244 GCA_033310375.1 Conus canariensis
GGGAAGTACAACGGGGGGTAGTTGAGGGTGGTGAAGGTGGGGTGAGGATGGATAGGGAGAAAAGAGGTTGAACGAATGGTTTCCTCCATTGATCTTCCACTGTTCAGGCATCGTGAATCGCTCACCTTGGTCAGCAACCCATTGGCGTGTCCAGCACATGGCAAGCGATTCTGTGAGAATCTCTCTGCTGGAAGAATCGATTACCGGTGCAGCTCGATGATTTATTGACTTCCCTTTCCACAGAGTGCTTATCAGTCGTGCAACTCCCGAAAAAAACAAAGTTTGATGAATACACTTCACGGCATGGACGTGGGACGCTCACTTGCCGGCCCTCTCCCTACTACACTCCCTCCCTTTCATCCCAACCCTCTCTTCCCTCAGAAAGTCTTACTCCGCCCCCTCCCCCTTCCTCTGCGCCCTCCCCCCTCTTCCTCTCCGCTCGCCCTCTCCCTCTTTTCTTTCTTTTTTTTTAAGCATTTCTTTATTGAACAGATGTGTACATGAACAAACTATTGAACTGAAGCAACAACAGGCAAATGCTCACGACGCCCTCTCCCTTGGAGATGTTAACTAGGTAGAATTACATTAATAATAATAATAATGATTTCTTATATAGCGCTTAATCAAACGAATTTCTCTAAGCGCTTTACAAAGTCATACTACATTCACCCTTCTCATATACAATAATACACCTTACACCCAACTACAAATACTATTACTACAATAACTAACAAATCCTAATCCTACCAATGTGACATTCACTTATTCTTCAAATATCACTACAAAAACTTAATCCTATAACGTTCAATCATACAACAAATACATATAATAGAGAACATACACATACGCTACATTTGAAAAGGCCCAGACGGCTATGAGTTACGTTGTACCCCCCCCCCCCCCCTCTCCCCACAGCATTGACTAATTATGATAAAATAGATGGGTTTTAAGTTTAGACTTGAAAGAAGAGATAGAATCTGAATGTCTGAGACAGTCTGGCAGTCTGTTCCACGTCGCTGGAGCTTGAAAAGAGAAAGATCTTTCACCAGTAGTAGTCCTGAAGCGAGTCATTCGCAGAAGGCGGTCGTCAGCACAGGAGCGTAGTTGTCGAGAGGGGTGTAGATTTTAAGGAGATCTGAGAGATAAGAAGGTCCATTTTCAAAGAGAGCAGAGAAAGTGAGAGTTGAGATTTTGTACGAGATACGGTTTGAGACAGATAGCCAGTGAAGAGAGTGGAGGAGAGGCGAAATGTGAGCATGTTTTCTTGCTCTACAGACGACTCGGGCTGCATGATTTTGGATTCGCTGTAATCTTTCTATCAGGTATTTTGGAAGGCCGGCCAAAAGTGAGTTGCAGTAATCTATTCTAGATAAGACAAATGCACAAATGAGAGTTTCTGTAGCATCTGTAGAGAGAAGGTGACGTACAGAGCTGATTCTTCTTAGTTCTAAATAGGCAATCTTGCAAATATTTGAAACCTGCTTCTCAAAGGAGAGGGATTGGTCAAGTATGACCCCTAGACTGCGGACAGAGGTGGAGACAGAGACAGCACAGTCGTTGATAGTGACAGTTGAAGGCAGAGAAGGATGGTTAGGCTGTTTTGTCACGAACATCAGTTCCGTCTTGTCGTTTAGTTGTAGTTTGTTGGTTGTCATCCAGTCCTTCAGGTCTGCAATGCAGCCCCGCATCCGAGAAATCAGCGAGTCAGTTTCAGCAATGGGAGCCGACTGATGAAGCTGAGTATCATCAGCAAAGCTCTCATGCGACATGGCGTGACCACTGATGACGTCAGACACAGGACTAGCATACAGCACAAAAAGGACTGGCCCAAGTACAGAACCCTGAGGCACACCGTACCTAAGAGGAGAACTGTCTGAGTATCTTCCCTGTACACACACTGTCTGAGTCCGTCCAGTCAAGTAAGAGATAATCCAGTCGAGAGCTGTGTCTTTGAATCCAAAGGAAGTTTGAAGCCGTGAGAACAAAATATTATGATCGATCGTGTCAAATGCTGCAGAGAGGTCTAACATCGCTAATAAGGAAACGTTCCCATCGTCAAGCCCGCAGAGGAGGTCATTGACTATACGGAGGAGTGCTGTCTCACAACTATGGCCTTGTCTGTAAGCAGATTGATGAGGATTCAAAAGGTGATTCTTTTCGAGATGTTCTAGAATTTGTTCCAAAACGATCTTCTCCAATAATTTTGATAGAAATGACAAATTTGATACATTCCTCTCTCTCTCTCTCTCTCTCTCTCTGTGTCTCCCTCCCTCTATCTCTCTTCCTCTCTGACTTTATGTATGTGAGCGTGCACGCGCGCGCGTTCACCCTTGCCTTTTAGTGAAAACATATCGACTATGGTGCCTGTAATCCGTCTGCTGAGAATACATTCCTTTACGAGCATCTTCTGCCCCTGAACCGAGAAAAAAAATGACCGTGCTTTTCATATGGGGCTGTGTGAATGAATGATCTGCAGGGGTGTGTGAATGAATGATCTGCAGGGGTGTGTGAATGATCGATCTGCAGGGGTGCAGGGAGGAAAGGTGCCATTTCAACACCGATGCCCTTTAATTCCTTGATAATGTCAGGCAGCAAAACCGTAAATAAAAGGAACCGTCTGGAATGCCATTCATCGATTCTCGTGCTCTCAGATGCCGCTGTCGCGTTGCTTGTTTATTTGTCTTCTGTTTCTGACTTTGTCAATTCTCGGATGGGCGGCTAGAGAGAGAGAGAGAGAGAGAGAGAGAGAGAGAGAGGGGGGGGGGGCGGGGGACAGGGGGTGGGGGGAGCGGGACGGGGGGTAGGGGGCGCTCATTTCTGAAATGGCACACTCGCACCAAGCCGCCCTGGCAGAGAAGAATTCCAACGGCCTGCTGCTTACCACATTCTGCACCGAAGAGGGCTTGGCCTCCACATTGTGTTTTCATAATAATAGCCCAGCTGCTGACAAAGGGCCTTTTCAGGGCTATCAGACACATGTGCGGAAAAGGTCGCATTCTGAAGATAAGGTTACATCTTGAAAATAGCAACAAACAGCAGACACAGTGTACAATTAATGTCATGGTAGCTGAACTATTGGCATCCTAATGGTGGACAAGACAAGGCTGTGCTGACAGCACCAGAAGTATCCCTTCATTTTAGATTCCCAGATTTTAAAAAACACACCAACTTCTGTTTCCCTTATTTTTTGTACTCCCAGTTCTTATAGAACAGGGATACCTTAGAATGGGAACGAAGAAATGCTCTCTGTGTGTGTGTGTGTGTGTGTGTGTGTGTGTGTGTGTGTGTGTGTGTGTGTGTGTGTGTCCGTCCGTCCGTCCGTGGTCAAAATGTGTTCCACTCGCTCCAGACAAAACTACTGGGCCGATCTTTCTGAAAGTTTGTAGGTATGTTCATTATGGGCCAAATATGATGCCCGATGTGTTATTTTACCGTTATAGCCGTTACTAACGGCTGTAACGGCCTGTAACGGTTTTTCTTCTTTATGGAATATCTCAGAAAGTACTTGGCCGATCTTTGAGAACATTAGCAGGTATGTTCATTATGGGTCACAGATGATGCCCGATGTTTTAGTTTACTGTTATAGCCATTACTAACGGCTGTAACGGCCTGTAACGCTTTTTCTTATTTATGGAATATCCCAGAAAGTACTTGGCCAATCTTTCTGAAAATTTGTATGTTCATTATGGGTCACAAATAATGCCCGATGTTTTAGTTTACCTTTATAGCCGTCACTAACGGCTGTAACGGCTTGTAACGGTTTTTCTTCTTTATGGAATATCTCTGAAAGAACTTGGCCGATCTTTGTGAAAATTAGCAGGTATGTTCATTATGGGTCACGGATGATGCCCGATGTTTTAGTTTACTGTTATATCCGTTACTAACGGCTATAATGGCTTGTAACGGTTTTTCTTCTTTATGGAATATCTCAGAAAGTACTTGGCCGATCGTTGTGAAAATTAGCAGGTATGTTCACTATGGGTTACGGATGATGCCCGATGTTTCATTTACCGTTATAGCTGTTACTAACGGCTATAACGGCCCACAACGGTTTTTCTTCTTTATGGAATATCTCAGAAAGCACTTTGTCGATCTTTCTGAAAATTTGTAGGTATGTTCATTATGGGTCATGGATGATACCCGATGTTTTACTTTACCGTTATAGCTGTTACTAATGGTTATAACTGCCCATAACGGTTTTTCTTCTTTATGGTATATCTCAAGTATTTGGCCGATCATTCTGAAAATTTGTAGGTATGTTCATTATGGGCGACGGACGATGCCCGACGTTTTAGTGTACCGTTATAATGGCCCATAACGGTTTTTCTTTTTTATGGAATGTCTCAGAAAGTACTTGGCTGATCTTTCTGAAAATTTGTAGGTATGTTTATTATGGGTCACGGATGATGCCCGATGTTTTAGTTTACCGTTATAGCCGTTACTAACGGCTATAACATTCCATAAAAAAGAAAAACCGTTATGGGTCATGTTAGGAAGTACGTGGCCGATCTTTCTGAAAATTTGTAGGCATGTTCATTATTGGTCACGGATGATGCCCGATGTTTAGTGTACCGTTATAATTGTTACTAACGGCTGTAACGGCCCCTAACGGTTTTTCTTCTTTATCAGAAAGTACGTGGCTGATCTTTCTGAAAATTTGTAGGTATGTTTATTATGGGTCCCGGATGATGCCCGATGTTTTAGTTTACCGTTATAGCCGTTACTAACGGCTATAACGGCCCATAATGGTTTTTCTTTTTTATGGAATATGTTAGAAAGTATGTGGCCGATATTTCTGAAAATTTGTATGTTCATTACGGGTCACGGATGATGCCCGATGTTAAGTTTACCGTTATAGCCGTTACTAACGGCCCATAATGGTTTTCTTCTTTATGGAAAATCTCAGAAAGTACTTGGCCGATCTTTCTGAAAATTTGTATGTATGTTCATTATAGGGCACAGATGATGGCCAATGTTTACCAAAATAGCCATTACTAACGGTTACACCAGCCCAAGACGGTTTTTCCTCTTTATAGAATATTTCACACGTATTCAGAATAAACTGGGAGTACGTTTATATGCTTTGCATCTTTTGTTTTTGTTCCTGGATTTAAAAAAAACCCTGCAGTCTCCTGAATTGTTTCGTTCCAAGATCAAAACTTTTTTTTAAAGTGATGGATAACATTTAAATGTAACCACACACACACACACGCGCGCGCGCGCACACACACACACACACACATTCAAGATTGACAAACACAAAGGGAATCTGCTTCTTCTCTTGGAACAGGAATATATCAGAGATACATTTTGAGTTGTTCGTCTGTTAAATTTTACTGGTGTTATTGCGCAGATTTTCAAGAAATGTTCAAAATTCAACCCCAAAATAATGTTTCTTTTTCTTTTTCAGTCTCCCTTGTGTACTTTCATATTTTCAGTTATGATTATCATGTAGTTTACGGTTCTTAAACATTTTATCCTGAACTTGAACCGTTTGTTCTTTTAACTAGCTTCAATTTATGCTTGCAAAGGAATTGGTAAAACTTGGGTCTCAAGTAACGGTTCTGAAGACGAGAATCTTTCGTCCAACCAGCGACCATCGGACTTACTGCTGCCCTTTGGTTCAGTACAGATTAGAACACTTCCATTTCATACACAGGGGGATTGCAGGGGCCACGCCTTAATCTATTGTCATAAATGCGAACGACGTTCAGAAACAAAATACTATCTGAAGCACAAAAAATCCTGTTCCGAGTTGATGGACGTATCTTCTCCACAATGTGCCATTCTGTGTTGTTGGAAGAATCTCTAGCACATTTTCCCATTCTGTGTGAATACGCACATCTCCATCATTTCCCATTCTGTGTGGATGGACGTGTCTCCTCCACAATCTAGCAGGACATCTCCATCTTTCTGGCGTAACTGACGAAGCCCAACATCAATATCACACAGCCGTTGTAGGACCTTTGGCCCCCCCCCCCCCCCCCCCGTTTCCATATTAACTCCTGGGACATTTTGTGACACATATCGAAAATGTTATCCACCCAGGTGAAGGGGGTCGGGGGGGGGGGGGGGGGGGGGGTCAGAGCGACCCACATTTCAGCTTCAGTCTTTCCCATTCTCGTTCAGAATGGCATTACACATCCTGAAGGCTTTCCAGTAAAAGAACTAATAATAGCCTGTCTTTTCCATGGTAGAATCAGCTGTGGTGCTTCTGTAAGACCACCCTATTACAACCACCACCTCTCCCATTCCAAGGAAATGCTTCCTGATTAAAGTCTTGTTCTGGAGGAATAATAGGTGAATTCCGACGCCCTTTTTCCGCCAATCGCACGGAAATTTACAGGATTTGACAGTATCACGAAGTTCGACATATATATTAACATTCATCAATAAAAGAAAGAGAGATACTCTCGTGACGAGGTTTTAACAGTCCAGGTTCTGATTCAGCTTTTGTCTTGTCACAATTCATTTGATTCCCGACAGGAGCACGAAATATGTTGAAGTGCATTTGGCTGGAAAAAGGTGAATTAGAAACAATTAGAAGTTTAAACTTCGTGCGTGTCGTTCATCCTTGTCTCCTTTATTTCTAAACGTTAATGTACTTTGGGCTATGAGGTTCATCACCAAATTCTGTAGTAGGAACAGTTCCTGGAATTCCCCTGTTGAAGACTGCCATCCCTGTAGGCCATCTCCGGCCATGAGTGGGGTCAACGACATTCCACTTGACGACATGCCTGACTCTGAACTTGTCATCTTGTTTTATCGAGGCGGGTGGAGTCGAAGGGGCTAAATCAATACAGGCGGAGTTTGACAGGACATTGCCTGCACCCCTGAAACGACTAATACGATGCTGTAGTACTGTGGGTGATGACGTGAATTCCTGTTTTCTCTCCAGTGACGACTGCAGAGTTGAGGGGGAAGAAAAGTCGAGGACGTTAGAGACAAAAAAGGAATAACAAGAGGGAACCTTTCTTGTTTTGACTTTGACTCTTCAAGCATGTTGATTCTCTGTCTATCTGTCTATCGGGGGGTTGGTGGGAAGTAAGAGAGGGTAGGGTATGGGTCGGGTTCTCACCGTTCTCTCGGCTGCGCATATTTTTTTTAAGGATTAATTTTGCATTTGATGTATCATTATCTTATTTATTTTATTAATTTGTTTATTCATTACGGTCTCGCCTTCCGTGACATTTCAGCAGCAGTACTCTCTCGTCGCTGGATTCTGGCTGGCTTCCCATGCATAACCACACCCCGGTTTGTCCCGTCGCAGACTCGCTCCCGGTGACTGACAGAGCAGCCAATATCCAGTCATCATGACGCAACCCACCAGGGGAGACACCGCTCTGCTGATGAGTCACTTTGGTGGTGCTCCGTCGTTCCCTTTCTTATCCAGTATAAGCAGCACACCACCTACTGCGCCTCCCCACTGATGACAATGACTGCTTGGTTACGGTGAACGAGCGTCTTCCTCTGCAGAGCGTCACCATGTTCATTCAACGACAGTGCCCATGAACATACGGATACTGACGACCTTGACACAAACTGACCAAGGGCACAGACGTGGAGGTCACAATGGACGTGATGGGCCACGGAATTTGTGACATTTTTTCTTGAGCTGAATCAATGGGGCTGAGGATGAAGATGATGCTACAGAGTTTCATTCTGGTGACACTGACTAACTGGGCTGTACTCTACACTTCCTTCCGTAATACGTCCCAGCATCAACCAGGCCCCAGACATACACACACTTGCGGTGTCAGCCAGGAAATTTGAGCTATGCTCTAAAACAGATCCACGAAGTGGCTCCAGTCTGACCGTGCGAGCCCATAGCGCAATCAACGCTAAGTTGGAGCCAATAAGTCTCACCAAGATATGCCACTGATCGGAATCGAACCCACGATCTCCCAGCTCGTATATCCACCACACTAGCCGCTACACCACGAGGGCTGCGAATGGCGCCAATATTGAATTCCTATGGAAAATGCTAGGAAGTTGATTCTGACAATAGAGTATGACAACACTAATCCTACAGACTAATTCCCTGGGTTTTGTTTTCCAGACAAAAGAGAGACAAGCAGCGTTACCCCAAAAGACATATCTGACACTTAGGTGCCATATTGTCTGCTTGGAGAAGACTCAACAGACACAAATGAAGCGATCTTTTCTTTTTTTCTGGACGGGAGACGGGCGAGTGAAGGAGTGGAATCGAACTACGGCTCGTTCGATTTGGGTTGTCTTTGACAAGACATCGTCTGTTTCCAGTAACTGAATGTAGCGTGTATTCGTACGGGCGAATTATGCCCCCTGTTCTCCCCTTTGATGATCACAGGGTTCAAAGAGAAGCGGGCGAGGAGAGTGCGGAGAGGAGGAGTGGAGGGGATGGAGTGACCTCTGCTGCCCAAACTAATATATTCCCTGATGCATTCTTTTGTGCCATGCCTGACTGCTGTAAGGGAGACACGACCAACACGACATGACAGTGCTCAAGCAATCGACCCTTTGTTATAGTATCTTATATATATATATATATATATATATATATATATATATATACACACAATTATAAACAAAGCTTGCTCTTATGTCTTAGATTTAAAAAATAGGGGGAGAAAAGCATTCATATCTGCAGTGGTAGATAATTCTGCCTAACTAACAGTATGTGCTCCAGTGGGTGAATGGGGAAAAATAAAATAAATGCTTCTCAAAATGAGCCTTCAGCAAAGCTTATAGTCTCCAAGGGGGAGACAACCTCCAATAGGGAGAAAACTCACTAACATATAACTCCTGGTCAGATACCGATATTTCGAAACTTGATCGTTTCTCCTCAGTGACCGCGGAAAGTGGTAATTTGACTCCTCTGCCTTTTCGGTTTTAAGAAGAATGCTATCCCAGAAAACGCTGGTGTGCAATACCGTAGTATGTTTGTTGAGTTTTCAAAAAACCAACCAAAGGTGCCACCTAAGAAGCAAAAGGAAATCATGAAGGAACAAAACGAGCTACATTTTCTTGTGAAAAGTAGAAAATATAAAAAGATAACCTCTTAAGACACACGTGCTGAGGGCCAGTTCTTGGAATGAATCCGCAAGGGACTAAATTACAATAAACTAATAAATTCCAAGGATAAGTATATACATATATATATATATATGTTATGCTATTTATATATATATATATATATATATATATATATATATATTACCTATATTATCATGACCCGAGTGAAAGAAATAACGAAACACTATGTGACGATTGGCTGCCGTCTTGTCTGGGTAGACGTTGGCTCCAGCGACAGCAAAAGTAGCGGGATGGGGAAAGTAAGTCAGGAGGAGGAGGAGGAAAGTGGGAAGGTGGTGGCAGAAAAAGCTAATGGGGAGGAGGATGGAGGCTCAGATTGTGGCCAGACTATGTTTGTCAGGAAGTCATGTACCCCCCCCCCCCAACCCCAGAAATGACCGATACGGGGTGTGGAGGTGAAAGCATTATCCTGGCCCCCTACTTCTCTCCCCTTTCCTTCCACTCCACCCCTTTCCCTTTCGCGCCCCAGTAAGACACATAAGTCACGCCCTTCGTCTGCCCCAAGAAGACATCCACTGTCACCCCCGTCATTCACGCGCCGTCTGCCCCAATACGTTCACCATGTCACGCCTATCAGTTGCGCCCCCTATGACCACTAAGACGCCCACATGACACCTTTCATCTGCGCCCCCTCTGCCCCAGTACGCCCACCCATGTCACGCCCTGCATCTGCGCATCCCTTGCCTTAATACCAGCACCATGTCAGGCATCGCATCCGCGACCGTCTGTCCCAATGAGCCCGCCATGTCACGCCCTACATCTGTAAACACTTCCCACGTGTCCCCATACGTCATACCCTGTCTCCACGTCCCACGTGTCCCCACACGTCATACGCTGCATTTTGTCCCCCCCCCCCCCCCCCCCACGCACGCCCGTCCTTGTCACGTCCAACTTTCGCGCCCCGTGCACCCCCACCCATGTCACGCCCTGTATCCGTGTCTCACCGTACGCCCACCGACGGAACGAATGAATGACTGAACGACCGACTGAACAAATGAATTACTGAACGACCGACCGACCGACTGAACGAATGAATGACTGAACGACCGACTGAACGAATGAATGACTGGACGACCGACTGAACGAATGAATGACTGAACGACCGACCGACCGACTGAACGAATGAATGACTGAACGACCGACTGAACGAATGAATGACTGGACGACCGATTGAACGAATGAATGACTGAACGACCGACCTACCGACTGAACGAATGAATGACTGAACAACTGACCGACCGAATGGATGACTGAACGACTGACCGACCGACTGAACGAATGGATAACTTAACAACTGACTGACCGACCGAACGAATGAATGACCTACCGACCGAACGAATGAATGACTGAACGACCAATTGACCGACTGAACGAATGTAAGACTCAACAACAGACAGAACGAATAAATGAATGAACGACCGAGTGACCGAGACTAAACGACCGACTGATCGATTGAACGAATGAATGACTGAATGGCCGACTGAAGCAATGAATCACTGAACGACCGACTGACTGAATGAATAGCTGAACGATCGAGTGACCGGATAATAAGCGAATGACTGACCGAATGACTGACTGAACAAAAGACCCACTGAACAATTGTGTGAACGAATGACTAACTGAATGAGAGACCGACTGAGCAATAGTACGAAGGAATAACCGAACGACCAACTGATCGACTGAACGAATGAATGACAACGACCGACAGACCGACAACATGAATGACCGATTGAACAAACGACCGACCGAACAAATCCACGTACGAATGACTGAACGACCGACTGACCGATTGAACGAATGACTGATTTAAAACCAGCTGAACGAATGAGTGACCGAACGACTGACTGACCGACTGAACGAATGTATAACTGACTCACTCACTCACCGACTGAGCGAATGAATGAGTGAACGACCGACTGATCGACTGAACGAATGAATAGATGAACGACCGACTGACTTGAGTGAATGACTGAATGACCGACTGTACGAATGAATAAATGACCGACCGACTGACCAACGGAACGAATAATTGACTAAACGAGAGACCGACTGAACAATTGTACAAACGAATGACCGAACAACCAACTGATCGACTGAACTAATGAATGACCGACTGACCGACGGAGCGACCGACCGACTGACCAACTGAATGAATGAATGACTTGGCGACCGACTGACCGAATACATGACTGAACCACCGACTGACCAATTGAACGACCGACTGACCGAACCACCGACCGAACTAAGGAATGACAGAACGACCGACTGACCGACTGAACGATCGATTGACCGACTACACGAATGAATGACCGAACGACCGATTGACCGAGTGAACAGCTGTACGATCGACTGACCGAATGAGTGACTGAACAGTTGTATGAACGAACAACTGAACAACCAACTAATTGGCTGAGCGAATGAATGAACGACCGACAGACTTACAGTGTGAATGACTGATTGAACAAGCGACCGACCGCACAAATCTACGAACGAATGGCTGAATGTCCGACTGACTGAATGAACGAATGAATGACCGACTGACTGACTGAACGAATGAATGACCAACTGACTGACTGAAGAAATGTATGACAGAACCACCGACTGACCAGCTGAACGACTGACTGACTGAACAACAGTTACTGACTGACCGACTGAAGGAATGTATGACTGCCCGACTGTCTGACCGACTGAACGAATGTATGATGGAAGGACTGACTGACTGAACGAATGCATGACGGAACGAGCGACCGACCGAACAAATGTAAGAATGAATGACTGAACGACCAACTGATCGACTGAACGAATGAATGACTGAACGACCGACTGAACGAATGAGTGACTGAACGACCGACTGAACGAATGAATGGCTGAACTAGCGACCGATCGACAAAAAAAAAAAAAAAGAAAAAAAAAAAACCGCACGAAAAAAAAGAGAAAAAACAAAACAAAACAAAACAATGAACGAACAACTAAACGGATATACGAAAGAAAGGAAGGAATAAAAGAAAGAAAGAAAGAAAGAAAGAAAGAACGAGAATAAGTCTCAAATAGTGTACCAAAATATGAAAACAAAATAAACGATCGCAAGGCATCTAAAAATTTCGCAGGGGGGGGGGGGGGGGGGGGGGGGGGGGGGGGGGGATATGGGGGAAGACGACAAAAAAGAATCTTGTGTTGCAACTCTGTGTGCCATTAGTTTTAATGTAAAACATTTAAACTGTAGATGTAAACACAAAAAACCTAAAACTTTCCATTGGTAATACTGTGATTACCGCATCACAGGGCAAACACACTGGAAAACATTGCTTATAGGTAAAAAAATAAATAAATAAATAAATGAATGAATAAATCGAAATAAAAACAGTAATCAAATAATCGATCAATTACTTACTAAGTAACTACCAACCTAGATAAAGAAATTAATAGATAAATCAAGGAACGAATGATGCACGCAAGCGCGCCTCTGTGTGTGTGTGTGTGTGTGTGTGTGTGTGTGTGTGTGTGTGTGTGTGTGTGTGTGTGTGTGTGTGTGTGCGTGCGTGTGTGTGTGTTAGTTTAAGTCTGTGAGTGTGTGCGCGTGCATGCGTGTGTGTGTGTGTGTGTGTGTGTGCGCGTGCGCGCGCGTGCGCGGAAGCTCTCGATTATGTTCGTGTGTACTCGTGTGTCTGTTTTCACGCGTACGTGTGTGTGTGTGTGTGTGTGTGTGTGTGTGTGTGTGTGTGTGTGTGTGTGTGTGTGTGTGTGAGAGAGAGAGAGAGAGAGAGAGAGAGAGAGAGAGAGAGAGAGAGAACATAGTCGTTTATGTACATGCATGTATATGAATTTGCGTGCATCCATCTAGTTATTTTAATGACATGGCCGATCAGAAGCTGATGATTACAAGGGAAAAGACTTTTTATGAAATAAAAGCATTAAAACAATAGGGGAATAAAAGAAAGCGGACTCGGATTTTTTTTAAAAAAAGGGAAAATGACATGTAAAATAAGTACAGAAATGATTTTGAAACAGCCTTAGAAATGTGATGGATAAATACTGTTCCATTATATTTCATTTTTGATTCTCTCTCTCATTTTTTCTTTTTACCCATGTGTATCTCTATCTTTGTCCTTTGGTTCGACTCTGTGTGTGTGTGTGTGTGTGTGTGTGTGTGTGTGTGTGAGAGAGAGAGAGAGAGAGAGAGAGAGAGAGAGAGAGAGAGAGAGAGAGAGAGAGAGAGAGAGAGATGATGATGATGATGATGAGATGATAATGATGATGATGATGATGAGATGATGATAATAATGATGATGATGATGATGATGATGACGATGATGATGATGATATTGAACGAGCGGAAGGCACCTCGGGAATGATGTATGACAGACGAGACGGCATGAGCAGAATATGAGAGTGATGAATGACAGACAGGAACGGATGTGCAAAACGTAAAACTGATGAACGGTAGAAGGGGGAAAAAAAGATGAGAACGTGGTAATGAACAATGACGGTGGACAGGAGACGACAATGACCGGAGAAGAATCAGCAATGGATCGGATTGGAAGAAGAGAACGCCGGAACGAGACATGAATAATGGACCTACGGGAAAAGGAAACATCGTGAGACTGACGGTTGATGGAGAAAACTCCAGAATGATAGTTGACGGCAGAAATTTAAGCATAACGAATGACGGACGGAATGAGAATATGAGAACGTGGCGATTATGAATGGCAGACCGGACAGAATAGAACTCAAATTTAATGAATGAGGAGGAGGAATGAGGAGGGGAAAATGTGATGAACATGAAAGATGGGCGGAGTGAGGAGAGAAGAGCGTGCTAATGATGAACGTGAGACAGAAAGAAAATACGAGTGTGAAAACTTTGAGAAAGACCTGGATAAGAACAACACATAAAAGCCTTTAAAGCTGGGACAAATCAGCTGAGGAAGATTGAAGTCAGCACCTTCTCAGGACAAAGACATTAACTGTATCATACAGGAAGAAAACGTTATAAGACAGGGGAACTTCGCTTTGAACTCTACAACAAACAGAGCAAAAGGGATCCAGGTGTGCTGACAGTTCAGGATTCATCAAATGGAGATAACTTTCCAACACTCCGTCGAAGAAGTCGTAGTGGCAGTGAAGCCGCTGAAACATGGCAAAGCTGCAAAATTTGACAGCCTCACTGCAGAACACTTGAATATAGCGAAAAGGCAGTAACTGATATATTAACTGCCATTTGCAACAAAATCTGGCACGCCGGCGTGTGGCTAACGCCAAAGTGACCCGATCACTAACCGTCACACTTCCGAAGAGAGGAAATCCTCAACTGTCAGAACAAACCGCAAGGTCAGTTAGATCAGCAATATAAGCAACGTAATGTTCAAAATCATTCTGAATAGATTACAGATACAAACAGACACCGTTATGTCGGAGAAGCTGAAGTATCATCAAACAGCTCTTCAACCCTTCGCGAAAAACACCTGCAACACCAGGAGTTCTATCATGTCTCACAGCCTTCAAAAAGGCATTTGACAGAGTTCGTCCAGAGGTGCTGTAGGCCGCCATGAAGACATTGGATATTGGGACAAAGTTAATCAACAACTTCCAGCAAGTATACTGTAAAGTGACCAGTGCAGTACTCACACAGGACGCGACAGGAAAGTGGCTCCCTTTTCTCTCCAATGCTTTTCAATATAGTCCTGGAATGCATCATGAATGATCCACTTGAAGATCATGTCGACACAATCAGCACAGCGAGACGAACTATCGCGAAGTTCATTTAGCAGATAACTTCGACTGCCTGGCGGGCACTGAGCAAGAGCTCACTGAGCTCGTTAAAACACTGGATGAAACATGTACAAGACATAATATGAATATTAACACCAAGAAGACAAAGATAACTGCCAGCCACAACATCACCTCCAGTGCTGACGTAACCATGGTTAGAAGCTAGGAACTGTTAAACAGTTCAGTGGCGATGGGGGATTTAAATCAGATATCCTCTCAAGAGCAACAAAGTCATCAGTTCTGTCCAGACTGAACCCTGTATGGAAAGACAACATCTCAGAGAAAAACAAATCTGGCTCCTGCATGAACGAGCGTATTTCATTTTCCTATACGCATACGCGACATGGACCTGGAAGAAAGAACCCAACCATAGAAATGAGGTGGCATTGCAAGATACTGTACGTCAGATGGACTGATCATAGCACCATTGAAGAAGTGTGCCAGACCATCAAACAGCACATCGGGCCATTGGCTGACACCAGCAGGATAAGAAACCACGTTGGCATTGTCATGAAGATCCAACGGCCCCGCTAAAACAATCATCCAAGAAAGTGTTGAAGGAGTATGGGGAAGAAAGAAAACAAAATGGACTGACACCATTGCAGAATGGACAGGGGAACCATCTGTAGAGCCCAAGGCCTCGGAATACGACCGTCAGAATTGGAGGAATCTGGTGAACAGTTCCTCAGTGCGATGCTCCAGTGACTTCACACGGACCTAGGAAAGAGAAATCGATATTAGTTACACCAAGACAAAATTATTCATGCATTGTTAAATCTTTTTCTTAATCCAGAACGTGAGTGATTCTGTAATTCAGCCATTTGTTAACATTTTTCAATAATTTGGATACATGGATTCAGTATGTTCTTGAGTCTCAGAAATCATCTTTGTCAAACGATAAAATGTTAATGTTTTAACCTGTTTTGACTACAATATATAATCAGTATCAATTTTGACTTGCCGAATCTCTCAGTGGGGCATGACCGGCACGGTTGGACCTGATGAAACACGAAAGAACAGCATTGCATTTTTTCGTATAATTCACTTGTATAATTTCTAACTGGCTGGACAGAGACAGCGTATGTCAGGCTCTTTTCAGACACTCGTTGCCAGCGTCTAAGAATATTTTGTTTTGTTTCTGAATTAAAGACAAAAAACTTCGAATGAAAACGATTAGCTTTTGACAACTTGCCTTAAATAAATGTTAGCGAACCGTCCAGAGAAACGTGGACAAACGAGTCACAAGACAAAACAGCGCGTTTCGACCTCTTAGGTCTTCTTCAGGTGAGACGCAAACGAATAAAATAACGAAAATTCACTTAGCTTTGATCGCTTAAAAGTGAATTTTCGTTATTTTATTCGTTTGTGTCTCACCTAAAGAAGACCTAAGAGGTCGAAGCGCGTTGTGTTTTGCCTTGTGACTCGTTTGTCCACGTTTCTCTGGGCGGTTCGCTAACATTTATTTAAGATTTGTTTAGATTTCCGCCTGCAGTCGTCTCACTTTGCAACTTGCCTTATTCTGAAAAAGACAGTAAACCAGCTTCATGGTATGAATCGAATTCTGTGTGTACCGGATTGCTAGAGCTAATTCAATAGCTCTACTGTCTGTAATTTGTATTTTATTCAACAAGCTTTGCAGGGGTCAAGACTAAACTTCTTATTCACAAAACAATGTCAATCGGACGAGACTGGTGTGACTGTGATAATGGAGGTTTATTGTTGTTGTATCTAGATCCCATAGTTCACCACCAATTGCTGTAAAATATTTTGACCTTCTCCTTGCGGTCATTAACAAATTACTTTTCGAATTGCCAGTGTGATTACTAGTCAAATGAGTATCCAAAAACTTCGTCTTGCGAATGTTCTAAAGTTTTGTAATCTAATACCTGATATTGTAGCAATGATGTCGGATTCTCTCCTTAAAAAAATCATTATTAGCGACTTCTCTCCCGAATGAGCAAGCTCATCTTAGTCCATGTGCATGTTTGATGCATCTATTTCCAGTTGATAAAAAAAAAATTGTGCGTGATTTCTTACCCTTATCTTCTTAAATTTACATTTGTCTAGATGGAAGTATCGTCTGAATATTATACATGCAGGTATTTTGATGGCACCTTAGGTAGGCCACTGAAGGGTATGGATATTCTGAAGACATAATCAGACTTTGCCGACTCTTACACATTCACATTCTCCAGATTAAAAGAAAAAAAATTGCTGATACAAAACTTCGCCTATTCGACTAAATGTTTCGTATTTTAGACCAGTCTCGCAAAGTTATTTGTTACTGTAACCTTTGGATAATAATTCTTCGACAATTCGTTTTCATAACATAACAATAAGAAAAACAGTAAAAACAAGTTTTTTGACCTTCACAGTCAACGTCATAAAACATCAAAGCGTCAGTCAAGGAGGACAGTAAACACAAGAGGAAAGGGTATGAGAGAGAGAGAGAGAGAGAGAGAGAGAGAGAGAGAGAGAGAGAGAGAGAGAGAGAAGACAGACAGACAGACAGACAGACAGACAGACAGACAGAGGCAACACCGCGACTAACACCAAGTTAAATAGTAAACACAAGAGAAAAGGCTATGAGAGAGAAGAAGAAGACGAAGAAGACGAAGAAGAAGAACACCGCGACTAATACCAAGTTAAGCTGTATTCCCAGTTTTGTCCACACACACACACACAAAATTAAAAAAAAAAAAGAAGAAATAATTGAATTGGTTTGACATTTTTGGCAAAGGTCATTCAAAAACAGTACAATTCGTGAAATCAATACAAACATGATTCATGTCAAAAGTAACAAATACATACTATGGGCGCGCGCACGCACTAATATATGCATACACAACCATGCGCGTACGCAAAACTCACGTATCACACATATACAGACAGACAGACAGACAGACAGACAGACACACACACACACACACACACACACACATATATATATATATATATATATATATATACTGTTCAAAAAAAGTTAAGGACCAACACTGAGAATGCACAAAAACTTTTAAAAATTCACAAAAATTCAATTGTACCGCCTTTGTGGTCCAAACAAATTGAACCACACGCACAAATTGATAGTGAATGCGGCAACTGCAATTTTGTGGCACACATTTCTCACGCACCTTGAAAAACACGTGTCGCGACTTGTCATTTTTGGAACAAATTGGGGTGAATTTCTGATGTGCTTGGGATCCGAGGAGCATGTGCTGAATCAAAATCATGTGAAGCACGAGCTAAATCAGGCTGTAGGTCATAAAGTATGTTCAACCAAATGTCTTTAAAAGCCACTGTACTGGCGAAAAATGCAATGCAACAGCATGCCTCCACGTCGAAGACTGAACGAGCTGGATCGAGGAAGAGCAATAGGATAGCTCCAAGAAGGAGTTGCAGTCCGGGAAGTGGCACGGAGACTTGGGGTATCACACTCTGTTGTTATCAGACTCAGACAACGCTTTCAAGACACAGGAAGAGTGCAAGAACGACCACGCTCTGGTTGACCCAGAATAACACCACCACGAGAGGACCGATACATTGAAAGGCAGGCCACACAAGAAAGAACAGCAAGTGCAAACAACATCAGACGTCGCCTTAGAGATGCCACCAACACTGTTGTCAGTGATCAGACCATACGAAACCGCCTACACGCCGCTAACCTCCGTGCTCGACGACCAGCCATAAGACCTCGTTTGACTGATGCCCACAGAGCAGCCCGCCGAGTATGGTGCACGCAGCACGTGAGATAGACACATGAACAGTGGGCTAACGTGATGTTTACAGACGTGTCGCGGTTCTGCCTGGATCCCACCGATAGACGGAACAGGGTCTGGAGACGCCGTGGGGAGCGTTTTGCAGAAGAAGCTGTCCTGGAAAGGAACCGCTATGGTGGGGGTTCCGTTATGATTTGGGGCGGCATAAGCACACGCTACAGAACGGTTCTCTACAATGTGGCAGGGAACTTGAATGGTGTTCGCTACCAAACAGAGATTTTGCAACCCCTGGTGCTGCCAGCCCTTCAACAGCTTGGACCTCAGGCAATCTTTCGAGACGACAATGCACGGCCCCATCGCACCAGAGCAGTAAACACGTTTCTCCAAGCTGCTGGTGTCAACAGAATGCAGTGGCCCGCAAACAGCCCAGACCTGAACCCCATCGAACATCTTTGGGATGAGCTGGGCCGGAGACTGCAGCAGCGTCGCTCTCCTCCTACTAACCTGGGTCAGCTGTTTGAGTCACTCCAGCAGGAGTGGGCTGCTGTCTCCCAAGCCTTTCTGCGCACACTGGTGAACTCCATGCGACAACGCTGCCTTAAATGCCTTGCCAATAACGGGGGACACACACGTTATTAACCATGACATTGAACAAACACTCCTCCTGTGACTTTCAAATTTTGGGGTGGGGGTGTTTGTACTGTGCTCGATTCCAGCTTGTTGATTCCTCGGACTTGTCATTGTCTTTACACACTTTTCACATATTTAATAAATTCATGTTAAAATTGGAGATTGATCACTTCCCAATTTTCTTTTTTACAAGTCAGTGAAATGTTGGTCCTTAACTTTTTTTGAACAGTATATATATTATATATATATATATATATACACAACGCTTCCGCACACACAAACACACATACACACACACGCACGCACACATACATACACACGCATGCACGGACGCACGCGCGCGCGCTCGCTCACCCGCACACATCTACATACAAAGCCATACACGCGCTGGCACACACACATATACATATTCAACCATGCGCGCGCATGCAAGACGTATGTCTCTCTCTCTCTCTCTCTCTCTCTCTCTCTCTCTCTCTCTCTCTCTCTCTCACACACACACACACACACACACACACACACACACACACACACACACACGTGTCGTCTCTGGAAGGCAACACACAGAGTGTTAAAGCGGTTTTCTGGCACTTCACCGCTTAATTTTTGCTTTAAGTCTTGCAGCATGTTTTTGAACTGATTGGACTTTGTGAAGTAAACACATATTGCTAACTGTTTTTTTTTCTTCGAGCTTATAATCATGTGCATCAACTTTTTTCAACCCGCCTGGTGCAGTAGGACTGTATTTTGTTTTTTTTTTCACTGGCTTTTTACAACGATCATTTGCATTCTTAACAACAAATGAAATACCAGCAATACTTTTCAGCGAAAAGAATGACATCAAATGTTCATTAAATTCCTTGTATGTAACAGAAGAATTTGGTATTTGATAAACAAATACAGTACCATCTTTCTATCTTCAACATTCAATATCAGAAGTGAGCCTGACTATAAATTGTTCCCCGAGAATGCCTGACAAAAGCCTGTGTTTTTTTTTTTTGTCAAAAGATCTCATGACAACACTGCTTCCTGATTTAATAGGATACAATGAGAGTTTATGATTATTCTTAATTTCTTTTATTTTTCCACACGCCGCGCACTGTTTTAGATACAGATATATCAGAATGACGAAAATAATACAATTTCGGTTTTAACAACAACTCTGTCGCTATGATTTAACGTGGAACGGTGAATGACCCAAGGCAGGAGAACGTGAAACTGACGAAAGACTGACGGGAATTGAGCGTGAAAATGAAGAGTGATTCATGACAGAAGAATGTGAAAATGAAGGAGGACTGGCTGGGGAAGAACGAGTCACGATGACCGACTGACTGGAGAAGAACGTGAAAAGGATAAAAGAATGACTGGAGAAGAGTGTTCATAAGTGGGTAACTGAAAAAGAACGTGAAAATGATGACTGCCTGCCTGCAAAAGAACCTGAAAAGGACGAATGACAATGAGAAGAACTTGAAAACGACGAATGACTGATGTCACAGGAACGTGAACATAATGAATGAATGGCTGGAGGAGAATGTGTACACAATGAATGAGTGACGGGACAAGAGCGTGAATATAATGAATGAATGGCTGGAGGAGAATGTGAACACAATGAATGAGTGACGGGACAAGAGCGTGAATATAATGAATGAATGGCTGGAGGAGAATGTGAACACAATGAATGAGTGACGGGACAAGAGCGTGAAAATGATGAATGAATGGCTGGAGGAGAATGTGAACACAATGAATGATGGACGGGACAAGAGCGTGAAAATGATGAATGAGTGACGGGACCAGAGCGTCAAAATGATGACTGATGGACGGGACGTGAAGGCAATATGAGAATGACCAGAAAAGAGAAAATTATGTATATATGACGGGATAAAGAAAGGACGATGAAAGAGAGATGGGAGAAGAACGATAGAATGATGAAAAATAGTTCGGACGAGATAGAAAGAATGTAAAAAGAACGTATAATGGGTAGGATAAAAAAAAAAGGAACGTGAGGATAGCGAAGGAATGTATGAAAGGAGAAAACGTGAAAGATGAATGGTGAATAGATAACAACTGAGAGGTGGGATGAGACAACATAACACCCGCGAAGGAGAGGCGAAGAAGAGAATGTGAACATAACGAGACTGACAAAAGAATGGTTCAGGAGAGGGGAAAGGGGAGAGGAGCACGAGAATGATAGAGTACATAAAAACAGAACAATGTGAGAATGATCAAATGGACAAATCTGGGGAGAAATGAACGAGAGAACAATCACTTTTTCACGAGGTGAAAAGAAGAAGAGGAGAAAATGCTGAACAGGGGACGGGGCCAAAAGACAGGAAGAGAGAACAGAGCGTCGGGACGATGGACTACAAAAAAAGTAAGACAGTGTCCGACAAATTCAACAAAGGAAGAAATAGATGAAGTGGTGATGAGAATGAAGAATGACGGACACAGAGAGGACAGAAAGAGAAGCAAAATGGACGAGATGAATAGAGAAGAACGTGAAAATATTGAATAATGGACGGGGGAAGAACGTGAGAAATTTCAGTGATGGATCGGACTACAGGTAGCGAATGACAGACGGGCTTAGAAGAATGAGAAGACGCTGACGGAAGGAATGATTTATGAAGAACAAGTAGGAGAAGGTAAATCTGACGAAGAAAGGAAAGAAGGGAGGGAAATGAATAATGGACACAATGAGAACAAGAAACCGTGAATATTATGACTGACTGACAAGAACGAGAATATGGTGAATGATCCACGTGACTAGAAAATGATAATTATGAATGGATTGAGAAAAGAACGTGAGAATGCCGAAAGAGGAACAACAGAGGAAGGTAAACGGGTGAATAACTGACGAACGAAGACCTAAAGACTGGTGAAAGGCAGGAGAAAAGAAGAACGTGAGAAAAAAATGAAGGAGAGCTGGAAGAATAACGCGAAAAAGATGAAAAAGAAATGGGAGACTAACGCGAGAGTGATGAAGGGCAGTTCGGGTGATGAAGGGCAGTTCGGGTGATGAAGGGCAGTTCGGGTGATGAAGGGCAGTTCGGGTGAGAAAGCAAGAAACGGAGGATGGCGCACATGGCACCGACTGGCAGAAAATAAGGCAAGCGCGAACATGACAAAAGGATGGAAAAGAGGATGACTACTGATCGGAGATGGTTAAAGCATCAGAATCATGAATGAGGGGTGGGACGAAAAGAGAAAGTGGTATCTATGAACGAGTTGTGGAAAGAAGAATCTGAGAATGATAAATGATGCATGAAATGTGACCAACAGAACTGTGGATGGGAAAATAACGTGAGAATGATGAAGGATGGGATAAGAAGGAAAAGAAGAGAGAGAGAGAGAGAGAGAGAGAGAGAGAGAGAGAGAGAGAGAGACAGACAGACAGACAGACAGACAGACAGAGAAAGAGAGAGAGAGAGACAGAGAGAGAGAGAGAGACAGAGACAGAGACAGAGAGAGAGAGAGAGACAGAGAAAGAGAGAGAGAGACAGAGAGAGAGAGAGAGAGAGAGAGAGAGAGAGAGAGGAGCGAGAGCGACGGATTACTGAACACTGGACAGCGTTGCAATGGTGCAGTGATGGCCAGAATAAAACAAAGGAAACAAAGGAAACAAAGGAAACAAAGGAATGATAGTGTTTGCAAACAGAGAAGAGGAGAAGAAGAGCATCACGAATGGGAAGCTGGATGTGAGAAGGGAGATAAGAGGGAAGAACGTGGGAATCTTGGCAGACGACATCGTCAGAGTAATCCAGTGATGAATGGAATGAGAAGACACCGAGAGAACAACGGAAACTGGACGCGATCATTGAAGGAGAGAATGACGAATGGCAGACATTATAAGAGAAGAGAAAGTGGAAATGGTGATAAAAGTATGACGCTAAACAGATACATTCTGGATGGAGGAAAGCTTGCAAAAGATGAATGTTAGACTCGGGGAAAGTTGTCAATGATTATGACAGCATTTTGGACAGAGAGGAAACGAAAGGAAACGTGAAAATAATTGAAAGTTGACCTGAGGAGACTGGGGAAAGGGTGGAAATAATGAATGCTGGATGGGGGAAAGGGTGTCTATGATGAATATTGGACCGAGGCAAACGTGAGCATGGCAAACGTTGGAGGAAACATGAAAATGAAGCATTCTGCTGGAGCGGTGGAAAACGTGAGAACGATGAATGCTGGACGGGGGAAACCGTGAGAACGATGACTGTAGGACAGGGGGAAACGTGAAAATGATGAATGTTAGACTGGGGTAAAATGTGAGAATGATGAATAGTGGAATGGGGGAACACGTGAGAACGATAATGTAGTACAGAGAAACTTGAAAACGATGAATGTTGGACTGCGGAAAAAAAAATGAGAACGATGAATGTTGGAGTGGAGGAAATGTGAGAATGATGAGTGTTTGAATAGGGGAAAACACGGGAGTGATGAATGTTGAACACAGAAAGGGGGTGGGGGAGGGAGGAGGTGAGAATGAATAATGCGGGACTGATGGTGAACGGAGAATGATGACAACTGGACTGCAGGAAAAGGTGAGAGGAATGAATGATGGAGTAGGGTCAAACATACGAATGGTATATGCTGGACGGGCGTGTGTATGTGCGTATACAATGCCGCCGAAACAAAGTAAAGGGGTTATAATGGAAATGTCTGTATCACAAGTCCGTAGCAATGAAGAAGAATAGGTCACAGTGTATAATAGGAAGTTTGTAGCAGACAGGAATGAAGGGGGGGGGGGGGGGGAGACTGCAGGACTTCAAAGGTTGGAGAAGCAGTGGGAAACGACCAAACATGACAGAGAATGGGGAATATGGAAACATGAATCATGTGTAACTGAGGGTACGGGCGGTAGTCAAAGGGCTGAAGAATAAAAGGAGAGGGGGGGGGGGGGGGAGCACTGAAGGGCCTCAGGTTCAAATCCATGAAATATCAAAAGGAGACAATTGCAGTGGAAAAGCAAGGAACTGCCATTGGATGGAGATGGAAACTGGTGGTGGTGTGTCCAAGCCTTTCAGCATGTCTACAACAAGTTTGTACGATAAAGTGACAGGTCTCTGGAGAACATCAACTTGAGAAGCAGGGAGTGCAGATAAAGCTGGACTGAAAACGTACAAACATTCCAGTGTGAAAGAATGCAAGTGGGAAAGGAAGTAAAACAAATTCAGTTTTAGAGGAAGTGTATAAAAAATTTCAGTTTGAGAGGAAAGTGTCTTTTACAAATGATAACCAACAGCTCCAGACAATGCTGGACTTTGGATGGCTGGATACAAACGAAGGCAGGTCTTGGCAGACCGAGCTCGTCCATTTATGTGGTGACAAACTACGAAGTCCTGGCATACTGACTCCACAATCACCGAGCGAACAATGTTAGTGCTATGAGGAGAAATAAATTACTCAAAGCTGAGAGCATTTTCAGAAACAAAACTGAAATGGCAGTGTCGGAGACGGGCACGGACAATGTTTCAGTGCAGTTCGAGCACACCACAGAGAGCATTTCCAGGGCTGTCAACACGAACCAAACACAAACAAACCAAACGCAAGCAAACAAACAAGCAGAACACGAGCAAACAAGCAGACAACAAAGCCAAGAAGTCACTCCCGTCAAGGGAAAACAGATGTACATACGGTTTACACGTACACTTATTCACAATACCAGTTCCTATGCTGCAGTCCTTCACTCGGATAAAAGTAAGCCGTGTTAAGTCCGCCAACCGTTCGGATCATTTCGCTCAGACTTTTCTTTTAAAAACCAATAAAAAAAATTTCCTTTGACATTTCCAGTGCAACAAAGATACATCTAACTTCCTGATTAGTAAACAGCACCGCAGAATGGACCGCAAGTGCCTGTTCCAGTGGTTAAACTCTCACTATCCAGTCACCAGATCACAAGAAAGAACTTGCATCTTGCAAAGTTTATCAAGAAAAAAAGAAAGAAAATGCTTTCAGACCACAGGTAGATGAAAAGACCACAAATACAGAAAAGCGGCTGGCAACAGTACAGACTGAAAAAAAGCCAAATTTAAAAAGAAAGCAAAGTCAGAGATAGTGACACCAAAGAAGAAACTACTAGCGCAGGATTTCAAGAAGACAGGGACACAATTTATAATGAAATATCCTCACCTCCCGCTCTCTCCCCTGCATTTCTATGGGACGAATTAAATAACTGTACCAAGTGTTTAAAACACAGATTAAAGAATGGGCCACAGAGGCAGGAACAAATCGACAATGATAAACGGAGACCAAAAAAAAAAAAAAATCAAAAAAGCGAAAGAAAAAAAAGGAAAGTACGAACGCAATATCGCAAGAAGTCTGGAACACAGTTTATAGTAAAAGAGCTCTAACACCCTATCCACACCCCCACCCTTCTTTTGGCATGGAATTTCCACTGTACAAGGTGAGTTCTAGGTGAGAGATGTGCTGCAGGTTGGCTCACAGAATGACCAAGATGACCGAGGTTGAAAATAAGCACGTTAAAGGCACGGTCAATCAGGTTTATAAAAGTATCACACAGAAAGTCCTTGCCGAAGAACATGTTGCCAACATTGGAACGTTGCTTAAGGATATTCAGAGAATGTCAGCCAGTGCAGGAATGAGTTTCCTGGGACCTCGAACGTCCTTTCCTCTAGCATGTTGAGAACTTCCGTTTCACTCACAAAACGAAAGGAAGCGGGGGTGCCTTAGCGAATGAGGAGCCATGAAGGCACTGATAGGAAGGGGGAGGGAGCAGACGTTCGGAAGGAATTAAGTGGGCTCTCAGATAGTGAGAGATAAACGCGAGTAACGTCAGTTTTACAGCAGGAAGACCAAAGACGTTCGACATGACAGAACAAAGTGATCAGGAAGAAATGACAAAACATGTAGACTTAGATAGTAATATTGGCAGTATTTGTGTTTTCTTGTAGTTACTTTTATCATCCGTCCATTACCCCTCTGACGCCATTCTAGCCTGATTTTTGTTTTCCCCCATCGACCGTGCAACAGTTAAAAAGCATGTGCTGAGGAAGATGGGTGTTCACTTTTTTTTTTTAAAGGAAAATACGAACCCGATGGTTCAATCAGATGTAGGACACATGGTTGTGAGATCGCGACGACGTGGCTTTTGTAGTCAGAAGAAAGTAGTACATCAATGATCAAGAAGTTTTGACCATACGACCTGCACTCTACACACTTTTACACCTTGAACAGAAACTTTCGAATCAAACGATCTCCTATCCCACCTAGCGCACCACCCCACCCCACCCCGAACCTCCCCACCTCCATCCTCAGTGAACGTCAAAAATCATTTACCGCTTATACCGATCTTTTCTCAAGCAGCGGACAAGGACTACAGCTGACAGGAAATGTAAAACAACAGTGTTTTGGCCACTCGTGCATGAGTTCAAGGTGCTCAAACTTAAAAGAACACCTGAAGCATGGGACGGGGGAGGGGGGGGGGGGGGTTGAGGAATGGGGATGGGGGTGGGAGGGTGGTGTGAAGAGGGAGTTGCTTAATAGCTGAATCTATATGTAAATACATACTAAATAAACTTGAGCGAGGGAGGGGAAGCAAGCTAGCGGAGAAAAGAGATGTTTCGCCTGATTGACCCTCGACAATGCACTGTCCCCGATCATTCGCTGTTCTAACACAGGTCTGTGACTTTATATCGTGTTATGCAAATCCCCAGGGATTCACCACTGTAATACAACTTACAGTATATGCTAATATTTGCGTTTTTCAGATATTTGCCTTTATGAAAATACATTGGCGTATAGCTTTAATCCTACGTTATGTAGTCAATACTGCTTCACGTATGTGTACAAACACACAGGCCAACAGCTTTATCTTGCTATATTAAATGACAAATAATCCACCAATGTAATACATAGGCCCGTAGCTGTTCTACATGTTATGTAGTCCTCTGCGATTTACCACAGTCCTCGTGAATGAACCGATGCAACATAGATTCTGAAAGTTTTTATTATAGTATACGCAAGTTACGCCGTGTAGATTTTATGAACCCCAACCCTTCCCCCCAACCCCCCCCCCCCCCCTCCTTCCTCTCTCGCTAAGATTGAGAACAAAAGTTTTACTGACGCAGTTTGGAAAATATATGATACAGCTGAGTGCACCGTGCAAGTAACATCAAATATTAAAAGATTCCAAAATGGTATGAGAAGTGTGAGAAGCGTGTGTGTGTGTGTGTGTGTGTGTGTGTGTGTGTGTGTGTGTGTGAGAGAGAGAGAGAGAGAGAGAGAGAGAGAGAGAGAGAGAGGAGAGAGAAAGAGAGAGAGAGAGAGAGAGTGTGTGTGTATGTGTGTGTGTGTGTGTGTGTGTGTGTGTGTGTGCGCGCGCGCGCGCGCGCGGGGAGCACTCGCGTCATAAATTTCAGTTTAAGAGAAAAGTGTCCTTACAACGCTCAACAATAGCTCCAGACATCGTCAGCTTTTCGATGGCTGGCTACAAACGAAGGAAGATCTTGTAACATCGAGCTCGTTCGGATATGTGGTGCATGTGTGTGTGTGTGTGTGTGTGTGTGTGTGTGTGTGTGTGTGTGTGAGTGAAAATATATTTGTGTATGTGTTCGTGTGTGTGTGTGTGTGTGTGTGTGTGTGTGTGTGTGTGTGTGTGCGCGCGCGCGCGCGCGCGCGCGTGCGTGAATGCGTGCGCGCGCTCGCGCGCGTGTGTATATGTGTGTGTGTGCGTGCACGCGCAAGCATGTGTGTGCGTGCATGTGTGTGTGTGTGTGTGTGTGTGTGTGTGTGTGTGTTTGTGTGTGAGAGAGAGAGAGAGAGAGAGAGAGAGAGTGAGTGTGTGTGTGTGTGTGTGTGTGCGCGCGCGCGCGCGCGCGCGCGTGTATGTGTATGTGTCTGGGGCAGAGAGAGAGAGAGAGAGAGAGAGAGAGAGAGAGAGAGAGAGACGGAGTGTGTGTGTGTACACATGTGCGTGTGAGAATGTGTGTATACGTGTGTGTGTGTGTGTGTGTGTGTGTGGTGTGTGTGTGTGTGTGTGTGCGTGTGTGCGCGCGCGCGCGTGCGTGTATGCGTGCGTGCGTGTGTACGTGTGTATGAGTGTGTGTGTGTGTGTGTGTGTGTTGTGTGTGTGTGTGTGTGTGCGCGCGCGCGAGTGCGCGTCCGTGTACGCGCGCACGTGTGTGTGTGTGTGTGTGTGTGTGTGTGTGTGTGTGTGTGTGTGTGTGTGTGTGCGCGCGTGCGTGCGCTCGTGCAAGTCTGAGTTTATACTTACATTCACTCGCAGATTCTATTTCAGTCTCACCAGACTTTCTCCCCAGTGAATTCTCCGATCCATCTTCAACACCCGCATCCTTCCCTTTGAGACAGATTCCAACAAAACAACCCCCCTTGACAGACGACCCCCGAACCCCGGCACCAAAGATCAACCCCCCGCCCAATCCCACCCGCCGACCAAACGGCGGTTCCCGCAGACCCGCCCTCTCCTGGTCCCTCTTTGGATCCCCCCTCTTGTCGGGGCCAACATAGGGTGCCAGATTTCCAAGGTTCTAGAAGTCCGTGACCTGACCTAAGCTGACGATGGTCATCTGACCCACACGTGTACTTCTGACAGATGTATGCTGCTATCTTTAAAAAAAATCTTATGGTAAGATTAGCCTTGTCCACGTGACTGGGCATTCACGAGTCATTAGGAATATTTAATACTATCTGACCGCGCGCCAATGACACTGTTAGCGGTAGAGTTTTCTCCCTTTTTGATGATTAATTAACTTATTTGTTAGTCCACTTTACAAGGTAATCACGAGTCATTAGGCGTCTTTAATACCATCTGACTGCGCCATGGCCTTGTTAGCTGTGTAGTCCCCCTCTCCATTTTATTAGATGATGATAACTTTTTTTAGTCCACCTAACAGAGCATTCACGAGTCACTAGGCTTATCCAAGACCTGTGTAGTCTAACTCCCCCCCCCCCCTCCCCACCTTTCCTTTTTTTTCCGATGATTTCACCTTTTTAAAATCCAACTAACAGAGCATTCACGAGTCATTAGGCGTATTTAATACCATCTGACTGCGCCATTGGCCCTGCTAGCTGTGTAAGTCCCCCTCCCCTTTTATTGAATAATACTGTCAACTTTTTTTTTAGTCCACCTAACAGAGCATTCACGAGTCATTAGGCGTATTTAATACCATCTGACTGCGCCATTGGCCCTGCTAGCTGTGTAAGTCCCCCTCCCCTTTTATTGAATAATACTGTCAACTTTTTTTTTAGTCCACCTAACAGAGCATTCACGAGTCATTAGGCGTATTTAATACCATCTGACTGCGCCATTGGCCCTGCTAGCCGTGGAGATTTTCTCCCTTTATTTGATGACAGCATTAACTTTTTTTTTTCGTTTTTTTTTTTTTGTCCACGCAACAGGGCATTCACGAGTCATTAGGCGTATTTAATACCATCTGACTGCGCCATTGGCCCTCTTAGCCGTGGAGATTTTCTCCCTTTATCTGATGATAGCATTAACGATTTTTCTTTTTTTGTCCACGCAACAGGGCATTCACGAGTCTTTAGGCGTATTTAATACCATCTGACTGCGCCATTGGCCCTGTTAGCCGTGGAGGTTTTTCTCCCTTTATTCGATGATAGCATTAACCTTTTTTGTTTAGTCTACGCAACAGGGCATTCACGAGTCATTAGGCGTATCTAATACCATCTGACTGCGCCATTGGCCCTCTTAGCCGTGGAGCTTTTTCTCCCTTTATTCGATGATAGCATTAACATTTATTTTTGTCCACGCAACAGGGCATTCACGAGTCATTAGGCGTATTTAATACCATCTGACTGCGCCATTGGCCCTCTTAGCTTTTCAGTCCCCCTTCCCCCTCCCCCACTTTCTTCGATGATGATATTAAGATTTTCTAGACCACCTAACAGAGCATTCAGGAGTTTTAGGCGTATTTAATACCATCTGGCTGCGTCATTGATGGAGGATTTGTTTGCTTTTTTTTCAAGCATTCCCCGACCTCGGACATTTTTTTGGTGGGTGGAGAATCACTTATGTCTAGAACCAATGAATTGGCACCCTCTGTTGACCCCAGTCTAAAGTCGAAAGGGGGGGGGGGGGGGGCACTTGGAGGGAAGGTGCTTGGAACCACCGTTTGGTGACACTGGGGGTGATCCCGGTGCCCGAGGGTTCGGGCGGACGTCCGTCAAGGTGAGGTTGATTGTTGGAACTTGTCTCGAAGGGCAGGAAGTCGGGTTTGAAGACGGATCGTGAGAAAAACTGAGGGGAAGGCCATGGCGGGGCAGAAACAGAATCTGTCTTGTCTGTCTGTGTCTGTCTGTCTGTCTGTCTGTCTCACACACACACACACACACACACACACACACACACACACACACACACACACACACTCCCCGTGCGTCCATCCGTCCGTCGATCTGTCTTTTTGTCTGTCTACCTGTCTGTCACACACACACACACACACACACACACACACACACACACACACACACACACACACACACACACCACTCCCATTGCATCCATCCATCCGTCCATCAGTCAGTCAGTCTGTCTGTCTGTGTCTCTGTCTGTTTATCGTTGTCTGGATGACTGACTGGCTGGCTGTGTCTGTCAGTCAATCAGTCGGTCAGTCACTGTGTGTGTGTGTGTGCGTGTGCTGTGTGTGTGTGTGTGTGTGTGTGTGTGTGTGTGTGTGTGTGTGTGTGTGCGTGCGTGTGCGTGTGTGTGTGTGGTGTGTGTGTGTGTGTATGTGTGTGTGTGTGTGTTGTGTGGTGTGTGGTGTGTGTGGTGTGTGTGGTGTGTGTGTGTGTGTGTGTGTGTGTGTGTGTGTGTGTGTGTGTGTGTGTGTGTGTGTGTGTGTGTGTGTGTGTGTGCGTACGCGCGCGCGCGCGCGCGCGTGTGCGTGTGAGCACTCATAAACAACCTATCCGATCAAAACGATTAGTATCAAGAGAACTCTTTTAACATACCTAACAGTTTCAAAGTTACAGCAGCCTTTCTGCATTCAATGCTATGCCCTATAGGTGCAAACAATGAAGTGGAAGAAGGTGAACTTTCTCTTTTTGAGCTTAACGTGTCACTAAATATATGTTTTGCCTTACCAGTCCCTGACTGTTGTTAAGCCGAGTCAACGTGTTCAGTGTGGTCGTGTGCGTATTTGTTTATTCACTTAGTGTGTGCTAGCTAAAAAAATCTTTTAAACGGCACCGGGAAGGTGTTCTATGCCTTTTTTTTATACAGCGGAGCTGGTCACACTGCTTGGTTGTTTGTTACTATTATCCTGACATCTCTTCAGAGTGTATTCCTCATTGACTAAACTAAAACTTTGAGCGTTAACACCTACCAAAATCTCCTGATCTAAATTTCATTTTACAGATTAAGTGTGATGACAACTGTCAGAATTCTCAACATCTCATTTTAAATGCCGTAGCATATCAACTATACTCAAACTTATCAGAACATAGTTACTGTTTAATTCCCTTGAACTCGTTTGAAAAAAAATCGTCCAGCATGAATCACGCTGAACTTGTAAGAACATTGGTCAACCCCCCTCCCCACACACCTACCCCCGACCTTGTTTTAAATTCTATTTCATATTGACTATATGGAAGCTTGTCAACAATGTAGCTGCTATGTGACACTCTTAACCCATTTCAAACGACCTTTCCTATCAACTGTTCTGAAACTTTTCAAGGCTGTAACAGTGAACAAAACATTTTCTCAGCATCGCACAGAACAAGCAGTGAAAAGGTGGTATATGGGGGGGTGGGTGCGGGGAGGGGGTGGGAGCGGGGAGGGGGTGGGAGCGGGGAGGGGGTGGGTGCGGGGAGGGGGTAGGAGCGGGGAGGGGGTGGGTGCGGGGGAGGGGGTGGGAGCGGGGAGGGGGTGGGTGCGGGGGAGGGGGTGGGAGCGGGCAGGGGGTGGGTGCGGGGGAGGGGGTGGGAGCGGGCAGGGGGTGGAGCGGGGAGGGGGTGGGTGCGGGGGAGGGGGTGGGAGCGGGGAGGGGGTGGGTGCGGGGGGGGGGTAGGAGCGGGGAGGGGGTGGGTGCGGGGGAGGGGGTGGGTGCGGGGGAGGGGGTAGGAGCGGGGAGGGGGTGGGAGCGGGGGAGGGGGTGGGTGCGGGGGGAGGGGGTAGGAGCGGGGAGGGGGGTGGGAGCGGGGAGGGGGTGGGAGCGGGGAGGGGGTGGGTGCGGGGGAGGGGGTGGGAGCGGGGGTGGGGGTGGGAGCGGGGGGAGGGGGTGGGAGCGGGGAAGGGGTAGGAGCGGGGAGGGGGTGGGTGCGGGGGACGGGGGTAGGAGCGGGGAGGGGGTGGGTGCGGGGGAGGGGGTGGGTGCGGGGGGAGGGGGGTGGGTGCGGGGGAGGGGGTGGGAGCGGGGAGGGGGTGGGTGCGGGGGGTAGGGAGGGGGTGGAGCGGGGAGGGGGTGGGAGGGGGGGGCGGAGGGGGGGTGGGAGCGGGGAGGGGGTGGAGGGGGGGGGGGGAGGGGGTGGGAGCGGGGAGGGGTGGGGGAGGGAGCGGGGAGGGGGTGGGTGCGGGGAGGGGTGGGGCGGGGGTGGGGGGGTGGAGCGGGGAGGGGGTGGACGGAGGGGGGAGGGGGGGTGGAGCGGGGGAGGGGGTGGGAGCGGGGGAGGGGGTGGGGCGGGGAGGGGGTGGGAGCGGGGAGGGGGTGGGAGCGGGGAGGGGGTGGGAGCGGGGGAGGGGGTGGGGCGGGGAGGGGTGGGACGGGGAGGGGGTGAGGGCGGGGAGGGGGTGGGGCGGGGGAGGGGGTAGGGGCGGGGAGGGGGTGGAGCGGGAGGGAGGGGGTGAGGGTGGGAGGGGGAGGGGGTGGCGTGGGGGGAGGGGGGGGAGCGGGGAGGGGGTAGGAGCGGGGAGGGGGTAGGGCGGGGAGGGGGTTGGAGTGCGGGGTAGGGGGTAGAGCGGGGAGGGGGTAGGAGCGGGGAGGGGGTAGGAGCGGGGAGGGGGTGGAGCGGGGAGGGTAGGAGGGGGAGGGGTAGGAGCGGGGAGGGGTGGGTGCGAGGAAGCGGAAGAGGATCATAAAAAAAAAAAAAGAAAAAAAAGAAAAGAAAGAAAACGGATCTCACCATGAGTCACAGCACTGAGTGACCAAAAAAAAAAAAAATCTGAAACCTACGTCAGTGGCAGTAATTACTAGCAACATTACACTATTGCAGTTATCAGTATTATTTTCCGCTTACAACGAGTACTGCTATTTCCATTACTGTACTGCTGGTGGTGCTACACCACTGCTCTTGTTGCTACTGCTACTACTACTACTACTACTGCTACTACTACTATTACTACAACTACTACTGCTGCTGCTGCTGCTGCTGTTAAATGCCCACTACATCATGAAAGTCATGACAAGACGATCAAAACAATTTTGTCGACAATGGCGCGGGGCACATACCTTTCAAATGCACAGGCACTGACACACTCCATACCCAACAGTCAGAGGAGACGTAAACTAAATGAAAGGGTGATGGGTAAGGGTCAGAACTCTTTTTCGAAGAAACCATTTTAGGAAAGCTGTAAAACGTGTGGTCAGGCCTGCTTGGCGAACAGAGAAAGGGAGCTGGTTACAGATGGAGGGACCCTAGTGTGAAAGGAAAAAGTTGGCCGTAGGATTTACGCCTAAAAGAAGGTAGTCTGTACAAGTGGATGTCAGAAAGAAGGTTGGCTGTATGGGTTTGTCCTTAAAGAAGGGAGTCTGTAGCTAGGATGTCTCAAAGATGAAGAGGTGTGGACAGACTGAGGGGTTCAGAGAGCGACACGCTGGAGGATGGTCGTCATTCGACTTAAACGACAGAAGAGAGAGAGAGAGACTGGAATCTTTCCTTTGTTCAAAATACGACCGGCGAAGGAGAACAGAAACAGGTGCAACATAGGCATGGTAAGAGGATCCGAAAACACGTCGCGCAGCACTGTGCATGTTCCGGATCCTACTGAGGCTAGATCCTCAGGACTAGAAAATATTTCCGTTGTCTGGTGTACATTGGACAAAGGAACGCATAACAGTAGAGAACGCTTCTTCATTAAGATTGGAACGGAACGAATCGTTTCTTCTCTGTTTGACGTAAGAGGCGCGACTACTGCACGGGAAGAGAGCTGTTGCAACAGGAGTTTCGTCAACCAATACACCAGACCGCTCAGCCATTGAGACAATCCAATTTGCATCTTGTCTTGTCTACGTGCTCAAGAAAGAACAGATCTACGAAAAAAAAAGAAGAAAAAAGCAAGAAAGAGAGAGAAAGAGGAGGGGGAGGGGGTGGGGGCGGAGACAGTTCTGAAACCGACACTGGAGCCAGGAAATAAAGGGCAATGGCCGTCATAACTCTCCCCAAGGCGCCGCTAAGGAATGGAACAAAGAGCTACAAAGACGATCGTTTGACACCATCAGAGCTAAGTGTAATACATATGTGCGTTCTGTAGATCCTTCAATGTCTCATCTCATTCTATATCGCAAATCCAGTATGGTCAAATAATAAGAGAAGAAAAACAACTATATGGTTCAAAAAGCACATATTTCAGGGCAAAAGTGGGCTTGGGGGCGTGAGGAGAGTACAAACACACACACACACACACAGAGAGAGAGAGAGAGAGAGAGAGAGAGAGAGAGAGAGAGAGAGAGAGAAATCGACTTCGAGTGAAGACAAATAAAATTTGTATGAGAAAAAAAGAATCTGAGCGTACATGAAATGTGCACGAGATGATTGCAGATCGGCAGGAATGAGAAACGGAGAAGCAGCCCCGCTTTCCACCCCTTGTGCCCACAGTAGACTGCCACGTTTTATCATGACAGTTTTCATATAACAAGATTCCTGTATTTCCGTTTACAATGACTGTCAGGATTTATGATCCTGATGATCTCAATGAGCAATAATTCAACTGATTACATTAACCGACGAAGAAAAACGAAGGCAAAGAACACGGAAAGCAAACTAGGAGAGAAAAAAAGACGAAGCCGCTGTCCAAATCACCTAAACCCGAAACAAAGGGACAGAGAAGCAGTCGTCAGGCCAATGTTGAAATTCATGTTGACTTATGGCAAGATGCAATGGCTGATGCACTCAGCACGGCTTTTACATTTCCTAGGATGCCCATCGTCCATCTTGTATAACATGCACTGGTTTACATGATTGTATGTACGTATGCCATTTTCTTTGCTCCTCTCTTGCATGTGTGTGTTCGTGTGTATGCGAGTGTGTGTGTGTGTGTGTGTGTGTGTGTGTGTGTGTGTGTGTGTGTGTGTGTGTGTTCGCACGCTTACGCGCGCTTAAGCACGCGCGCGCACGCGCGTGTGTGTGTATGTATGTTTGTGTGTGTGTGTGTGTGTGTGTGTGTGTGTGTGTGTGTGTGTGTGTTCTGACAGAACTGTCTGTCTTCTGCGTGGTGACAGCCCTGAAATGGCTCCATGTGGTACGCTGGACTGCAACAAAATGACAGCGGCTGAATCAACGTTGTAGACAGCTGATCTGGGGTTTTATTTCTCAAGGTATTCCAAGGTTCTAAGCTGACAGGGAAAACAGGACATGTTGAGACATGCTGAGAGAGGACATGTTGAGAGAGGACATGTTGAGAGAGGACATGTTGCTGGTGCCAGGTGCGCAAAAGTAGCCTACACCTTACAGAGTAAACAATGTTTGATGCCTGGCGTGCACCGGGTATCCTACACCTTACGGCGAAATTAACACAGTGCCAGGCGTGCACCGGGTATCCTACACCTTACGGCAAAATTAACACAGTGCCAGGCGGGCACCGGGTATCCTACACCTTACGGCGAAATTAACAAGTGTCAGACGTGCACCGGGTATCCTACACCTTACGGCAAAATTAACATGGTGCCAGGCGTGCACCGGGTATCCTACACCTTTCGGCAAAATTAACATGGTGCCAGGCGTGCACCGGGTATCCTACACCTTTCGGCAAAATTAACATGGTGCCAGGCGTGCACCGGGCATCCTACACCTTACGGCAAAATTAACATGGTGCCAGGCGTGCACCGGGTATCCTACACCTTACGGCAAAATTAACATAGTGCCAGGCGTGCACCGGGTATCCTACACCTTACGGCAAAATTAACATAGTGCCAGGCGTGCACCGGGTATCCTACACCTTACGGCAAAATTAACATAGTGCCAGGCGTGCACCGGGCATCCTACACCTTACGGCAAAATTAACATGGTGCCAGGCGTGCACCGGGTATCCTACACCTTACGGCAAAATTAACATGGTGCCAGGCGTGCACGGGTATCTACACCTTACGGCAAATTACATGGTGCCAGGCGTGCACGGGTATCCTACACCTTACGGCAAAATTAACATAGTGCCAGGCGTGCACCGGGTATTCTACATTTTACGGCAAAAGTAACATACAGTTAGGCATGCATCTGAGTATCCTACACTTTAAGGCGAACGTAACATAGTGTCAGGCGTGCATCGGGTATTCAACGCCGCACGGAGAAAGTAAGAGTGCCAGTTGTGGAACGGATATCCTAGACCTTGTGGCGAAAAATAACATGGTGCCACGTGCGCACGGAGATCCTACACATCATAAATTAAGTAACATGCTGCAAGGAGTGCACGGATATCCTACATCTCACGGCGAAAGTACCATGGATGCCAGCTTACAACACTTTAAGGAGAAAGAAACATAGTGCTAGGTGTGCACGGATAGCCTACATGTTACGCAGAAAGTAACACGGTGTCAGGTGTACACAGATAGCCTACACATTACAGAGCAGGTAACATGGTGCCAAATGTGAACGGATATCCTACACCGAAAGTAACATGGTGCCCGATATGAACGGATATCCTTCACTGAAAATAGCACGGCGCCAGTTATGTATGGACATGCTACATCCAAAAAAACATGATGCCAGAGATGAATAGATGGCCTAAACCAAAAATAACGTGGTGTCAGATATGAACGGATATCCTACACTGAAAATAGCATCCTGCCAGAGATGAACGGATATCCTACACCGAAAATGACATGCTGCCAGAGATGAACGCATATCCTACACTGAAAATAACATGTTGCCAGAGATGAACGGATATCCTACACAGAAAATAACATGCTGCCAGAGATGAACGGATATCCTACACAGAAAATAACATGCTGCCAGAGATGAACGGATATCCTACACAGAAAATAACATGCTGCCAGAGATGAACGGATATCCTACACAGAAAATAAAGTGCCAGGTATGAACGGATACCTTACACCGAAAATAAGATGATGCCCGATACGAACGGATATGATTCACCGAAAATAACAAAGTGCCAGTTATGAACGGATATCCTATCCAAAATAACATGGTGCCAGATATGAACGAATACCCTTCACTGAAAAGAACATGATGCCAGATATGAACGATATCCTGCACTGAAAATAACATGGTGCCAAATATGAACAGACATCCTACATTGAAAATAACATGGTGCCAGATATGAACGGATATCCTACACTGAAAATAACATGGTGTCAGATATGAACGGTATCCTACACTGAAAATAACATGGTGCCTGGTGGACCCAGCAGTTACGCACCGCGTTAGCAGTTTGAAGTTCCGACCGACAAAAAAAAAAAGAAAAAAAAAAAAAAAAAAAAGTCATTTCCACTGCCCATTTCAACATGCTGTTCTCCTCCTTTCCTGAACTCCACAACAACAACAACAACAACAACAGCCCCCTGCGCATATACCATTTTCATTTCTCTCTGTTGAACACATACAGACAACAAAAATAACCATTTAAAAAATAAACCAATGGGATGGTGCTCGATTGAATGGGCGCAACCACCTCGCCCCCCTCCCCCACCTTTATGTATATGCGTGTGGTGTGTGTGTGTGTGTGTGTGTGTGTGTGTGTGTGTGTGTTGTGTGCGCGCGCGCGCGTGCGTGCGCGAGTGCGCGCGCGGGGTGTATGTATCTAAAAACATGATGACTATATACTGATAACATCGTGAAAATTATTTTCATTAGTCGTCTAACAAGTATGTGTGAGAGGACATTAAACAGAACTACACACACACACACACACACACACACACACACACACACACACACACACACACAAATAATGACCTACCCACTGTTTCTACTTGTGCGGGACGGGGTAGTTTTCAATCACTGTCAACACAACCCGCAGAACTACCCATGCGTGGATACAAGTTTCAGAAACTTACTTCTCCGAGCATTAACCATAAAAGCTCACGTAGGTGAACAGAGCTAATGTCCAACATCAATGTCGCCACCACAAGAAACTCCTGCGAAGACCACTGACGATAAACTAACTCGTTTTTTGTGTCGAAGTGATGGTGGTTCTTCTTCTTCTTCTTCTTCTCCATGTTGCTCTGACCCCGGTGAGTCCACATCCGGGGTGCGTGCGCAGACTCCATGCACACACAGCAGGTGGACACGGAGGCATGTGCAGCACGTGCAAAGGCCTGTGACTGGCACTGATCTCTGAACGTCGCTCATAAGTTGGACTTGTTTCAAATGGACTGCCTTGTCACTTACACTCAAGCGCAAGGGGGTGTGTGTGTGTATGTGTGTGTGTGTGTGTGTGTGTGTGTGTGTGTGTGTGGGGAGAGAGAGAGAGAGAGAGAGAGAGAGAGAGAGAGAGAGAGAGAGAGAGCTGTGTCCCACGATATTTTGTTTTTCTGCGCTGAAACGCACACACACACACACACACACACACACACACACACACACACACACACACGCGCGCGCGCGCGCGCGCGCGCGCGCACGCACCCTTGCGCGGACACACACACAATCGCACAAGAGGAGAGAGAGAGAGAGAGAGAGAGAGAGGAGAGAGAGAGAGAGAGAGATATTAGCTACAATTATTTATGGTGTTGTAGTTGTTTTTGTGTTAGTGTGTGTGTGTGATGGTGTGTGTGTGGTGTGTGGTGTGTGGTGTGTGTGTTGGTTGTGTGTTGTGTGTGTGTGTGTTGTGTGTGTGTGTGTGTGTGTGTGGTGGTGTGTGTGTGGTGTGTGTGTGTGTTGTGTGTGTGTGTGTGTGTGTGTTGTGTTGTGTGTGTGTGTGTGTGTGTGTGTGTGTGTGTGGTTGTGTGTGTGTGTGTGTGTGTGTGTGTGTGTGTGTGTGTGTGTTGTGTGTGTCGCGCGCGCGCGCGTGCGTGCGTGCGTTGCGTGTTGTGCGTGGTGTGTGTGTGTGTATGTATGTGTGTGTGTTGTGTGTGCTGCGCGCGCGGGCTGCGTGCGTGCGTGTGTGCGTGCGTGTGTGTGTGTGTATTTGTTGTGTGTGTGTGTGTGTGTGGTCGTGTGTGCTGCTGTGTGCGTGCTGTGTGTGTGTATGTTGTTGTGTTGTGTGTGTGTTGTGTGTGTGTGTGTGTTGTGTGTTGTGTGTGTTGTGTTGTGTTGTGTTGTGTGTGTGTGTGTTGTTTGTGTGTGTGTGTGTGTGTGTGTGTGTGTGTGTGTGTGGTGTGTGTGTGTGTGTGTGTGTGTGTGTGTGTGTGTGTGTGTGTGTGTGAGAGAGAGAGAGAGAGAGAGAGAGAGAGAGAGAGAGAGAGAGAGAGGAGAGAGAGGGTAGAAGAGAGGGATGAACGGGAGGCGTCGGAACAAAATCGGGGTCTCGAGAAGAAGCGGAGGATCGATCTTCTTGACTTCTCTAAAAATTCTCCCGGTCGTGTTCCTCTCCGTAATTGATTCTCACTGTTCAACCGTCAGCATCTTCTCTCTCTTTTCTGTCTCTCTCTCTCTCTCTCTTTCTGTCTTCGTCTCTCTCTCTCTCTCTGTGTCCCCCTCTCTCTTTCCCCCTCCCTGTTCTAACCTCTGTCTGTCGTATCTGTCTATCTCTCTATCTGTCTGTCTGTTCTGCTCTCTCTCTCATGTTGCATTCTAGTCGTCTGTCTGTTTTCACTCTCTCATTTGTCCCCTCTCTCCACTCTTTCCCTATCCGTGTCTAAGTGTCTATCTATCTGTCTTTCTTGTTCTCTGTGCTTGGTTCGTCATATCCTATGTACATACAGTAGTGATTGATATGTTCTTGTTGCCTGTTCCCATTGACTATCGTATCCAGAAGGTTATTGTTCCATTGCCGTTTCCTTGCCTTTGTTGTTACTTCATGTCAAAGGTCAGAAACATACTGTAATGAACTTGTAGGAGCCGGTACGACGATACAAGCATCCAGAATTCATTTCCCCATTGGATTCCCTGTAGCTACACATCCCAAAGAGATAAAACTCAGTGAGCAGTGGAATGTACAGACAACGAATGGATTCCCTGTAGCTACAATCCCAAAGAGATGAAAACTCCAGTGACAGTGAATGTATCAGACACGAATGGATTCCCTGTAGCTACAATCCAAAGAGATGAAACTCCAGTAATGGATGATCAGACACGAATGGATTCCCTGTAGCTACAATCCCAAAGAGATGAAAACTCCAGTGACAGTGGATGTATCAGACACGAATGGATTCCCTGTATCTACAACCCCAAAGAGATGAAGACTCCAGTTATAGTAGACGGATCAGACATGCAGGTTGTTTTCTAGCTGGGTAGACTTCAGCCACAGAGACAGACAAGAGACGTCATCTTCCTAACTAAGATAGATATACGTGTGTGTATGTTGGGGGGGGGGGGGGGGGGGGCGTGCGTGTGTGTGTGTGTGTGTGTGTGTGTGTGTGTGTGTGTGTGTGCGTGCGCACGTGCATGTGTGTGTATGTGCGTTAGCAAGTGTTGTGTGTGTGTGTGTGTGTGTGTGTGCGTGCGCATGTGCATGTGCATGTGCATGTGTATGTGCATGTGAGTGTGTTTTTGTGTGTGTGTGTGTGTGTGTGTGTGTGTGTGTGTGTTGTGTGTGCGCGCGCGCGCGCGCGCGCACGCGTGCGGATGTGCGCATGTGCGCGTGTGTGTGTGCATGCACATGCTCTTGTGATGGAGTTGTGGGGAAATGGAAGCTGGAAGGACAGACTGAGGAAGCAGGCCAGGGGGCAAACTCGGTGCGGGCTCAATATATTAGACAAGCTGTCCTGTGTGTTACCTACCCCCCCCCCCCCCCCCCCCCCCCCCCCCCCCCCCCCCCCCGGAAATGTCTGATGTCTAGTGGATTAATATGGGAGTTATGTCATTTTTTTTAATATTTCTTTCGCTGATGGGCAACACCGGTGATGGGTTGGAGGAAGGGCTGAAGGGAGAAGAGGAATGAAGATTGGAAGGGGTCGACAAGGGGGTGTGTGTGTGTGTGTGTGTGTGTGTGTGTGTGTGTGTGTGTGTGTGTGTGTGTGTGTCGGGGGATGGGGGTAGGGGTGGGAAGGGCTGGCCAGTTGAGGAGGGTGGGTGGGTGGGTGTCTGGATGTCTGAAATATCAGATGTCCTGATGGAACCCGCTGCATATGAATGTGTCTGTTGAATGTGTCTGTTGAATGTGTCTGTCGAATGCGTCTGTTGAATGTGTCTGTTCAGGCGCATGATGCTTCGCTCCTTTCCCTCTCTATCTGAACGTCTCGGTCATTGTTCGCCTGTCTGCCTGCCTTCCTGCCTGCCTGTCTGCGTGCCTGCCTGCCTGCCTGCCTGTCTGTCTGTCTGTCTGTCTGCTTGTCTGTGTGTCTATCTGTCTGTCTGTCTTACACTCTCTTCCTGTCTTTGTCTCTCTCTTTGCATCTTCCTCACTCTCTCTCTCTGTCTGTCTCTCCGTTTCTGTCTGTCTCTCTGTTTCTCTGTCTGTCTATCTGCCTGTCTCTCTGTCTGTCGGTCTGTCTGTGTCTCTGTTGTCTGTCTGTCTGTCTGTCCGTCTCTATTTGTGACTGTGTCTGTGTATCTCGGTTTGTGTACTCCTCTGCCACCTCACCCTCCCCACTTTCTCCTCTCTCTCTCTCTCTCTCTCTCTCTCTCTCTCTCTCTCTCTCCTCTCTCTCTCTCTCTCTCTCTCTCCACACACGCACAGTGACCACTTCATCACGGCTGCTGGTAGTAGCGAAATATTAAATTCTTATGCAGAATGTTCAGAAGTTGACACTGACAACACCTTATGTCAAGACATCCAACACTGATAGCCCAGACTGATTTGCCTGCATTTCCACCTTAAACGAGAGGCATGCAGCATCACTCCAATCGAAATACCAGACACACATCTAGTATCTTGTCTTACTGGAGGCAGACCCAAGCGACACCAGTGATGTGAGCTTCCTAGGACGGCCAATGGAAGAGCAGGGACAGGAGGGAGCGTGGGGGATGAGGGACGGAGGGGGGAGGGAGGGAGAAGGAAGGAAGTCGGATTAATTGGATCTGGATTGTCCTTGGCAAGACGTCGTCTGTGCCTCGGAAATGAATGGTACGTGGATATCGTGACGGACGAATTATGCACCCATG
>CM065724.1:32158744-32163744 GCA_033310375.1 Conus canariensis
AGAGAGAGAGAGAGAGAGAGAGTGCGTGTGTGTGTCAGTGTGTGTGTGTGTGTGTGTGTGTGTGTGTGTGTGTGTGTGTGTGTGTGTGTGTCTGTGTGTGTGTGAGAGAGAGAGAGAGAGAGAGAGAGAGAGATAGAATGTCCTTGTGTGTGTGTGTGTGTGTGTGTGTGTGTGTGTGTGTGTGTGTGTGTGTGTGTGTGTGTGTGTGTGTGCAAAGCAGCAGGAGAGCTAAGAACTCGAGGAGGGGGATGGGAGTGAGGTAGAGGGGGGGGGGACGTCTCCTTCTGGAATGAAAAAAATCCCTGGAGCGTGCTTCCAAACATGAATGTGATCGTCTAAACATCTCTCTCTCTCTCGCTCTCTCTCTCTCTCTCTCTCTCTCTCTCTTCTCTCTCTCTCTCTCTCTCTCTCTCTCTCTCTCTCTCTCTCTCTCTCTCATAGCAGAACGTCGATTACCAAACACATCCCTAATTCTAATTTGAAATGTCCGCTTTGCTAATATAAAAATGAAAAACACAGATGAATCATATTGGTTTTTTTTCTATCGCCCGTTTTGAACAACTTAAAAAGCACAGTACGCAAAACGGAAAACTTGTAAAGATTCTAATCAGTTTAGACTGACACTGCTGACAGAGCATCTAAGCATGAGCGAACTGTGAGAAATATGTCAATCGTTCAAGCTGTCTTAACTCGAATGCACAGCAAAAATGTATGATTGATAAAGTAATTGTGTATTTCTGTCAGATCTGATTTTTGTGTAGATGCACCCCCTTCATAACGGGCAATGGCTTATGCATGAATAAACATCTCTCTCCTCTCTCTCTCTCTCTCTCTCTCTCTCTAAGTGCGCTGTGCGTGCGTGCGTGCGTGCGTG
Organism: Conus canariensis; assembly: GCA_033310375.1. Lineage (NCBI taxonomy): Eukaryota > Metazoa > Mollusca > Gastropoda > Neogastropoda > Conidae > Conus > Conus canariensis. Next base: position 32,159,619 of record CM065724.1, read on the forward strand.
CGTGCACGCGCGCGCGCGCGCGCGCGCGCGTGTGTGTGTGTGTGTGTGTGTGTTTGTGTATGTGTCTGTGTACGTGTGTGTGTGTGTGTGTGTGTGTGTGTGTGTGTGTGTGTGTGTGTGTGTGTGTGTGTGTCGGGGCGTGGGGGGGAGGGGGGAGTGGTGGTGGTGGTGAGGGGTGAGGAGGTAAGGGTGAGTGTGAGGGGGTGGGATGGCTTGAGAGACGCGGACAGGACGGAGGGCTGGGGCAAAATCGATGCACGATCTGTTAGTATGTCCTATTTACTACCCGGAAATAGCTGATGCCTGGTATACTGATGAGGTAGTATCCTGTGATGGGGTATACCGGTGATGGGACAGGGGAACGGGCCCAGGGCGGACGAAGAGTTGAGAGGTCGAGAGGGATGAGAATGGGGAGAATGGGTGAAAGACGAGGTGGGGGTGGGTGGGATCGGGCGGTGGGGGTGGGGTGGTGTTCGGATGTCTGTCATTCCCGATGGATCCCTCCGCATAGGAATGTGTCTGTTCAGGCATATGATGCCTCACCCCTCCTCTCTCTGTCTGAAAACATCGGTCAGTTGTGTGTGTGTGTGTGTGTGTGTGTGTGTGTGTGTGTGTGTGTGTGTGTGTGTGTGTGTGTTCTCTCTCTCTCTCTCTCTCTGTTTGTCTGTCTCCTCTCTCTCTCTGTTTGTCTGTCTGTCTGTCTCTGGATATGTACAAGGTCTGTCTGTCTGTCTCGGGATATGTATATGTACATATGTATGTATGTGTATGCGTATGTAACTGAACTATCTCTGGGGAAAAAGTTCGGCCAAACGAATTCACGGTGACACTCATCAGTACACGTGTCTCAGCTCTAAGTCAGTTCTGAACCGAGAGAGGCATTATTTCGTCGCTTGGTGAGATATTTTAGCCGGAGGATGGTTGAGATAAATCTAAATATTGCACTGCTGATGCGTGATATGCCGTTTCCAACGTTCTTTCAGTTTGATAGTTTCATCAGAAGACGGATGACCCAATGTAAGTATCTTCTAGGGATGGTTCACTTTGATTCCTCAGTCACTTAAAGGCCTGGATTTGCTGGAACTGTACACTCGAATCACACGCTATTGGAAGGAAGAATTCTTGACGGCCAGCTCCGGGACAGAGAACTGACAAAGACAAGCCTTTATCTGCAGTCAGCCCACTCGCAATCCAGCAGGTTCTTGAAGGTCCGATAGGGAATCCGACATCCATCAAGACAGCTGAGTACTAGGTCTTTCTTACGGGAATGTTGATCTAAGAAACAGCCAGAAAACTTCCTAGAGGCTACTCTGCAGGTAGGCTGGAACGTAAAGGTGTCGCCTCGCAAGCAGCTAAATTCCATCGTGGAAGCTGCACATCGTCCGGACCCGAGGAGCAAGGTAAAGAAATTGGTTCATTGACCATCAGTTGTTGTTTTATTGGTTCATTGACCATCAGTTGGTGTTTTATTGGTTCATTGACCATCAGTTGTTGTTTTATTGGTTCATTGACCATCAGTTGGTGTTTTATTGGTTCATTGACCATCAGTTGTTGTTTTATTGGTTCATTGACCATCAGTTGGTGTTTTATTGGTTCATTGACCATCAGTTGTTGTTTTATTGGTTCATTGACCATCAGTTGGTGTTTTATTGGTTCATTGACCATCAGTTGGTGTTTTTACAGTTAGAGAAGGAACTAATGTTGACAAGATGACGGCACTGATATGACCCTTCGTGGTCGGCTGGGCTACAAACAAAATGAATTAACTTGAATCACTGGCACCAGCAGAACAAAAAAAATCACATGTCATAGGTTGTGATCAGAATGGACATCAAAGTTTCCAGAGACCAAAGACAAGAGAATGGTCCACAAAGGCAGAGAAATGATAGACGAAAGAAACGAAAGGCGAGAAGAATGACAGAGTCCAAGACAGTGATAGAAAAGATGACGCCAAATTAATAGCACGGAACTTCCAGAGGGCGGACGAGCTATTTGCACGGATGGCGTCCCCTGCATCTTCAACATTCACATACATCCCCTCCCCCCGCCAAGGGCGCCACTATGTCCGTTCAACGGCAGTTCCGGTGCAGTTGCCTGTATTGAAGACTGACACGAAGCAGGGGCATAGATGTGGAGAGAGAATCAACACTGAGGTCACCCTAACAGCAGGCGATGAAGGACCACAGAGTTTAATTCTTCGTTTAACCTGACCGATGAGAAAGAGGATAAAGAGGATGATGCCGAGGAGTTTCATTGTAGTCAGAGACTCCAGGACAGGGCTGTGCTCTACGTCTGCTTTCAGAATACATCCCAGCGTCATCCAGACCTGGAAGACACAGACACCTGCAGCGCTGGGCAGGAAATTGGAGTTACACTCTCAGAGACGCATCTGTTAAGTGGATGAAATTCGGCTGTGAGGTTATAGTCTTCTCATCGGAGCCCAGAGCACGCTCACCTTTAGACAGGAGCCGGTCGGGACCTAAATGACCCAAAGCTCTGATTGGAATCGAACCAACGCCCACCTCCAGCTGGCAGGTAACCGACACTAACCACTGCGTTACGACGGCTGGTAGTAGTACAGTATTGGATTTTTCTGGAGAATGTTTGGAAGCTGACCCTGACAACAAAATATGCAAAGACACCCGTCACTAATACCCTACAATGATTCCCTGTATTTCCAGTCAAAAGAAAGGCAAACAACGTTACCCGAGTAGAAGTACCAGGCACTGAGCTGCCATATTGTCCTTTTGGGGACAGACACAAGAGACACAAGTGTTCTGGTCCTCCCTGGAACGAGAGATGAGAAAGCGGAGGATAAAGAGAGAGAGAGAGAGAGAGAGAGAGAGAGAGAGAGAGAGAGAGAGAGAGAGAGAGAGAGAGGGGGGGGAAACTCGGGTTAATTCGATCAGGGTTGTCTTTGGCAAGCTGTCGTCTGTTCCCCGGAAATGACTGATGTGCGGCATAGTGCTGGTGAATTATGTCCCCTGATCTTTCATGTGAAGGTTATAGGGTCCAGGGAGCAGTGGGGGAGAGTGAGGAGGATGGGCAAAGGAGGAGTGGGGGGGGGGATCTCTGCTGCCCGCACTAATATATTTCCTGATGGATTCTTTTGTGTATGCATGTGACAGTTGTAGGGCAGGCACGACCAGTACAGCAGGAGGATGCTCAAGCATCGACCCCTTGTGCTTCCGGTCACTAAGGGAAGTAATCTTTACGACCTGAGTCAGTAAAAGTAACAAGACACAATGTCGCCATGTCACAATGTCCGGTCGCCATTTTGTCCGTGTGGACCGTGACTCTAGAGACTGCTGTGATGTGGAAGGAGAGTCGGGAGGAGGACGGGGAAGAGTAAATGGACATGGAGGGGGCTGGGGGGGAGGGGGGAGAGGAGGGGGGGGAGAGCTATGGCGTACATCAGTGTGGACTCTTGTTTTCCAGCAGGAGGTGAGGCATTTCTCTGAAAATGAATGGAATGTGTTGGGTGTAGCGATGTGGAAATTATGGCCCCTTCTATCCTCGCCTTCCTGCCTGCCTCCCCTCCCCCCCCTCGCACCGCCCCTTCCCTCTCGCTTACCCCACTCTCACCCCCTTCAGCTTACATCCTCTCCTCCATACCCCACGAAATTTGATGGTTTCCATCTGATCACATTAAAACGTCGTTGGTCATACAGACTTTTTCAGATCGTCGTCCATTCCGATCATAACAGAAATGGATCTGGGGATGGGGGATGAGGAAAAGTCTGACATTCCTGCTGGCACCCTTTTAAGTAGGAGTAAGACTGTTTAGACAGTTGCAGCGTCTCTGTCTGTCTGTCTGTCTGTGTCTGTCTGTCTGCCTCTCTCTCTCCTCTGTCTCTCTCTCTCTGTCTCTCTCTCTCTCTCGTCTCTCTCTCTCTCTCTCTCTCTCTCTCTCCTCTCTCTCTCTCTCTGGGATATGGCAAGAGCCTTTTTCTGTCCAGGAGAGACCTCCAGCTGTTCTGATAATGTCAGCCTGCAGAACGTTTTCTTGTCAGGCCATTGTTCTTCAGAGCAAGGAGGTTGTTCATGAAGATAGTTCTCTCAGGCAGTTAAAGTTCTGTGCCCTAACCACACCCCATCCTTAGCCCCCAGCTTTCCTCCAGCCTGC
>CM065724.1:32173744-32176244 GCA_033310375.1 Conus canariensis
TCCGTCTGTTTGTCTGTCTGTCTCTCTGTCTGCCTCTCTGTCTGTGTGTCTGTCGGTCTTTCTGTCTGTCTGTCTGTCTGTCTGTCTGTCTGTCTGTCTGTCTGTCTCTCTCTCTCTCTCTCTCTCTCTCTCTCTCTCTCTCTCTCTCTCGCTCGCTCGCTCGCTCGCTCTCTCTCTTATCCACTTCCATTATTTGTCAGTTGCGTTGATTTCAGTTTAGAAATTGTCAGTGTTATAAGTTTTTGTCCTTTGTATTTTCTCTTGCTTGTGCTTACTTCTGTCCTGATATTTCACCATTGTTTTTTTTGTTTGTTTGTTTGTTTTTTTTAATTTTTAATTCTGCTTGCTTCAGGGCCAGGTGGAAAAACAGTGTTGTATGCATATATTAGCTAGTTAGATACATTTTCGTTCGTACATTTTCTCTCTCTCTCTCTCTCTCTCTCCTCTCTCTCTCTCTCTCTCTCTCTCTCTCTCTCTCTCTCTCTCTCTCTCTCTCTTCTCTCCTCAAATATATTAAAGAAACTAAGAGATTCTGTTCATGATTCGAACACATTTTGGGCATTAATAAGATCTGTTAATAAAAAAAACGCTTTGTTTATAACGAGACCTCAGTACAAAATTGGTATGATCATTTCTGGGGCGTTTTCCATAATTTTGATAGCAGTGTTACAGAAGAAGATTCAAATTTGGTGGAAGAAGATGATGAAATTGAGCCATTATTTAACAATCTGATATCCAGAGAAGAAGTTGTTGCTGCTATTAATCATTTAAAGGTAGGAAAGAGCGCAGGACCAGACAAAATTATAGCGGAAATGCTAAAGCATGCAAACTCAGCTGTAATCGATTTCCTTGTCCATTTATTCGCACAACTTTTTGAAAATGGCACTTTTCCTCTAGAATGGGCTAAATCGATTATCATACCAATACATAAGAAAGGAGATGCTAACAATCCGGATAACTATCGTGGAGTAGCACTTACCAGCATTTTAAGTAAAGTCTACACTCACGTACTGAATAAAAGATTAACAAAATGGGCTGAAAATGAAGGAAAGATAGTTGAGGAACAAGCAGGTTTTACAACCAATTACAGCACCATAGACCATATATTTACACTTATACTTCATTTGGTATAGAAATACTTACTCTGTAATAGGAAGCTTTATGTTGCATTTGTTGATTTTAAGAAAGCATTTGATTCTATAAATCACAATGTTTTGTGGAATGTACTTCGTAAAAGTGGTGTGAATGGTAGATTGTATAAAGCCATTAGGAGTATTTACAACTCGGTACTTGCGTGTGTACGTGTCAAGAGTGAATATTCAGATTATTTTGATTGCCCAAATGGAGTTAAACAAGGGTGTCTGTTGAGTCTGCTGCTGTTTTCTTTTTTCATAAATGAACTAGCAGTGGTTATCTAGTAAAGGTAGACATGGTATTCAAATAATACCTGGAGCAGTCGAGATATTTTTGTTACTGTTTGCTGACGATGTTATTCTTTCATCTGGCACAGTTGTAGGTTTACAAAACCAGTTAAATATCTTAAAAGAGGAAGCGGATCGTTTGTGTTTAACAGTTAACTTGGATAAGACAAACATTGTGGTCTTCAGAAATGGTGGACATCTTTCTTTACACGAAAGATGGTTTTAAGGAAATACAAAAGTTCAAGTAGCCAATTCATACAAATACTTAGGAATGATATTTTCAACAAAATTGACGTTAAGTTATGCGTGGGAAGAATCTTTAAGGAAGGGTAAAAAAGGTGTCATTGAAATTATGAGATCCTTAAGGAAGCTGAAATGTATTGATTGTAGTATATTTTGGAGAATGTTCGATTCACAGACAAAACCTTTACTTACTTATGGAGCTGAAATTTGGGGGTTGCAAAAAAAATTCACAGATAGAAAAAGTACACACGTACGCTATGAAGCGTTTCTTCAGGTACCAATTCATGCATCTAACACTCTTTTATACGGAGAGATGGGCAGATACCATCTTTATATAAGATCTTATGTGAAATGTGTTAGGTACTGGTTGAAAATGTTGAAGCTCCCACAGTCACGTTTGTGCAGACAAGCTTATGATATGATGCTGGTACAAATGGAACGAGGTAAAGAAAATTGGGCTTATAATGTAAAGAAAGTGCTATCAGAACAGGGCTTTGGAGTAGTGTGGATGTCTCAAGGAGTAGGAAACGAACAGCCGTTTATTGCAGAATTTAAGGATAGACTCATTTGTTCTTTTAAACAAAACTGGCATTCTGATATGGAAACCAAAGAAAAGTATCGTTGGTTCTTCTCCTTTAAGAACATATTCCATTCGGAAAAGTTTCTTAATGTTATTAAAGATAAATGGCAAAGAAGTTGTTACGCAAGATTCAGGTTACGAACCGTAGGTTTCAATGCAAACAAAAGATGGTTCGAGTGTGGAATATCCACAGAATCACCATGCCCTTCATGTGGATATACTATTGATAATGAAAAGCACTTCTTATTTCAATGTA
>CM065724.1:32186244-32188744 GCA_033310375.1 Conus canariensis
GGAAGGAAGGAAGGAAGGAAGGAAGGAAGGAAAGGAAGGAGGAAGAAGGGAGGGAAGGAAGGAGAGCCGGGGTAAAAATCGATGGGGGTTCTATTAGAGAGCATGTCCTGTGTAGCACCCCGGAAATATCTGATGCCTGGTGTACTGATGTGAGAATTATGCCCCTTTCCCCTTTTTTGTGAAGGGCTATACGAGTGACGAGACAGGAGGACGGGGTTTGGAGGAGACGATAGATGGAGGTGATTGGGAGGGCCGGGGGATGGGAGGTGGGGATGAGGAGAATGGGGAAGGCTGGCGGGTAGGAGGCAGGAGGAGAGTGGGGGTGGGGGGGGTGGAAGGGGGCTACGGACGTCTGAAATATCAGAGATCCTGATGGACCTTTCTGACTCTGACTGTGTATGTCCCGGCACACAATGCTTCGCCTCACCTCTCTCACAGTCTCTGTCTCTGTATCTATGTCTGTCTCTGCCCGTCAGTCTGTCTGCCTACCCGTCTCCCTCTGCTCTCCCCCTCCCCTCTCGGTCTGTCTGACTGTCTGTCTGTCAGTCTGTCTGCCTGCATGTATGTCTCCCTCTGCTCTCCCCCTCCCCCTCCCTCTCGTCTGTCTGACTGTCTATCTGTCTGCCTCCTGTATGTCTCCCTCTGCTCCCCCCTCCTCCTTCCTCTCTGTCTGTCGTCTCTGTCTGTCTGTCTCTGTCGTCGTCTGTCTGTCTGTCTGTCTGTCTGTCTCTCTCTCTGTCTGTCTGTCTGTCTGTCTGTCTGTCTGTCTGTCTGTCTGTTGTGGTTGACGTTGATGTCAGCATCCTTCTTCTTGTCCTCTATTGTTTTCTTCTTGGTTTTCTTGCTATCTGAGGTCAAATGGGTTAGAAACCACATGAAATTATTGTCTTCTTCTTCTTCTTCTTCTTCTTCTTCTTCTTCTCTCTCTCTCTCCTCTTCCTTTTTTAAACAGAAAGTTCATCATTACTATTATTATTGTTATTATTATATTATTATTATTATTATTATTATCATTATTATTATTATTACTGTTATGACGATGATGATGATGGTGATTGTTATTATTGTTGTTGTTGTTGTTATTGTTATTGTTGTTGTTGTCAGCATTATTACAATAATTTTTATTATTATCATTGTTGTTATTGTTGTTATACTATAATGATGATAATGATGATGATGATGATGATGATGATGATTGTTATGGTTGTTGTTGTTGTTAGCATCATCATCATCATCATCATCATCATCATCATCATCATCATCATCATCATTATTATTATTATTATTATCTTCTTCTTCTTCTTCTTCTTCTTCTTCTTCTTCTTGTCTTCCACCTCCTCCTCTTTGTCGTCGTTCTCGTGATCGTGTACTTTATTCTAATCGTTATCTTCGTCTTACTCATTTTCTTTCTTTCTTTTATTTTTTTTTGTCTATCCTTTTCTTCTCTTTTACCTCTGTTTCTGCTTGGTTCGATGTCTCTACCGACACATGATTGTCTCTACCGACTTATGATTGTCTCTACCGACATATGATTGTCTCTTTTCTTCTGCAAACCCTGTCTGTCTTCCTTCATCATTCCTCCACCCTCCACTCCCACCCCCATCATCACCACCCCCCCCCCCCCCCCCCCCCCGTCCCACGCTTCACGCCCTTGGTTTCTTATTTTTCTTCACTTCTTTTTTTTTTTTTTTTTCTTCTTCTTCTCTTCTTCCATTTGTTTCCACTTGATCTTCTTCGTTTTTTTTTCTTTCCCTATATCTTCTTCTTCCTTTTTCTTCGATCTTTTGAATCCGATCTTCCACATCCTTGTCTTCTTTTCCATTCTTTTTTTTCTCTTATCTTCATCTTCTTTCCTCTGTACTGTACTCCTCCCTTCTTTTCTTCATTTGTCTTCCTGGGTTGTTTCCTCCTCCTATTCTTTTTTCCCTTCTTCCTTCTTTTCTCTGTCTGACTTCTTTTCTCACTCCTTTGTTTTTTCTACTTACTTCTTTTTTGTTTGTTTGATTGTTTTTCCCTTTCTTATCCCTCCTTCCTTTCTTTCTTGCACTTGCTTTCTCTTTCTTCTTTACGTTTTATTTTCGACTTTTTCTTTCCTCTTTTTCCTCTTTTCATTCTTCTTTTTATATTCTCTATCCTTTCCTTCCTTATTTTCTTTATCTCCTTAGTTCTTCTTTCCTTCTTTTTTTTTTCTTTCTTCCTTGTCGTTGTCGTGCTCTTTCCGCGCAAGCACATCGACAATCAGCAGATATTCAGAATCTTGATCACAGCTTAGTAACTTAGAGGAAAGAAAAGCAAAATGGACTGATTCCTGTCTTTAAAACTTACACTTGCGGATCAGGTGTTCAGAGGGTGTTTCTCCGGTATATCATAGAGTGGTTTTTTTTTTTTTTTTGCTTGTTTGTACAGACACACACACACACACACACACACACACACACACACACACACACATACACACACGCACGCACGCACGCACGCACGCACGCGCACACATACACAC
>CM065724.1:32196244-32201244 GCA_033310375.1 Conus canariensis
GTAATAAGGCAAGGTATTATCCGTGCACATTGTAATGAGGCAAGGTATTATCCATGCACATTGTAATGAGGCAAGGTATTATCCATGCACATTGTAATAAGGCAAGGTATTATCTGTGCACATTGTAATGAGGCAAGGTATTATCCATGCACATTGTAATAAGGCAAGGTATTATCCATGCACATTGTAATAAGGGAAGGTATTATCGGTGCATATTGTAATAAGGCAAGGTATTATCCATGCACATTGTAATAAGGCAAGGTATTATCCATGCACATTGTAATAAGGCAAGGTATTATCCATGCACATTGTAATGAGGCAAGGTATTATCGGTGCACATTGTAATAAGGCAAGGTATTATCCATGTACATTGTAATAAGGCAAGGTATTATCCATGCACATTGTAATAAGGCAAGGTATTATCCATGCACATTGTAATAAGGCAAGGTATTATCGGTGCACATTGTAATAAGGCAAGGTATTATCCGTGCACTTTGTAACTGGCAAGATATTTCCAGTGCACATTATCGTGATTGTTGCAAGGTATTAAGACGTTCATTGTAACCGTGGCAAGGTATTATGATGCATATTGTACTTGTGGCAAGTGCACATTGTTATTGTGGTAAGGTGTTATCAGTGTACATTGTTATTGTGGTAAGGTATAATCCGAGCACATTTTAGTAAGGTGTTATCAGTGTACTTTGTAATTGTGGCAAGGTGTTCTCAATGTACATTGTAATTGTGGCACGGTATTAAGACGAACATTGTAATTGTGGCAAGATATTATGATGCATACTGTAATTGTGGCAAGATGTTATAAGAGCACATTGTAAATGTGACGAGGTATTATCACAGCACATTGTAATTGTGACAGGTATTATCACAGCACATTGTAATTGTGACAAGGTATTATCACAGCACATTGTAATTGTGACAAGGTATTATCACAGCACATTGTAATTGTGACGAGGTATTATCACAGCACATTGTAATTGTGACGAGGTATTATCACAGCACATTGTAATTGTGACAAGGTATTATCACAGCACATTGTAATTGTGACGAGGTATTATCACAGCACATTGTAATTGTGACAAGGTATTATCACAGCACATTGTAATTGTGACAAGGTATTATCACAGCACATTGTAACTGTGGCGAGGTATTATCACAGCACATTGTAACTGTGACGAGGTATTATCACAGCACATTGTAATTGTGACAAGGTATTATCACAGCACATTGTAATTGTGACGAGGTATTATCACAGCACATTGTAATTGTGACGAGGTATTATCACAGCACATTGTAACTGTGACGAGGTATTATCACAGCACATTGTAATTGTGACGAGGTATTATCACAGCACATTGTAATTGTGACGAGGTATTATCACAGCACATTGTAATTGTGACGAGGTATTATCACAGCACATTGTAATTGTGACGAGGTATTATCACAGCACATTGTAATTGTGACGAGGTATTATCACAGCACATTGCAATTGTGACGAGGTATTATCACAGCACATTGCAATTGTGACGAGGTATTATCAGAGCACATTGTAATTGTGACAAAGTATTATCAAAGCACATTGTAATTGTGACGAGGTATTATCAGAGCACATTGTAATTGTGACAAGGTATTATCACAGCACATTGTAATTGTGACGAGGTATTATCACAGCACATTGTAATTGTGACGAGGTATTATCACAGCACATTGTAATTGTGACGAGGTATTATCAGAGCACATTGCAACTGTGACGAGGTATTATCAGAGCAATTGTAATTGTGACAAAGTATTATCAAAGCACATTGTAATTGTGACGAGGTATTATCAGAGCACATTGTAACTATAGCAAGTTCTTATTAGAGCACTTTGTAATCATGACAATATATCACCAAAGCACATTGTGATTGTGGGAAAAAGGTATTATTACAGCACATTGTGATTGTGGTAAAAGGTATTATTACACCACATTGTGATTGTGGTAAAAGGTATTATTACAGCACATTGTGATTGTGGAAAAAGGTATTATTACAGCACATTGTGATTGTGAAAAAAGGTATTATTACAGCACATTGTGATTGTGAAAAAAGGTATTATTACAGCACATTGTGATTGTGGAAAAAGGTATTATTACAGCACATTGTGATTGTGGGAAAAAGGTATTATTACAGCACATTGTGATTGTGGGAAAAGGTATTATTACAGCACATTGTGATTGTGGGAAAAGGTATTATTACAGCACATTGTGATTGTGGGAAAAAGGTATTATTACAGCACATTGTGATTGTGGGAAAAGGTATTATTACAGCACATTGTGATTGTGGGAAAAGGTATTATTACAGCACATTGTGATTGTGGGAAAAGGTATTATACAGCACATTGTGATGTGGAAAAAAGGAATTATTAGAGCACATTGTAATTGTGGCCAGATATTATAGGAGCACATTGTGATTGTGGCAAGTGTTGTGAGAGCATATTGTGATTGTGGCAAGGTGTTATCACAGCACATAATAATTGCGACAAGATGTTAGGACATTGTACTTGTGGCAAGATGTTTTCGATATCTATTGTAATTGTGGCAAATTATCAGCAGGGCACATTGCATTTATGAACATGTATTATCGATCTGCATTGTATACTTTTATGTAGTAGCGAATCATCGGTGCACATTGTCATTATGGAAGGTAATTATTATCGATGCACTTTGCTATTGTGGCTAGGTATTATCGTTGCATATTGCAGACGTCGCACAGTATTACCGGTGCACTATGCCACTGTGGCAAAATGTCATCTGTGTACGGTGTAATTGTGGTGAGGTATTATAGGTCTGCATAGTCACGGTGGCAAAATATAATTAGTGCATGATGCAATCATCGCAAAATAATGTAGCTTCCTATTGCATTTTCGACATACTTCCTCCGTGCAACGCAGGCTTTTTCAAGTTATATACATAGCGCGACAATGATTTTGTTTCATAACATAAATAATCTTCCATGCAATTATGCACGAGTCCCTGTTTGATTATTCGATGTATTTATACATGCAGGCAATACAATTTAGAAATTTTATTTCAAATTCACAATACAAATTTTCAACAGTCCCTAACACTGAAACAGGGGGAAACTGGATTTGCATTAAGTGTATAAGGTTTCGATTCGCACTTATTTTTATCTGAACGGAAATACGGGAACACAGACACAACTGCACAAAAAAAAAAAAAAAAAAAAAAAAAAAAACTGTCCGTTCTCCTCACAGATCTACGAGGGCCACCCCATAAGTTCTCGGATGGGAAAAGACGGAAGTACACTGGCATTTCTTACCTAGCCCATCTGTTCACAGTATCCTCCATCAGCGTGTATGCACTTTTCCATCCTTCTAAACCACGAATCCATCACCCCAGCCCACTCTGACTTAGGTATACCAGAAATCAAGCCCTCGGCAAACGCTCGGGCATCTTCAGGGCTCTCAAACGGCTTTCCTTTCAGTTGTTTTTTTCAAACGAGGGAACAAAAAGAAGTCACGAGGGGCTAGGTCAGGAGAATATGGAGGATGAGTGAGGAGCTGCACGCTCTTCTTTTGCAAGAAGTCTAAAGTTGCAGCTGGCGTGTGGGCGCTGGCGTTGTCGTGGTGGAGGAGTAGGAGGCGGATACTGGTCTGTGGTCGCCATGCACTCCAAGCCTCGAACACTTTTGGCAGGCAGGTGTTGATGTACCATTCAGCGTTCACTGTCTTTCTTTCCAGAAGCGGTACAGTAGTCACATGGCCGGATCTTGCGAAGAAAACTGCAATCATTTGCTTTGTGCAGCTTCTTGATCTCTTAAATTTCACAGGTGGGGTTTCCCCTGGAAACAGCCAAACTGACGACTGCTGCTTTGTTTCGGGGTCATACTGGTAAACATAGGTTTCGTCACCTGTGACGATATTGGAGACCCTATCTGATCTTCCTCCGTCAAATTTTTGCAGCATAAACTGGCACCATTCAACCCTAGCCCTCATCTGCTCCCCAGTCAGCTGGTGGGGCACCCAACGGGCGCAACGCTTCCGTACAGAGAGATTGTGCCGAAGAATGCGGTGTAAGCTTCCTAATGAAAGGTTTAGAGTATCCTTGAGTTCATCCTCCGTGATTCGAGGATTTTCTGTAATCATGGCCTTCACTGTGCTCACGTTCCCATCGGTAGTAACTGAAACTGGACGTCCACAACGGTCACGATCTTCCAACGACATTGTACCAAACTGACAGTCTTTGAACCACCTATGGACTGTGGATAATGATGGAGCCTTGTCGCCAAAACAGTTTGTCAAACTTATAAAACTTTCCTCGAAAGACTTCCTTTGAAGATAGTCATAATAAATCATGGCACGAAAATCTCTCCAAGACAGGCTCACTGCAACACTTTGAAAACCGTCCCCCTTGCCATCCATTTTGCTGTCTAGAACAAATTTGGCTCTGACGATTTTTATCATTTTTTGTGTCATAGCTATTATGACATCGCTTGTGATGATGATACAAAAATTGAGATTATGACGTCAGTGGTTTCTGCGCATCCGAGAACTTATGGGGTGGCCCTCGTAAAACCTGAAAAGCAAAGGCAAATTAAAAAAAAAAACTGGCAATAAGAATAGAATACACAAACTGACAATAATTTTTTTCAAATTCAATCCAGACTTGGAAAGAAATTCTTTCATTTGTCCTCGGACGCCATAGAATGAAAACCACTGTTTCACAGACAACAAAGTAGTCACACCTCTTGTTCCTCCTTACCTTTTAAAGGATGAGGAGGCACCATAGCGTGTACCTTGTAATAGAGTAGTTTCAGAGATAGGCAATAGCAGGCATCGATTGAAGCAAGACAGCGAAGTAGACCTGAAGGTATATGCCGCCAAAGGAATGGAACAAATGAATCACATAACATTCAATGCGTTTCGACCTATTGGTCTTCTTCACTGAAATCCAAAAAAGCCCAGTGACTGGGGTTTTTTTCTTTTTT
>CM065724.1:32213744-32218744 GCA_033310375.1 Conus canariensis
CACACCCCTTCGGCTGTGCACGCCACACCCCATCTTCTAAGTACATCACGTAACATCTGCTGAAAACGCCGCACTGTTTCTGCTAAATGCGCCACATCCATCTGCTTAATACACCACACCTTATTTTGCTAAATATGTCAGACCCCGTCAGCTAAACAAACCACACCCCTATCTGCTAAAGACGCCGCACCACATCTGCTGAATATGCCACATCACATCTGTTGAATATGCCACATCACATATGCTGAATATGCCACACCACATCTGCTGAATATGCCACATCACATCTGCTGAATATGCCACACCACATCTGTTGAATATGCCACATCACGTCTGCTGAATATGCCACATCATGTCTGCTGAATATGCCACATCATGTCTGCTGAATATGCCACATCATGTCTGCTGAATATGCCACATCATGTCTGCTGAATATGCCACATCACAGCTGTTGAATATGCCACATCACAGCTGCTGAATATGTCACATTATGTCTGCTGAATATGCCACATTGTGTCTGCTGAATATGCCACACCACATCTGTTGAATATGCCACATCACATCTGCTGAATATGTCACATTATGTCTGCTGAATATGCCACATTGTGTCTGCTGAATATGCCACACCACATCTATTGAATATGCCACATCACATCTGCTGAATATGCCACATCATGTCTGCTGAATATGCCACATCATGTCTGCTGAATATGCCACACCACATCTATTGAATATGCCACACCACATCTGCTGAATATGCCACATCATGTCTGCTGAATATACCACACCACATCTGTTGAATATGCCACACCACATCTGCTGAATATGCCACATCATGTCTGCTGAATATGCCACATCACAGCTGCTGAATATGCCACACCACATCTGCTGAATATGCCACACCACATCTGATGAATATACCACATCATGTCAGCTAAGTGCGCCTCATTCCATTTGCTGAATACGCCCTACCCCATCTGCTAAGTACGCCACACCAGATCGGCTAAATACGCTACACCCCGTCTGCTAAATACGTCACAGAGAATCTGATAAAGGTGCCACATCCGAAATGCTAAATGCGCCACACCATATCTGCACAATGCGCCAGACCCCATCTAATAAAGAAAGCATCAAAAACTAGTGCTAGTAGAACAACACGTATAGAACCAAGTAGGCCTACCATCTGTTTGAGGGGGAAAACATGGTAACAACAAGCACTGCTTGTTGAACAATGCACAAAGTAAAACAAAATTGTTATCAAATTGAGGAGAAAACAAAGAGTACCATCTGCAGGACACCTACAGCTTAGTAATTAAGCACTATATGGTTGACAAAAAAAGAAAGAAAAAGGAAAGACAGAGAAAAAACAAAAACCAAGACAGCAGCGCTGGGCAACGAAACATGCAGTTTTTAAAGTACAATCCGGCTTAGATAAAATAAATAACATTGGCTAGACTCCACTCGTGGGTGCACAAGCAGCAAGAAAAGCTATGCCGCCCGAACGCACCCCAATAAGTCTAAACACTCAGTGTGTCGCCTGTCGGTTATCCTGTCTTGACGATGCTTATGCCTGAAGTATGTCATTCGTTTTCTTGTCATCTCTTTCACTTGTTTGTTCGTTTGTCCTGTGGCTGACTGCTCAAGCATTCACCCCCGAGAAGTTTATTTATTTCCCTTGATTCTAAAGAGACCGGTGACATTGCCGCCGCGATGACTGTGTATTTATCAAGTTTTCGGTCTGGGCACAAGCTCTGTCTGCGCCATGTGGATTCTATCCTGTTCTGCTTCACTTCAAAGGAACGGAGACGGAGGAGGAGGAGGAGGACAGAGGAGGAGGACGAGGAGGAGAGAAGGAGATCTCGGGAAGGGGGAGCAGTGCAGCTGAAGAGTGCGTTCTTTTATTTGCTGCTCAGCCAAACAAATACATAATAAGAGACGTAAAACAAGAAAGCATAATGAACGGTATACATATCGGCACCAAAACTAGCGGCAGCAACAGCAGCAACAGCAGCAGCGGCAGCGATAACAACAACAGCAGCAGCAGCAGCAGCAGCAGTACTAGTTGTAATAATAGTAACAGCAGGAGGGGGGGGGGGGAGAAAGAGGGAATGGAGGAGGATTTCTCTCTCTCTCTCTCTCTCTCTCTCTCTCTCTCTCTCTCTCTCTCTCTCTCTCTCTCTCTGAGAAATGCTTATATGACATCACAATTACAAAATTCAGAAGGGCATTAGCAAAGTCAGATTAGGTGTAAATGAGCTTCGAACAAATAAAAAGTATACCGATACTACAAGTAATAACCACCTGCTCTTTTTGCAGTGAAGAAGAAACCGAAATACATTTTCTTCTAAAATGTCCAAGTTACAAACAATTACGAGAAAAATATATTCATAAACACTATAAAGAAAGCTTTCCTGTCCAGTTGAAGGCACTATTGCAAAACGAAAATGCTGCCATAATGAGAGATGTTGCTATGCTTGTACATTACCTTTTACGCTTTTGAGAGGAACAGTTGAAATGAAATGTTAGAAACCTAAGTTTGTTACTTTTGTTATCGCCAAATGAGCCTCCTTCTTTTTGAAATCTTTTCTATACAAATCATCTATTTTCAATAGCATAAACAATTTCATCTTACGTGTCTCATGTGGATAGGCTGGAGGCCTCACATTAAAGTCACGAGTTCACGATCTCTCTCTCTCTCTCTCTCTCTCTCTCTCTCTCTCTCTTCTCTCTCTCTCTCTCTCAGGCAAAAAATATGGGATCATTAAGTACTATGACCGTTTTTCATTTCTCTCGAAATTATAAGACAATTCCACCTGACCGTAGTAATTACCTCTCTTTTTTTGTATGAAAAGTGATGTATTTCCATGAGGTGATATTGATAGTGCAGAGAGAGAGAGAGAGAGAGAGAGAGAGAGGATTGTAGGTTCAAGAGAGTGGAGTGAAAGAAAGGAGAGATGGTGCAGAAGCGCACAGTGAATGTTCGTACACCATGACTATAGCCACTATCATCACCGTTATCATCATCGTATTCTTCTTCTTCCACTTGACTGTCGTCTTTCACTACATCATGAGTTGATATTGTCACTGTTCTCATCATTGTTACATTGATCCTTCTTGCTGTTCCATTCATACTGCTACTGTTCCCGCTGCTGCTCTACTACTGCTGCTGCTATCACTTCTAATTTTTTTTTTTTTCAAACTTCTCTTCATGTTCTTCTAATCCCGCTGTTTCTATCACTATTACAACAGCGACAACAATCACAACAACTACAGCTACAACTTGAGAGAGAAGAGAGAGAGAGAGAGAGAGAGAGAGAGAGAGAGAGAGAGAGAGGGGATAGGCGGACAGACAAGCAAACGGACGGTGAAACAGATTAAATGTCTGCGCATCATATATCAGGCCCAAGTCGATGTTTATTGGGACAAGTGATTACCTTGTCCAACTAACCCTCCCATTTATTCCCATTTATATTTAGCGTTAGCGTTCCCCATGGTTCGATCAATAGAACATCAGAAGTATCCCCCTTACACCTCCCCCCCCCCCCGCCCCCCGTCACACATGCACACACACTCACACGCACACACACACACACACACACACACACACACACACCACCACGCCGGCATGCACACACGCATGCATGCACACACACGCACGCACGCACGCACGCACGCACGCACGCATGCACGCACGCACGCACGCACGCACGCACGCACGCACCACACCACACACACACACACACACACACACACACCGGATTGTGACACGCTGGAGATGAAAACCTGGGCAATCAATGCATAATGATCCGAATGAAAAAAAAAAAAAGTGCAATCAATGCATAATGATCCTTATTCGGATATGAAAACGGCCATGTTTGGAGTAATCAGGGAGTCATTAACGTTCGATATTTTGATTAATTATAAATTCGTATGAAGATTTCATGGACTGTTCGTAGGGGAAAATGGCAGTTGATATTAAATGTCACAGTAATAGTTGTATAAGAAACTTGAAAGCAAAAAGAAAAAAAGAAAAAGAAATCACTGGCGAAATGAGTTTGATTTCACTGAGGTGTAAAGCAATCTTTTTGATAAAATTCTCGCCACAAATCCATAAGTTATAGTCCTGACCTTATATCGAGCAGTCTCTCTGGCTTTAAGGGTAACGGTATAAGTCAAAATACCGCAGCCTAACGGCTGTAGCTGCAATGAACTGTTAGACGTCCACCGTGTCCGGTGCATGGTATGAAGGAAGACGAAGCCCATCCTTCTCCTTCCACCGCCTTTAACCTTACCTGTACTGAATCAGGTACCCATCTATTGTGGATGGACAGACAGAGAGAGCTTCAAAGCGAAGAAAGCGAACCCCATGAGCGGTTCGAACTCATCGACCGCCAGCTCCGCAAGGTGTAGCTCTAACAGTTTGGCTACGGGCCTGGTTCCACAGATTAAAAGTCTCCGACTATGAAAACCTTTGTGACACTCACTTCTACGATCTTCTGTTAAGGTTCCTGTGAAAGTCTGGAAAGTCTCTGTTGAGCCTAAATATATCTAACTAATTTTTATATGTGCATTCCTAAGTCGTATGACTAAATGATGTTATTTCCCTGATTGTCTCAATTAGTCCTTTTAATTCTAAAGTTACGAGTGTTGTTTATCTTGCGTTCCTAATTCTTATGACTAAATGATTTTATTTTTTGATTGTCTTCATTAATTCTTTTAATTATAGTTACAAGTGTTGCTTAACTGAATACCATTACCTCTCTGCCTGCTGACAATTGAGGACAATATACATTGGTGTTCAATTCAACTCTGTTCTTGCTTTCCAAGTTTGTTTTTTGTATGGGTACTTTGTATTTCTGCGTAAGACGCTGTCTTGTTTTTTTGTTTTCTCATTCTGCCTAGGCCTCAGCGTGGTGATGTTATTTTGTCATTCTGGAATATATCTGGGAAAAACTTGTTCCACCTTTTCAAAGTGATACCGACATTGTTTTAAACACACA
>CM065724.1:32241244-32243744 GCA_033310375.1 Conus canariensis
CCATAGTCAGTATTGCGTGCAACAGCTCACGCTTTGAGAACAACGCTAGTGCCTATAGCGTACACCTTAAACACAACTTTCTGTACAGTGTACGCATCCACCACAACTCCAGCCCCCTGCGGATCACGCAACTTTCCAGCAAGGAACACCGCCGATTCTTGCTGAAAAAAACTTTCACAAAAAACGAAGTAAGCGTTTGAAAGAACTGTAAATTGAACCAACTTCTGCAAGTTGGAGAGACAATTTTGGCCCTTGAGTTTCTCCTGGGGGGGGGGGGGGGGGGGGGGGGACTCTTACAACAACAAAAAAAAAAAAAAAAAAAAAGTTGTTGTTTAAAAAAGATATGTATACACGTTATTGTGGATGAAATTACCTTGTCCATATTAGTCGAGAAAGTCAAACAAAGTCTGTGGAACTGTTGGATAGAAAAGGTGAAGAGTGGTGTATCTTAACCGGGTAGCGTGTTATTACCATACTAAAAAAGTGTTTACAGCGTGCGCGAAAAATATTATAGTAGTGTTCAGAGCGAACGCTATAAGCACTACGGTAGTGTTTTTGACATGGAAATATCTATTGTGTGCGTTACATGCAGTGATGAGCACGTAAACAGCACTGTTGAGGGAATTCTGAAGATGAGCCAGGAAAAAAGGCGGTAATTTTTTCAGCGTCTTTCTTCATTAGTTTTACTTGTTTTTTTCTCCTTTAAATTTATCAGGTTTGAAAAGCTCTTTCTTTGAACTTTTATCACACCTGTGCCAGCCATTCCCAAAGCAGCGCGTTTCCAATACAACATGGCGATATGGAGCACGGCAAAGGGAGGAGAGAAGCATCGAGGCAAGGGACAAAACCCAGTTCAATTTCCTGTTGCACCATCACGTCATCGCTTGTGGCTCCGAGCCAAACACGGCAAGTGCATCGTGTTGATTGGTGAATGTCTGGTATACGCACGAGCAGACAGAGAGAGAGGGAGAGAGAGAGAGAGAGGAGACACGGAAAATGGGGATAGCATGCGAGCAAATTGCGCTTTCGATGAACATTTCTACTTGCATTACACGGAGTGGCGTTGAAATAAGCATGCAACATGTTTTCCACGTGGCGTATTTCTCGAACAAAATAGATTTCCAAGCTATTTCTCGCGTGCCTTCACTTCACGACATGTTCAAGATTGACCAAACACGTTTGTGAAACTGACTCATGAGTCAGTGAACAGTGGTGTTGACAGACTGGGGAGTGTGCCTCTGTAGTCATTTCAACAGAAGACGAAACTGGACGTCCCAGTGTCAAATTCTCAGTCAAAATGTCAAAAACGGGAGCTTCGAAACAGCATTTAATGCCGAAATAAGCGTTCAGTGTTTATTGTGTCTCATCTGACGTATTGTCGTAAGAAATTGATTTAGAAGCTATTTCGCAGGTTAATTCCCTTTACTAGGTGCTCTAGTCTGGAGAAACACATTTCTTGCTTTTCGCATCATGGGACAATGAATGGCGCTGTTGGTAAACTCATTACTGTACCTCACTAGACAACCAAGTAGCTGACGTAACTGGTCAGACCCATTTCAAATCTTCAACATGATAACATTTTTGTTTCAAATCGATTAACCTGTTGGGCGCAATATTGAAGATTTCGAAGACACCTTTTTATCGCCAGTCGAGCAGTCGGCGATGCACGCAATGGTTTGGACGTGTGATACCTTCCGTCGGCATTTTATCGCTTGGTGTGGCTTTTTAAAAAAAGTTTTGAATTACTCGTAGTTCTCAATTGAATGGAGTTTCAGGTCAAAACAGTGAGGTAGGACACAGGCTTTAACATGGGGAAACTTTTTTGGGGTGGGGGGTGGGGGGTGGGGGGGTCTTTCTTTCTTTCTTTCTTTCTTTCTTTCCTTTTTCTCTTTAATTTTTATTTGATAAATCGAAATATCTTCAGCTAACTTTTAGTGGTGTATCTGACAAAATAGCTCAACAAATGCCCTGTATTTCAAATTTCGTCCATTGTTTAACAGCAGGAGCAAACCTACGCACACAAAATTGCATGTAGTAACATTTCCGATAATGATAATGATATGGCATTTAAATCATACATTACAGTCGGGATTACTGAATCTGTTTTCTTTTTTTTTTATTTCGTTTTTTTTTTTTCTTTCTTTCTTTTTTCTTTATTTCACTCCAATGTTTTCTTATTGAACAATTTCGATTCGAGTATTTTATACACATATTTTCTTGTATGTTTAAAAAAAAAGATGATATTGGATAAACCATTGTTTTCACTATGCGGAGACTGCCATAAAATCGTGTGGTTTTATCCTGTGTTTCAGCTTGAGATATTGCCGAGTGATAACGGCCGTTATTCTGCCAGATTGCCTCCTCTGGGAGAGAGAGAGAGAGAGAGAGAAGAGAGAGAGAGAGAGAGAGAGACAGACAGACAGACAGACAGACAGACAGACAGACAGACAGAGAAGATAGGGGCCATGAGGGGAAACAAGGAGATGGTCAGAGAGAGATG
>CM065724.1:32246244-32263744 GCA_033310375.1 Conus canariensis
GACATCTACATGCTGTGTTCATCGGCCAGAATCTTGCTGACATCTACATGCTGTGTTCATCGGCCAGAATCTTGCTGACATCTACATGCTGTGTTCATCGGCCAGAATCTTGCTGACATCTACAAAAAAAGTCATTCCTTGAACAGTATCTCATTTCCTTTCTTTTTTTCCGGGTACGCCCAAACCTGTCTTATCATCTTGGTTTCTGGATTACTCATGTAACACACTGCTGCCTTTTTCGCCGTGTTTCTGAAATCATTGCCGTCTGCAAATGGCCTAAGATTCTTTCCTTTAGGAAGCAGGGCCATCGACTGGCTTGGAAAGGTGCAGAATAGCCCGCAAAATGTGAGTGTAAAGGCAGCAGCATGGGACGAAGACCAGCCCAGCTTGGGGAAAAATGCCGGTGCTAACAGCCCTTAGGAAACTCGCTTGGCTGGATGAAGGGAGAAGCAGACCTCGATAACACTCGTTGAGGAGATTTAGGAGAACAGGTCATCAGGGGAAAAAAATGCAGCACAAAGTCACAGGACAAGACACTACATATTTAAATATACAGATCTGCGTGTTCAGTGCTCGCTGAGAGAGTGGTAGTGTGGAGGTTGGAGAGAGGAAGGGGGGGGGGGGGTGAGGAAGGGACAGACGGGTACAGACAGAGAGAGAGAGAGGGGGGGGGGGACTGGCAGGCACAGAGAGAGAGAGACAGACAGACAGACAGACAGACAGACAGAGAGAGAGAGAGAGAGAGAGAGAGAGAGAGAGAGAGAGAGAGAGAGAGAGAGAGAGAGAGAGAAGAGAGAACTAATATAACACAAAAGAAATTATATTAAAACATCACTTTCGTGGAAGCCAGACAGGGAATGATTTAAAAGCAATTGTGCACGCATGCACGCACGTGTGTGTGTGTGTGTGCGTGCGTGCGTGCGTGCGTGCGTGCGTGCGTGCGTGCGTGCGTGCGTGCGTGCGTGTGTGTGTGTTGTGTGTGTGTGTGTGTGTGTGTTGTGAGTGTAGGGGGACTGGACGAAGATGAATCTACCTCTGTGTGTGTGTGTGTGTGTGTGTGTGTGTGTGTGTGTGTGTGTGTGTGTGTGTGTGTGTTCGCGCGCGCGCACTCGCGCGTGTGCATGTGTATGTGCTTGTATGAGAGTAGGAGGAAGTGAGAAGGGGATGGAGCTGTGCACCTTGTGTAAGGTCTGAGTGCATGTGTGAGTGCGGGAGAATGAGAGAGAAAGAGAGAGAGATCAGAATGTTTACAGAATCATAATATGCAAAGAAGTCGTCACTGAAGGTGGGTGAGGATTTATTGAAGCACACAATGACAGTCCCAAATTCACACATTTCATTAATTAACATTTATATGACTCTTTTATGCTAAAGCATAGGAACAATTAGCAGAGTCTGTAAGTGAACGAGCGAAATGGTCATTCAGTCAGTGAGACAAACAGACAGAAGACAGACAGACAAAGCTAAACAGAGACATTTCTACCCAGACAGCCTTTCACACAGACTATGCTGCTGGTGACCCTGTTACAGACTCCAGTGGGAATTCTGGAACCACTCAATTGAGTTTCATCCACATGATGGATGCGTCCCTGGAAGCGTGGCTCGAATTACGCTGCAGGTGTCAGTGTCTGTCACGCCTGGTTGACGCCAGGATACATTACGCGTACAGCCGTGTCGTGTTGTTCCAGACCCCGATGGGGCCTGTGTACTTCCTGTTTCGTCCAGCTACCTTTTGCTCTATTCTATGTATGTCCTCTAGAGCTATCGTGAATGTTTCTTCCTGGAGCTAAAACAATCTCCAGTGCAACATATCACCCGAATACTGTCACAAGGTTTAAGCAAAAGTATTTGTGGGAGCATTGGAAAATATATGACAACATGTAGGAAAAGAGACTGTTCCTGACCTCCAGCGATATAGCTTGGTTGTATTAAGAGGAATCTGAAACAGAAAGAAACTGATTCAGGGACCATTATGTTTCAACTGCTTTTGTTTTTTTTTTTGTTTGTTTTTTTCTAATTTTCCTCAGTCTCTTTTACACATACAAATATAATATATATATATATATATATTATTAGGTTACACGATTTCCTGAATGTTCTCAACTTCCTCGTGAATGGTGCTCATTGAGATCTCTGTTCACCTGCTGTCAGACCTTATCATGTGTGTGGTGTGTGTGTGTTGTGTGTGTGTGTGTGTGTGTGTGTGTGTGTGTGTGTGTGTGTTATACAGCAAATGACTTCATTCACCTTGACTGTTCCTGATTTGGGGGACAATGCAGAGAATGTGTGGATGAAATAGCATCGAGCAGAATGTGACTGGGAGAATCGTGACAGCTGTGGGACTCCACACAGTCTCCAGTCCTGTGTCTCTTCATTGCTGTCTTCTCGTGATGACCTCAGTGTAATGTCCATTTCCCGTCCACCGCCATGCGCATGAAGAGTTCATGTCAAAGTCATCAGTGTCGGCAAGTCACCGGGGACTGTCGTTGGATGGACGTGGCGACGCCTTCCAGAGGGGAACGCTCACTTACACTGGCTCTGCGATTAAGCAAGTAATGTCGTCAGAAGGGATGGGGGACAGGGGCTTAGAAATTTATCATTACGTACTAGAATAGGTACCGATGAAAACCACCGAAGTGACTCAGCAGCAGTGCTGTGTCTCCTCTGGTGGGTTGCCTCACGACGTCTTTTTTTTAATGGAGGCTGCTAGCGCTGGAGAGAAGCGACAGGTCAATACAGGATTTGGCTGTGTATAGGTAGCCATGACTAGTGAACGTACAGTGTCTTTGACAGGACATGGCTTATAGGACAGAGAAAAAGAAAGATTGGGTGAAAGAAAGAATGAAAGAAAGAAGGAGGGAATGAAAGAATGAAAGAGAGAAAGGAGAGAAAAAAGGAAGTTATAGATAGATGAACAGATCTCGAGGCATAAGACAAGAAGACAGGCAGACACACTGATGAAATAAAACGACTGAGAAAAAACAACAACACACTTTCAGCAGACAGATGGATAACAGACCAACAGACAGACCAATTAGTAGGCTTGAAGCCTGAACAGTGAATACAGAGAGAGAGAGAGAGAGAGACTCAAGACTCAAGACTCAAGACTCAAAAACTTTATTACTCAAGGATAGAGATTTTAGGCAGTGCCTATTCTTCCAATCTGTCCTTGCTATTCTACAACATTCAACTTAACAGACTGCACACACTAATAATGACAGAAACAATGAAGAATATAGCAACATTATAATATTAACAATAACAATAGTAATAAGAATAATAATTATAGAATTAAAAAAAAAAAGAATTACACAACACAATCAGACACGTATGCACGCGCGCTCACATGCATGCACACGCCCACACATACACGCACTCACGCGCACACCCACATCCACCCCCCCCCCCCCCCCCCACACACACACACACACACACACATTTTCATTAGCTAATATAGAGGCAAGCATAAAAGTAGGGCGTTGAGACTATGGTCAAAAGGTCAGATTTATTGTTCAAGTAAATGTTTAAGTATTGCTGATTTGAAGGACGGCAGTGATTGACATGTTTTGGCAGACGGAGGAAGAGAGTTCCACACAGATGGACCAAAAAATGCAAAACTAGATTTGAACAAATCAATGCGGACACGTGGTAAAATGTAATTATTTGAATCATATCGTGTTGTTGCCATTTGGATAAACTCAGCAAGATATGTTGGCGCCATGTTTGCATGGACTTTAAACATTAGTACTGCCTTATTATAGGTCAGTTGGCTCTGCAGTGGTAACATCATTAGTTTTGCGAATTTGCCCGTGGTTGATAGAGACTTGTCGGGAAGAATCAGCTTAATTCCCCGTCTATGCATAGAGTTGATCTTTTTTATGTGATTTTCACCGGCACCACTCCAGACAGTGGACGCATAGTTGATGTGAGAGAGGCAATGGGCTTCAAAAAATAATTTCCGGATGTGTGGTTCAACATAATAACTGAGTTTATTGAGTAAAAACAAATTGCGAGCCAACTGTTTGCAAACATCATTTATATGTGATTGCCATTTAAAGTTCTCATCAATGATCACGCCTAAGACACGGTGTTCGGTAACCTGCTCGATCAAGGTTTCACTCATTTTTAGGCTCAACATAAGATGCTGTCGTTGATGTTTCTGACTTGATGCTAGGACCATACATTTTGTTTTGTGCGGATTAAGCACCATTCGGTTTTGGTTGCACCATTCTAAGACATCAGTTATACTTTGTTGTAACGATATTTGTACACACATGATGTTTGTATCACTACAGTGAAGAGAACTATCATCAGCGAACAGATCACAGATGACATCATTGTGAGATATGTGCATCGGTAGGTCATTTATAAAAATACAGAAGAGAAGAGGTCCAAGGACAGAGCCTTGTGGAACGCCACAGCTCACTATTCCTTCAGAGGAATAAGTACCGTTTAAGTAAACACGCTGGGTCCTGTTTTCAAGATATGACTGAAAGAAGGTGACTACTGCCGGATTTTGAACATATGCAGTCATTTTTTTTAATAATATGTTGTGGTCTACAAGATCAAACGCTTTCTTAAAATCGAGGAAAACAGTTCCAGTGAGTTTTCTTTCGTTGATGGCTGATAGCCATGTATCACAGAGGCGTGTTAAGGCCGTGTGGCATGAGTGATTTCGACGAAAGCCTGACTGAAATGGGTGGAACAGTTTGTGATGTTCCATATGTTTAGTTAGGTGTTTGTGAACATGCATCTCAAGAGGTTTCGATACAACAGATAAAAGAGATATTGGTCTAAAATTGTTTAAATCAGTGAGATCTCTTGATTTGGGTATGGGAATGACTTTTGCTGCCTTTAGACCACATGGGAAGACATTCTGATCAATACACAAATTATAAACATACGTAAGGGTATCAACAATGTAAGGTAGAGCAAGCTTGAGTATAGAAGCATTTAAGTTATCTGGACCCATTGCTTTTTTATTTTTAAGTTTTGAAATTAAGGAACCAACTTCATTAATAGCAAGCAAGGGGATGCTAAATGAATCTCTAGTATTTAATCGTTCTTGACAAAACGATAGGAGAACAGCTGGAGTCTCATATCGATTAAAGAATGTGACACTGGCAGCCGTTTGTACTGATTCAGTTGCCTGAAGGAAATGATTGTTGAAAGTGTTAGCAGACCACATAGTCGCAGTATTATCTGATTTCTTTCTCGACTTGTCAGTTATTTCATTAACAGCACGCCATAATGATGCTGTATCCCTGTTTGCGTTTATCAGCTTCCTAAAATGCTCAGATTTTGATTTTCTAACCAGATCTGATACTCTGTTTCTCTGCATTTTATATTCATCTACTTTTTTGGCGGTCTTAAGTGCATCCCTTAGTGCCATTTCTATAATAATGTCTTTTGTCAGCCAGCTGGGAAGTACTCTGTGTTTTACCCTTTTTCTTCTAAGTGGGGCATGTTTATCAACGATTGAGAGAAAGATATTATACCAGGTATTATACGCTTCATTTGGATCTGTGTAATTGAGTACACTGTAGAAAGGAGCTAAGCTTAAGTCGAGGAAAAATTCATCCTTACTGAAATTTTTGAAGCAGCGATATTGAATGGTTGTGTGGCCCTTATTCTGTTGCTTTGGAAGTTTACAGGACCAAGTGCACAAAATGAGACAGTGGTCGCTTATGCTTTTGTTGCCCACTGTTATGTTGGATACCATGGCTTTGTTGTTCGTGTAGATATGATCCAGCAATGTAGACGATGTCTTTGCGATTCTAGTTGGACTATGAATAAGCTGATGCAAGCCAAAAAGTGTGGTGGTCGCATCCCAGGCAGGCTGCCGTTTTAACAGATCAATGTTAAAATCACCGAGAAGAATGACATTTGGATAGCTCTTATATACATCATCCATCATGTGTACAAAGTTGTCATACCAAAGGAAAGTGGCAGCGGGATTCCTGTACACATATCCAACTAGAAGAGGGGCTGAGTTGGAGGGTTTTACCTGCAGCCACATGCATTCAACATTATCAGGCTCAAGGTCACGCCGCCTTTTTGTACAGTGAGCGATGCTTTGATGAATATATATTCCAAGTCCTGTTTCACCAGAGTGATGTGCATCGCGTCGGACAAAGTTATAGTTAGTTATGGATAAAGCTGTATCAGTGAAACGGGAGTCAAGGCGAGTTTCACTAAGACCAAGCAGATGAATAGAAGGGGATTCGTTTAGAAGAAAACAGACATCATGAATCTTATTTGGCAGATGATAAACATTTAGGTGACCAATGCGTAATCCAGTATCAGTATTAATTACATTACAATGGTCCATTGCATTAATTCTAGAGCAAAGTCCTGAGCAATAAAACAAAATAGATATACTGTTACAATAACAATTAAAATATAAAATCAGCAATCATAAAATATCCAAGAACACACAAAATCCAAAAAGCAGGGCAATGAAGTTCAGTCCAAAGGACAATTCAAGTATGTGTATGATAACAATATTCAGGAAAGTATGACCAACCAAGACAAATGTCGCTTTCAAGCTGTCCGGGTCACAATAGTACAGTCATCCACAGTAACTAAGCAATACCGGGTGGGGGTGGGGGGGGGGGGGCAAGACTCACAGGGTTGGGGGAGGGGGGTAGGGAGGAGGAGTCAGTGCGTGGTGGGAAGGTGAAGGTGAGACGGAGCAAGCAGGAGGGAAAGAAGACACGGCTGGGGGTGAGGGGGGGGGGGTGGAGCTGAGAGGCAGGGATGGGTAAATTTGGGCGGGGGGAAGGGTAGGCAAGGGTGAGGGCCTGCACTTGGAAGGCGAGACAGCAAGCTGGTATCTGAATTCCAGATACCGGAATTTCTGTTAAGCAGGGGGAGAGGGAAGATAAGGGTGCATTTGTGTCCAAGGATTGAAAGGCAGAGGAGGGAAGGGGGAGAAAGGCCACATGGGGGGAAACATCGGCATTGATGTAATGGGGGGTCTGTTGAAGTACGGCATGGGTGGCATTGCATGGTGGGAAAAGGTTTCATTAGAAGAACAACTGGATTTCTGGTGGACAATTTCAGGAGCACTGTCCAAGTGATTGTTTGAACTACGTTGGACTGTCTCTGGGGGTAAATTTGTAGGATAGGAATCAGGACGATTTCCTACTGACTGGGGGAACATGGGCTGCACACTCCGACGGAACTCAGTAGGGACAGGCTGCTTGTCTTGGTTTTCTTTTAATTTTGAAGACTGTGATCTGTTACGGTTTGTTGCAATGGACTGTTCCTGACATAGCTCTGGGTGTGCCCCATTACCCGTATTCCGTGGAGGCCGGTTCACACGGAGTGCCAGAAACTGAATGATTTGCCGTAACCAGAGCGACAAGCCACTGGCAGACAGGTGAATACCATCCGATGTGAAATAGCTTTGAACGATCCTAAGATTTTGATCAACGAAATTTGTTTCAAACAAAAAACATGCACTTGTTTCTGCACATAGGACATGCAGTTCCCTATTCATCAAATTAATGAATTTCAAAGGAATAGGTTTTCTAGGAAGTAGGGCAGAGACAGCAATTTTGGCAGCAGGAAAAACTCTTTTCACCTGTCCCAGAAGCTGACCAAAGTCCTGCTGTAGCGTGTCTACAGAGTAGTGTTTGTGAAGGTCGTTTCCCCCACATGCAATGCCACCCGCTGCACATCCTCTCGTACTGCACAATCTCTGAGGGCAGCAGTGACGTCAGTCACCTTCGCCCCAGGCATTGTGCGTACATGGGTGAGCCCCGTCCTGTCCAGTCTCTGTCGGTCAATATACTGAAGGTTAGAATCCCCCACAATGAAGTTGACAAGTTTGCCTTTCGGGGGAAGACGGATCCTGAATTTTGGGGTGGTTTGATTGAGCTGTCGGTCAGAGACTGCTGTGGTATTACCTATGACAGGGGTGGAGTCAGTCTGCTGTCTGTCAAAGGCTGGTTTGTTGTTGGTGACAGTGACTGAGTCGGTCACAGCGTGAGTGACAGTCTGTTCTTTGTCAGCCGTAACACCACTATGCTTAGTACACACGTCGCTAGATTGTTCCCGTTGTTTTAGTTCTGGCTGCGTTGACTTTTTTGATGACTTTACAGTGGACGTGGTATGGTGCTGACAGTCACGTGCTGATTTCAAGAGGTGCTTTTGACGGTCAGACACACTGTCAATCAGCTTCGTTTGTTCTTTCAGCTGATTGCGTAGTGTGTTGCACTCATCTTGCAGACTGTCAATTTTCTCCTGCATCGTCTGTTTTAAAATCCTCAGTTTGTTGTCAATCTGAGTTTTAATATCTGCAGAGAGAGAGAGAGAGAGAGAGAGAGAGAGAGAGAGAGAGAGGATGTTGAATTCGTTATAGAGGCAAGAACAAGAACAAGAAAAAAAGATAAAAGAAAGTGGTTGAAGAATTGTTGAATGTATAAACGTTATTGAAGCTGAAATCATTTATTCATTTTAGCAGAAAAAGTCAACACACAGTTTGTGAAACTTGGCTGGTTAAACTGAGGGGCAGTGTACATTGTTTGGATAGCATGTTGGCCCAGCTGAAGTGCCTACCACACCAAGATATTGTTTACAGCGTACACAAAATACGCTATGTCGTGTTCGGAGCCTACGCTATAAACAATACGGTAGTGTTTTCGACACGGCAACATTTATTGTATGTTACACAGAGTGATGGGTGTGTGAACAGTGTTACTGAGGGAATACTGAAGATGAGTCAGGAAAAAAGGTCTTCTTCAGCATTTTTCTGTATAACGTTTTCTGTTTTTCTCCTGTAAATTTAGCAAGTTTGGAAAGCTCTTTCTTTGATCTTTTATCACACCTGTGTCAGCCATTCCCAAAGCAGCGCGCTTCCAATAGAACATGTCGATATGGAGCACGGCAAAATGACTAGGAGGAGAGCAGCATCGAGGAAAGGGACAGAACCCAGTTCAATTTCCTGTTGCACCATCACGCCATCGCTTTTGGCTCCGAGCCAAACACGGCAAATGCATCGTGTTGATTGGTGAATGTCTGGTATACACAGGAGCACAGAGAGAGAGAGAGAGAGAGAGAGAGGAGAGAGAGAGAGAGAACAGCACACGAGTAAATTACGCCGTTGGATTAAAATTTTCACTTCTATTACACAGGAGTGGCGAAACTGTTTCCAGTTGAAATAGGCATGCAACATTTTGTTTTCCGTGTGACATACTTTTCGAACAAAATAGGTTTCCAAGCTATTTCTCGCGTGCCTTCACTTCACGACATGTTCTAGATTGACCAAATACGTTTTGTGAAACTGGTCTCATGAGTCAGTGAACAGTGCTGTTGACAGACTGGGGAGTGTGTCTCTTCACATATTTAAACAGAGAACAAAACTGGACACGTCAGCGGCGAAGTCGTAGAGCTATATCAAAACGGGAGCTTCGAAACAGCATTTCGTGCGGAAGTAAGCGTTCAGCATAGTGTTTACTGTGTCCCATCTCACATATTGTTAGAAGAAATAGGATCGAAGCTAGTTTGCACATGAACTCATTTCACTACGTGCTGTAATCTGGCGAAATACATTTCTTTCTTTTCGCGTTATGAGCCCATGATCGGGGCTGTTGCTCAGCTCTTTACTGTATCTCGCTCGACAGCTAAACAGCTGGTGTAAACTGAACAGATCCATGTCAAATCCTCAACATGATAACACCTTTGTTTCACACACACACACACACACACACACACACACACACACACACACACACACACAGAGAGAGAGAGAGAGAGAGAGAGAGAGAGAGAAGGGGGGAGGGATGGGAGGACAGAGAGAGAACAAACCAGAGACCTTTACACCAAAGAAGACTGTTCAAGCTTCCCAGATGTCACACACACACACACACACACACACACACACACACACACACACACACACACACACACACACACACACATATATATATATATATATATATATTTTTTTTTTTTTTAAATAATATTTCAATGTAGAACATATTTGATTTTCACCAGAAAATTGTTTCCCATGTGTTTTAAAAAGGGACACATTTTCCAGTTTGGGTTCCGAATTATTTCTACAAGCCCGTCTGATGATGGCCTATCTAAACACGGTTACAGGACACTGCATTGTGATGTATGGCTTATTTCTACAAGCCCGTCTGGTGATGGGCTATATAAATGCAGTTAAAGGGCACTATGATATTATATACAGGTTTTTCATATTGGTTTCATCTTCTTGTTAGCTTTCCTGAATGAGTGTTTCTTTCCTTTGTAAACTGTATCAAGAACAATGAGTGAAAATTTAGAATTGTTCATGTCTTTTTTCCCTGTGTGTTGTATTTTTCACGGTATACTTTTTATTTCCTGACTGTCTCACTGAACGTTTCTTTCTACGTCCCTGTTATAGAGGCAGCACAGATGGCAGACAAGGATCTGTAGCAGAGATCAAATGCATGGGGAGTGAAGGTAGGGAAAGAGTTGTTCTAGTTTTCCAAGTCTACAGAAATGCGGGTTATAACCAAAGGGAAAAGGATACAACAAAAACAATGCGCATCAAAGTTGAATAAGGTCTTCTTCAATCATTTTCTTTCAAAATATTAGGCATGTGTATATCAGCAGTTTATTTCTTATGAGCTATTTACTATTCCTTGAATAATCAGTTAATAGTTATATATCTCATGGCACGCGCACACACACACACACACACACACACACACACACGCATACCCGCACGCGCACACACACACACACACACACACACACACACACACACACACAATAAACTTCAAATCTTAGTATGTTTTCAAAATGACACATATTAGAATTATTGAGTCAATGTTAAAACTGAAATAAAGCATAGTAAATAAATGTTGGATTATGAGAGAGAGAGAGAGAGAGAGAGAGAGAGAGAGAGAGAGAGAGAGAGAGAGAGAGAGAGAGTGTGTTAAGGGTGGCTATGGGGCGTGTTACATAACACATCCAGAGACGGACATAAAAGACAAAAAGCACCTTGGTGTGTTTCTGCCTCTTGTCCCCCTTTTTCTTGCATTTCAGCATCTCTTATCTTAAAGAAAAATGTCTAAATCCTTCCGAAATATCGTGACATATTTAAATTGAAATGTGTGGAAACGGCTCTTGAATATATTCCTTAAGTTGTATACTTTTTAAAATTTTTATTCATGGTAGGTGAGTTATCTTCATAACTAAACTGTGTTTGGACATTTATTTCAACAACTAAATATTTAAATTATAGTGACAAACATGAAAGTGTGTATCATGTTCTCACCAGAATACATCACCTTTGCTATTGTTGAATGTTTATCATTCAGGGGGCTCTATGTGTAACAAATATGTTAACACACCTTATGTACACGTGCATAGACACAGATGTGTGCATGCACGCACAGACCAATCAAAGAAATCTGATGTCAAATAAAAACATTTGGATATATCTATATTCTGTCAATGTGCATAAGCGTCAACAACTACAGAAAAATTGCACCACATGATGATATAAATTGACTATTTTCATGATTTGTTTCCCAATATTTTGGCACGTGCTCATGACGTAGTACCCCGTTTGCAGGGCCATATTCCGAGTGGTCGGGCTAAATAAATTAGGAAATAGTCATTTCTATGTATAAAGTGCAACAGTGTCGATGATACATTAGAAAATAAGTATGTGCCAGCTATTTTATATGCAAAGTATTGATGCTTACATTTCATGTGCGCAGAGTCTTCACAGAAAAAAAGACGGTCATAACCATCAACCCTTCACACAAATTAACCTGTTGTTTAAACGTGACTGAAATGAGATGGTACGAACTTAGAAAAGTGATCTGTGAAGCATTGTTACTACCTCCTGCTCAAAAATGCTATCACTGGTCGATTCCCCCCCCCCCTCCCCCCTGCTCGGTAACTCTCCCCATCCTTGATAGTCTCCCCCTGGTCAATACTCTCCTTGTGCAATATTTGTCATGTTTGACATAAAACCGGTTCATTATGTAAAAATCCCTTTTTTTTCCTGGAGGAAATAATGGGTACGAAAGGAAATCTTTCCCATACCACAATTAAAGACCACACATGCACGCGCGTGCACGTATCCTCCCTGTTCCCTCTATTCCCCAAACACACACACACACACACACACACACACACACACACACACACACACACACACACACATATACCATAGGCAAGCAGGGTGAGGGACTTTTAAAATGGGAGGTTGTGTGTGTGAAAGGGCATTCATCAGTCACACGTTATACTCGGGCGTATGAAGGGTACATTTCAATTACTTGCCATGCTATGTGTTCATTAACATGAGCAATGCCTGAACCATTTTCAAATTAAATTTGAATATGTATGTTAAAAAAAATGACGTGGCATTTAGAATGTGATGTGCCTATGTCTATTCATATATAATTCTGCAACTAAAAAAAAGTGTTTCAGGTCAGTATATTTCCTTGCTACTTAACCTGTTACGCGTTGTATTGAAGGTTAAAGAAACGCACACAAAAATTCAAATAGACGAGTCTCACTTATATTTTCCACCGGTCGAACAGTCGGCGGTGCATGCAACGCACTGACGTGTGATATTCTTCCATGGGCATTTCATGGTTTGGTGAGTCTTAAAAGAAACAGCTCTGAATTACTCGTCGTTATCAATTGTGTGGTGGGCCTCTTTAGAACGGAAGTTTCATGTGGAGACAGTGTGGTGTGAAATGTGACATGGACAAAACTTTCTTCTTCTTCTTCTTCTTCTTCTTCTTCTTCTTCTTCTTCTTATCTTTTTCTTTTCTTCTCTTCTTTTCTTTCCTTCTTTTTACTTTTGGACAAATCAAAATATCCTTGGTGAACTTAAGGGTGTTTCTGACAACAAACACCTTATATTTCAAAGTCAGTACATTGCTTAACAGTAAGAGCAATCTTAAGCGAGTAAAGCAAACTCTGGTGAATTTTCAGAAAATGATTATGAATTTCATTTATACTTAACAATTAGTGTCAATGGATCAGTTTTCCATTGCGCTTTTCACCTCAAATATCATATCATGCCACACACACACACACACACACACACACACACACACACACACACACACACACACACATATATATATATATATATATATATATATATATGTGTGTGTATACGTGTGTGTGTGCGCGCGTGCGTGCGTGCGTGTGTGCGTGCGTGCGTGCGTGCGTGCGTGTGTGTGTGTGTGTGTGTGTGTGTGTTGTTTGATAACAATGATACTGAGTAATTTATTTCCCGTGTACAAACTATGGGGATTTTGTGTTTCAGCTGGATATATTGCCGAGTTACACAAACCCAACTCTGCAGAACTGTGGGAGATAAGACAGCCAGATCTACAGAGAGAGAGAGAGAGAGAGAGAGAGAGAGAGAGAGAGAGAGAGAGAGAGAGAGAGAGAGAGAGAGAGAGGAGAGAGAGAGAAGAAACAGTTGGGCAGACAGGAACAAAACAGAGAGACAGACAGAGAGCGAGCGAGCAAGAGAGAGAGAGAGAGAGAGAGAGAGAGAGACAGAGACAGAGACAGAGACAGAGAAATACAGAGAGAGAGAGAGAGAGAGAGAGAGAGAGAGAGAGAGGAGAGAGAGATGGTGAGCTATGGTCACAGGGATGTAGATCCAAACGGGAGCCTGACCAGCACAGAGGATGTCATTACTGGAACTGTGATAATCGATCAAACATGGCCTTCACCTACCGATCAATGATAGTAGGACGCAGACTGACAGACTGACAGGGCCCTAGGGAGGTAGACAGACAGACAAAGACAGGCAAACAGAAATGATAATGGCGTAAGTGGAATGTTGTGACGAGCATGTTTTGTGTCTGCATGGCAAAAAGGACCTTCTCTTTCTTTTGTACTCTCTTTCTGCTCTGCAGGCTATAGATGCCGCAATTTTCATCACCCTGAACTCCTCAACATTTCGTTTCTTCTGAAATGTAACCCGCTCTGAAATCTGATGGTTACATCATTGTTCTTGCTTGGATTCCTGGCAATGCTGGCATTCAAGGCAATGAGATGACTGATAGTCTGGTCAAGAATGAAAAAAAACCCCTGTGCAGATCATACCAACAGGTACGTCAAAGACCTCCAACCAGAGGACTGGAACACATTAACGGCTGATAAACGTGCTCCAATCCATCCAAACCTAAAAGAATTCCAACTCTCTGAGACCCCTGGCAGTGAAGAAGAAAACGTTATGTGCCAATAACATGCAGGCCACTGTTTACTTACACTGGTACCATGGTCTCTTTGAAAAGGTGAAGAGACTCCCTGGAGCATACTGTGTGGTGAGCTACACTCTCTTATAGAGAACTGGAATGAACATGACATTCCACATACACATTTCACAGCAGACTCCATGAAGACCTTGTTCAGTGATGTCCCCCCCCCCCTCCCCCGGTTGTATTTTGGAGTTTTTAAAACAGCCAAATATTTTTCATTTGATTAGAGATCTTCGCCGCAAACAGATCCAATTGATTGTTGTTTTGAATATTTTAAAACCTCTGATCTCGTGATGCTTCAAAGAAATGCAAGGAGCTCTGATATGCCACCTGCAGTCGGCGGGGCTGTAAACATTTTGCACAGCGGTGTGTTTAAGAGTTTATCTGCAGGTAGATTACTTGTGCCCACTTTGGCCTCCGTTATCGGCTAGGCTATAATTATAATGACTTGATTTGAACCTGAATGTTTACATTTGCACCACAGTGAAAAAGTGTGAACACGGGGCGAAAGTTCACAGGCAGAAAATTCACGCCCCCTCTTTCATTGGCAACAGTGATTTTGTCCCTTTTCTTTGTTTTGTTTTCTCTTTTGTTTTGTTGCGTTGTTTCCTTCTTCCCTGGGTGTCTGTTTACTGTCTTCCTGTACAGTTTGTTAACATGTGCCAGACTGCCACTAGATGAAAAACATTCAACATGATTTTTGTTGACGTTCTCTCTCTCTCTCTCTCTCTCTCTCTCTCTCTCTCTCTCTCTCTCTCTCTCTCTCTCTCTCTCAAAGAATAAAGAACATAATGTAGGCGTTGCTGACAAGTTCTAAACCTCCTTGTTTCTCTTCCTCCCAATTCCAGGGAGTGTGCGCACCTGCATGCGCTGTGCAAGCGTGTATGCGCACACAAAGGCACACACACACACACACACACACACACACACACACACACACACACACACACACACAGAGAGAGAAGAGAGAGAGAGAGAGAGAGAGATTACGTGTACGCATGATGTGTCTAGGTGCAGTCGTGCCCTTACAAGAGAGAGAGAGAGAGAGAGAGAGAGAGAGAGAGAGAGAGAGAGAGTACGTGTGCATATGATTGTGTGTCTAAGTGCAGTCGTGCTCATGGACATGAGCCTGTGGCGTAATATTACTCATTACACTCTACAGCTACCAGTCACGGCGAGTTCGGATGGAACGGGTGGGGGGAGAGGTATTGGAGGAGGGCGGTGAGCCGAGGGGGGAAGAGAGAGATGAAGACAAGGGTTTGGGGATTCGGCGAGTGTGTGTGTGTGTGTGTGTGGGGGGGGGGGGGGGGTACTGGATAATCGCCCGCTAAACCAACCCATTTCCCTCGGTGCTTGCAATTCGGACTGATCCAATAATGGCCGGCGGGACGGTGGCTGGCCTCCCGTTATTTGGGGAATTATTGGGAGAGTTTGGGGTGATGGGGATTGTTTCATAGAGGGCGCTGACCCTGGGGGCTCAAGTGCGTGAGCGCCGGGGAGAAGGGAGGGGAGGAAGGGAGGGGGCAGGCAGCAGTTGGACGGGAGGGTGCGGAGTTAGTGGGGGCATAGGAAGCTGAAAAACAAGGACACCAAACTCCCCTTCATTATTTGTCTTAGTCGTCCTTTGAGAGGAAAACTTACTGCTGGGTTTGATGGCAGGCCTGTGGCAGAGAACTGGTGCTAGGAGATCATAGAACTGGCAATAACGTCTGCTACTCCAGTTCCATCTGTTGGAAACTTTGGCCTTCCTTATAACTGATTGATTTACAGGTTGCTTCATTTGTTCTGTTGATATTCTCACAACTCTGGACTGCAATCTTTTGTACGCTAAATTCTGCCCAAACAGACATTTCTAGTACAGGATCTCACTTGCTTTTTCATTTCTTCGTCAGTTCCAACCTGTATAAGCATCTTCAGGTCTGAAGCACTCTAATAACGTACTGCAGTCTTTTTCCTGCTATTTTTCCTCCGGTTCAAAGAGACTTGCCACGTGGGAATGGAATCACAGTGTTGTGGGAGTGGCTAGAAATGCCCCACATTAGGAGCAGGGCCGCTGACTGACTTGGAAAGTTGTAGAATGGCCAGGGCCGGACAAGTTCGCAAAAAGAGTCATTAAACGTCGTGCTTGGCCAGATGAGTGGAGAAAACTACCTCCTTACACACTCGTTAAGGAGATTCAGTAGGACAAGTCATGGGAAACACACACACACACACACACACACACACACACACACACACACACACACACACACACACACGCACGCACGCACGCATGCACGCTCCGATGCACGCATGCACGCAAGCACATACACTTACGGGACAGGATACTGCATCTTCAAAATACAGATCTTCGTATTTGACGCTCGCTGAGAGACAGGTGGTGTGGAGGGTAGAAGAAACAAAAATAGAGAGAGAGATAGAGACAGACGCAAAGACAGAATGACAGACAAACAGGGACAATCAGAGAGAGAGAGAGAGAGAGAGAGAGAGAGAGAGAGAGAGAGAGAGAGAGAGAGAGAGAGAGAGAGAGAGAGAGCACAAAAATAAGCATAACACAGGACATTTTTACCAAACATATTACTTTCGTGAAAGCTACACATACAATGATTTAAAAGAGCACGCTCGCACGCGTGCATGCGCACGCGTGTGTGTGTATGTGTGTGTGTGTGTGTTGTGTGTGTGTGTGTGTGTTTTCTGTGTGTGTGTCTGTGTCTGTGTGTGTGTGTGTGTGTGTGTGTGTGTGTGTGTGTGTGTGTGTGTGTGTGTGTGTGTGTGTAAGGGTGCGTGGGTGGGTGGAGAGAGGAGAGAGAGAGAGAGGAGAGAGAGAGAGAGAGAGAGAGAGAACAGAAATAACTCAAAGGAAATTATAATCAAACATATATCACTTTCACAGAAGCAAGGCAGAGAATGACTTAGAAGCGCAAGTGTGTGTGTGTGTGTGTGTGTGTGTGTGTGTGTGTGTGTGTGTGTGTGTGTGTGTGTGTGTGTGTGTGTGTGAAAGAGACAGACAGACACAGAGGGAGGGAGACAATGACAGTGAGACGTGTTTTTTCATAGAAACGTAGCACCCCTCAATGAAGCGTATGTGCATTATAAACAACGAATCCACATTACAATAAACATAACTAGACAAACAAAATAGTTTTATGATATTGCATGCTCACTGAAAAGCCCTGGAGAGAGAGAGAGAGAGAGAGAGAGAAGAGAGAGAGAGAGAGAGAGAGAGAGAGAGAGAGGAGAGAGACACACAACAAAGG
>CM065724.1:32266244-32273744 GCA_033310375.1 Conus canariensis
CCCTGTCTTTGTTCTTGAAGTTCCGTACACTGTTGCCTCTGATTGCTATTTATCTTATGCCGGCTGTTTTGTACACACAGTCTAGAGTGGAGACTGGCTGTGCTTTCTACAGCGTTTGCTGCCCCATATGGGTTATTTACGGATTTGTTGTTGTTGTTGTTGTTGCTGCTGCTGCTGCTGCTGCTGTTGTAATTGATGTTGTTGCTTTTCTTCTTCTTTTTTTTTTTTTTAAAGTATTTCATGTATTTTCTTAAACAGTAGATGATAAATCTAGGGAAAACCCTGGCGCCCTCAATATAACTCAGCCATCAAGATAGCATATATAAATAGGCTGGCGCATGTGCGCTGCTGCGCGCGCGTGCGGTGTGTGTGTGTGTGTGTGTGTGTGTGTGTGTGTGTGTGTGTGTGTGTGGTGAAGTCAGTGTAATACGACAGAATCACTCTGTGCGAGAAGAATGACCATGGTCAATAGGCAGTTCAGCAGCTCACGCTTTGAGGACTACCATAGTTCCTGCCTATGCCGTACGCCGTAAACACGACTGTCTGTACAGTGTACGCATTCACCACAACTCCAGTCCTCGTAGGTCACACTATCTTTGAACAACAAACACTATCCATTCATGCCTGAAACACTTTTACAACAACAACAACAACAACAACAAAAGAAACAGCATCTTCGAGCAGGTATGAAAAAACAATAATTTGAATCAACTTCCGCAACTAGGAGAAATCATTTTGGTGTACTGTCCTTTGAAACACATCTTAAAAACAAGTGGTTAAAGTAGAAAAACAAATGTACATGTGATACAGAGGTTTAAATTGATTTTTCGGTGTTGGAAAGAAATGTCAACACCAAGCCTGTGGAACTGCTGGCTCGGAAAAGCGAGGGACTTCTTTACCACACCAAAATAGTGTTCACAGCGTGCGCGAAAAATACGAGTATGGTGCTCAGAGCGTCCGCTGTAAGCACTACGAGGGTGTTTTAGCACACGGGTATTTATAGCGTGTTACACAGGTGTTAGGGGCGCGTGAATTATACTTCTGAGAAAACACGGAAGATGAGATATGAAAAAAAGATGTGGTGATATTTTTTTCTGTTCTTTTTCAGCCTTTTTCTTCAAGTGTTTCACTTGCTGTTTCGCCTTTACATTCAGCACGATCAGAAAACTTTTTCTTTGAACTTTTATCACATTTGTGTCAGCCATTCCCAAAGCAGCGCGTTTCCAATAAAACATGGCGATATGGAGCACAGCAAAGGCACCAAGAGGAGAGAAGCACCGAGGCAAGGGACAGAACCCAGTTCAATTTCCTGTTGCACCATCACGCCATCGCTTTTGGCTCTGAGCCAAACACGGCAAATGCATCGTGTTGATTGGTGAATGTCTGGTACATACACGAGCAGAGAGAGAGAGAGAGAAGGTGAGAGAGAGAAAGAGAGGGAGAGACAGAGAAACAGAGAGACAGAGACAGGGAGAGAGAAGAGGAGGACGAGGAGAAGGAGGAGAGGTGCAGGGGAAGATGGTCAAGGAAAGAAAAGAAAAATAATTGGGATAGCACACGACTAAACTGCGCGGTTGGATGAAAGTTTCCGTTTGTGTTGTGCGGGAGATGCCACACTGTTTCCTGTTGAAATAAGCGTGCAACATGTTGTTGTCCGTTTGACATACTTTCCAACAAAGTAGGTTTCGAAGTTATTTTTTGCGTGCCTTCACTTTCCGACGTGTTCCAGATTGACCAAATAGTTTTCGTGAAATTGGTATCATGAGCCAACGAACAGTGTTGTTGACAGACTCGTGACTGATCCTCAACTGATATTCAGAGGACGAAACTGGGTACTCCGGCGTCAAACATCTTAAAGTTATGTCAAAAGAGAAGCTAGAAGCAGCATTTCGTGCCGAAATAAGCGTGCGACACAGTGTTTCCTCTGTCCCATCTGGCATAATGTTGTAAGAAATAAGTTTCAAAGCTATGAACACAACATGCCCGAATCTGGCGAAATACATTTTGTGCCTTTCGCTTCGTGAGCCAAATGAACGGCTCTGCTGCTGCTAAACTCGTCACTGTGTCTTGCTTGACGACCAAACAGCTGACGGACCCGTGAACAAATCCTCAACATGAAAACAGCTTTGTTTCAGATCCGTTTCTTTCCTTGCTACTAGACCTGTTGGGCGTAAGACTGAAGATTGAAGAACCGGTCATGAAAATCCCAATAGGCGAACCTCACTTGCTTTTTTCACCAGTCGAGTAGCCGGCGGTGCACGCAACAGCTTGGTCTTGTGGTATTTTTTTTCCAAGGGCATTATCTCGTTTGATCAGTCTTAAAAGAAACAGCGTCGAATTACTCATCGTTCTCAGTTGTTTTGGCCTCTTTAGAATGGGAGTGTCATTTATGATGTGACACAGGCCTTACATAAGAAAAGCTTTCTTTTTTTCTTTCCTTCCTTTTCTTTTACTTTCTATTTTGTTCTTGTTGTTGTTGTTGTTTATTTGTTTGTTTGTTTATTTGCTTTTTGTTTTCGTTTCTTTTTGATAAATCTAAAAATCCTTTGCGAATTTTGAGGATGAATCAGATTTTTTTTTAAGTTCACCAAACGCCTAGGATTTTGCATTATGTACATTGTTTTATACAGTGATCCTAAA
The DNA here is from genome assembly GCA_033310375.1 of Conus canariensis. NCBI lineage: Eukaryota > Metazoa > Mollusca > Gastropoda > Neogastropoda > Conidae > Conus > Conus canariensis. Next base: position 32,268,885 of record CM065724.1, read on the forward strand.
GAAAAGTAGATTTAGTACATGTTCAGAAAATGATAATGTACGTATTTGAATTGATGCTTTACAGTTAGTGTGTATGCGTTCTCTGTCTGTCTGTCTGTCTGTCTGTCTGTCTCTCTCTCTCTCTCTCTCTCTCTCTCTCTCCTCATCACACACACACACACACACACACACACACACACACACACACACACACACACACACACAACACGTGACACACACACACACACACACACACACACACACACACACACACACACACACACACACACACACACATACAACACGTGACAGCAACGTTGAGAATGAGGTCAGTTTGAGATCTGACATTAGCTTCCCAAAAAGGGCAAAATCAATTTCTTCACTCACAACTATTGGAACTTTCACTTCAGATCTGTTCAGTGAGTAAAAAGTTAACTTCAACGATATAAATCGACCTAAACTTCCCGCATCTCCCAGCCCGCCATGGGAACTTCAAAGAGCTTCATTTGATATTAGCCATACGTCGATGAAAAAAAGTGACAATGAAAACCTGATAGGCCAAATAGTAAAAGAGTATATTGAAAATTCGTATCCCTTTCATCTTAAAATTTATACAGATGGGTCTCTTTTGGATACCAAAGAAGCAGGTGCAGCATGTACAATTCCTTCATTGAAAATTGAAAAATCTTACTATCTTGGAAAAAAACAGATCTATTTTACAGCAGAACTAACTGCCATTCTAATGGCTTTGTATTTTCTACTTGACTTTTCAAATCCAATATTCCAAGTCCTGTTTTGTGTCGATTCAAAATCTGTTTTATTCGCCCTAAGTAAAACAAACCCTATTGTAAGACAAGATCTGATTACAGATATTCATCACCTAATACATTTCTTGATTATTAGGGGTACAAGAATTAGTTTCTGTTGGGTTCCTTCTCATTGTGGGATTCAGTTTAATGAGAGAGTAGACAGAGCAGCAAAACGGGGAGCGAAAAAAACTAGCGGGTCGGAGGTTATCAGTATCCCATTGTCTATCCATGAGGGATACAGTCTTCTAGAAAATGCATGCTGGAAACATTTTAGGAAAAAACAACAAAATTCGGGATGTTCTCTTGATACACGCATAAACCAGCTATTAAACTTTGACACACTTTATTCTTTTTATCAATGTAGTTTGCCGTTTTCTCGGATCATAATTTCGCTAATATATAAGATCAAACTAAACGCTTTTAAGACAAAGTTTTGCAAAAATATAACATGCCTTTGTGGTGAAATGATAACAAATTCCCACATACTTTTCCACTGCAAGCAATTAAAACCTCATCTACCACCTCTACATAATTGTTCTCTGGATACAGTTGTAACCGATTTATCACTAATGTGTAAAATTGCACTTTCATTGCATCAAAGTCCTATTTTTTCTGTTTTGTAAAATGGGAACTGGTGTTTTAGTAACGTCCTTGTTATGACCGGTTATAGTTAGTTATCCATTTTTTGCTGTTGCTGTTAATGTTATTCTTATAGATTAGGTTCTTCTAATATCACAATGTGTATAGACGTTAAATTGAAGACCTAAACACACACACACACACACACACACACACACACACACACACACACACACACACACACACACAAAACACACGCGCGCGCGCACACACACACATACACATGTACACACACATATACGCGCGCGCGCGCGCCACACACACACACACACACACACACACACACACACACACACACACACACAAGCACACACGCACACACGCACACACAGAGAGTCTTTGTCAAGTCATTAATGGTGGTACATTTTGATTTAAAAAAAAAAAAGGGTACTGAATGAACCATTTCCCCCGAGTACTATCTATGGGGATTTGCGGTAGAATTCTTTGATTTTGTCTAGTGTTTCAGCTGGACAAATTGCCGAGTAATACGGGCCCTAATTCTGGAAAACTGCCTCCTGCGAGACAGACAGATTTGAGAGAGAGAGAGAGAGAGGGAGAGGGAGAGAGAGAGGGGGGGAGAGAAGGGGGGAGAGGAGATAGACATACGGAAAGAGAGACACGGGGAGAAAAGGATAAAAAGGAGAAAACAAAACGGGCAGACAGAAGCCAACAAACAGAAAAATGAAAATAACCATGAGAACAGAGAGAGAGACAGAGAGAGAAGAGAGAGACAGAGAGGGGACAGACAGACAGACAGACAGACAAACACACAGACACACAGACACAGACACAGACAGACAGACAGACAGAAAGTCAGACAGACAGACAGAGCTGTGTGTGTGTGTGTGTGTGTGTGTGTGTGTGTGTGTGTGTGTGTGTGTGTGTGTGTGTGTGTGTGTGTGTGGAATAAATGCACTCTTTGTTTCCAGGTGCATGGTACTTATGTTTATCTTATTCTTGGTTTCATTTATGTTTTTTTTCTGTAGGGCTTATGTAAGATTAAGCGCTATAAATAATCGTTATTATTATTGTTATCATTATTATTGTTATTATTATTATTATCATTATTTTATTGTTATTATTATTATTATTATTATTATTATTATTATTGTGTTGTTGTTGTTGTTGTTGTTGTTGTTGTTGTTATTCATGGTCCCAGAGATGTAGATCCAAACGGGAGCCTGACCAGCACAGAGGATGGCATTGCTGGAACTGTGATAATCGATCAAAGATGGCCGCCACCTAGCGATCAAAGATATAAGTATGCAGACGGACAGTCGGACAAGAAGACAGACTGACGGACAAAGAGACAGACAGAAAGATAATGATGTAAGGAGAAATAGCGATGAGTGGTTTTGTGTTCGCATGGCAATACTTTAGTTTTGTATCTTTTCGCAGAGGGAAGAGAGAGAGAGAGAGAGAGAGAGAGAGAGAGAGAGAGAGAGAGAGAGAGAGAGAGAGAGAGAAGAGAGAGGAGAGAGAGAGAGAGAGAGAGGAACGAACGAAATTTTATTTTACCGGGGTAATGAGATAAGCAAAATGTACATGCTTTTTTCCACCTAGCCCTGGCTGAGAGAGAGAGAGAGAGAGAGAGAGAGAGAGAGAGAGAGAGAGAGAGAGAGGAGAGAGAGAGAGAGAGAGAGTTTTCAAACATGTCTAAAGACCGTGATGCGTGGCTGTTAAGAAGAAAGTGCTTTGTACCAATCACATATAAGCCACTCGTTCTACTCACTCACGTATCTTTAGAAAGTGAGGAGATTCCATGGCGCGCGCCATGCATGAAAGACATACTCTTACAGAGTGTTGGGCTTAAACATAACATCCAATATAAACATTTTAGAACAAACTCCATGAAGACATTGTTCAGTCATGTTCCCCAGGATGGATTTCAGAGTTTTTAAAAGAGAGAAAAATAACTTTTTCGTTTGATTTAAGAGTTTTGCTGAAGATAGACCCAGTTTACGGCGTTTTGAATATCTAAAAAAAAGAATTTCTGATCTAACCATGCTTCAAAGAAATGCAAAGAGCTCATCTTGACAATAGGGCAGCCCCGAGGCACTTACCATCCCCACCACCACGGTCGGCTGGGCTAAAAACAACATGAATGGAACGGAAGTGTGTTTCAGAGCTTACCTGCAGGTAGAATAATTAAGCCCTGATATGGCCTCCGTGGTCGGCTGACCATAATCACTGTAACTTGACATGATGAACCTGCAAATTTACGTTTGCACCAATGTGAAAAATTGAACATGCCAAAATCACACCACTCTTCATCGCATCAGTGACTTTTGTCACTTTTTGTCCATCTCTCAATCGGCATCAGTGACTTTTGTCACTCTTCTTTGTCACTCCCACGCATCAGTGTCTTGTCACTCTTCTTTGTCCATCTCTCATCGGCATCAGTGTCTTGTCACTTTCTTTGTCACCTCCCCCGCATCATGTCTTTGTCACTCTTCTTGTCAATCTCTCATCGGCTCAGTGTCTTTGTCACTCTCTTTGTCCACTCTCCCGATCAGTCTTTGTCACTCTTCTTTGTCCAATCTCTCATCGCATCAGTGTCTTTGTCACTCTTCTTTGTCACTCTCTTATCGGCATCATGACTTTGTCACTCTTCTTTGTCCACTCTCCACGCATCATGTCTTTGTACTCTCTTGTCCATCTCTCATCGGCATCATGTCTTGTCACTCTTCTTGTCCACTCTCTATCGGCATCAGTGTCTTTGTCACTCTTCTTTGTCCACTCTCCCACCGGCATCAGTGTCTTGTCACTCTCTTTGTCCACCTCCACTGCATCATGTCTTTGTCACTCTTCTTTGTCCAATCTCTCATCGGCATCAGTGACTTTGTCACTCTTCTTTGTCCACTCTCCCATCAGCATCAGTGTCTTTTTTTTTTTCTTTTTTTTTTTGCTGTCCCACCTCTGCGCCACCTCAGAGGCAGTGCACCCACGCCGCTCATTCCGACATCCCGTCCACAGCCACAGCCCGGTCGGCCCCGCCGCAGCCCCGGCACCGGCAATCCACAGGGAGCAGTCAATGTCAAGTCGTCAAGAGGCAACCCACCGGAGGAGACACTGCACTGCTGCCGAGTCACTTCGGTGGTGTTCAGTGGCGCCTGTTCTGATCTAACATACTCAGGACACCACCTACTAAGCCCCCTACTGACGACAATAATTGCTTAGTCGCGGAGCCGGCGTGAGTGAGCTCTCCCTCCGGAGGGCGCCACCACGTCCGTCCAACGACAGCCCCCATGGACTCGCCGATACCGGTGACCCCGACGGAACCAAACCAAGGCCACAGACGTGGAGAGGACATCGAAAATTGAGGTCACCATGAGAGCAGGGCATGATGGGCCACAGAATTTGAGACAATTTTTTTTATGCTGATCGATGAGAATGAGGATGATTAAGATGATGCTACGGATTTCCATTTCGG
>CM065724.1:32286244-32306244 GCA_033310375.1 Conus canariensis
TCATTCGAAGGACTGTATGGGAAATGGAGTCAGAACCAATGTTAACTCCGAGGGAAAAATCCCCCTGTACCGAAACGCCCCCGGCGGAGGTTCGAACCCGCAACCCCAGGATCACCAAGATTACGAGTCCGGCGCTCTACCAACTGAGCTATTCCGGTGTGTGTGTGTGTGTGTGTGTGTGTGTGTGTGTGTGTGTGTGTGTGTGTGTGTGTGTGTGTGTGTGTGTGAGAGAGAGAGAGTTTGTGTGTGTGTGTGTGTGTGTGTGTGTGTGTGTGTGTGTGTGTGTGTGTGTGTGAGTGTGTGTGTGTGTGTTGCTGTGTGGTGTGTGTGTGTGTGTGTGTGTGTGTGTGTGTGTGTGTGTGTGTTCTGTGCGTGCGTGCGTGCGTGGTGTGTGTGTGTGTGTGTGTGTGTGTGTGTGTGTGTTGTGTGTGTGTGTGTGTGTGTAGTATGTGTACGTGTCTGCATGTTTGTGTCTGTAAGTGTCCAGGCAATGCTGTGTGTCTGTTCCTCTTCTAGGGAACTGCATTGTACAGAAAGAAACATGCAGCTCCAGAAGAAAGTCCATTTTGAAGTCTTCAAGGATGATTGATTGTGTATACAGTTTATCTCAACTATTCAATGGCACAGTTTACAAAAATAAATGAATGAAGATATAAATATATGAATAAATAAATGAATAGATTAATAAATGAATAAATAAAATCTATCTATCTATCTATCTATCTATCTATCTATCTATCTATCTATCTATCTTCTATCCCATCCATCCATCTCCATCTATCTATTTATCTATCTATCTATCTATCTATCTATATCAGTCGGTCAATTAATCATTTCATGAAAAGTAAAGATGAAGCTTATTTAAATGCATTTCAAGCCAAGGTGTGTTATAAACACGTTACAAATTTTCACAGGTCGTAGTGAAAAAATCTAAATTACAGAACTCGTTATAACAACACCGGTAAACACACACGTGTCACATAAAAGAATGCTTAGTTATTAATTCTACCAAAGAGTGATGTTGTTTACCCGTTGGTTTGTATGCCTAGCCTTGCAGATTACGGAAAAATCTACTAACTAATACTGGAAAATGGGCCATGACAGTTTAATATGGATCTGGGGTGCCGGACTGGATCAATGGATGGAAGCAGAATTTGTTCAACCTACGCTGGTGGAGGTCTGTGGTTTCCCAACTGTTCTTCCTAGATGTTGCTGAATTGCTCGAGATGTAGACAATTTACGTAGGTTTAGCTGTCTACTCTCATGACTACATGAATGCACATATTGCGCAGTGTTAGCTGTCTACAGTCATGACTACATGGATACACATATCATGAGTTTCTAACTTGGTCCCACCTGTTCCTCGTAAGCCAACTGGATCCTTGGATGGGGATGGGGATAGTGGGAGTTGCAAATCCATTTTCAGTATCTCCAGTGATTGCTTCAGAGAGAGAGAGAGAGAGAGAGAGAGAGAGAGAGAGAGAGAGAGAGAGCACACACACACACCACACACACACACACACACACACACACACACACACACACACACACAGAGAATACAAAATTGACATGATTGCTTTCCTGTATTTGCTTTTCCTGTGTTACTTTCTCGTTTTCTGAACAAAAAGCAGGGGTGTGCTGATGGTGGAGAGAGAGAGAGAGAGAGAGGAGAGAGAGAGAGAGAGGGGGGGGGGGGCGGGAGAATGCAGAATGCTATATTAACAATCAAAACATGAAAGGACAAACGAAATGACAGAGAAAAGGAGAGGGCAAAAACACACGATAAAAAAGGAAATAGAGTAATACATCCTGCTGAAACTATAGGGATTCCGAAGCCCCAGAAAGACAAAACTAACAAATCAACACACGCACGCGCGCGCACACACACACACAACACACACACACACACACACACACACACACACACACCACACACACACACAACACACACACACAACATATATATATATATATATATATATATTTGTTAAAATAAGTGTTAAAAAGGAAATATATATATATATATATATATATATATATATATATATATATATATATATTATATATATATATATATATATGGTCACCTCAACATTCGTTTCAGTTGCAGTTGGTGTTTGCTCGAAGGAGTCGGTAACATACAGGTAACATACATCGTTTACAATACCATACCACCGTCACCATCCCCCTCCTTTAGTGTGTGTGTGTGTGTGTGTGTGTGTGTGTGTGTGGGGTGTGGTGCGTGCGTGCGTGTGCGTGCTGCGTGCGGCGTGCGTGCCTCTGTGTGTGTGTGTGTGTGTGTGTGTATGTGTGTTGTGTGTGTGTGTGTGTGTGTGTGTGTGTGTGTGTGTGTGTGTGTGTGTGTGTACGCACTCGTCCCTGTGTACATCCGCCTGTGGCATAATATTACACAGTGCCGCCAAGTCCTGGAGGGACATGACAGGGTGGTTAGGGGGGGGGGGGGAGGTAGGGGTAGCGGGTTTGAAGGGATGGTGCGGGGGCAGGGTGGGGGGGTCGTTGGGGGTCGGGGGATTGTGAGTAGTCGCCGACTAAACAAAACCGACCTTCTCCGGTACTTGGCATTTTGAGAGGACTTACTAGTGATGAGGCTGGAGCTAGGTCTACGATGGAGCGGCTGGTGCTAGAAGATCATGACGTCAGTCATTCCCATTCCTTCTGCTGCTATCTTCTTGTTATAAAGTTGGTTTAAGGTTTTTTTTTTCTTTTCCAATGTCTTGTTTTTGTTGTTGTTTCCTCAGCATTGGCCGGCAGTCTGACGTATGTTAGAAGATCTTGCTGAAATGTGCAAAACACGCACGTACACACACACACACACACACACACACACACACACACACACACACACACACACACACAACGCACACAGAACAGACAGACAGACAGACAGACACACACACACACACACACACACACACACACACACACATACACGGACACACACAGACACACAGACACGCACACACACACACACAACACACACACACACACACACACACACACACACACACACACACACACAACGTTGAGCCGAGCATGGAATTAGCACACCGCGGAAGTGGCCTGGACGCACAGAAATTTGAGAAACTACAATGTCTCTGCCTGGAATGACCCACCACAGAAGCAACACCGCTCACCAATCCGAATAGACTGAAGGTAGGAAACAGCACGTGGAATTTTGTGAGCATATGGTGCTTGAGTCTGGAGTGCCCTGTTCTCAGTCTCACAATGCTCGCTTTGGTGCTGCTGAAGCAATCTTCTTTTCTGCTTCTAATTGGTAATACATTTGATTTCTTCAAAGGAGACTTTCTGCTCCAGTTGGGGCTGCCGTCCTCCTTCCTTTGCCAGTTGGTCAGCTCCTTCATTGCCATGTATGTTGCAGTGTGAGGGTATCCACTGGATGACGGTGTTCTCAGAGGGGCTGCTGTCAGAATGGTCAGAGCAGAGACATTGGCAAGTCTTCAGTGTGCCCATGTGGTACAGCCCCATGACTGTGGAACACTTCCTGCAGGACTGTCCAACACATCAAAAGCTAAGAGCAGAGATGAGGGAGAAGCTCTATGGATCTCTGGAGGGCCTCGGCCATACAACAGCTTTCGTCAATGCCTTTGGGGTTCGTGTCTGAGTGGAAGAAGAAGAAGAAGAAGAAGAAGAAGAAGAAGAAGAAGAAGAGGAAGGAGGAGGAGGAGGAGGAGGAGGAGGAGGAGGAGGAGGAGGAGGAGGAGGAGGAGGAGAAGAAGAAGAAGAAGAAGAAGAAGAAGAAGAAGAAGAAGAAGAGGAATGAGGAGAAGAAGGAAAAGAAGAAGGAGAAGAAGAAGAAATAAAAGAAGGAGAAGAAGAAGAAGAAGGAAGAAGAAGGAGAGGAGGAGGAGGAGGAGGAGAAGGAAAAGGAGAAGAAGCAGAAGAAGAAATGCCCAGAATGGCCCTGGACATGTAAGTCAGTAAACAAAGCAGCACAGGACGAGGGCCAGCCCGGATTGAGGGGAACAAAGTGCTAATGCAAACAGCCCTTAAACCGGCAGGCATGGGCCGGATGAACGAAGAGAAACACCATCACACGCAGTCGTTGAAGTGGTTTAGGAGGAGAAGACAGCCCAGAAAGAACACTGAGCACGAAGTTACGGGACATGCCAGATGTCAGTACTTTACAAGGCGGATCAGCGTGTGCGTGGCTCGTTGTGGAAAAAAATATGAGAGAGAGAGAGAGAGAGAAGAGAGAGAGAGAGAGAGAGAGAGAGAGAGAGAGAGAGGAGAGCAAATACGAATAACACAAAGGATATCACTTTCGTGGAATCCAGACAGTGAAAGACTTTGAAGAGGAGAGAGAGAGAGAGAGAGAGAGAGAGAGAGAGAGAGAGAGAGAGAGAGAGAGAGAGAGAGAGAGAGAGAGCAAATAAGCTTAACACAAAGGATATCAGTTTCGTGGAATCCAGACAGTGATATCCTTTGTGTTATGCTTATTTGTTCTCTCTTGCGCTGTATGTGTGTGTGTGTGTGTGTGTGTGTGTGTGTGTGTGTGTGTGTGTGTGTGTGTGTGTAGGGGGTGGGGGTGGGAATTCGTGGGATGGGGACGGGATTGGAGGTCTGCCGTCTTACATATGTGTGCACGTGTCAGAGAGAGAGAGAGAGAGAGAGAGAGAGAGAGAGAGAGAGAGAGAGAGAGAGACGAATATTTACTCAGTCCCATGCTCAATGCACTGTCACTGGCAGTTGGTTAGCACAGAGGAAAAGTTACACTGATGGGCCCAAATCTGTATGCATCATCATTATCATATGTATCACTCCTTTATATTCATGGACACAAACAATCCGCAGAGTGTATGAGTAATTGAGTAAGTCACTGAATCTGTCAGTCCATTGAGACAAACAGACAAGAAGAAAGACAGACAGACAAAGCTAAACAAAGACAATCTCAGCCCAGTATGGCTTCCACACAGACTCTGTCGTCGACGAGTCTGCTTCAGGCTCTTGTGGGGAATTCTGGAACCACACAGGCAATGTTCATCCACATGATGTAATGTGTGTCTGGAAGCGTTGCTTGATTTACGCCGCAGGTGCCAATATCTGTCTGGCCGCGCCTGGATGACGCCGGGATACATTCTGAAAGGAACAGTCGCATACAGCATTACCGTGTCGTCGCAGACTACGATGGAACTTTTGTCATCAATTTTTGTCCAGTCTCGTTTCTCCTGATCCTTTGTTCGCATGCTGTTCCTCCTACCGTTTACTTCCCGGAAGTTTGTTCGCATTGCTGTTCCTCATAGCGTTTACTTCCCGGAAGTTTGTTCGCATTGCTGTTCCTCCTAGCGTTTACTTCCCGGAAGCTTGTTCGCATTGCTGTTCCTCATAGCGTTACTTCCGGAAGCTTGTTCGCATTGCTGTTCCTCATAGCGTTTACTTCCGGAAGCTTGTTCGCATTGCTGTTCCTCATAGCGTTTACTTCCCGGAAGTTTGTTCGCATTGCTGTTCCTCCTAGCGTTTACTTCCCGGAAGCTTGTTCGCATTGCTGTTCCTCATAGCGTTTACTTCCCGGAAGCTTGTTCGCATTGCTGTTCCTCATAGCGTTTACTTCCCGGAAGCTTGTTCGCATTGCTGTTCCTCCTAGCGTTTACTTCCCGGAAGCTTGTTCGCATTGCTGTTCCTCATAGCGTTTTACTTCCCGGAAGCTTGTTCGCATGCTGTTCCTCATAGCGTTTACTTCCGAAAGTTTAGAATGTCGAGTGCAATGTTTTACCCAAAGACTGATGTATGTTTCGCTCCAATGTGTTTGTAGTGAATGAAGACAACACACACACACACACACACACACACACACACACCACAGAGGCACGCACGCACGCACACGCACACACACAGAGGCACGCACACACACACACACACACACACGCACGCACGTACACACACACACACACACACACACACACACATACACACACGCGCGTGCGCGCGTACGCACGCACGCACACAAAGAGCAATAAAAAAAAATGACATATTATTTTTACACATAACGTCATTTCTTGTTTGCGTCAGAGATGAAGTGAATCTTAAACAGAAAGAAACTGATTCAGAGCCCAGACTGTTTCAGCTGTGTCTGTGTTATTCGCCTCAGCCTCTTTTGTATATACAAATACATATGTTGGGTTATTCGATTCACGGAAATGCGTAAACTGACAGAGAATGATGTTTATCACGATCTCTTTTCCCCTACTGCCAGATCTATCTGTGTGTGTGTGTGTGTGTGTGTGTGTGTGTGTGTGTGTGTGTGTGGTGCGTGCGTGCGTGCGTGCGTGGTGTGTGTGTGTGTGTGTGCGTGTGTGTGTGTGTGTGTGTGTGTATTCGTTCGGGAGAACCCTGTGTGTGTGTGTGTGCGTGTGTGTGTGTGTGTGTGTGTGTGTGTGTGTGCCTGTACATATATGTGTATGTATATATATATATATTTGTGTGTGTGTGTGTGTGTGTGTGTGTGTGTGTGTGTGTGTGTGTGTATGTGTGTGTGTGTGTCTCTTTGTGTGTATGTGTGTGTGTCTCTTTGTGTGTGCGTGTGTGTGTGTGTGTGTGTGTGCGTGCGTGTGTGCGCGCGCGCGCGCGCGCACGCGGTGTGTGTGTGTGTTATGCAACCAACGAATTTATTCACCTGGATTGTACCCGATGTGGGGGAAACATGATGGATGTGCAGGAATAAGACAGGTTGGATAAACAGGCGAAACGATATTGAGCAGACCGGGATGACGTGATAGTGCAAAACGTAGCGGCACCGTAGGCCTCCCCAGTCTCCACGTCTGTGTCTTTTCATCCCTGTCCTCTCATGGTGACCCCAGCGTCCACTTCCCCTCCACGTCCACGACCACAACGTGCTCATGTCAGAGTCATCAGTATCCGCGAATCACTGGGGACTGTCGTTGGATGGACGTGGTGTTTGTGTTGCGTACGCAGGCTGATACTCCTGCAGACACTCCCTGTACAGACAGGCAAGGATTAATCCCATCTACCCAGCAAAGGGAGTGGAGTTTTGTGTGTATGACCGTTTTTTATCCCGCCGGGGAAGGTGCATGCTATGTGTAACGTGTCATCCATACCAACTGCCAAACTGGCCTTCTCTTCCGAAAGTTGGTGATGGGATTTTACGTGTGTGCAAGATATTATGCGCGCGTTCACACACGGAATCTCGGTTTATAGTCTCACTCGAAGGTCTGTGTGGGAAATGGAGTCAGAACCAATGTTAACTCCGAGGGGAAAATCCCCCTGTACCGAAACGGCCCGGCGGAGATTCGAACCCGCAACCCCAAGATCACGAGTCCGGCGCTCTACCATTGAGCTATTCCGGCCCCCGATGGACGTGGTGACACCCTCTAGTCTAGTGTTCGACGCTCCCTCACGCTGGCTCCGCGACTTAGTCATTAACGAAGGGACGAAGGCTGGGTTGGGTGGGGTGGGGAGTGATGGAGCCGGGGGGGGGGGGGGGGAGGGGGGGCTTAGAAATCATTACTATAGTTGGATTCAGAACAGACACCACTGAAGACCACCGAGATGACTCAGCAACAGGGCCGTGTCTCCTCTAGTGGGTTGTCTGATGGCTTCCCAACACTGGTGGCTCTCTGTGGCGGCGACTGCTGTCGCTGGGAGCTGAGGCAGGTCGACACCGGGTATGACCGGGTATAGGGAGCCAGAATAAGCGACGTGTGAGAGCCAATGCCACTAAAAGGACATGGCAGATGAGACAGAAGAAGAAGAAGAAGAAGAAGAGGAAGAGGAGGAACGAGAGAAGAGAGAAGAAGAAGAGAGAAGAAGAAGAAGAAGAAGAAGAAGAAGAGAAGAAGAAGAAGAAGAAGAAGAAGAGGAAGAGGAAGAGGAGGAACGAGAGAAGAAGAAGAAGAAGAAGAAGAAGAAGAAGAAGAAGAAGAAGGGAAGAAGAAGCAGAAGAAGAAGCAGAAGAAGAAGAAGAGGAAGAAGAAGCAGAAGAAGAAGAAGAAGAAGAAGAAAACAACAACAACAACAACAAGAAGGACAACGACGACAAGAAGAAGAAGAAGAAGAAGAAGAAGAAGAAGAAGGTAAAGAAGGAGGAGGAGGAGGAGGAGGAGGAGGAGAAGAAAAAGAAGAAGGACAACAACAACAATAACAACAAAAACAACAACAAGGACGACGACGACGACGACGACGACGATGACGACGATGAGAAGAAGAAGAAGAGGAGGAGGAGGAGGACGTGGAGGAGGAGGAGGAGGAGAAGAAGAAGAAGAAGAGAAGGGGAAGGAGAGGAGGAGGAGGAGAAGAAGGTAATCCACGAGGGGCAATATGGAGGACCGGCCCTTTGTGCAAACCGCAGTGACAGCCTTCTTTCCTTTTCACTGAACTGCCTGGTGTGAAAGTTGAAGAAGCCAATCTAGAAGGTCATGACAGAGAAGAAGCTCCCAGGTTCTCTCCCCCACCCCACCCCACCCCACCCCCCGCCCTCCACCCCGGGCCCTCCCCCCCCCCCCCCCCCTTCCCACCGACCCGGAGCTAAGAAGTACGTGGCAGCAAAGAAGTAGAGGGGAGAGGACTGGTGACTTCCTGTTTCATTAGCTGGAATTCCATGCGCATGTTGAAGACATTCATCTTCTTTTTCTGTCGGTCTGATTGGCTCTGTGTCTGTCTCCTGTTCACTGGTGGGCTGTCTGTCACCACACTTGATGGCTGACGGTGTTAAATTATCAAGGTTGAAACACACACACACACACACACACACACACACACACACACACACACACACACACACACACATACGCGCACGCGCGGCTGCACGGTGCACATCATGCAGGTAAAACTTGTTTTGTGTTCAGGCAGTAGACCGACCTCTGAAGAGCAGACCACAAGAACCTGGCATATATGGTAACCTGCGAGGACAACCCACGCGACTGAACAAATTATCTGGCCCGGAAGACGTTAGTGACCTGCGGCGAACGAATGAACAGGAGTGTGACAAAGGTGAAAGGTGGGTAAAGCAGCCACGACACTCCTCCTGTCCCCTCAGCTTCCTTGGTGGTAGGAGGTCAGAGCACATCTGGTCAGTCGTCTTCTGCAGCCTCGAAGAGAAAGCCTGTCAACAATGTCTGTCAGTTGTTACACAGACCTGTTATTTCCTCCAAAGACTGAGCAAAACAAAGTAATTTTTCCAGGCAGAGACGTTAAACCCTCCTCCTCTCACAGAAAACTAAACACCCGCTGCGGGACGTGAAGAACTGGGCGGGGGTGGGGGTGGGGGGAGAGTGAGGGGGGGGGGGGGCATTAAACCCATTACCTCCCCGACTCTTCACCGGTCTAAAATTTCCACGGCTGGGCAGCCTGAGACAGAAGCCCATCCACCCTTCCTACGCCAATATGGCCGAAGACAACAACTCCTAGTTGACTTCTCTGATGTTTTTAAGCATTCTCTGGTCAACATGAAATCTACAAGTAAGCGAAAGCTAGCTCCAGGTAAGCCATGTTCCAGAAATACTCGGCAGACTAAGAAAATGCCTGGTGCCGAACTCTCACCAAAAGAAGCAACTTTTCATTGTGATCAGCGAGAGGAGCCTGCCCTGTCAACACCAGCAACGGCAGAAAATTTTGAAGAATGTTGCTCTGCACTAGGCTTTACCCCTAAGGTAGGTCTGGGTTCCGTTCCCTTAATATTTAAAATGATTCAGGGACTATCGGAAAAAATAGTCTCACTAGAAAAAGCTGTGCGGGACCAAAACGGCATTATTGAAAATCTGGTCAAGGCAAGTGTTTCCACAGCAACCAAAGAAATTCAAACTGATTCTGACTTTACCTTGCAAACGGTCACGCCAACATATGCTGACATACTGAAAATAAGATCAGAAAGCAGCAAAGAACAAAATAAATGCACAAAGAACAAAAAGGTGGCGCAAAAGAGGCCAGGCCTAACACAAAAAGTCCAGTCAGAAAAGAACAGAGAAAAAAGTGACGTCATCAAAGAACATGACGACAAAGAAGTAGACGTCAAACTCAGACCCAAGGGTAAAATTACGTCCGGAAAATTCGACGACACTCCCCGTGTTCTTTTATTAGGAGATTCCATCATGTCCAAAGTTGACGGGAGACGCTTGGGACTGTCATATGGCCTGCGTGTTGCGAAAAGAAAAACTTTTACTCTGGGCGAATGCAGCTCTGTGATTCAAGAGGTGGAGGATCCAGATCCTGATTGTGTTGTATTGCACTTTGGGCTGAATGATCTGAAAGGAAAAGATCCCACTGTGTGTAGCACAGAAATAAGAAAATGTGTAGGGGACGTAAAGAATAAATTCCCCAAATCCAGGGTGGTGATAAGTCAGGTTGCCCCTGTGAGGAACAAAACGTTAGACATCAAGAGGGAACTGTTCAACGCCATGACGAAGTCGAAACTGGCTGGTGAGAAAGATATCAGCTACGTTGTTTACAACCATCTTCAACCCTCGAACAAATCAATTTTGGCCCCTGACGGTATCCACCCCACTGCAAAAGGGGCCAGCGTCATTGCAAGGACTCTGGGTCGTCATCTCAATGCATTGTTTTGGGAAAAACCAAAGAGGAGACGAGGTCACCCCCATCATCACCATGCTGGCTTCTACCTTCCACACTTCATACCTCCATGGCTGTTCTAGACTGCAACGACCTCAGCGATGACCTTCTTCCTGCAGGGCATCTGGGAGCACAACTACTTGGGCTCCTTCAACATCAATGGGCCTTATTTTTTGTATCCGTCACGGTGTTACCTGCTCAATTTGCTTTCTTTCAAAAGTCATAACAAATTGCTTTGAAAAGCATTGATTTTTAAATAGCGTTGAATGAACTTAGCTAACAATTCTTTGAACATTTTACAATGGAACTGCAGATCAATAGTGAAAAACTTACTTCAATTAGAAAATCACATCTATTCTAATAACTATTGCATTCTGGCCTTACAATCCTTAAATGTTGAACCTTTTAAGTTACCTAAATTTCGTGGTTTCTATTATCCACCTTTATATGACTGCAGTGTGTCAGCTAAACGGGTTCAAACTGCAATTTATGTCAGATCAGACTTGAACTACAGTCCTCTAAAGTTATTATTCAATCATTCAACTAATGTCATTGAAAACTTTTTTGTTACTTCCATGTTGTTAAAGGTGAACAAAGACTTCAGTATAAACATACTTTCTGTTTACTATCCAAATGGGCCAAATGCTGACAACACCGATTGGATAAAACATCTTCCTAATATAAATAAGAAATGGATAATTTTGGGTGATTTCAATGCGCATTCTCCATTCTGGGAACCTGATTGCTCTGTTATATCTTGCAATCGATTTGTAGAAAATATTGTTGATTCTAATTTAGTATTAATGAATGACGGCAGCATAACAAGAGTGCCTGATATATCAACGCATAGACCAACCTCCATCGATCTGACATTAATTTCTCCTGATTTGGCCATCAATGCTACTTGGACAACAGAAGATGATTCATTAGGGAGTGATCATTTCCCTATTGTTGTGAAAATAAATGAGCAAATAGTTGATGAAGAAGCAGAAGTTGAAGATAAAATACCAAAGTTTTTATATAATAATGCAGATTGGAGTTTATATGAGTCAACCCTTCTATCTATAAATCGCAGCATTATTGAACACGAAGATATTGAAGTGTTTTATAACAACTTTAGAAAAGCTATTATATCTGCAGCTGAGAAATCAATGCCAAAGTGCACATCTTCTACAGATAAAAAATATCGAGGAAATAGTTGGTGGAATAAAGAATGCGCAGAAGCCGTATCTAATAAAAAGAAAACATACAAAACATGGCTCAAAGATAGAACTGATGAAAACTTTATTGAAATGAAACGTGCAAAAAGCCACAGTAACAGGGTTGTCGCAAAAGCAAAACGTCTCTATTTCAATCATTTTTGTCATTCAGAAATATCTTCATCTAAGGACATGCACAGAGTATGGAAAAAGGTAAAGGAATTAAAAAAACAAGTATTATCTACCTTCATATCCTATTAAATTAGAAAAAAATACTACTCCAACATCATCAGAGAAAGCTGAAGCATTTGTACAAGCTTTTTCAAAAAATAACTCATCAACTAGACTACATACAGATACCAAAAGTTACAGAGAACTAGAGGAGAAAAAGGATACTTATTGTGATCCCACACCGGATCCAAACCATTACTTAAATGCATCTATAACATTTGAAGAATTTAAAGAAGCACTAATGTCATTCTCCTCGAATAAGACAGCTGTTGGATTAGATGGAATTTCGTATCAATTGTTATGCCACTTACCTTTGTGCTGGAAGCAATTACTTCACTCGTTTTACCAAAAATGTTGGTTAAATGGAACTCTTCCTACTTTCTGGAAGAGGATAGTGGTAATACCAGTTCCAAAACAAGGTAAACCTAGGTCTGTAATTGATAGTTATCGACCAATAGCATTAACATCTCAAGTTGGAAAAATATTAGAAAAGATCGTTGAAAAACGCATTTTACATTATTGCGAAAAGAATAACATAATTCCCAACAATCAAGCAGGTTTCAGAAAAGGTAGAAGTACAATCGATCACCTTGTAAAACTTGCAAGTCATGTTAAAAAACAATTTGCTCGTAGAAAAAGTACTCTTGCTACTTTCTTTGACATTAGAAAAGCATACGATAGTGTGTGGCATTCTCGTTTACTTTATAAGTTGAAAAATATTGGGATTAATGGCGCAATGTATCAGTTCATAAAATCTTTCTTATCTGAGAGATCAGTTTGTACTAGGGTTGGTAAATGTTACTCTTCTTTTAAAGATATTGACATTGGCATCCCTCAGGGCTCCATTATTGCACCTATTCTATTTACAATTCTCATTCACGATCTTCCTAAAATACTATCTAAAAGTATGCATGTAGTGCAATATGCCGATGATATTGCTATGTGGATGAATACAAACATTAAAAAACAGACAAATAAGAGAACCATATTATATATACAAAAACTATATCAAATTGAAATTGACAAACTGAATAAATATATGAACGAAAATGGACTAGAACTATCAGGAGAAAAGACACAATTAATGTTATTCAACAATGGTAAAAATCCAAAAGTTTTGCCTCAACTTGTGCTAGAAAATAAAACTCTTCAATATTCCAATAATGTTAAATTTCTAGGTGTTCATTTCACTCCTA
Organism: Conus canariensis; assembly: GCA_033310375.1. Classification (NCBI taxonomy): domain Eukaryota; kingdom Metazoa; phylum Mollusca; class Gastropoda; order Neogastropoda; family Conidae; genus Conus; species Conus canariensis. The sequence goes on from CM065724.1 coordinate 32,299,431, forward strand.
AATTAAACTGGAGATTCCATATTGAATATCTTATAAACAATGCCAGACAAAGGCTATCTTTACTAAAAATAATCAGTGCACAATCGTGGGGTCAAGATACCCAAACCCTGGTACATCTTTCTATTAGTCTGGTTCGTTCAAAATTGACTTACGGACAGGAAGTATATTTTTCAGCTTCTCAAACATTACTTAAGCGGTTACAAAGTATAGACAGTAAAGCTATTAAAATAGCCCTTGGTGTTCCAGTGCATTCTAATACTTTTAAAACATATAAAGAAGCTAATCTCTTGTCACTTGATGATCAACGCAAACTAGCAACAGCCAAATATGTAACCAGAAGTCTTTCTGTATCAAATTCAGTAACAAATGAAATATTTCTTGATTCCAAATCGGATTTTCCTAAAAGGGCACAGAATATTTCTTACCTGCAGCCCATTCGAAATTATACTGATGATTTATTTAAAAAATGTGACATCGATATTGCATCCATTTCAAAACCTCCAACTATGCCCACAGTTCCTCAATGGGAGCATATTTCTCCAAATTTTGATATAGATTATACTACTCTAAAAAAAAAGAAGACAATATTAATTTGATATCAGTAGAAGCAAAAGAACATCTTGAAAACACATATCCACATCATCTTAAAATCTACACGGATGGTTCAGTTTTAGAATCTTATACAGGAGCTGGATTTGTAATTCCCGATTTAAAAGCAAAGAAATCATTTTGTTTAGGAAAGAACTTTTCAGTTTTCACTGCTGAACTATATGCAATCCTTATGGCCTTATCTTGGATATCTGATCTTGATGTGGCAATTTACAGCATTCTAATCTGTGTTGACTCTAAATCTGTTCTTCATAGCTTACGAAATTGGGATGCAAATGTAAGGAAAGACTTAATTTTTTATATAAAATTTATGATACATTCCGTTATGGCGAAAGGAACTTTTGTAGAGTTTTGCTGGATCCCATCTCATTGTGGTATCTATGGAAATGAAATAGCTGATAAATTAGCAAAAGAGGGTGCTCTTAGAAAAAATCCAGATAGTAGATTAAAATTGGATAAACATGAAATAATTTCTCTATTAGAAAATTGTATGAACGATGAAAAACTTCCTGCAAAAACGAAAGTGTTATTATGTCAAAGATCATTGTCCAGTATTATTTATAAGATGCGTTTAAACTCGTGGAAAACCAAATTTTCTAAGGATGTAGATTGCGCTTGTGGTCTCCCATTATCTATTCAACATATTCTTTTTGAATGTCCAATTCTAACATCTTTATATAATATTCAAAGGATAGATATTGGTTCCTTAGGGCTTTACATGAAATACTTTACAGCCCCAAAATGATTGATATAGCAAAGGCTATATCGAGTTCTGTTATTATTCATTTGTTGTAATTGATTTATCAGTTTAAAATTATTGTTTGGTCGTTTATAGGCAAACTTTTATGCATTTGTGTCCGTGCGCACACACACACACACACACACACACACACACACACACACACACACACACACACACACTCTCACTCACACACACACACACACACACACACACACACAACACACGGGCGCGCGCATGCACGCGCGCATGCACGCACGCACGCACGCACGCACACACACACACACACACACACACACACACACACACACACACAAACACACACACACACACACACACTCATATAAGCACTTACACACATACACTTTTTTCTTCTTCTTCTTTTTTTTTTTTTTTTTTTTGGTCTAATATCACCATTGTTGTGAAGAGACTCTAAATTAAATCAATCAATTGCCACTCCTCACACCCCTCCTAACCCCCCCCCCCCCCTCTCCAACACCGAATCTCAGCGTGTAGTTCCAATGTAGTAAAGGGAGGCCGAAAAACTGTAATTATTGTTCAGATGATCTGCACGCTCCCCGACGGGTTCTTACGACCTTTACCTGCTGGTATGCCTGCCAATAGGACTGGGTTCTTACGACCTTTACCTGCTGGTATGCCTGCCAATAGGACTGGGTTCTTACGACCTTTACCTGCTGGTATGCCTGCCAATAGGACTGGGTTCTTACGACCTTTACCTGCTGGTATGCCTGCCAATAGGACTGGGTTCTTACGACCTTTACCTGCTGGTATGCCTGCCAATAGGACTGGGTTCTTACGACCTTTACCTGCTGGTATGCCTGCCAATAGGACTGGGTTCTTACGACCTTTACCTGCTGGTATGCCTGCCAATAGGACTGGGTTCTTACGATCTTTACCTGCTGGTATGCCTGCCAATAGGACTGGGTTCTTACGATCTTTACCTGCTGGTATGCCTGCCAATAGGACTGGGTTCTTACGATCTTTACCTGCTGGTATGCCTGCCAATAGGACTGGGTTCTTACGACCTTTACCTGCTGGTATGCCTGCCAATAGGACTGGGTTCTTACGATCTTTACCTGCTGGTATGCCTGCCAATAGGACTGGGTTCTTACGACCTTTACCTGCTGGTATGCCTGCCAATAGGACTGGGTTCTTACGATCTTTACCTGCTGGTATGCCTGCCAATAGGACTGGGTTCTTACGATCTTTACCTGCTGGTATGCCTGCCAATAGGACTGGGTTCTTACGACCTTTACCTGCTGGTATGCCTGCCAATAGGACTGGACACCAATAAAAAAAAAAAAGACAAGAAAGGAATTCTGATTGAAATCCCGTCACACGCACAGAGGATTGAAGACATCTAATCATGATGATTTCCGCAACGTTAGAATGTCATTATAAACATGTAACAGAAATTGGGAGAAAGGGGAAGGAGGGGGGAGGGGGTAGATAAAAGAGGAAGGGGGCAGCTGGATAGTGTGCAGGAGAGAAAGGATAGATAATGGACAGACTCAAAGACGAGCATCTGAAGTGAAGGAAAATACATGACAGAATACATCTGAAGTGAAGGAAAATACATGACAGAATAATCTGAAGTGAAGGAAAATACATGACAGAATACATCTGAAGTGAAGGAAAATACATGACAGAATACATCTGAAGTGAAGGAAAATACATTACAGAATACATCAGAAGTGAAGGAAAATACATTACAGAATACATCTGAAGTGAAGGAAAATACATGACAGAATACATCAGAAGTGAAGGAAAATACATGACAGAATACATCTGAAGTGAAGGAAAATACATGACAGAATATATCTGAAGTGAAGGAAAATACATGACAGAATACATCTGAAGTGAAGGAAAATACATGACAGAATATATCTGAAGTGAAGGAAAATACATGACAGAATACATCTGAAGTGAAGGAAAATACATGACAGAATATATCTGAAGTGAAGGAAAATACATGACAGAATACATCTGAAGTGAAGGAAAATACATGACAGAATACATCTGAAGTGAAGGAAAATACATGACACAATATATCTGAAGTGAAGGAAAATAAATGACACAATATATCTGAAGTGAAGGAAAATACATGACAGAATATATCTGAAGTGAAGGAAAATACATGACAGAATATATCTGAAGTGAAGGAAAATACATGACAGAATATATCTGAAGTGAAGGAAAATACATGACAGAATATATCTGAAGTGAAGGAAAATACAATCAGAATATATCTGAAGTGAAGGAAAATACATGACAGAATATATCTGAAGTGAAGGAAAATACAATCCAGAATATATCTGAAGTGAAGGAAAATACATTACAGAATACATCTGAAGTGAAGGAAAATACATTACAGAATACATCTGAAGTGAAGGAAAATACATTACTGAATACATCTGAAGTGAAGGAAAGTACATTACAGAATACATCTGAAGTGAAGGAAAATACATTACAGAATACATCTGAAGTGAAGGAAAATACATGACAGAATACATCTGAAGTGAAGGAAAATACATTACTGAATACATCTGAAGTGAAGGAAAGTACATGACAGAATACATCTGAAGTGAAGGAAAATACATGACAGAATACATCTGAAGTGAAGGAAAACACATGACAGAATACATCTGAAGTGAAGGAAAATACATGACACAATACATCTGAAGTGAAGGAAAATACATGACACAATATATCTGAAGTGAAGGAAAATACATGACACAATATATCTGAAGTGAAGGAAAATACATGACACAATATATCTGAAGTGAAGGAAAATACATGACACAATAAATCTGAAGTGAAGGAAAATACATGACACAATATATCTGAAGTGAAGGAAAATACATGACACAATATATCTGAAGTGAAGGAAAATACATGACACAATATATCTGAAGTGAAGGAAAATACATGACAGAATACATCTGAAGTGAAGGAAAATACATGACACAATATATTTGAAGTGAAGGAAAATACATGACACAATACATCTGAAGTGAAGGAAAATACATGACACAATATATCTGAAGTGAAGGAAAATACATGACCCAATATATCTGAAGTGAAGGAAAATACATTACACAATATATCTGAAGTGAAGGAAAATACATTACAGAATATATCTGAAGTGAAGGAAAATACATGACACAATATATCTGAAGTGAAGGAAAATACATGACACAATATATCTGAAGTGAAGGAAAATACATTACAGAATACATCTGAAGTGAAGGAAAATACATTACACAATATTTCTGATAGACCTTGCGAAGAGTTAGTTGTTATTTCAACAAAAGAATGACCCAGTAACGAATCCTAATCGTCACAACATCAACAGTCCTTGAATCTATAGATGGCCTGTTTTCTTGACAGAGAGGTCTAAGTAAACTACAGTCCAAAACAATATGCTGAATAATAAAAACAACATGGAATCTGAACTTGATACTTCGCTAATATGTCTGTAATGTACTGCATAAGTCTGAGAGCTAGACTTGGAATGGGTCTGCAGAGAGAAACAAAGACTGATACAGACCCTTCTGAACCAGATATTAAGTTACGATAATTACGTTTGCTTGCGAATAGTGAATGGTAAAGTAGAGATGGACTGAACTGTCTTCCCTTTGTCTCTTCACATAAATATTGGATACAGCTATCTTTCATTAGCAAATCCGGGGTCTGCATTCATAGTTGAAGAAACTACATTTTCTTGGTCCAGACTTAAAGCCAATAGTGGTAGCTCTCCAGCGATCTCCAATACAGAACCCGAAGACTTTTCTTCTGCCTGTTATGATGCTGCTCCTAGCTTTGATGTAACTCGCTATAGCAGTTTCGAAACATCTTCCTAAAAGCTTTCTCAACATTGTTTAAAAAGTCTACATTTGAATCTGGAAGAATTTTCCGCAAAAGCAGGATATCTGCCTGGCAACACAACCATAAGCACGCACGCACGCACGTAGTACGCACGCATATACACACGCACACGCACACGCACAGACACACGTGCATGAGAGAGAGAGAGAGAGAGAGAGAGAGAGAGAGAGAGAGAGAGAGAGAGAGACAGACAGACAGACAGACAGACAGACAGACAGACAGACAGACAGACAGAGACAGAGAGAGAAACCAGTAGCAGGCTGGCCTTTCTGTGAGTCAGAAGACATCCCCCCACCGCATCAATATTCCAGACAACCGCCTGGACCAGCTCCAAAGAGGGAAGCAAAGTGCCCGAGGTTCCACAAGTTTATGTCATGGCAGGGGGTGGAGGTGGGGGGGGGGGGGGGGGGGAAGAAGGGGGCAGGGTGGGGTTGGAGATACCGGCAAAAAAATGAACAGTATCTCTCTCTTTCCTCCTTGTCGCATGTGAAAGTCTTTTTTGGTTGATGATGTATCTGTTTAAGAGTTGCTTCAGTCTTGATCTCCGTTTCTCTCTGTCTTTGTCTGTCCATCTGTCTGTCTGTTGCGTTCTCTGTCTGTGTCTCTGTTTCTGTCATTCTGTCATTCTGTCTGTCTGTCTGTCTGTCTGTCTGTCTCTCTCTCTCTCTCTCTCTCTCTCTCTCTCGCGCGCGTGTGTGTGTGTGTGTGTGTGTGTGTGTGTGTGTGTGTGTGTGTGTGTCTGTGTCTGTGTCTGTGTGCGTGCGTGCGTGCGTGCGTGTGTGTGTGTGTGTGTGTGTGTGTGTGTGTGTGTGTGTGTGTGTGTGTGAAACAGAAAGTTTTAGTGTATGTGTATGTTTTCTTTTATGTTAATATGAATCCTCACTGCTTTGTTATAATCAGTTCTACATTGGGTGATGGTGTTGATGTTTCGGTGCTTTGTTATAATCAGTTCTACATTGGGTGATGGTGTTGATGTTTCGGTGCTTTGTTATAATCAGTTCTACATTGGGTGATGGTGTTGGTGTTTCACTGCTTTGTTATAATCAGTTCTACATTGGGTGATGGTGTTGATGTTTCACTGCTTTGTTATAATCAGTTCTACATTGGGTGATGGTGTTGATGTTTCACTGCTTTGTTATAATCAGTTCTACTTTGGGTCATGGTGTTGATGTTTCGGTGCTTTGTTATAATCAGTTCTACATTGGGTGATGGTGTTGATGTTTCGGTGCTTTGTTATAATCAGTTCTACATTGGATGATGGTGTTGATGTTTCGGTGCTTTGTTATAATCAGTTCTACATTGGGTGATGGTGTTGATGTTTCACTGCTTTGTTATAATCAGTTCTACATTGGGTGATGGTGTTGATGTTTCACTGCTTTGTTATAATCAGTTCTACATTGGGTCATGGTGTTGATGTTTCGGTGCTTTGTTATAATCAGTTCTACAATGGGTGATGGTGTTGATGTTTCACTGCTTTGTTATAATCAGTTCTACATTGGGTGATGGTGTTGGTGTTTCACTGCTTTGTTATAATCAGTTCTACATTGGGTCATGGTG
>CM065724.1:32308744-32311244 GCA_033310375.1 Conus canariensis
GTGGCAAGGACTGTATGGAAATCCAATACAGTTTTTGACACCCCCCCCCCCCCCCAGCCCCCGCCCTCCGCACGTAGGCGGGTATATACACAGACATATCACGAGATAATAAAAAAGGAAGACCCGCGTGTCCGAGGGTGTATCAATAATCTGATATATGAGAACCAGATGGTTTGTCCAACAAAGACCATAGTCTCACATGAAAGGGGGCCACAACAATATTAAAAAAAAGAAGAAATAATAACCCTTCCAACAGTTTCACGAGTCTTTTGAAATGTAACACGTAAACAATTGTCATATAACTTTTTCTGGTAGGCAAAAAGCTTGATGAATAATATAATGCTGAAGTGCTATCACTTTCGGACCGCATTCTCATTATTTTGCTGACAGTAACACGTAAAATCCAATAGCAATGGCTCATTACAGAACTTGCATAGGAACTTTATATGAAGCACTATAAGCTTTATATATTTTGGACATATTACTTGATGAAAACGAGCAGGTCATGCTCGTCAAGGACATTCAGCCAATCTTTGTCAATCTGTGTCTAATACGTAGGTCAGACATCTGCTAAGTCGCGACCATGAGACACCCTTCTTAAATTCTTTCATCTTAGTCATTAGTTCATTGAACCATCAGCTTTAAATCATGCACAATGTGATCTCAAAACTTAACGGATGTGGTGTAGCGTGTATGGACTAGTCCGCACGCAGTGACGCCTTCTTGATGAAACTGAAACTGAAACTGCCAAACGATTTGTGAAAATGTAACCGCTCCTACTCTTTAACACATCCATGAATACCGTAACCTCCACCTACATAAGCAGATATGTCTATTTGATATTCGCCAATCGACTCAAGTGCAAACAAGCGTTTTGTTTATATCTTATAGCATTGTTCATTTCTTGAATATTGACCAACAAGGTTGTTTCATCAGATGGGATATGATTATATTGGTTTCCTCAAACATAAATTAATTCGAGTTCTCACTTCTTCTTCCCAAAACTTTTCCTTTTTTTTTACCGAATTAAATGAATGGACTGACAGTGAAACACGTTCTTACCTACCCACTGCTGAGGCCAAGCTACAGTGCACAATGATAACATTCATGCGTAAAAACAAAACAAGTGGACAAAAAATTCCAAAGAATTTTCAGTTCACATCAAAAACGTCTCCATAACACGTCGCTAGCTATAATCATTATGAACATGTCTGCATGCAGCAGTAAAACCTTGGCAGGCAGACTTATTGCGAAGTACTTGTGATCAACATTTACAACAGGCGTAACGAAAATCACCATACCTAGACAGCCATCTTTCTCGCAGCGTCAAACATTGCCCCTTAACTGAAGACCACAATCTTAACTGGATTTTACTTTGTATGTGAGTCCGCTACATTCATGTTATTACACTGTGTCTGCACACCAACCACGTTTCAAAAATAAAACACAGAACATTCTCTGTTAACAATAAAATAAAAACAGCTTTTTTTCTAAATACTTGTAAAAGTAGCGCCATGTATATCCTTTTCTATCATTTCAATTACTAGCCCAATGACAAATGATATATACTACGCACAAAAAGTTAAGGATCGGTATGTGAAAACAGGTGCGTAATAAACTCAGTTCGCTACTGTTATTTATTTCTTAGTCCAGCCAAATTGTCATGAATTCTTGTTCAGCTGTAAGTGGGCGATGTTGTGTTAGTGCGAAAATTGCACGGGATTCTCTACTACTGAGCTGGGCCGCAAACGGAAAAGCGGAAACTTGCGAAAAATGACCTTGTTTTGGACCGTTCTGCCTGAACACATTGCACTTGCCAGATGGAAAAACCATTATGCACGTGCAAGCACTGCTGTTTATGTGTGAGATGCTGTCGCTCGCTTGGCTATATAAGAAGACATTCCACCAGTAGTAGGCCTGATCTGACAATGCCTCCACGACGAAAATTAAGCGAGTTGGATAGGGGACGAGCTGTTGCATGGTTCCAAGATGGTGTTCCCAAGCGAGAAGTGGCCAGGCGACTTCATGTGTCCATCTCGGTCATTGTCCGACTGATTCAATGCTTCACAGCCACTGGGATTGTCCATGAAAGACGCAGATCTGGTCGACCGAAGAAGACAACCCCACGTGACGATCGTCTCATTGAACGACAAGCCCTGCAGACAAGAACAGCCTCTTCCAGCATAATTCAAAGGCAGTTCAGGGTGGCTACTAACATCAACATCAGCCAGCAGACCATACGGAACCGCCTACATGGGTTTAATCTCCGTTCTCGTCGCCCAGCAGTACGGCCACGCTTAACACAGCCCATAGGGCAGCACGCCGCGCCTTCTGCGCACGTCACGTGAGGTGGACACGTCAGCAATGGTCCCAGGTCCTGTTCAGTGATGAATCATGCTTCACCCTTCACCACAACGACGGCCGACTGAGGGTCTGGAGGCGCCCAGGGCAACGCTTTACTGACGCCACTGTCCAAGAAAAGGTGGCCTTTGGTGGAGGT
>CM065724.1:32326244-32333744 GCA_033310375.1 Conus canariensis
TGACGATGTGTATGTCATAGTTCACTATCAAAGCATAGTACACTGTTCACTGCCTCTTCATTAAGAGACATGGCCTACAATGAATACATGATCCATGTCCCTCCTAAAACAGATCACAAACATGTTTTCGAATTTGAATTTCTGAATTTGAATTGACACACCTCCATATATCAAATCTCGCGCCTGCACCCGCAAGCGACAAGTTCGCAGCTGCCATGTTGTTCCCGAATGAACTGTCAAGTGCAGCCCTTTGAATCGGACATGTACAACTGACGCGTACCGATGAAAAAACGTGACCACCTATGGGGAAAGTTCCCCTGAGCAAAATTCGTGTCGTTATTGCTTTTTATGTAGCATTACTGAGATCCCTTGAGGAGAAAAGAAGAAAAGAAACAAAAAAAAGGCAAAGACCCCAAAGGAATATTTCACCTGGTTGCTGGAAAAACCACGCTAACCTTATCTGTCACATTTCGTCAACGTTTATTAGATCATACAATTGATATGCACCGCTGTCATATGATCATTGGGGGCCCAAGGCATTGTTTCAAAGTTCAGCTATTTCATTTCGGAGGATGAGTTCAAAAATTTATTAAAATTTGGAATATTGAAAACGATTGAAAGTTAAATGTCAGAAGTTTCTTTAAAGTTTCACACACACACACACACACACACACACACACCACCACCACCACCACCACCACCAGTTTCACAGAGAGAGAGAGAGAGAGAGAGAGAGAGAGAGAGAGAGAGAGAGGAACAGAGAGACAGAGAGAGACAGAGAGAGAGACAGAGAGACAGAGAGAGACAGAGACAAAACAAGAGAGGATTTGTTGACCACCCACAGAAAGAGAATAAAGGGAAGTAACACCAAGAAAGGAAGTGAGCAAAAGAAGTAGCTACAGCGCCAAGGGAAGGGAAGAAACGAGATACAAAAACAGACATCGACTCGTTCGTTCCATTCGTTAGATCATCCAATAACTTCGCTTTTGCTCTCTGACTTCACTTACTGTCTACGATCACTTTACTCTGAAACACAAAAGAGGAAGAAAGAGAGAAAGAAAGAAGGAAGGAAGGAATGCAAGAAAGAAAACATGATGAAGAATAAATTGATGGAGTAGTGGTAGTAGTGCTACACTACTACTATTACTGCTGCGTGTTGCTGCTGCTGCTGCTGAGCTATTACTGTCATGATGATGACGATGAAGATGATGATGACATTAATTTTGTTATATTGTTATTGATATAATGATGATGATGATGATGATGATGATGATCATCATCATCATCATCATCATCATCATCATCATCATCATCATCATTGCATACGTATGTTGTATTTCTTTATGAAATCATTATCCGCTGTTCACATCGGAGGCCGTGACACATAATAAATAGATGACCCATGTCCCTCCTAAAACACACATCAAAACTGTTTTCGAATTTGAATTTCTGACTTTAACTCAACAGGCCTCCGGATATTGAATTTCGCGCATGTGCCCTGATAGCGACAAGGTCGCAGCTGTCATGCTGTTCCTGAATAATTTGTCAAGTGCAGCCCTTTAAATCCGACGTGTGCAGCCGGTGCATGTCAATGAAAAAAAAAACATGTCCCCCCTGAGGGAAAGTTCCCATGGGCAAAATTCTTGTCGTTATTGCTTTCTTATTTAAGTGTATTGAGATTCCGAGAGAGGACGAGAAGAGAGGGGAATTTCTCTCTTAAACGCCAAGACCCCCAAAGGAACATTTCAACTGGTTGCTGGCAAACTACGCTAACTCTATCTGTCACATATCGTTACAGTTTATTGGATCATATGTTTTGTTATCATTTGATTACATTGCTGTCATAATTATGATAATTATGGGCCTCTGGCACGTGCATTCGATTTGTAAGATTATTGTTTTAATTTTCAGTTATCAGAATTCACAGGATGAGGGGAAAATAAAACTGATTAACAAGTGGGATATTTCAAACGGTTACATGTTAAATGCCAGAAGTTTCTTAAAAGTTTCACACGCGCGCGCGCACACACACACACACACACACACACACACACACACACACACACACACACACACACACACACACACACACACACACACACACACACAGAGCAGGCCTAAGGTGGGAGATGGCTTGATGGCTTGACCAGTAAATCTTTGTCTCCCGCCTCTCCTTTCACCCCTCTCCCCTCACCCACTTACCCCTCCTTCCTCTCTCTGTCTCTGTCTCTCTCTCTCTCTCTCTCTCTCTCTCTCTCTCTCTCTCTCTCCTCTCTCTCTCTCTCTCTCTCTCTCTCTCCCAGCCAAACCGTCCCTTTCAAAATCTAGGAATTTAAAAGACTGAACACAAACGCTTCAGGTCAAGTCGATTATAGCCCAGTCAATCATGATGGCCACAAGAAGACACGATCAGAGAGAGAGAGAGAGAGAAGACAGACAGACAGACAGACGTAAACAGACAGACAGACAGTCAGAGAGTACACTGGTAACATTCGCTGGAGATACTCTGTGTGAATGTATTTGGCCACATGCGTGTAGACGCGCAGATAGAGATACGTATCTGTACTGAAGCACTTATGTGCATTCTCTCTCTCTCTCTCTCTCTCTCTCTCTCTCCTCTCTCTCTCTCTCTCTCTCTCTCTCTCTCTCTGCTGTGCACATATCGCGCGCGCGCGTGTGTGTGTTTGTGTCTGTATGTGTGTGTGTGTGTGTGTGTTGTGTCCATCTCTCTCTCTCTCTCTCTCTCTCTCTCTCTCTCTCTCTCTCTCTGTGTGTGTGTGTGTGTGTGTGTGTGTGTGTGTGTGTGTGTGTGTGTGTGTGTTGTTGTTGTTGTTGTTGTTGTTGATACATCTGGGGAATACAGATTTGGTCATTTTCATGTCTGTTTCTTTTGAAGTCTAAAACAAACAAACAACATATTTATCGTCACTCGTCTCTTCCGTTTTGTGTGTGAAGTAAGCGTTACTTAAACCTTTCATTGTTATGTGCTTAACGCTTTTGAACAAACCTCGTTCCCAAATATGTAACTGGAACATGTCCTGTTATAACCTGACACCCCGTCATTCTTCTATTTGTTTGTTGTAAATTTTCTAAAGAATTTCTAAGCATCTTCGCATTTATTTGTGCGCTGCAACATATTACGTGATGGTGAATGCACCACAGTCTGTAAAATCTTGCTTGCTCCATCTGAACTTTTGTTGCTGTGTTTGTGTCACTGTGTTTCTGAGATTATGCATGTTTGTACCACTCTTCATGCTTCTGTCGTTGATTTAGTTTTCATGATCTCATTAAATTTGCTTTTGCGCGTATTTTATACAAGACACACAGACACAGCTGATATGATTAAGACAGCTGAAAGGGAATTAACTTTGTGTCTACAACAACTGACGAATTATATCACTTGCCATTGACATCTTATTCACCCACACTTCTTTTCATCTGCTGGTTCATAATGATAATAATGAGGACAATATCTATAATGCCCATCCTAACAATATAGGCTACAAGGCGCTTACCAAGTTTTAACAAATCAATATCTAAGATATACGCAGGACGCGCGCGTGCCCGCGCGCGCTCACGAGCGCACACACGCACGCACGCACGCACGCACGCACAACGATACACTGTATCACATACACAGACACATACACTGCATAACATGGTGAACAGATCATTAAAACACGAGCAAGTGTGCAAGTGACATACAACAAATCAGTAATATTTCAGGTGGCGTTCAACAGATACATTTTCTTAACTCCTGCAAACTCTTTCCTCTCAAACGTTGGACACAATCATGCCCTGTACATATTCTCTTTACATTTCAAGCGCAGACTTGAAAGTCAGGAAGGAAGGGGCATGACGTAGTTGGAAAGGTAGCTAATTTCAAGAATATTGCCGCACAAAAAGAGAATGCTGTAGAACCGTTCATCCAGTCTTCACCTGGTTCTTGCCTTACTATATAATCTGTCACACGCTAGGTTCTGGTCAGTATCTGACCTTAGTCCTGAAACGACCTTGAGGGGACGCCACTGACGGCTACACTGTTGACTTTATCGCATTTTTCATTTCCAAGAATTCATAATAATGTTTTAGGTTGTTTTTCTTTTCTATCATTGTCATACTTGACATAACCTTCGTTGAAAGACCTTTATTCATTTCCTTCATTTGTCTTTTTTTTCCAGTTGACGGTCATAACAAGAACTGTAACCAGCGTTCAATTCTAATTATCTGACTTTATTGTTTGTTTGTTTTTTTTTTTCATTTGCGTCGAAGATGATTCATATGAATATAACTATTTCTTAAGGTTTATTCACTACTTCGTTCATTCATTCATTTATTTATTACTTCGTTCATTCATTCATTCATTCATTCATTCGTTCGTTCGTTTGTTCTTTCATTCATGTATTCATTCATTCATTTGTTCACTCATCTGACTGTTCGGTTTGGATTGTCGTGCTTCACATTCAGAGTAAAACTGAATAACCTTTTAACATTTTTAACAGCTTCATCGATTTTTTTTTTACAATCAACGGACGTAACTCGATCTGTAATCAGTGTTCATTGTTCGTGACATGAACAGTGTTTCCGGCACAGGAAGTGAGAAAAGGCTAAGGGAGATAAGCAAATGGACTCAGCGTGTTCACTCCAAGTAACAATCTTCCTCAAAGCTGGGGATGGAAATGGGCTGGCTGGGAGGTGGGGGGGGGGGGGGGGGGGGGGGGGGGGGGGAGGGGCGGAAGGAAGGACACTGGATGTAGGAGGATGGGGGTGGGGTGGGTGGGGGGTGGAGGGTCGGTAGTGTAGTGAGGGGTTAGGTAGATGAGAGGGCGGTTAGACAGGGGGGGGGGGAGGGGGGGGGGGGGGGGGGGGGGGGGGGGGGGGGGGAGGAGGAACAGGGGGGGGAGGGATGAAAAAAAAATTGGACTGGCATAAGAAAAAGAGGGATGCTTTCCTGTATTACTCTGGAATTTATGATTTTTTTAAAAATGATTCTTCTCGAGTGTTCTTCTTCTTCTTCTTCTTCTTCTTCTTTATTTTACACACACACACACACACACACACACACACACACACACACACACACACACACACACACACACACTCACTCACTCACACACGCGCACACACACACACACACACACACACACACACACACACACACCCCACACACACACACACACACGCACACACACACACACACACATACTCACTCGCACAGAGAGAGAGAGAGAGAGAAGAGAGAGAGAGAGAGAGAGAGAGAGAGAGAGAGTAATTATGGAGAGACAGGCGGACAGTCAGAGAGCTTTTACAACTTCTTACACTTGCGCTCTTGCGGGCGCATGCGAGACTTCTTTCAACACACACACACACACATACACACACACACACACACACACACACACACACACACACACACACACATGAGTACATTGAGCCAATTATTCTTTATATATCCATGCACGCCTATAACTTCTTTCATAATCTTAAACACACACACACACACACACACACACACACACACACACACACACACACACACACACACACACGTTTTCATGCTTGCTTACTCTCGAACCCTTTGCACTGTAGTACAGGCCTTAGAAGCTCACAAGGAAAAGGGCAAGAGGTTGATTAAGCCAACCATGCACGTGAGGCTCTCTCTCCTCACAAGCCATGACGACAGCTCCGTCTGGTTCATGGACAAGGGAGGGGGCGGAAGGGAGCGGGATGGGGAGATAGCACGCAGGTTGCACTGCGCGTCCAGTATGCTCAGGCCAGCCGTCAAAACATCGATTTGTTTCAAGCGAAATCGAAAACTGCTCGTGTTTAATTCAGACATACCTAGAGCCTTCTCATGCCACGCTTAGCTGCACAGCTCCGTAAGCAACGAAGACCACTCCTTCCCTAAAATACCAGACAGAGGCAGAAATGATGAATTGACAAACGCGCTGATACGAAAAACCTACAGAGTAATGTATTGCGTACTAAACAAGCCCTCACTCGTTCTAGAATCAAATTTCTTAGCCAGTCAGAATAGACTGTTCAGACTGACCAATCGGTGAGCAGCTTTATATAGATAGATGTGGGCAGACTCTTTCACGTCACTTGCCACAAGAGTAAAGTTAATAAATCAAAGTCAGGCAGTCCTAAAGAGCAATCGCATCAATCACATCTTCAACCTAGAAAGAGCAATGATTTACTGGTGTTGTTTCAATGCTGTTTCAAATAAGAATTTTGTGCGTGTTCATTTTATTTTGGCTTGTTTTCAGTGAAGCCTTGGCTTGTTTTCAGTGACGCTTTGGCTTGTTTTCAGTGACGCTTTGGCTTGTTTTCAGTGACGCTTTGGCTTGTCTTCAGTGACGCTTTGGCTTGTTTTCAGTGACACTTTGGCTTGTTTTAGTGACATTTTGGCTTGTTTTCAGTGACGTTTGGCTTGTTTTCAGTGACGCTTTGGCTTGTTTTCAGTGGCACTTAGGCTTGTTTTCAATGACGCTTTGGCTTGTTTTTAGTGACACTTTGGCTTGTTTGCAATCACACATTTGACTTGTTTTCAGTCACGCTTTGGCTTGTTTTCAGTGACACTTTGGCTTGTTTTCAGTGACACTTTGGCATGTTTTCAGTGACGCTTTGGCTTGTTTTCAGTGACACTTTGGCTCATTTTCAGTGACACTTTGGCTTGTTTTCAGTGACACTTTGGCTTGTTTTCAGTGACGCTTTGGCTTGTTTCCAGTGACACTTTGGTTCATTTTCAGTGACACTTTGTCTTGTTTTCAGTGACACTTTGGCTTGTTTCCAGTGACACTTTGTTTCATTTTCAGTGACACTTTGTCTTGTTTTCAGTGACGCTTTGGCTTGTTTTCAATGACACTTTGGCTCCATTTCATTGACACTTTGGCTCATTTTCAGTGACATTTTGGCTTGTTTTCAGTGATACGTTGACTTGTTTTCAGTGACGCTGCAATGTTCCAGTCTTCTTGTCATGATTTCGCTTACAGCATTGCTAACAAGCACTCCGAATGGCACATATTGATGGATGATTTTTTTTAAAATTAATGTTTGGTTTCTATGTGGGGTGACTGCAGGCAGAAATTGAAACAAACTTCAGAATTACTGTTCATTCGAACGAAAGAATTAAACAAATTACATGCACAAACACGATGCGTTTCGATCTCTGTGGTGGTCTTTAAGCAACACGAACAACATTCAAGACAATGAACACAAAGAACGAACAGACTGTCACTTCTCTCCTCAAACTGGACGCAAAAATGCAAAATGCGAAAACATTGTCCAGTGACATACCCCTAATAGATAGAGGGTCAAAAGGTAAATGCCGGTGATTCCTCCGACCAATGGCAAGAGATTTTACAGAATTCGTCGAATCACATACCCCGCCATGTACTTTAATGTCTATGAAGAAAACAGACAAAGATGAAAAAAAACAAAGACGAAGTTTTGACAATCTGGTTTGAGATACATTTTTTTTTTTCCGTGTGAAAACCA
>CM065724.1:32338744-32351244 GCA_033310375.1 Conus canariensis
TTTGAAAATCCTATAGCACCAGGGTATATGTGTTAATGTTTATGCCATCTACATACTTCAACGCTTGCTAACGATACACACACACACACACACACACACACACACACACACACCACACACACACACACACACACACGAATGGTAACAGAAACAGGGAGGCCTCTCAAGAGTCGAACAGAGATCTAACAAATAAGCGACTTTCGCGCGGACGAAACGGAGAAATTCGGTGGATCGTGTAATCTGACCAACACACACACACAGACTAAGACGAACAACAAGCGGGAAAATTCACTTCAAACAAGATAATATCACTACAGGTCAGAAAGGACACGTCCTCCTAGTATTCACCGGCAACCCCCCCCCCCCTCCCCCCGCCCCACTCAAGCACCACAAATACTTTTTGTTCCAACGGTGCATAAGTACAGTGTGAAACCGTACACCAGACATTGTTGGAGCCCCGGGATGAGATCACTCGACTCTTTCGCATGAGAAGAAAGGATTGGACAAAACGTGACGTTCCCATCTTTTTATGCATGTATCCACGCTCAGGACCTCGGTATAAAATCTCATCCGACAAGAAAGACGAGTTTGGCTCCAGAGAGAAACACTCTTCCAAGCCCTCTTTCGGATGGGACTCGAACCTCGGACTTATGGACAAGAGTCTGAAGTCTTGCTCACCAGACCAACCAGTATCCTCCCCAGCCCCCTCCCCTCTCCCCATTCCCCTCCCATTCGACTGGAATCACTTTTAATTTCATCCACCAACACTCATTCAAGCTTAGTAATAAAGATCCCCGAGAGAGAGAGAGAGAGAGAGAGAGAGAGAGAGAGAGAGAGAGAGAGAGAGAGAGGTCGTAGGCTTGATTCCCATTAGAGCCATCTGTTTTAGTAGGATTTTTCCGCCCCAACCTCCTCCCACCCAGAGCTGAGTTTGCTATGGGTTCTAATTGGAAAACTAGAACCACACAGTCGAGTAACACATAACGTGTGCGTGTGTGAGAACGTCGCTCAAATTTCCCTGACGAACACTGCAGGTGTCTGTATGCCCCAGACCCGGTTAACGCCGGATATTTTATGCACAAAAAAAAGTGAAAAGTACAGCCCTGTCATACAGTCTCAGACCAGAATGGATATCCATAGAATCATCTTCATTATTTTCACCAGAAGTATGAAACTCTGCGGCCCTTCATGCCCCCCCCCCCTGCTCCCCCCCCCCCCGCCCCCCCCGCCCCCCCCCCCCACTCTCATGATGACTTCAGTTCCGATTTTCTCGCCTCCACCATGTCCTTGACGAATTTGTGTCAAGGTCGTTGGTATCGACATATTCATGGAAACTGTCGTTGGACAGACTTGATGGCGCCCACCTGAGGGGGACTTTCATTCACGCTGGCTCCGGCGCTCTGCAATTACTGTCATCAAAAAGAGGCTTTGTAGGTGGTGTCCTGCGTATCAGAACAGGCACCTCTAAACAGACGCCCCCCCCCCCCCTACTACTCTTCCAGCCTCCCCCTCCCCCCTCCCCCCTGCCACTCCCGTCTCCCGAGTGGTTCTAAGTATAGAAACACTACTGTCGATAATATGATCGTCACGGTTAACGCCTGTCGGATTCCACTCGCTCAGCAGCAGCAGGGTGGTCTCACCGAGAATGTAAATGGCGCACGTGTCCAAGAACCAATCACATGCCTTGTTACTGTTTACTGACAGAGCACGCGCGGGAAGAAGAAGTCGAGGGGAGGGGGGGGGGGGGTTGTGTGTGTTGGCAGTACATTATTAGAAAAGATGTCCTTTCGGTTTTGTAAAGTACCATTAGCGGATCATACAGCCACACACACACCACACACACACACACACACACACACACACACACACACACACACACACACACACACACTGACTGAAACCAATTTATTGTCAGATTAAGCCATGGTTGTACACACACACACACACACACACACACACACACACACACAACACACACACACACACACACAGAGAGAGAGAGAGAGAGAGAGAGAGAGAGTCTGTGTGTCTGTGTGTGTGTTCTCAAGAAATCTTTACGGCAAACGTGATCGTGAAATGAACCCCGTACTTAGTTACACGACGATGTGTAGATCCATTTTTTAACAAATTATTGCCAGTCTCTAAAGTAGACATTTAAAGATGGAGTTGAAAGAATTCAGATGCTAATTCGACTGCTCTCCATTTCAAACCCACTTCATGTTTGATTGGATAAAATGCAAAACAAACAAAAAAATCTGTCACAGTGATGTTAAGCCATTATTTTTTTTACCCTGGCACCAAACACAGCATAGTCGTCTGATTGGTAGAAAGAGCCGTCGGCAGTTTTACTCCCAGTCATCAGCAGCTCATGTAGTGTGTTGTTGAGAGCCGTTGGAAGGGTGAGAGTGGGTTTTTTCCTCCCTTAAAGTATTTCGTGGATGAGAAACTAATAGAGGCCATATTCTCGTGCCGCCACAGGTGATCAATTCTCGCCAGGATCGATAGTCCACTGGAGCATGAAGATTATGGAATGAGCACTGGGTCTGTGTTCTGTCTGTCTGTCTGTCTGTCTGTCTGTCTCTCTCTCTCTCTCTCTCTCTCTCTCTCTCTCTCTCTCTCTCTCTTGTGTCGAACCGAGATCACCATTACCATAATAATGTCGTACCACATCAGCTTCAAACATGGCATTATTGTGATATGCAATTGTCTGAAAATAGCCAGTCATCACGTAACGGAGAGTCACAGGGGAGGGGTTAGCCATGGATGCTTGCTGCAGTCATCACGTAACGGAGAGTCACAGGGAAGGGGTTAGCCATGGATGCTTGCTGCAGTCATCACGTAACGGAGAGTCACAGGGAAGGGATTAGCCATGGATGCTTGCTCTCTGATTTTCAGCATCGTTCGTCCTGGCTTCGTGCTGGCTTTTTTCTGAACTTTTTTTGTCTTAAAATGTTTTAATCTATTGCTGAGAACAGACCTATTCGGATATGTTTTTCTTTAAATCACAGTATTTATTTCGTGTAAATAATAGTAATTCACAAATTAAA
Organism: Conus canariensis; assembly: GCA_033310375.1. NCBI lineage: Eukaryota > Metazoa > Mollusca > Gastropoda > Neogastropoda > Conidae > Conus > Conus canariensis. Next base: position 32,341,792 of record CM065724.1, read on the forward strand.
GAATAGCAGTAAAAAGTGGAAGACTGTGCCAACACAAACAAGACAATGGATGGTTCATAGGCAGAACGGTAAAGCGACTAAGAGAAAGACATTTTTTCAGAACTTTATTCCCATAACGATCACGCAACAACAGTTGGGTAATGCCAGCCTTCTCGAGCATACTGTTTGCAGCTAGCTCTGTTCTGCCAGGAAGCTGTGCATGTGTGGGCACCATGCAGCATGTCATCGCAAGTGTGCAGGGAACAAGCTCTGTTGCCATACAGCTATGTGCTCAGAACACTGACTCCTAAATCTAGACTTTGGTCGACTGTGGTCAGATGGGAGGACAACAGTAGTGAATGGACTGGCCTCACACTCAGCAACTGCTTAAGAGCGTCTGAAAATCGGGAGGAGTGGAGGAAGCTGGTTGCGAAGTCTTCTGTGGGGCGTCCCAACGGTCTTGAAGACTCTGGGCTAGGTGATAGGTGATAGGTGGTAGGTAATAGGTGATAGGTGATAGGTGATAGGTCAGCTTGCTGTTTACCCATGCTGTCTTTTTCTGCCTGAGCACTGCGGTGGGTGTCTAACCAATTCTTCTGTTTAGCGTAGTGACCAGGGACAAGGTCTCTAAGATCGTGGAACCGAGATAAACAAAACAAGTTCGTGGGCAGTCTGTAGTTCGTTGCTCTGATACTCACAGGTGGTGGTGCTTCTATACTTTGACCCATCACCTTTGTCTTTTTGAGATTGTTAGTTTCAAAGCGAGGTGACGGCAGACGGAAATGGAAGCAAACGTGAAAGGAATGTAAAGTAAATCCGCCAGTTAACATGGACACACAAATTACGAGACAAAATACGATGCGTTTCGACCTCTTAGGTCTTCTTCAGACAAGGTAAGCAACACTCAGGACAACGAAAACCAAGAACGAGCAGTCTCTTATCTTCTCAAATTCGGCTCTAGATGGACGTTAAATGAAAACCGAGCCAAATTTGAGAAGATCAGTGATTGATCGTTCTTCGTTTTCATTATCCTGAATGTTGTTTACCTTGCCTGAAGAAGACCTAAGAGGTCGAAACGCGTCGTATTTTGTCTCGTAATTTGTTTGTCCATGTTAACTGGCGGATTTACTTTAAATTCCATTAAGAACATTCTTGAGGTTGATCTTGAGCCTGAAACAGCCGTAGAGTTCCAAGCTGTTACAAAGAAATTTATGAGCTACCGTAGGTTTTTTTTTTTTTTTTTTTTTTTTGGGGGGGGGGGGGGGGGGGAAACGAGAGCAGCGTCATCAGCCAATAACACATTCCTGAGGCTTTACAGCTGGAGATTTGTTTCAACCCTCGGTCTGAAGAGTTTGAAGAATTTTCCGTCTGATCTCGTGGGGTAGTAGATTACCTTGGTCTCTATTCCAAAGGAGATTTAGAACAGCTTTGCGGCAAGAACACAACCTTGTTTGACATTACCATGGATCTTGAATATTTCTGGAATAGAACCTCAGTAGACAATGGTTCCTTGCACGTCCTTGTTGAATGACTGGATGATGTTTGGCAAAGTGCGTGGGCTGACAGTCTTGGCCAAAATATTGAACAGGCTGTCCCTTCTCTCAAAATGCAACCTCTGGCGAGATCGATAAGCACAATGTCCTATGGTTTCTTCTGCTTCCTGGACCTCTTGCGATTGCCTGATGGAGAATACCATGGAACTCACCACGCTGACGTGACGAGGAAATCGTATTACGATCGTTTTAAGATTAGGGAATGAAGAAACGCGTAACTGGAAACTTTTTTCTTTCGCTGGGATGAACTAGATGAAGATAGAGAGTTTAAATTGTGTCTGACAATACAGTAATGGATTGTATTTAATGAAGCAGATGATGGTAGAGAGTTTCAATTGTGTCTGACAATGAAGTGAAGGACTGTATTTAATGAAGTAGATGATGGTAGAGAGTTTCCATGTTGTTCAGCAATGAAGTAAAGGATTGTACTTAATGAAGTCGATGATGTTAGAGAGTTTCAATTTTGTCTGACAATGAAGTGAAGGGTTGTATTTAATGAAGTAGATGATGGTAGAGAGTTTCCATGTTGTTCAACAATGAAGTAAAGGATTGCATTCAACGCTTTTGTCCATGACACAGTCTGTGAAACCAAACTGAAATTATACTTACAACTTCAGTATTACTTAGAAAATCGGAGCAACACTCTCAGAGTCACACACAAAAATGGTTTTAGGTTCAGGGTAAGGCTTAGGGTCTATTCGCGTAAGGTTACGATCTAAGTTTGGGTTGGCTGATGTTAGGTGCCACCCCAATGGCTCCTCGTTCACAGCCAAAGGTTTGCTTATCCCACCACAGCCAAGGCTATCAGCAGTCCACTGGGAGTTGCCAATGTTAAGTCGTCCAAGGGCAACCCATCTGAGGAGACACTGCATTGCCGCACAGTCAATTCTGTGGTGTTCAGTGGGTGCCTGTACTGATCTACCATGAGCAGGACACTCCCTACAAAGCTCCCAACTAACGACAGTAATTACTTAGTTGCGGAGCCAGAGCGAACGAGCTCTCCCTCCTGAGGTGCCATCATGTCCGTCCACCGACAGTTCCAATGAACTTCCGGAGCCTGTGACCCCGACAGGACAAGGGCATAGTCATGGAGAGCAAATCGAAACTGATGTTACCATCAGAGGAAGGCATGACAAGCCACAGAGTTTGAAACTTTTCATGCTTATCGATGAGTATGAGAATGAGGAAGATGATGCTACGAATTTCCATTTTGGGCCAAGACTGACAGAGTGTTCTCTCTCCCGCTGTCAGCCGGATCCGAGAGATACACACACCAGCAGTGTTGGTCTGGAAATTAGAGCAACGGTATCAGAGACGCGTCCGTTAAGTGGATGAAACTCAACTGTATGGTCCCAGGTTTCCCATTTGTGCCGATAGCAAACTCAACTGTATGGTCCCAGGTTTCCCATTTGTGCCGATAGCAAACTCAACTGTATGGTCCCAGGTTTCCTATTTGAGCCGATAGCAAACTCAACTGTATGGTCCCAGGTTTCCCATTTGAGCCGATAGCAAACCCAACTGTATGGTCCCAGGTTTGCCATTTGAGCCGATAGCAAACTTAACTGTATGGTCCCAGGTTTCCCATTTGAGCCGATAGCAAACTCAACTGTATGGTCCCAGGTTTCCCATTTGAGCCGATAGCAAACTCAACTGTATGGTCTCAGGTTTGCCATTTGAGCCGATAGCAAACTCAACTGTATGGTCCCGGGTTTCCCATTTGAGCTGATAGCAAACTCAACTATATGGTCCCAGGTTTCCCATTTGAGCCGATAGCAAACTCAGCTCGAGGTAGAAACCAGTCGCGGAAGAAAAATCCCACAAAGAAATGGCTCAGATGGGAACCGAAACCATGACCTCCCAGCTGGGAATCTGCGACGCTAACCACATCGCCACGGCGGCTGGTAGGTTGGGGATGGTTTTACTGAAACTGGTTTTATTCTTTATGAGATGTCTGATGTCCAGATACAAGAGGACAGCATGATTTCACTGCTGACAAGAGAGAGAAAAAGAGGGTGGGTGTCTTTGTATGTGTAAACAAGTCAGTGTTTAGTATGTGTGGATGTTGAATTGAGATCAGCATCAGACAGAGAGTGTGAATTCGGAAAAAAATGATTTTGCATTAATCAGAACATCACTCATCATGAATGCACACAAAATGACCAGAAATGCATTCGTGTTCCCAAGTCGCTTATCATTCATCGACACACAATAGTCGCATCTCTCTCTCTCTCTCTCTCTCTCTCTCTCACACACACACCCACACACATACACGCGCGCGCGCGCGCGCGCCACTCGCCATCCTTTAATTGTCGCGTATGTTACACCTGACTCTCATCACATAATGGCGAGTAAACGCTCACTGAAACAGTGCGTGAGATTGATCCAGATATCTTTCTAACGAGCCTCTCGCGCTTGCATGCAGCTGTCTCCAATCCCAGTGGACTACCACCGACTGACACGTGCAAAGCCGGTTTCACGAGATTTAGCGTTTTCCCGTGATGAATGTTCGACGCGTGAGCATATCTGATTGGTCAGGGACAAATCCTACAGTGTGTAATCTAGCCAATCAGCAAACCAACAGTGTGTAATCTAGCCAATCAGCGTCCATCAGAACGACAAGGGACTAAGCAAAAAAAAACAACAAAAAACAAAAAAACAAAAAAACAAGAAAAGAAATAAAAAACAGAAAACATAAAAGAAAGATACTATAAACCGACGCTTTGTAATATAGCTAATTAGCGTCCACGTCATTTTAGAAGATGAGATCGTTGAAGCAGACAGATGTGATTTAGTTTGTGTTCCACACACTGACAGAAAACTACGGTTTCCACGTATTGATAGCAAACTGTAGGGTTTCTATACATTGATAACAAACTGTAGGGTTTCCACATACTGAAGTGTAGAGTGTGTAGAGTTTCCACACATTGACAGCACACTGTAGGATTTCTACACAGTGACACCAAACTATAAGATTTCCATAGGGTTTCCATACAGTGACAGCAAACTGTAAGGTTTCCATACAGTGACAGCAAACTGTAAGGTTTCCATACAGTGACAGCAAACTGTAAGGTTTCCATACAGGGACAGCAAACTGTAAGGTTTCCATACAGTGACAGCAAACTGCAACGTTTCCATACAGTGACAGCAAACTGTAAGGTTTCCATACAGTGACAGCAAACTGTAAGGTTTCCATACAGGGACAGCAAACTGTAAGGTTTCCATACAGTGACAGCAAACTGCAACGTTTCCATACAGTGACAGCAAACTGTAAGGTTTCCATACAGGGACAGCAAACTGTAAGGTTTCCATACAGGGACAGCAAACTGTAAGGTTTCCATACAGGGACAGCAAACTGTAAGGTTTCCATACAGTGACAGCAAACTGTAAGGTTTCCATACAGTGACAGCAAACTGTAAGGTTTCCATACAGTGACAGCAAACTGTAAGGTTTCCATACAGACAGCAAACTGTAAGGTTTCCATACACTGACAGTAAACTGTAAGGTTTCCATATAATGACAACAAACTGTAGGGTTTTCATACAGTGACAGCAAACCGTAGTATTTTCATTTAGTGACAGCAAACTGTAGGGTTTTCATACAATGACATCAAACTGTAGGGTTTTCATACAGTGACTGCAAATGTAGGGTTTCCACACATTAACAGCAAACTATAGAGTTTCTACACAATGAAAACAAGCTGTAGGTGTTCCACACATTGACAGTAAAAGTATAGAGTTCCCATACACTGACTGCAAACTATAGGGTTTCCACATATTGAAGCAAACTATAGGGTTTCTATAAACTGACAACAAACTACAGGGTTTCCACACATTAAGAGCAGACTGTTTGGTTTCCATAATCTGACAATAAACTATAGTGTTTCTATATAGTGACGAATTCGTAAATGACAATTTTGCGATTTCGTGTAAAGGAGTGGCATTCGCTCTGAAATAAGTTTTCCAAACAAGGTGGGCCGGACAGCATACTTTATATTTGGGATCAGAGAAGTCTTCGGACACATTTCATGGTCAGTGTAAAAAGTCTGTTCCAAGTGGCTGACAACATTGACTCTGGATAAAGATTTTTTATAGCTAATGATACATCATTCTACATTTAGACTGGAAGAAGTTTGTGTGCATATTTCCTTTCTCTTTTTTCTCTTTTGTCACAAATTGTGGTTGGCAAGATATCTCAAGTCGTCTCGAAATATATTCATTCGTTTTGACGTCAGTTTGTTTTAAGGAGAACTCAACAAACAAACAAACAAACAAAAACTGACGTAAGCAATTCGTCAGGATTGGGTTACGTCTCCTGAATTTGCTATATTGCTATTCATTGGAATAAATCAAAAATATTTCCAAGGAGACAAATAGGAAGATGACTTGAGCATCACCCAGACTTCAACAAGAGGGATGCATACTACCGGATGCCCAGATCAGACCAAGTGAACATTGTGAGACTGAGATAGGGCTCTCCAGACTTTAACATCACAGGTCCACTATACTCCACACCTGTGAGTCTTTCAAACTATCAATGCAGTGCAGCCCCAGAGACAGCGGAGCATTCCCAGCTAGGCCCAAAGTGGAAACCTGGCCTGCCAACTCACCAATGAGTGCAAAACCCTACTGACCACTGGAGGGTCTTCACCATACAGCAGCCTCCGTCAGTACCTCCAGGATTCCTACCTAAGTAAACGGAGAAGAAGACCATCATTGTGAGACTGAGAACTGGGCACTCCAGATTGTGACATCACATCTCTGCAATATTCCACACTGGCGAGTCTTCAATTTATCCATGCAGCCCCAGTGACAGCGGAACATTCCCAACAACACCAAAAGTAGAAACCTGGCCTGCCAACACCCCGATGAGTGCAAAACTTTATTGACCACTGGAGGGCCTTCACCATACAGAAGCCTTTGCCAGTACCTCCAGGATTCCTGCCTAAGGGAACAGAGAAGAATCTCTTCCTATAGTACTGTTGATCTCACATGATCATCACCCATCAGTGACTGATTGATGATGATATTTTTTTTGGTGAATGAGTGTGTGTGTATATATATATATATATATATATATATATATATATATATATATATGTATGTATGTATGTATGTATGTATGTGTGTGTGTGTGTGTGTGTGTGTGTGTGTGTGTGTGTGTGTGTGTGTGTGTGTGTGCATATGTGCGTGAAAACTTTCCACAGTTAGTCTCATTATGATCATATGATCATAACTCACCCAGGACATTATTTACATGTGGTCCCCCACCCACCCACCCCTTGTGTGTGTGTGTGTGTGTGTGTGTGTGTGTGTGTGTGTGTGTGTGTGTGTGTGTGTGTGTGTGTGTGTGTGCAACACATGATACCCTGTTTTTCATTGATCACTGCTAACTTCTCTCAACCAACATCAGCATATTGATGCCAACACATTATTTCACCTGTTACAATGAACATCATTCTACAGCATTTTTTACTTTTTCAACAACACTATTTATATGAACTCCCAACCTCCCCCTCCACCCCATAGTGGATGAAGAGATATGGGCTCTCCTTCTCTTGCCCCCCCCTACACACACACACACACACACACACACACACACACACATTACCCTCCTCCCCACCCACCCTACCCACCCCCTTCCCCCCCCCCCCCCCCCCAATTATACCTTATCACCCATTTATCTTCCATCCCCTTCCCTCCCTTATTAACATTACCCACACACCTTTCACAACTACCCACGCATAACTACTACCACCTCTTTCATCACCCAGCGAAATCATTCATTTTATTCACCTAACCTTTTTTTTTAAATACAGTTGCTTTCATTTCATTCATCTACTTATTTATCCCTTCATCATCATTATTATCAATCCACCTTTTACCACAACCGTCACAAATATATACACCACCCCACTAAACTAGACACACAACCCCATCGTATCATCCCCACCCCTCCCCCCACCCAACCCCCCCTCCTTTTCCTCTCCCATAATCCCCTCTGTCATTTCCGCCTGCGGCCATTCTCCCTACCACATGGACAACAGATGAGTCACTCTTCGTTCTTTGTTTGTACTGTCCTAAATGTTAAATGTGATCTGATTTTTTGCCTGAAGAAGACCCAAGAGGTCGAAATGCATCGCGTCTTGTCCTGTGCTTTGTTTGTCAATGTCATTGGCGGTAACTAACACCCTCTCTTTCTAAATTTTGCTATATTAATTATAAGAGAGAGAGAGAGAGAGAGAGAGAGAGAGAGAGAGAGAGAGAGAGAGAGAGAGAACTAGAATAGAATCCCAGCCAAAGAAACCGAAGTTTAGTGAAAGCGAAGCAAGTGCTCTGCTGGAGGAATTTAGCTTGGAATACACCATTGCTGACGGCTTCCAAACTGCTGAGAATGCTCCATGCTCATGAAAACATTCAAACTGATGTCTTGTATTGCGAAACGTTTCCAGATTTAACGCCTTTCCCTTAGAAAGCCTTGCTCTCGAGATTGACAATAATTAGTCAGCCTGATCGGAGATATCAAGTGTTCGAAAAATAGCGAAAATGATCACCTGAATCGTTTCCAATCAAGCCATAACCGTCCATCACAGTGCTAGTGGGCTTTTGCACTTGTAAACAAGGTTGAGTAATTTGTCAGATTGATGGGAGATATTAAGTGTTCGAACGATGGCGAAAATGAACACCTGAATCGTTTCCAATCAAGCCATAACCGTCCATCACAGTGCTAGTGGGCATTTGCACTTGTAAGCAAAGTCAAAGGAAGTCATCGGCCACAATCATATTGGCACTGCTAGATTGTCTTGAAGACGACGTAGTAGTCGTGGTGTGATCAAACGAGTTTGCTGCTCGATGTGAGTCAGATCAGTTCATCCATCGTAGCTCTCCATTCGACCTTGAAGTGATTATTCAGTACACAACACTAACACACACACACACACACACATTTTGGGACCGAGTCGACGAGATTTTTGGTGTAGAAAAAGATATTTTCTGTTGAAGTTAGCTGCTATGCCCCCCCTCCCTCCTTCCCTCCGTGGACTTGAGAAGGATATTCCAAGTAATACACATACTGGGTAATTCTTTGTCATTTCTTCAGTTATTTCATTAACAACACGCATTCTGGGGAATTCCAAACAAAAGGCAAGCGCTATTCATCTAACTTAAGTCTCTTGCGGTCTTACGTGACTGGAATACCCCCTAGCGACACATTGAACAGTGATCGTATGCTTGTCTGTAGTTACAAAATTAATAATTTTGTTAACATCAGAAGAATTAGGCAAGTGACGTCACAGTTTTCTGCCCACGGTGCTGGCTTTGAACTGGTACGTAAGAGCAATTTTTTTTTCATTCATAAAATTTATGCGGCAAGTTTGTTTTGAATGAAATGATCCCATACTGTAGTTACAAAAGGTTGTAGAAGGAAAGCAGCTTTGAAACTCACAAGTGTATGTGAACGCATGAGCACGTGTGTGTGTGTGTGTGTGTGTGTGTGTGTGTGTGTGTGTGTGTGTGTGTGTGTGTGCCTGTCTGTCTGTATGTCTGTGTTGGGTTTGTTTATTTCTGTTTGTACCTGTTTCTTTCTGTTTTAAAATTTTTGTCAGCAAGTGTGTTCATATGTGAAAAAAAATTGTCGCCAGGGGATGTAGTAACTGGCACAAAATGAACGGGTGACTTCCCATGTGCTACTGTTTTTAACGATATACACAAATACTTCACTTCAAAGCTTACAGCACCCAAAAACTTAATATTCCATGAAAACATATGACCTCATAAATATTCATCTATTCGTAACCAGAAATTTCACGATGTTCAAGTTCCGAGCAAACTTTGCAGCAATCATTCGAAACGGATCCTGCTGATTCCACCCTTTGATCGGATCCGTCCCTTATATCCTGACCAGAATTTACCGCATTTATCCTTAA
>CM065724.1:32353744-32363744 GCA_033310375.1 Conus canariensis
ACTGGGCTCATAATCTCCTGTATCTGAACATGTCAAAGAAAGCAACGTAATTAAGTATCTGGTTTGTAAATAGACAGACATTTTTTGTCATGGAACCTATCTTCAGAGAAAGAAAAATCGAAGAAGCCAAAGAATTATGACAGGGGAAAAAACACCTGAACAGGGTCAAAGGTTATGACCTTCCACCTGTCGACAGCCCACTGCCGAGTGATACATACCTCCACTGCCAGCAGACGTCAGCCAGGCAGTCCACTTCTGTTTTCTTGTCTGATAAAGGCAATGAGAAATGTCCGATATATTTCTAGCATCTAACTTCTCGATCTTGAGAGTCCATACATCAAAACCAATAATGGCTGCTGTTGGCGGTGTAGTTTTCTTTGCTTTTTTCTGTTTGGATTGAGATAGGACGATTTTGAACGGTTTTTACTTACTTTTGTTTTGATAGATTTGTTTAAGCGAAATGTTTGGCATACCGAGTGCTGTCTGTCTTAGGGAAGATATAAGTGTTTAAATCAATATATTGTCTATGTTGTTCTGGTTAGAAACAAACGCATACTTTTTCACCTGCTGATTTTCGATCAAGTCCGAAAGCAAGATAACAAGTTAACAAACTTTTCAACCGAAGTTATGCGTGGATAAAGTGTGAAAGTTCAAACAATAGAGTTACTGAAAGAGTTACACATTATCTGTCTCACAACTTGGTTTTCTGTTACCTTTAAAATGATGAACATGAATTTAAACTTAAACAGAGTTTTTATTTTTTTGAGCAGTAAAAGTAGATTGAAAGACAAACAGATACGTGTGTGTGTGTGTGGTGTGTGTGTGTGTGTGTGTGTGTGTGTGTGTGTGTGTGTGTGTGTGGATAGATGTCGGTGTGTTGAACAAAAACATAGAGGAGATAAAACAAGTTCAGTCTAACAAATTCTCCATCTGAACAGCGCGGTAGAACATAACCATGAAATCTATCACTAGTGGCATATGGGACCGTCGTAGTCTTTTTCAAAACCAAGGCAATTAGTGTTGCCTGCTCATCGGTGATTTTCGTCCGCTGACTGCGAGTCATCAGTGAAACTCGGCTGATCGTGTCGGTCCTCCCTTGTCATCAGAAAGGAGATATACCACCCATAATTCTGTGGTTTTCTCCAGAAACAGAATCCAACAGCACCCCAAAGCAACCAGTGAAGAGTAGACAAGTACGAGAAGAAAGCACTATCATGAAATAAATTGCCGAAAAACTAAAGCCATTCTATACAGAATAATATATATAGGGGGAAATCTTTGAGGCATCCTTTAAAGGATATAAACGAGGTCAGAAGTTGTCAACAGTCAGAGTGTTCAGCTCTACTGATTAATAATCCAAGCATTGTCAGTCATGTAAAACTGACTGCTGCTGAGAATGGTGCATAGCAGCCTTCACTTAGATCTCCTGTGAGGACCAGTCTCCCACTCACTGACCTGTCAACATGTTGAACACATTAGTAATGGAGGAAAGATAAGTGCAGACTACCAATTCCTACAATGACTTGGCAAGAGTTCATAGAAAAAAGAAAAGGCGAAGAGGAGGGGCATGTGGAGGGGAGAGGGGGAGGGGGTATAACAGAAAGAAAAAGGGAATGGAAAATTAGGGCGCGAGATATAAAAAATAAGCCATCACTAGCACCTCATGGGGACGATCGCAGTCCTTCCTGAAAACAGAACCACTCATATCACCTGCTCAGAGGCCTTGCTTCCGTTGATTCGGACTTCTATGTAGATGTATGTATGTATGTATATCGTGCAGTATCGGTGATTTAGTACCGTATGCTATCGCTAGGAGTCCAATGAATCGTTCTGACCTCGATGCTAGCTCGTGTGTTGCTGTGAAAGATACCGCTTGGTGAAGTGCTTGCTGTACACTGCAGATTAGAGGAATGTCACTCTGGTGATGCTGATGTGGGGAGAGAGGTCATGCAGGTCTCTGTTTTTTGTCAATCGTGGGGGGGGGGGGGGGGGCGAGAGAGTGGGGGAGGAGGGGGTGGGGTAAAGGGGTGGGGATGGGGGCAGCATCTGGATGACGAACTAGAACTATCTTTGAGCACGAAGCCTGGTCTTGTGAACCAGACGATTTTACTCAAATCAGGTTAAAGACGACTGTAAAGGTCCAGGTTTCTGAATTAAACTAAAATTTCAAAAATTGGAAGAGTGTCAGCTTAGTTTGAGAGTTACATAATGAATATTGTTATTTGTTTCGTGTGTGTGTGTGTGTGTATGTGTGTGTGTGTGTGTGTGTGTGTGTGTGTGTGTGTGTGTGTGTGTGTGTGTGTGTGTGAGTGTGTGTGTGTGTCTGTGTGTCTGTGTGTGTCTGTGTGTGTGTCTGTGTGTCTGTGTGAGTACGTGCGTGCGTGCATGCGTCGTGTGTGTGTGTGTTTGTGTATTGTGTGTGTGTGTGTGTATGTGTGTGTGTGTGTGTGTGTGTGTGTGTGTGTGTGTGTGTGTGTGTGTGTGTGTGTGTTGTGCTTCAGTAATGATGATTAAAGTACATAATTATATGTTGCGTTTCCTTGCATGCAGGAACGCACTTGCTTAAAGTGTGTAATGACTGATCTGAATGCAACGGTATTGTGTTGCTTATATACAAAAAAACCTCTCGTGTGTTGTTTAGATTTGACGGGTTTTGTATGGATGCCACTGGAGTGGCATGTGCACCTATGGTATACCTCAAGTTGTTGACAGATGGAAAAGAAGCTGCAGGTATCCTGGATTATACACATATTGAAATAGAACTTATGGATTATACACATATTGAAATAGAACTTATGGATTATACACATAATGAAACAGAACTTATGGATTATACACATATTGAAATAGAACTTATGGATTATACACATATTAAAATAGAACTTATGGATTATACACATATTGAAATAGAAATTATGGATTATACACATATTGAAATAGAAACTATGGATTATACACATATTGAAATAGAACGAGAGGTGGTATTGTTGGTGGGATTTGTACACACTTTGGCTTCGGTAAATCTTGGCAAGGCGAAAAAAGGCACGTTGAGTTATCAATTATGCAGGTTTTTATCGAATAGTTAACTTACTCAGTGATTCAGTCGTTCCGTTTTTGTTCCTCTTGTGTTTGGGACTCACTCCGTCGCGTATGCACAAAACCACACACACACCAACACACACACACACACCACACACACACACACACACACTCCAACACACACACACACACACAACACACACATACACGCATACACACACATGCCCGCACGCACGCACAGCATGCACGCACACAGACGCACGAGAGAGAGAAAGAAGAAGAGAAACACACACACACACACACACACACACACACACACACACACACACACACACACACAACACACACACACACACAACACACACACACACACACACACACACCACACACACGAAAAAAATCTCTATTATTAATTACTCTCCTGTGAGATCGTTTACAATCATGCCCACATGCGCACGTCGGAAAGATCTGATTGTAAAATGGTATCAGGCGATACCATTTATAACGATCGTAAAAGCTTGTGCTTTCGCCCATGACAGAACTCACACTATGATATCGTGGCAAACGACACCGGCTGCAATGGCGGCGATTACAACAATAATGGAAATGATGAATACCCCCCCCCCCCTCCACGAATCTCCTTCTCCTCTCCACCCCCACCTCTTCTCTCGCACTTTTTGGGGGGTTAAGTTTTGTTGACAAGCATTGATCCTGCGGATACACGTTAGTAAACAAAACATTGAGTCATATACAGCCTAAAATCATTGACAGAAATGAAAAGATTCCAAATGAATGAACCAGCCACTGACTAGCCAAAAGACGTGGCTTACGGAACGCGCAATCATTGGACATTCTTACATTCACACGTTAAGCAGATCCAGGCGTGATTGCAGTTAGCTCGTCTCCTTCAAGTCTGATACTTTGCGTAGAAATGCGGCGAAAGTGAGGCCATTCACGACAACGGAGTGAACATGATTAATCAATACCACCCAAATCGTTTTGGATGTAGCTGTGTACAGATACAGTCATAACCTTACTTGATATTGACATGATGTTCATTTGTCTACCCACCTTTTCTTTGTAGGACCCGTTTGAATGCTTTTTTTTTTTTTTTTTTTTTTTTTTTTGCGTACGCAGGCTGGTACTCCCGCGGACACTCCCTGTATAGACAGGCAAGAATTAACCCCATCTACCCAACAAAGGGAGTTGAGTTTTGTGTGTATGACCGTTTTTTTTTTATCCCGCCATTAAACAGCCACACTCCGTCTTCGGGGAAGGTGCATGCGATGCGTAACGTGTCATCCATACCAACGGCCAAACTGGCCTTCTCTTCCGAAAGTTGGTGATGGGATTTGACGTGTGTGCAAGATGTTATGCGTGCGTTCATACACGGAACCTCGGTTTACAGTCTCATTCGAAGGACTGTATGGGAAATGGAGTCAGAACCAATGTTAACTCTGAGGGAAAAAATCTCCCTGTTCCGAAACGGCCCGGCGGAGATTCGAACCCGCAACCCCAAGATTACGAGTCCGGCGCTCTACCACTGAGCTATTCCGGCCCCCCAGTTTGAATGCTAATGTTTGGGAATTCTTAAAAGCAGCCTCCTTTGTTTTATTTTCTCTTGCATTTTAGATACATATTTTCATTCATTTAGATACATCTTTTCATTCATTTTAGATACATATTTTCAATCATTTTAGATACATATATTTCATTCATTTTAGATACATATTTTCAATCATTTTAGATACATATTTTCAATCATTTTAGATACATATTTTCAATCATTTTAGATACATATTTTCATTCATTTTAGATACATATTTTCACTTTGCGGGAGTCGCACGGGGAGCCTGTTCTGTAGTGTTGACACAGGACAAATGTCCAAGCGAAGGATCCACAGACTGATTTATAAAGAGGATATTCGTGCATAATGCACACAGCACCTTGAAGACCTACTCTTGATTTATAAAGAGGATATTCGTGCATAATGCACACAGCACCTTGAGACCTACTCTTGAATTTGGCGATAATCTATCGCACACAGCACCTTGAAGGTCTGCTCTTGAATTTGGCGATAATCTATCGAGTATGGGTCTGCACGTCGGTAAACGACAGTATGTGGTATGCTTTGTGAAAAAGTTTGCTTTGTAAATAAAAACAGACTAGAAAAAAAAAAATATTCCACTTATCTGGTCAAATCCAGCGCCATGGACAGAAAACCGTGGGGGCTGCCTGCGATCTTGTAAAGTTAGCAAAAGGAATAAGAGTTCAACTCAAAATAGGCTTATAATCGCGGCTCAATGTCTCACCGATGGGTTGCCAGTCAGAGAGATCTGCTAGAGACTAAAGTCAGGCCTACGTGCTTGCCTTTTGTCTGGGACTATCACGAATGAATATCAGTCGTAAAAACGAGGGGAGAAGACACAAACAATGACCTGATATGTGCATTGTGTAGGACGGAGAAGACACAAACAATGACCTGATATGTGCATTGTGTAGGACGGAGAAGACACAAACAATGACCTGATATGTGCATTGTGTAGGACGGAGAAGACACAAACAATGACCTGATATGTGCATTGTGTAGACGAGAAGACACAAACAATGACCTGATATGTGCATTGTGTAGGACGGAGAAGACACAAACAATGACCTGATATGTGCATTGTGTAGGACGGAGAAGACACAAACAATGACCTGATATGTGCATTGTGTAGGACGGAGAAGACACAAACAATGACCTGATATGTGCATTGTGTAGGACGGAGAAGACACAAACAATGACCTGATATGTGCATTGTGTAGGACGGAGAAGACACAAACAATGACCTGATATGTGCATTGTGTAGGACGGAGAAGACACAAACAATGACCTGATATTGTGCATTGTGTAGGACGGAGAAGACACAAACAATGACCTGATATGTGCATTGTGTAGGACGGAGAAGACACAAACAATGACCTGATATGTGCATTGTGTAGGACGGAGAAGACACAAACAATGACCTGATATGTGCATTGTGTAGGACGGAGAAGACACAAACAATGACCTGATATGTGCATTGTGTAGGACGGAGAAGACACAAACAATGACCTGATATGTGCATTGTGTAGGACGGAGAAGACACAAACAATGACCTGATATGTGCATTGTGTAGGACGGAGAAGACACAAACAATGACCTGATATGTGCATTGTGTAGGACGGGAGAAGACACAAACAATGACCTGATATGTGCATTGTGTAGGAAGGGGAAGACACAAACAATGACCTGATATGTGCATTGTGTAGGACGGAGAAGACACAAACAATGACCTGATATGTGCATTGTGTAGGACGGAGAAGACACAAACAATGACCTGATATGTGCATTGTGTAGGACGGAGAAGACACAAACAATGACCTGATATGTGCATTGTGTAAGGACGGAGAAGACACAAACAATGACCTGATATGTGCATTGTGTAGGACGGAGAAGACACAAACAATGACCTGATATGTGCATTGTGTAGGACGGAGAAGACACAAACAATGACCTGATATGTGCATTGTGTAGGACGGAGAAGACACAAACAATGACCTGATATGTGCATTGTGTAGGACGGAGAAGACACAAACAATGACCTGATATGTGCATTGTGTAGGACGGAGAAGACACAAACAATGACCTGATATGTGCATTGTGTAGGACGGAGAAGACACAAACAATGACCTGATATGTGCATTGTGTAGGACGGAGAAGACACAAACAATGACCTGATATGTGCATTGTGTAGGACGGAGAAGACACAAACAATGACCTGATATGTGCATTGTGTAGGACGGAGAAGACACAAACAATGACCTGATATGTGCATTGTGTAGGACGGAGAAGACACAAACAATGACCTGATATGTGCATTGTGTAGGACGGAGAAGACACAAACAATGACCTGATATGTGCATTGTGTAGGACGGAGAAGACACAAACAATGACCTGATATGTGCATTGTGTAGGACGGAGAAGACACAAACAATGACCTGATATGTGCATTGTGTAGGACGGAGAAGACACAAACAATGACCTGATATGTGCATTGTGTAGGACGGAGAAGACACAAACAATGACCTGAATGTCATTGTAGGACGAGAAGACACAAACAATGACCTGATATGTGCATTGTGTAGGACGGAGAAGACACAAACAATGACCTGATATGTGCATTGTGTAGGACGGAGAAGACACAAACAATGACCTGATATGTGCATTGTGTAGGACGGAGAAGACACAAACAATGACCTGATATGTGCATTGTGTAGGACGGAGAAGACACAAACAATGACCTGATATGTGCATTGTGTAGGACGGAGAAGACACAAACAATGACCTGATATGTGCATTGTGTAGGACGGAGAAGACACAAACAATGACCTGATATGTGCATTGTGTAGGACGGAGAAGACACAAACAATGACCTGATATGTGCATTGTGTAGGACGGAGAAGACACAAACAATGACCTGATATGTGCATTGTGTAGGACGGAGAAGACACAAACAATGACCTGATATGTGCATTGTGTAGGACGGAGAAGACACAAACAATGACCTGATATGTGCATTGTGTAGGACGGAGAAGACACAAACAATGACCTGATATGTGCATTGTGTAGGACGGAGAAGACACAAACAATGACCTGATATGTGCATTGTGTAGGACGGAGAAGACACAAACAATGACCTGATATGTGCATTGTGTAGGACGGAGAAGACACAAACAATGACCTGATATGTGCATTGTGTAGGACGGAGAAGACACAAACAATGACCTGATATGTGCATTGTGTAGGACGGAGAAGACACAAACAATGACCTGATATGTGCATTGTGTAGGACGGAGAAGACACAAACAATGACCTGATATGTGCATTGTGTAGGACGGAGAAGACACAAACAATGACCTGATATGTGCATTGTGTAGGACGGAGAAGACACAAACAATGACCTGATATGTGCATTGTGTAGGACGGAGAAGACACAAACAATGACCTGATATGTGCATTGTGTAGGACGGAGAAGACACAAACAATGACCTGATATGTGCATTGTGTAGGACGGAGAAGACACAAACAATGACCTGATATGTGCATTGTGTAGGACGGAGAAGACACAAACAATGACCTGATATGTGCATTGTGTAGGACGGAGAAGACACAAACAATGACCTGATATGTGCATTGTGTAGGACGGAGAAGACACAAACAATGACCTGATATGTGCATTGTGTAGGACGGAGAAGACACAAACAATGACCTGATATGTGCATTGTGTAGGACGGAGAAGACACAAACAATGACCTGATATGTGCATTGTGTAGGACGGAGAAGACACAAACAATGACCTGATATGTGCATTGTGTAGGACGGAGAAGACACAAACAATGACCTGATATGTGCATTGTGTAGGACGGAGAAGACACAAACAATGACCTGATATGTGCATTGTGTAGGACGGAGAAGACACAAACAATGACCTGATATGTGCATTGTGTAGGACGGAGAAGACACAAACAATGACCTGATATGTGCATTGTGTAGGACGGAGAAGACACAAACAATGACCTGATATGTGCATTGTGTAGGACGGAGAAGACACAAACAATGACCTGATATGTGCATTGTGTAGGACGGAGAAGACACAAACAATGACCTGATATGTGCATTGTGTAGGACGGAGAAGACACAAACAATGACCTGATATGTGCATTGTGTAGGACGGAGAAGACACAAACAATGACCTGATATGTGCATTGTGTAGGACGGAGAAGACACAAACAATGACCTGATATGTGCATTGTGTAGGACGGAGAAGACACAAACAATGACCTGATATGTGCATTGTGTAGGACGGAGAAGACACAAACAATGACCTGATATGTGCATTGTGTAGGACGGAGAAGACACAAACAATGACCTGATATGTGCATTGTGTAGGACAACCTTCCAATTCCACCCAGCTGGCAGCCGACGATTCGTGGACCGACGACTGGTTTCTGGTGTCCATGTGTGTATTTCATGATCATAGTGAGATCGAGTGGAAAACTACATCGGCTGGATGGATCTGACTCGCGCAGCACATTGCTTACAAGCCAGGGCTGGTATAAAAAAAAAAAAAAAAAAAAGCACGGATAACTCAAAGTAAAAAAAAAATCAGCGCAGATGTCAAAAAGCCTAGACAACACATTGTCAAAAAGACAGCGTTGGTGTCAAAAAGCCCGGACAGCTCATTGTCAAAAAGATAGCGCAGGTGTCAAAAAGCCCGGACAACACATTGCCGAAAAGATAGCGCAGGTATCAAAAAGCCCGGACAGCTCATTGTCTAAAAGACAGCGCAGGTGTCCAAAAGCCCGGACAACTCATTGCCAAACAGTCATCGTCGGTGTCAAAAAGCCTGAAAAACATATTGCCGAAAAGCCATCTTCGGTGTCAAAAAGACAGTGCAGGGGTCAAAAAGCCCGGACAACACATTGCCAAAAGGTCAGCGCTGATGTCAAAAAAGCAAAACAATGCACTGTCAAAAAGCCAGACATCACACTGTAAAACTTGAACGAGCATTCAAACAAACAAAAACAAGACCATGTCACACACTGAAGGACAACGCATTGCTTAAAAGCCAAACCCAGTGTAAAAACAAAGCCAGGGATTTATTAGTCATCACAATAACAGTAAACAAATGAAGAAATAAATAAAAGACAGAAACAAACAAAACACAGGGTGCGAAAACGCCAAGAACATATTGCCAAAATATTAGGATGATTATAATTCATATACACGCATATAAACGTGTGTGTGTGTGTGTGTGTGTGTGTGTGTGTGTGTTTAAGAGTTGTGTTGTATTTTTGTTTTTGTGTTTGTTTTCTTTCATAATTTGTTTGTTTGTTTGTTTATTTCAAAGCAAAACCTAACCTATCCGTTTGTGTG
>CM065724.1:32368744-32376244 GCA_033310375.1 Conus canariensis
AAAACAAAAAAGAAACAGCACACAAACAAGTACTCAAATAGGCAAGCTAAAGATTAAAAAAAAGCTTGCCGAAAGACATCCATCCACACCGTGTTAGAAGAAGGAGAAGAGGGAGAAGAAGAAGAAGAGGAAGAAGAAGAAGAAGAAGAAGAGGGTGGCGGAGCTGTGCCCGAAGATCGAGGGCAACCCCCGCAGAGGGGGTATCTTTGGAAATCGCCCACATCGGCAAGCTAGCTCAGGATATGACAGACAGGCCATGGTCCCGAATGTTGTTTTGCTGCCGTTTATCAGCGCACGTGGTTCTTGCACGTGCACGCTCTTCTTATTACGTAGAGCCTCCCTCTCAAAGGCCGACTACTCTACAGGTTGTGCTCAGGTGCCCCCCTCCCCCCTACCCCCTTGCTCCCCACTCCTCATCTTCCCACTTTTTTAGCTTCTAGGTCACATGATAGTGGACTGATGGTGGTGGTTTGGTTGAGTGTGTGTGTGTGTGTGTGTGTGTGTGTGTGTGTGGTGTGCGTGCGTGCGTGCGGTGCGTGCGTGCGTGCGTGGTGCGTGTGTGTGTGTGTGTGTGTGTGTGTGTGTGTGTGTGTTGTGTGCGTGTGTGTGTGTGTGTGTGTTGTTGTTGTTGTTGTTGTGTATGTGTACGGTTGACTCTGTGTGTGTGTGTGTGTGTGTGTGTGTGTGTGTGTGTGTGTGTGTTGTGTGTGTGTGTGTGTTGTGTGTGTGTGTGTGTGTGTGTGTGTGTGTGTGTGTGTGTGTGTGTGTGTGTGTGTGTGTGTGTTGTTGTTGTTGTTGTTGTTGTGTATGTGTACGGTTGACTCTGTGTGTTTGTGTGTGTGGGGCGGCGCGCGCGCGCGTGCGTAAACAATGACATATCATTCATAACCAGCGTGTGTTATGTGAATAGGTATACCGCCTGTAGCATTGTCTTGAAGTTATGTACCTTAAATCACTTCACCGTAGAAGTAAAAGTCACAGTACTTATCAACCAGTTAGCATGCCCTGATTAATTATTTAAAAATTGGTATTTGTAAAGAGAAAGCATAACTAATTCATCTTGAAACATTTTAGGTAATTTTTAAAGTACCCAGATTCATAATAACAACATAACCTTTCTCTGCTGAACAACTCGTAATATCCCTCAAAAGCAAAAACGAAAAAAAAAGATAAAATAACGCGCGCGTACACACACACACACACACACACACACACACACACACACACACACACACACACACACACACACACGATCCATCAGAAAAGTGGCATCGACCCACACAAATACCTAGGAAACTTTCTAAAAAACGCCAGGTTCATTACAAAAGCGTCATTGATCCATCACGAATATACCTGAGATCATTCCTAAATATACAAGAGATTCATTATAAAAACAAACAAACAAACAAATATAATGGATTCATCGCGGAAATATCCTATAATTCCCTAATGCACAAGATTGATCGTCTGTGACATTCCTAAGCTCCGTTGGTTCATTATAAAAGCAGGAATGATCCATGATAGATATCCCTATACTTCCGGACACAGCGATTCCTGGAACGGAAATTGCTCTGAATTTTACGGATAAAATGTAAGCTTGATGGAGGTCCATCGAGGCAGTCTGTTCTGATCAAGGATGGTATCTTTCTTTTCATGGAAAGAGAGAGAGAGAGGAGAGAGAAGAGAGAGAGAGACAGACAGACAGACAGACAGACAGACAGACAGACAGACAGACAGACAGAGACACAGAGAGAGAGAGAGAGAGAGACAGAGAGAGAGAGAGAAACAGAGAGAGAGACAGAGAGGGACATACGGAAGAGAGAGAGAGAGAGAGAGAGAGAGAGAGAGGGGGGGGGGGGGAGGAGGGCGGGGGTTATAGCAGGGTCCGATGCTAAGCGCTGTGATGACGTGCCAAAGTCTGGAACTCGGATTCGTGGGCAGCCAGGCAACATCTTGTTGCTTAACCGACCACGTAAATGAAGATCTTGGGGAAATGTGCATCCGGATTGGACTGAATCAATATCTAGGATCTGATGATACATCGTGAGTACGTCTGCAACTTAGTAGGGAAAGGAAAACAGAAACATGTGGAACGTTCCACCCAAATCACGAGCTACTTTGCTCGCTAAAAGTTCTTGACAAATACGGTAAAGCTTTGGAATTGTTTGTGCTTATCACTCATGAACCTCACATTTCAAGCGCTTCAGCATTCCAATAAAGGTTTATATAATAACAGTTATCGTGAACCGGTTCTATGTCGCATTAATGTATTGGCCACATATTTTTCTTCAGATTTTCATATTAATGCTTTAATGTTGATAATAGGGTATCTGGTTGTCTATTTTACATTTATAAAAAAAAAAAGAGAGAATTTGCCAACAACCAAAATCACGTCAAATACTTTATATGAACAAATTAGCATCAAATCCAAACAACACTGTTCCGCCGTTCAGTTGCAGGTGCGCAGGATGAGTTCAGTTTTCAAGAACAGCTTTTGGGAACTGCTCCAAGAAACGGTTCTTTCCTTACATGCTCCCAGTGTCGGAAGATGTGCTGTATACGGTCACGCTCACCATTACAAAGAACTAGACTCATCCCTGAGAACATTAATCTCGGACAAAATGACATTTGTTGCAAGTATACGGTGAAACATACTCCTGTGTAATGCTACCGGCTGCTCAGTGAGGTCGGTCCACTGTCTGAATGTAGCTCTTGTCCATACACCAACTACCGTGTGTGCTTCAAACGTGACAGCTTGACACGATTAAGCCCGCCTTGGCTTAACCCGTAGAGTGCCTTTAAGCCGTCAGCTGACGCCGCATTAAAAATGCTTTCCCAGTGCCTATGGGCCGTCCACTGACGTCATGCATTTTTCTTGAATTTTCATTCGTTACTATTTCTATCAACGGACTTAAATAGAGTGTGCGTAGTAAGCCTTATATGTCTGTAGTATTAAAATGATATGTAAATGACCACACGTGAGGGGAAAGCCCATTTATTCTCATCACTGACTGGATGACCAGCCAGCACTTCGTCTCGCTTGCAAAGATGGCGGCGCAACCTTCGACAAGCGCAGCGACCAAATCAACGTATTTACACAGCTGAGCAGGCTCTGCTAATGATTTTTGACAAAGACAATAATCTTTTATTCAACGACTCACTCGAGCATGAAGGTGAGATGATGATAGTGATGGAATTGCCAACCGTATTCGTCAGTTATTGTGTCGGGCTGTGTGACCTCAATGTGTGTTCAGCTGACTGGTTTGCCAGCGTCGAACGAGCTCGCCTAGTGTGTACTCTGCACTGCGTGCCAGTGGTCAGTGACGTGGTAGTCAGCGTGAGAGGGGAGCGCGGCCTGCTCGCGGCGCGGCACAGGGCAGAGGGAAAGGTAGGGGAAGAGGAGCAGTGAAAGAGAGGGTTGAAGTCCAGCAAGGGGGCGTGGTGGGGAGAGGGGGGCGTGGTCGTGGACTGACCTGTCTGCATAGAGTGTGAGCGTCTTGATAGACTTCTAAACTGTTTTACTTTCATTTACAGGTGTAGTGTGACAATACAAACTTTATTTTCAATTTTTTTGCTTTGTGTTCTTGTTTGGATGTGAAGATGTAGTGGTAAATACATATGCTTTTGATCGTGCAAAAAAATCTATCCAAATCTAATTGTCTAAATACTTTTTTATTATCAAAATTAAAACAAAAGAAGCCCAGATTCAAAATCTTCATTCAATTTCCTTCCAAAATCATACATATTTCATTGTTATATCTTTTGTAGTTTCTGAGCTAGAATTTTTTGTTAATTATTACCCCCAAATCATTAGATTTCCCTGGCACTGGGAAAGCCTTTGTTTGTAACATTTTCAAGCAGCTTCAAGCAGCGAACGGGTTAAGGCTGTGTCAGGCCAACTGACATAGGCTAGAACACCAAGGCTACAACAAAATGTTGTTTTCCTCTGCATAGTTATGCGGGGATTGTCTTCAGTTGTGACAAGCTCCTAGCATAACATTATCAGTCTCCAAAATCCCCCGAAGTCGGAGTGTGGCTGCCCATGTGGCGGGGTAATCAAAAACGGTCACACACGTAATGTTGTCATCCCCAGCTGATGCATTTGTACCATAGTGTTCACGTGCTTTGGCTGTTCGGATGATCCCTGGAGTTTTTTAGCCAGGGTACGACGACGACGACGACGACGACAACAACAACAACAACAACAACAACAACAACACGATTAGCGGCGACATGTGGTGAACAGACAGCTATCTCACGAACTGAAGGCAGACAGAGAGCTAACCAAATCCACAGGAAGTGAGTTTCAAAGTGAGATGACCGCAGGCAGGAACTGAAACAATTTTTTTTTTTAAGAAATCATAATTAATCCGCCGGGCGAAAGGGTCAGACAGATGACAAGACAAAACCACGAAGGATGGACTTCGAAAGAAAACGAGGCGATTGGGAGGAAGACAATGCGAGTAAAGATGATAATGAATATAGTGACAATAATGACAGCAGTACTACTAATGATGATCATAATGATGATAAAAAATATCATGAACAAGATTACTGACATTTTTTAAATAAAAATATGACGATAGTAGTTGCAGTATTGATAGTGGCTATACAGACAGAAAGGGGAGGAACGCGGATAGAGAACTGTCGAACAGCATGGTTGTGGTGGCAACAGGAAGTGGTGAATGCCTTCAATATTCTCAACAGATCTTCAACTTGCCAACATCGGAAATACTCATCCTCTTGCCTCGTTATGATTCAGCCACGAGAGATCCTCACGAGGCTGTTTATCGTTAGCCAAGTGTCATCCCCCCACAGGGCATCCACGTGTCCCACCCCATTCACTCATTCATCACGCTGCTGTCTGCACTACACCTGTGGTCCTCAGGAGAATCACATCCTTGTATTATCAAGGGACGGCCCCCTTGGCGATGCAGGGGGAAGGGGAGGGGATGTGGGTGAGGGGGTTGGGAGACGGGGGACGGGGGAAAGAGGGAGGGCGTGTTCTTTCAATACGAATGGCGTTCCCACCGTACGGGGGCCATTAATTTCCTTTTTCCTATTGCTTTGTCTGCCTCTCTCTCTCTCTCTCTCTCTCTCTCTCTCTCTCTCTCTCTCTCTCTTGGTTTGTTTGTTTGTTTGTTTTCTTTCTTTTACGTCTTTCTTTTCAGCCCTGATATGGCCCTTTGCGATCTGCTCGGCTATGAATAGCATTATCTTTCTGTCTTGCTCGTTTCTCCATCTTTACTAAAGAAAGTCCCCCCCCCCTCCCCTTTCAAGCTAAAGTTTTATAAGATGACAACCTTTTTCTGCAGTCATCAGCGGGCAATGATGGGAGACTGGACTGCACACGCTGCCCGGAGTGGATACTAACGTCAATTCTAGTCAAGTCTTTTGTCCATGGATACGGATATGGCTTTCTGAGGATATATTTTTTGTTACATTCAAATATTTCAATCAGTTTGGACAACTAGTTTTGGTCGTTTGTTTGTTTTTTTATTCCTCTAATCTTTGAGTGAAAAGGAAAGGAGAACCTTGGGACCCTCAGGCTGCCTTCTTGTTTTCTGCCTTAAGAATATCAATAACTCAGTTATGGAAATTCAGTGTGTACATTGTAAAAGTTATGCGTTTACTGCTGTTGTTTTTCAAGACAGGGTATTTTTTTCCGCTAAGTGGTGACAGCCTTCAGAGATGATACAGAGAGATTAAGGTGAGTATCTTCACCTTTCGGTAACTAGTGTTCCATCGCGCGTATTGAAGGCATCTACCACTTGCTGTCGATCTGTGTGGCTGCTTGTCTGCTTCCTGCACACAGTGAGTGTATGTTCAATTCACTACGCCACTGATAGTATCAAACAGTCGAGTCTGAAGCGCACATACGGTGGGTTGCACATGAGCAAAGCTTTCCTACACATTGAGCCGACCTTGCTGGAGAGTGGACAACAACAACATCAACAAAAAATGATAACGAGGACGACGACAACGACAACAACAATAATCATAATAACTATAAAGATTATGATAATAATAAACCAACAATAATGATGACGCCAATAACGATGATGATGATGGTGATGATGATGGTGGTAAAGATGATGATACGAGTAAGTAGATAGCAGAGATCTTACAATAACTCTTTGCGCTTTATTATCACATGACATTCCCTCCCATTCACCAGCCTCAACACACACACACACACACACACACACACACACACACACACACACACACACACACACACATACATACACACACACACTCACTCACACACACACACACACACACACACACACACACACACACACATACATACACACACACACACGCGCGCGCGCGCGCCACACACACGCACACGCACACACACACACACACACACACACACACACACACACACACCCACGCACACACACACACGTGCGCGCGTGCGCACCGACAGGCAGACAGACAGACAAACACACAGAGAGAGAGAGAGAGAGAGAGAGAGAGAGAGAGAGAGAGAGAGAGAGAGAGAGGTAAAATGCACATCTCTTCCGTAATAAGTAGAATGTATAATTGCTGCATGATGCTGATTATTCTCTTTAATGTTTATCGACAGGAGGGTGTAGATGAGTATATGAAACTCCATTCTGGTTTGAGACTGCATGACAGGGCTGTACTCTACGCTCCCTTTCATAAACATCCAGGTGTCATCCGAGCCCGAGAGATACAAACACCTGTGGTGTTGTCAGGAAATATGAGCAACACTCTCACACCTTTAAGTGCATGAAATTCGTCTAGATTATGGTTCCAGTCTTCCCAGCTGAGCCTGTATCAAATTCAACGCTGGGTTGGATCCGTTCGGGGCTGGAAAAAAAAACTCACAATGAAAATGATTGTGATGGGGAAACGAACACACTATCTCCCAAGCCCGGAATCCGCGACAGTTACCACTGCGCCGTGACGATTGGTGCTGGCACGATTATATCGTAGAGTATATAATTTTATCGTAGAGTATGTGTGGAGTGGGTTAGGACTAGCTGTCTGTTATGTGTGTGCCTCGGTGCATGTGACGTATGAGGCAGTGAACGACTGAATCTTCGATTGAAAAAAACGCCGTTATGTGAAGCGTGGTGAGCACTTGTCTCTACGTTGTTCAATCATTTAGTTGCTCTACACAAATATTCGATGTTACTTTGAGTAAAACCTTGACAGCCATCACTTGTTGCAGACTGTACTGATGGTAGAGAGTGTCCTCAGGCGCGTTCTGCTTCTGGTGCCCAACCACCCCCCCCTCCCCCCCCTCCCCCCGCTCCCCATTTCACTCTCACGCCATTAAAAGAGCCTCACCGAAATAATGACATCCCAGTCAACTACATGGGGTCATCTGCAAGGCGCTTTGGGCCCCCCGCTCTGCCTCTGAGTCAGAGATGCGTCCGTCCGTTGGATTCCAGGCAGAAGCCTTGATTGTGATTGATCCTCTGTAATGATGGGGCACCTTTTTGGGGGAGGGGGGGGGGGGGG
>CM065724.1:32406244-32408744 GCA_033310375.1 Conus canariensis
TTAATTGCCTCCATTCCTATGTTTCCATTTCCTCCTCATCCCATCATCTTGTCTGTCTTCGTGTGTCCCTGCTCTTTTTTGTCCACTGTTTCTTATGATTGTGTGTGTGTGTGTGTGTGTGTGTGTGTGTGTGTGTGTGTTTTGTGGTGCGTGGTGGTGTGTCGTGTGTGTTGTGCGTGCGTGCGTGCGTGCGTGTGCGTGTCGTGGTGTGTGTGTGTGTGTGTGTGTGTGTGTGTGTGTGTGTTGTTGTGGTTGTGTGTGTGTGTGTGTGTGTGTGTGTGTGTGTTTGTTTTTTTGTTTCCTGGTCATGGAGTATTGATCGTCAGTCATGCATGCAGCCGTGGCGGCCTTCACAGACTGTGGCTCTGCTGCAGCAGCCAGCAATCCATGCATTGGACACGGGCGGCGATGTCTGCAGTGCCACACTGACGCCCTTCACCCCTTCTCCCTTCCCTTGCCTCTCCCCATGGGGTAGTTTGGGATGCGTAGTTCGGGATCTGTTTATTGCGATTCGTAGCAGGACCTCATAGAATGGGATGAATGCAGACATGCACATCAATATCCAGTATGAAAAAAGAGTAAAGAAAGTCGCTATTCACAACGACTTTGAATTCATGCAGGCACTTTTCCATTCCATCATCACAGCCGTCACATGAGCACACATGCGTGTGTTAAAAAATGCATGCTGGCATGCATGCACACACGCGCACTATGAATCTCTCTCTCTCTCTCTCTCTCTCTCTCTCTCTCTCTCTGTCTTCTCTCTCCTCTCTCTCCTCTCTCTCTCTCTCTCTCTCTCTCTCTCTCTCTCTCTCTCTCTCTCTTCTTCTACTCTATCTTGTTCATGTCAACTACATTTGGTTTACGTCTTGTCAGTGCCTCTTCTGTCTTGTCTGTCTCTTGTCTGTCCTCCTCTCTATCTGTCTCTGTCTGCCTCTGTGTCTGCTCCTCTCTCACTGCTCTCTCATGTCTCTCGTTGTCTGCTCCCTTTGCACTTGTTCTCTCTCTGTCCTCTCGCTGTCTCTGTGTCTCTTTCTATCTGTCTCTCTCTCTCTCTCTCTCTCTCTCTCTCTCTCTCTCTCTGGCGAATTCATTTTCTCGTACAAACTTCGTGTACAGACAGAAAGATGGTCCTCTGCCCGTCCTAGACTTCCACTAGAACTCCCATCATCCCTTCGTTAGGACCCGGATGCTGTTTGTTTACGGATCATCCAACCCTAACCTCGCTCACTCCACGACCACGTTTTTTTGCCCCTGTGTTTTTCTTTCTAGGTATTCTTTGTGTGTTAAAATCGCTTTCGCCGCCGCCGCAATATTTGGGTTGTCCTTTTGCCTTCTCCATCAAGTTTAGATTTCATCCGTGACACAGGATTGGGTTGTCCTTCTTGCCTTCTCCATCAAGTTTAGATTTCATCCGTGACACAGGATTGGGTTGTCCTTCTTGCCTTCTCCATCAAGTTTAGGTGTCATCCGTGACACAGGATTTGGGTCGTCCTTGCCTTCTCCATCAAGTTTAGGTGTCATCAGTGACACAGGATTTGGGTTGTCCTTGCCTTCTCCATCAAGTTTAGGTTTTATCAGTGACACAGGATTTGGGTTGTCCTTCTTGCCTTCTCCATCAAGTTTAGGTTTCATCAGTGACACAGGATTTGGGTTGTCCTTCTTGCCTTCTCCATCAAGTTTAGGTTTCATCAGTGACACAGGATTTGGGTTGTCCTTCTTGCCTTCTCCATCAAGTTTAGGTTTCATCAGTGACACAGGATTTGGGTTGTCCTTCTTGCCTTCTCCATCAAGTTTAGGTTTCATCAGTAACACAGGATTTGGGTTGTCCTTCTTGCCTTCTCCATCAAGTTTAGGTGTCATCAGTGACACAGGATTTGGGTTGTCCTTGCCTTCTCCATCAAGTTTAGGTGTCATCAGTGACACAGGATTTGGGTTGTCCTTGCCTTCTCCATCAAGTTTAGGTGTCATCAGTGACACAGGATTTGGGTTGTCCTTGCCTTCTCCATCAAGTTTAGGTGTCATCAGTGACACAGGATTTGGGTTGTCTTTCTTGCCTTCTCCATCAAGCTTAGGTGTCATCAGTGACACAGAAAAGAGTTGTGGAAGCAGAGGAAGATGACGAACAAAAACAAAGCAGGAAATGAGTAGGAGTGTGGAGCGTTACCAAAGGGGGGGTGGGGGGGGGGGAAGAGAGAGAGAGAGAGAGAGGGAAGAGAGAGACAGAGACAGAGAGGGACAGAGACAGAGAGCGACAATGAGAGAGACAGACAGACAGACAGAGACAAAAACAGATAGAGTGAGAGAGAGACACACACACAGAGACAGAGGGAGAGAAAATCGATTGATAGAAAGAAAAATAGAAAGGTAGACAGAGAGACAGACAGACAGAGAGATAGATGATTAGAGAGACAGAGACTCAGAGAGAGAGAGAGAGAGAGAGAGAGAGAGAGAGAGAGAGAGAGAGAATCGATTGGTAGAAAGAAAAATAGAAAAGTAG
>CM065724.1:32428744-32433744 GCA_033310375.1 Conus canariensis
AACAAGGCACCTCTGACGTCATACTGAAGAGAAACCCGACCAGAAAAAAAAAACATGAAAAGTTTCCGGGTCTTTTCTTCCAGCCGGACCCGCATGTGCTTAGGTTAGTACGCCTGCCAGGCAGTGGAACACACAGATGGGAGAGACCGTGGTTGCTGTGACAGTATGGTGAAGGGTGGGCGTGGGGTGGTAGGAAGTGAGAACAAACAGTGCTGGGCAACTCCCATCTGTCCACTTGAGAGCTTTCTTCCTCGTTGTTGTTGGCATTATATAGAGGAGCACAGCAAACGCTATGGACTCTGGCTGACACAGAATCGGGCAAAGGAATGAAATGGCATAGAATGTAGGCCTATGACCGTTCTTCAGGTTTAAATAGACAAATGCGTTTAAACCATCGTTTTCAAGTTACCAAGGATCACTAGAACCAGAAAAAGTTATCAGAGAAGCTAGTAATTGATTCACCATAGCAGTAGCAGCAACAACAACAAAGAAAACCCTCGTTCACATTTGTGCCTGGAATCTGACTCTGATCCGCGAACAACAAACTGAATCCACAGAAGAAACGAGACAGATAAAGAACCAAACGACCCGTTTCAAACCATATGAAGATATTCAAAGACACCTCATTGCTTCGAGTTCTGTCGCAACAAATGCCAACACTTCTATGTAGCGAATAACAAACGTCTGTCTGAATCGTATTGAATTCAGGTTAGAGAAGACGTAGAAGACGACACAGAACAGAAACGACAACAACAGAGACAAGACTTCTTTTGACCGCACATAACACACCTGTCCCAGAACTGTCAGAGGGGATTTTTTTTTCAGAAAGAAAACACAAAATAACGCACTTGTCTCAAAGCTTTTAAGATGCCAACTTTATTTCCGAGGAGACAGACAAATATCGAGAGAAAAAAAAAACGATAGATTAAAAAGCGCTAACAGGACAAGGAGATAAAAGACTTGGCATAAGCCGTGGAAAGAAGAAAGACGCGCTCCTTTCTTCCGACGTGTGACCATCATCCCCTTCCTGATCCCACCTCCTTTCAGACTGTGCCGCTCTTCCTCTTCCCGTCGGATGAGCATCATCGCGGCTGGCTGGAACGGACTGCAGCCGTGGCCCTGCCTGACATAGCTGGGATTAATTGATTGGCGCTAACCTACCTGTAACGGAGCAGCTGACTGGGATTACTTAGCTGCCAGCCAGAAGAAGAGAGGAAGGAAGGAAGAAGGAAGGAAGGAAGGCAGGAAGGAAGGAAGGAAGGAAGGAAGGAGGCTGACGGAGGGTGATGGCTGACAGGGGGGTGATGTGGAGGACGATGAGGGGGAGGAGGAGGAGGACGAGGGCCACGCTGCTGCTGATGGTGTCTGTCTGTCTGCTGGTCATCGTCGTTCCTGGCGTTGGTGAGTGCTGGTGTGTGTGTGTGTGTGGTGTGTGTGTGTGTGTGTGTGTGTGTGTGTGTGTGTGAGTGTGTGTGTGTGTGTGTGTGTGTGTGTGTGTGTGTGTGTGTGTGTGTGTGGTGGGTGTGTGGGGGGGGGGGGGGGGGGGGGGGGTCTTTGATGGTGATGAGGGATGGTAGCCATTGTCGTCGTAGTTGAAGTCGTACTCGTAGTTGTCGTGGTCGTAATCGTTGCAGCAGCAGTAGCAACGGCAGCAGCAATAGCAATAGTAGAAGTAGCAGTGGTAATAGTGGTAGTAGTTGTTGTTCTTGCGGCAGCAATAGCAGCATCAGCCGTTGTAATAGTAGGAGCAGTAGCAACGGTGGCTGTGCCAGCAGTAGAAGTAGTAGCAGTAATAGTTGTATTGGCAATAGCAGCAGCAGTAGTAACAGCAGTTGTTGTAGTCTTATCAGCTGCAGCAGCAGTAGTAGTAATAGTGGTAATACCACAGCAGCAGTAATAGTAGTAGTAGTAGTGGTAGTAGTATAGTAGTAGTAGTAATAGAAGTAGTAGTAGCAGGAGCAGCAGTAGCAGCAGCAGAAGCAGCAGTGGAGTAGTTGCAGTAGCAATAGTGTAATAGTTTCAGCAACAGAGCAGCAGCAGTAGAAAGTACTAGTGGCAGTAGTAAAAGTAGCAGAAGTAGAGCAGCAGCGGAGGGAGTGGTGGTAGTGGTAGTCTAGTAATAGCAGAAGTGGCAACCGCAGCTGTAGCAGTTGTAGCAGCAGCACAGTAGCAGCAGCAGCAACAGTCGTAGTAATAGTACTAGTAGAGACGAACGTGTCAGTCACTACTTCAAGAAGGGGGGGGGGGGGGGGGGGGGGGGGGGGGGGGGGGGGGGGGGGGGGGGGGGGGGGGGGGGGGGGGGGGCTGCACAAAACAATACAGCTACATTCATGCATGATGTCTATTCATCTTGCCTACTGAAGACGACAAATATTTGTCTGGAATTGTCAGTCTGTTTCCAACTAGGCATTAAATTTAGTGATACTTTGCCTCTTGTTTAACGTGTTTAGTTGTATTTTACTTGACGTTGCACCCTACCTGTTCTTTTTTGTGTGTGTTGCGTTTCATTTGTTTATATTGTGTCGTTTTCCATTGACGTGTTGTGTTGTTCGGGTCTTGTATTCGTTTGCATCATAATTGTATTGCATTGAGTTGATTCAAAATATTGTATTGTTTCATTGTATTAGTTTCAATTATTATAACGTGCCGTGTTGCATTGGTTCGCAGATTTTTTTTTTTTGCATTGCACTAGTTTGTATTGTGTTCTTGTATTATGTTGTTTGTATTATTGCATTGTTGTAATTTGTTGGTTCCTGTTGCTCTGTTTTGTTTTGTAATTGCATGGCATTGTATTGCATGGGTTCCATTGTTTAAAATCATTTCTATCGCTATTCAGTCTGTCCGTTTCTATCTGTCTCTGTCTCTCTATCTTACTATCTGTCTTTCCCTTTGTCTGTATATTTTGTCTGTTTGTCTGTCTGTCTGGCTGCCTCTCTTTGTCTCTCTCTGTAAGTCTGTCTGTGTGTCTGTGTGTCTGTGTGTCTGTCTGTCTGTCTGTCTGTCTGTCTCTGTCTGTCTCTGTGTGTGTGTGTGTGTGTGTGTGTGTGTGTGTGTGTGTGTGTGTGTGTGTGTGTGTGTGTGTAGTTGTCCGGAGCAATAGAATCTCATGTCTTTTTACGATATACTGATCGCAATAGAAACCATGACATTTTCTGTCCACACTGTAAGGAAGCACCGGAAACTGAGCTTCATTTTCTACTGGTTTGTCCTTTGTACGAGAAGTTGCGCCTTGAGTTGATTCCAGATAAATATTACAAACACCCTTCTCTATTCAAAATGTCCATGTTGTTAGCCTGTTCTATTGAGACCACTATTACGAGTGCTGGTAATTTCATTTATAGAGTTATGGCTGTTAGGAACGGAATAATTAATGCTGCAGTTGCTTCATGAATGTCTTCTTTGTTAACTTTGAACACAATTCAGCTGCGTTTTCGTTAAGAGTGGCTTGTACCGATTTATTTTGACTTTGTTCACTCACTTTGATATGGGCCTGTGGCCTGTCAAGTAAAATATTCTGAGTTCTGAGTTCCTCTTCTCTCTCTCCTCTCTCTCCTCTCTCTCTCTCTCTCTCTCTCTCTCTCTCCTCAAGTCTACCATCCCGCTGTTTGTTCACCTTCACCACACCACTCTCACTCGAACTATCACAACTTCTGGCTTCCAACTGAGTTCAAAACAACTTAAATTCAGGTATTTGCAGAGAGCTCTCTGACAAACACCTTGCCTCGTCGTCATCTTGCACGTGATCAGTATTAGCAGAACGCGACTTAGCCACTCTGTTACAGAGTGATAGTGAAAACAACTTAAAATCTATTGCTAAATTTATCGCAGAAGCAAATATTCTTCGAAAAAGGAAGCTTTTCAATACTTAAGTAGAATTAATGTTCATTCTTATTAAGTCCAATTGTCCTCTCAACTGATTGACTAGGCCTGTTGGTCGCTTGCTATTTATGATGTTTACTAATTTCTGTTTGCTTTCTGATTCTCTTTAATTTTGATTTTTCTTAATTTTGTTCAAGTAGTGTTCCCCATGTCAAATAGCAGGTTTTGCTGATGACATTAAACTGTATTCATTGTCATTCATTGTCATTGTCATTGTCATTCTCTCTCTCTCTCTCTCTCTCTCTCTCTCTCTCTCTCTCTCTCTCTCTCTCTCTCTCTCTCTCTCTCTCGTCTTTTTCTTTTCTCTCTCATCTCTGCTCTTCTCTTCTGCTATCTTCCCTTCTTTTCTCTTCTCTTCAGAATCTCTTCTGTTCTCCTCCCCCCCCGCCCTCTCTCTCTCTCTCTCTCTCTCTCTCTCTCTCTCTTTCTCTTCCCTTCCACCCTTCCTCCCTCCGCCCCACCCTACCCCATCCCCATCCACCCCCCACGCCAGATTCGGCCTCCAAGATCGACCAGTTCGTAAGCCACGTGATTTTTAAGTGTCCGCCTCCAAATTCCTTCTCAGAGCCTGGTCCAGCATGATCATCACCCCTTGACCCCGTCCCACCCACACCCCCACCCCCTCAACCCCTATCCCATCCTTACCCCCACCCCCACTCTCCTCCCCGACCCCCACCCCCCAATGCCAAGCGGACCGCCCTTATCAATGATCAGATCATACTCGTACACGGCAGGATCTGGACACTGACCAAAAGATGAAAGAAAGGGGTGTGGGTGGGTGGGGGTTAGAGGGGGATAGGGGGAGGGGGAGGGGGGGAGGGGGAGGGTGAAGGAAGCTCCAGAGCGAGGCTGCAAAACATCTTTACCAGGTGGTCGACCACCTGTTGAAGCGAGGCGGGTAGAGTGTTCAGTGGTAGTGTGCTGGGCTTCGATTGGTCTCTCGGAGATCCCGTCGTGAGTGAAGGGATCCGGAGAGAGAGAGAGAGAGAGAGAGAGAGAGAGAGAGAGAGAGGCAGACAGACAGACAGACAGACAGAGGGGGGGGGGGTAAGTAAGCTGGGGTGGGATGGGAATGGTTGGGAGGGGAGGGGGAAAAAGGTGAGGTTATTGGGGAGGGGAGG
>CM065724.1:32441244-32448744 GCA_033310375.1 Conus canariensis
TGTTCTTGTATGGCGACTGTGTGGGTCAATGACCGTAGTACAATAAACCATCTGAAGTATCTCTGTCTGCCTGTCTGTCTGTTTAGTGTGTGTCTTTGTCTCTCTCTTTATCTGTCTGAATAGCGTCTCACTCTCTCTCTGTCTCTCTCTCTCTTTCTCACTCTCTCTCTCTCTGTCTCACTCTCTCTCTCTCTGTCTCTCTCTCTCTCCCTCTCTCTGAGTCTCTCTCTCTGTCTCTGTCTCTCTGTCTCTCTCTCTCCATAGCGTGTCTTTTTGCTTGTCTCTTTCTGTCTGTACTCTCTCTCTCTCTCTCTCTCTCTCTCTCTCTCTCTCTCTCTCTCTCTCTCTCTCTCTGCATAGCGTGTGTCTTTTTGTCTTCCTCTTTCTGTCTAAGGGGTCTCTCTCTCTCTCTCTCTCTCTCTCTCTCTCTCTCTCTCTCTCTCTCTCTCTCTCTCTCTCTTCTCTCTCTCTCTGCATAGCGTGTGTCTTTTTGTCTTCCTCTTTCTGTCTAAGGGTCTCTCTCTCTCTCTCTCTCTTCTCTCCTCTCTCTCCTCTCTCTCTCTCTCTCTCTCTCTCTCTCTCTCTCTCTCTCTCTCTCTCTCTCTCTGCATAGCGTGTGTCTTTTTGTCTTCCTCTTTCTGTCTAAGGGGTCTCGGTCTCGGTCTGTCTCAATCTCTCTCTCTCTCTCTCTCTCTCTCTCTCTCTCCCGCTGCCTTTTTATTTCAGTTATCAAGCATAACATTTAGATAATAAAGATGTAAATATCTCTCAGTGTGCTCCCGTGCCACCCCCATTTCCCCATTGCCGTCTTCACGAACATCGCCACACCCATCCTCCCTCCCCTCCGCCGCCATCCCCCTCCATGCTCCTTGACTCCTTCAGCCCCTCGCCCCCTCCCCCCCCCCCCAACAACTCCTCACCCCTCACCTCCTTACCCATCTCCCAGAGTCCTTAATTAACGTACAAACTCATCTAGAGCTCCCTCTGTCTGTCTGTCTGTCTGTCTGTCTGTCTGTCTGTCTCCCTCTGTCTGTCTGTCTCCCTCCCTGTCTGTCTGTCTGTCTCCCTCTCCCCCTCTCTCTGTCTGTCTGTCTATCTTTCTGTCTCCCCCCCCCCCTTCTCTGTCTGTCTCTCTGTCTGTCTGTCTCTCTCCCTCTGTCTGTCTCTCTCTGTCTGTCTGTCTCTCCCTCTCTGTCTCTCTCTTTGTCTGTCTGTCTGTCTCCCCCCCCTCCCCCTGCCCCACCAACACACACTTACTCCTCCTTAGATTCCAGCTTCTTTCTCCTTCTCTTTCCCACTATCAGCCGACCTAATCAAAGGATGATGCAGGGGAATAACGGCTACAGGAGGAGGGGGTAGAGCTATGATCTGGCAGACCCCCATGCCACGCCATGCCAGGAGCAAACCAACTCCCCGGGAAAGGCAAACAACTGTGTGGCCCTGACCCCTCCTGCCCCCTCCCCTCCCCTCCCCTCCCCTCCCCTCCCCTCCACCCTCCACTCCCTGTCTCTCTCTTTCTGTCTCGGTCTCCCTACCTGATTCTGTCCGTCTCTCTGCCTCTGTCTGTCTGTGTCTGTGTCTGTCTGTCTGTCTGTCCGTCTGTCTGTCTGTCTGTCTGTCTGTCTGTCTGTCTGTCTGTCTGTCTCTCTCTCTCTCTCTCTCTCTCTCTCTCTCTCTCTCTCTAAACTCCCCCTCTCTTTAGCATATGTCGTTTCTTTCACCTCCTTCTCTCTCTCTGTGTGTGTCTCTCTGTCTCTATCTCTTTCTCAGTTTCTGTCTCTGTTTCTCTGTCTCTCTGTCTCTGTCTCTCTGTCTCTGTCTCTGTCTCTCTCTCTCTTTCTCTCTCTCTCTCTCTCTCTCTCTCTCTCTCTCTCTCTCTCTCTCAGGCTCTGTCGTTTCTCTCCCCCATTTCTTCTCTGTCTTTGTCTCTGTCTCTGTCTGTCTGTCTGTCTGTCTGTCTGTCTCTCTCCCTCTCTCTCTCTAATTCCCCTCTCTCTCTAACTCTCTGCCCTCCCCCTCTCTCTGTAGTTGTCCGGAGCAATAGAATCTCATGTCTTTAGCTCTGTCGTTTCTCTCCCCCTCTAATTCTGTGTCTCTGTCTCTGTCTGTCTGTCTGTCTTGCTCTCTTTTTCTCTTTCCCCTCTCTCTCTAACTCTCTGCCCTCCCCCCGCCTCTCTCTCTCTCTCTCTCTCTCTCTCTCTCTCTCTCTCTCTCTCTCTCTCTCTCTCTTGAGAACTCTGTGTCTCTGTCTCCCTCTCCCTCTCTCTCTGTAGTTGAAGTTGAAAAATGGAAAAGCTCCTCAATGCGCTGTTTGACAAAGGAATGTATCCAGAGGGCTGGTCGGAGTTTATGATTATGCCTTTATATACAAAAGGTGAAGTCAACAATACTAACAATTATAGGGGAATTTCCTTATGTAATATATCAAGTAAACTTTATAGTTCAGTTATAAACAGTAGACTTTCAAACTGGGCTGAAATGAATAATATAACCGATGAACATCAAGCTGGGTTTAAAAAAAGATTATTCAACGACTGATCATATGTTTACTCTTTTGGCAGCTGTACAAAAGCAGTTCGCAAATAATCGAAAATTGTACGTAGCTTTTATAGATTTTGAAAAAGCTTTTGATTCGATTTCGAGAAAACTTTTATGGCCAATACTTAGAAATAGCGGAATAAAAGGAAAACTTTACCGTTGTATAGAAAGTATGTATCAGGATGTCAAAGCTAGAATCAAATGTTGTGCTAGAGTTAGTGATCTAATAAAATGTACAAGAAGAGTAAAACAGGGCGATGTGTGCAGTCCCGTTTTGTTTTAATTTTTTATCAATGATTTGGCTCAACAAATTAATGAAAATGGTAAACATGGAGTAACATGTGATTTAGTAGAAATATTTATTATGCTTTTTGCAGATGATATTGTGTTATTGTCTGAAACTCCGATTGGTCTACAAAATCAGTTAAATCAGTTATATGCGGCAGCGGAGGGACTGGAGCTAAAAGTGAACATGGAAAAATCTAACATCATAGTTTTTCGTAAAAGTGGGTATCTAGCGGCACGTGAAACATGGTTATATGCAAGTAGTCAGATGTCTGTGGTGAATGCATATAAATATTTGGGATTATATTTTTCAGCTAAGCTTAGTTTTAGGTTTACTTGCCAAGATTTGGTCAGTCGAGCGAAAAACTCTGTTGTTTGCATTTTGTCCTTAATGTATAAGTTTAAACAATACTCCCCAAGTATATTTTTTAAACTATTCGATACACAAGTTCAACCAGTGGCTCTATATAGAGCTGAGATATGGGGCTTGAATAATAATCAAGCAATTGAAAAGGTACATTTATTTGTTATGAAAATTTTTTTTGCAAGTTGATCAAAAGACTCCCAATGATTTTATATACGGAGAACTTGGAAGATATCCTATTCACTTAAACGCTTACACGAAAAGTATAAGTTACTGGTTAAAGGTAGTTCAAATGAATGATAACAGACTACATGCTCTGGCTTATGAGAATATGTATATACTCGATCAAAGAGGTAAGCAAACATGGGAAAGTAGCGTACGTAATTGCTTATGTAATTATGGTTTTTATTACGTATGGATGAATCAGGGTGTCGGGTGTGCAAATAGTTTTTTGGCTTGTTTCAAGCAACGTATTATAGACTGTAGGTGGCAGGATTGGTAGTCCCATATTCGGACGAGTGACAGATTTTCATTGTACAGATTGTTTAAAGTTAATCACTTGATTGAACCATACGTCTCATTGTCTTTGTGTAGCTTTGTAAAGGCAGCATTAACCAAGTTTAGGTTTGGCGTATCTGACATTGCCGTGCACTCCCAGAGATATAGATATGGCGGAAATGGAACTGCAATATGTCGCTTATGTCGTTCAGCAATTGAAGATGAAATTCATTTTGTATTTAGCTGTCCAGTGTTAAATGACCTAAGAAGTAGATTTATTCCATCACAATTTCATTGTAGACCATCTAGTTTTCGTTTAGTATTGCTATTGTCAACAAAAAATGAAAATACAATAAGAAATTTTGCAATTTATCTATATAAATCATTTCAACGTATCAGAGCCTTTTCTCAATAAGGGCGAGTAGAGTGAACATGTTTGTACATTTTACATTGTTTCAGTGAACTGATTATTTTGATTTTGATGTTCTTATTGTTGTTTACTTCTCATAGATTTGACCCCCTTCAGATGGGGCCTTGGCCTTATTGAATAAATCATTCATTCATTCATTCATTCATTCTCTCTGTAGTTGTCCGGAGCAGTAGAGTCTCATGTCTTTAGCTCTGTCGCTTCTACTCACCCCATCTCTTTCTCTTCCCACAATTTCCTCGTCTCTCTTCCTCTCTCTCTCTCTCTCTCTCTCTCTCTCTCTCTCTCTCTCTCTCTCTCTCTCTGTCTGTCTGTCTGTCTGTCTGTCTCTCACGATCCATCCACCCATCTACCTAAAATTAACACAAAGCAAACGTATATCCCCTCAAGAATAAACACTAAAGTTTACATTAAAAGAAAAGGAAAAGAAAACGTGTGTGCTTTGGAAAGGCTTGGTCAGAATGTAATCCGACAGCGCAAGTGAGTCGTAACACGAAGTGAATCAGTGATATAATATTAACGCTGACGTAATGACGGAATCAGGCCTCTCTCTGTCTGTCTGTCTGTCTGTCTGTCTGTCTCTCTCTCTCTCTCTCTCTCTCTCTCTCTGTCTCTCTCTCTCTCTGTCTCTCTCTCTCTCTCTCTGTCTCTCTCTCTCTCTGTCTCTGTCTCTCTCTCTCTCTCTCAAACTCTTCTCTCTCTGCCCTCTCTCTTCTCTCTCTCTCTCTCTCTCTCTCTCTCTCTCTCTCTCTCTCTCCAGTTGTAGCCCCCTGCCTATCGTTCTCGCACTTTCTCTGTCTCCTTCCTATCTGTCTTCTCTCTTTCTCCTCTTTCCCTTTCCTCAAAAGCCCCCATTCCTTCAGCTTCTGTATCACACCTCCATCTCTCTTTCTTACACGCAATCTTTCATTTGTAGTTGGTTCACCTCACTCACCCAGTCATTGTTGTCTATGTTTTATTGAAAGAATCATAACCTGAAATCAGGGTCAAAAGATACTGACCGCCGCGAGAGTCCACATCAGTGAGGTTTTGTTGTTGTTGTTGTTTGTTTGTTTGTTTTGTTTTGTTTTGTTTGTTTTGTTTGTTTTGATTTATTTGTTTATTTGTTTTTTGGTCTGTGTGTTAGGGGTGTCAGATCTGTTCTTGTTTTCAGATCATTGAAACACGCTCCCATGTTGATCATCTAGAAGTGTGTGTGTGTGTGTGTGTGTGTGTGTGTGTGTGTGTGTGTGTGTGTTTTGTGTGTGTGTGTGTGCGTGTGTGTGTGTGTGTGTGTGTGTGCGTGTGTGAGTGTGTGTGTGAGCGCGCGCGCGCGTGTGTGTGTGTGGAGAGATAGGGAGAGAAAGGGTGTGTTTGTGAGTGTGTGTGTATGTGTATGAGTGTGAGTGTGTGTGCGTATATGTGTGTGTGTGTGTGTGAGTGTGTGTGAGCGTGCGCACGTGTGGTGTGTGTGTGTGTGTGTGTGTGTGTGTGTGTGTGTGTGTGTGTGGAGAGAGAGAGAGATAGAGAGGGAGAGAGAGAGATTGTGTGTGTGAGTGTGTGTGTGTATGTGTGAGTGTGTGTGTGTGTGTGTGTGTGTGTGTGTGTGTGTGTGTGTGTGTGTGTGTGTGTTAGAGAGAGAGATTAAGAGACTGAATTTTAAAAGGAAGCATCATTACCGGAAATAGACCAAAATGCAAATAAACTATTTTAAAAAGAAGTGCAAGGTAACACTTATGTGATACACAATACAAAACAGACTCCAATTAATTTTCAACAAATACTTCATCTTCAGACTTCGCATGCGCGCAGATAACAGAGAGAGAGAGAGAGAGAGAGAGAGAGAGAGAGAGAGAGAGAGAGAGAGAGAGAGAGAGATGAGGAAAGAAGTGATGAGATGAGGGTGGGTTGCATAACCCTCCCACCCCCCCACCCCCATCCACCCACCCACCCACTCATACCCTTCAACCACCCGCCATCCACCCCGAACTCGGGCTGATGACATCACTGTTTTCCTTCCTGCTACCACTTCGCCAAGGTCAAATGCGTTTAAAAATAGCTGACCCACAAGCCGCAAAACGCTGAGAGATCGCTTCTATCAGCACGTGCATCTGGTGAAGTCTAACACCCCTCTCCCCCTCCCGTCCCCTTCACCCCCTCCTCCCCCCCCCCTCCACACCCGCGCACACCTTCCTTGCTACAACTGTTCCCACAACTCTTTTGAAACGACCGGTTCGTGTGGTGGTAGTGTGAACAGAAGGCAGATGAACAGCGTGAAGACCTTGAAGTGTCTATGGATGAAGAGTAAACACTCCGACTGCTCTTAACTAGATTCTTACCCATCTTAGGACATCAGGGGGAGGATGGGAGGAGGGGGGGGAGACCGTGGAGGGC
Organism: Conus canariensis; assembly: GCA_033310375.1. Lineage (NCBI taxonomy): Eukaryota > Metazoa > Mollusca > Gastropoda > Neogastropoda > Conidae > Conus > Conus canariensis. The sequence goes on from CM065724.1 coordinate 32,447,730, forward strand.
AGAGGGGGAAACAACCGTAATGAAGACGATGATGATAATCATGATGACGATAATAGTAATGAATATTAGTGATGATGATGATAATGATGATGAAGATGATGATGTTAGTAATAGTTGTAATGATGATGATGATGATAATAATAATAATAACAATAATAATAACAGTTATTATTATATTATTATTAAAAACGAATTTGTTAATGATGATGATAATAATAACAATAATAATAATAGCAATGATAGTAATGATAGTAATAGTAATGAAAATAATAGGACCATGAATGTTTTGATGTCGTTTCTCTTAGGGCTGGATGAGGTACAGGAGAGGGGGGTCACTCCAAAGGAAGGGTCCCAAAGGGGCCTGGGGGGGGGGGGGGTCCTCCCTCAAGGGGGAAGGGGGAGGGGAAAATAGTACCCAAGCATAAAACTACTGCAAATGATGTAAAGCTGGGGGGGGGGGGGGGGGGGGGGGATAGGAGGGAGGGGGTAGGAGGGAGGTGGAGGGGCACCTCATTCAATTTTTTTTTCTTTGAAAGCGGAGGAGCGGAGGAGCGGGGGAGGGGGGGAGGGCTGTTCCAAAATTTTATAAGGTAGTGTGATAGGGAAACAGTGGGTAAAACCAAGTGCAGACAGATTTTCGTTATTTTTGCTATGACTTAGAATACATTTGTAAGAAAGGAAAGCGGTGGGTGGTGGTGTGGTAGTGTGTGTGTGTGGGGGGGGGGGGGGGGGTGAGTGTAAAAATACGGACGCTGGGTTGTAAATGTTAAAACTTTACTGACGTATGACAGAATGGGAACCATCCAATTTTGTCTAGTGAACAGATTTGTTAGTCACACCCATTTCATCGCGTTGTCTTTTGTCTTCTGACTGTCATCCATCGCCAGAAGCGGTTGCCGTGGTTCCTCAGTAGTATCTAACGAACACTCACCAGTGACGCAGTCCTATAATTCTGTGGAATTCTCACCGCTTGAGGGTGAACTACCATCACTGCCTTAGGGTGAACTACAAACAC
>CM065724.1:32478744-32481244 GCA_033310375.1 Conus canariensis
TTTTTTTTTAAACTGTACTTCGTATTCTTTTCCATTTTTTTCTACACTGTACATTTATTGCCCCCCACCCCCACCCCCACCCCTTTTTTCCTATGTCATAAGGTTTTGAGTTTCCGACCTTTTTGTACATTTTCGTCATTCTTCCTATTTTTTTTGTTTCATTCACAGAGGTTTTTTTTTTTTTTTCTTTTTGTATATTTTCTTCATTCTGTCCACTTTTTCGTTCCATTAACTTCATTTACATAATCTTTTCCCCCCTCTTACCTGTTCGTACCTATGCAGTCGAATGGGCTGTATACAACATGACTTGAATGGACATTTCTTACCTTTCCCATATTTTTTTGCCATAATTGTTTCTTACATTTTTCTATTGTATTTTTAACGATGCCTGCACATTAAAGGGAGGGAAAGAGGACAATAGAAAAATACTGACTGAGCGACACGTGTTGTAAAAAGCAGTCAGAGCGTAATGATGACTACACAACACGTGTTGTCAAAATCAGTGAAGAAGTAATGCTGAATGAACAACACGTGTTGTCAAAATCAGTGGAAAAGTCATGCTGAATGAACAACACGTGTTGTCAAAATCAGTGAAAAAGTCATGCTGAATGAACAACACGTGTTGTCAAAATCAGTGGAAAAGTCATGCTGAATGAACAACACGTGCTGTCAAAATCAGTGAAAAAGTCATGCTGAATGAACAACACGTGCTGTCAAAATCAGTGAAAAAGTCATGCTGAATGAACAACACGTGCTGTCAAAATCAGTGAAAAAGTCATGCTGAATGAACAACACGTGTTGAAGAGAAGAAAAAAAAAAGCAGTCAAAAAGTAATGATGACTGAACGACACATAAAAAGCAGTGAACAAATCATGATGGATGAATGATACGTGTTTTTTACAACAACAAAAAAGTGGAAAAAGAGCTGCTGATTGATCGACTTTCGTGTTGTGTAAACCGTGGTGAAAACAGCTAAGCCCACTGAACGCCGCATGTCAACAGTAGTAGAAAAAGAAACATCTACTGAACGCAGCGACGTGTGACTTTCTGCTAGGACTGTTGGCCATGGCGTCCGACCGACTAACTGTCGAACTTTGGGTCAGCGGGCACTGTTGGTGCATACTTGTAGCTGTGCGTGTTATTGTTGCTGATGTTGATAATATACCCCATCAAGCCTCCACATCCACCCCCTCCTCTCCCCCCCCCCCCCCCCCCATGCATCACCCCCCACCCCCACCCCCGCTCCTTCCCGTAGGTAGACTTGGAGTATGAAGGTGAGGGGACGGGAGCGGGGAGGCGAACGGGTGAGGGGCACGGAAAAGGGTGGGGATGGGGGTGGTGGGGTGGGGTGGGTGGAGTGAGAGAGGGTGGGCAGATGTGGAAGTCTCTCATTGTAAGTCGAATTCCCGTCCTCTGGAAATCTTGTGTTGAGGATTTTTCTTCTTTCCTGCTGATCTCTGACTCGGTTTGTTTTTAAATCCCTTTTGGATGTCTGATTCTTTACAACTGTCTATTCTTCTTCTGTCTTAAAGCCCCATTGAACTGCATTTGTTATGAAATCCCAACCCCTCCTTTTTTGTCTCTTCTTACAATGGATTGCTTAACAGTTTATACATTGTAATTTGACAACGAGTTAAAAGTTTCTGTATTTCATCATTTGACAACGAGTTAAGAGTTTTACCACGAGGACGGTCACCAGTTCACCTTAACAGCAGTGTCGTTGGTTTACATAGAGCTTTGAGATGTCGGTTAGTTGCATCGGAGTGCTGTTGGAAGATTTCTTTGGCTGTGCCCAAACAAACAGCAAACAAGCGAACCAAGAAACTCTTGATTGTGAACACTTTAAGCCAAATGTCTTACGCAGACCGCACGACCTAATTCTGTCCACCTTAAGGTTTTCAATGCTGATGTTGTGATTGGTTGTGTGTGCATTAATTCCGTGTGTGTGTGTGTGTGTGTGTGTGTGTGTGTGTGTGTGTGTGTGCGCGTGCGCGTGTGTGAGCGCGCGCGCGCGCGTGTTAGTACTGCTGTCGATGATGGTAGCTTCTACAACTCTAGATGATAGCAGCCTTCTGGTACTGTTGATGATAGTAGCCTTCTACTGCTGTTGATGATTGTAGCCTTCTGGTACTGTTGATGATGGTGGCCTTCTACTGCTGTTGATGATAGTAGCCTTCTACTGTTGTTGATGATAGTAGTCTTCTACTGCTGTTGATGATAGAAGCCTTCTACTGCTGTTGATGAAAGTAGTCTTCTGCTGCTGTTGACGAGAGTAGCCTTCTACTGCTGGAGATGATAGTCGTTTTCTACTGCTGTTGATGATAGCAGCCTTCTACTGCTGGAGATGATGGTCGTTTTCTACTGCCGTTGATGATAGTAGCCTTCTACTGCTGGAGATGATAGTCGTTTTCTACTGCTGTTGATGGTAGAAACCTTCTGTTGCTGTTGATGATGGTGGCCTTCTGCTGATGTCGATTATAGTTGCCTTCTACTGCTGTTG
>CM065724.1:32491244-32578744 GCA_033310375.1 Conus canariensis
AACTAACCTCCCCAAGCAATATCATCAGTATGTTCACTTGGGATTAATTTGGGGTTATGCTGGAAGCAGGGTGGGAGTGGGGATGCAGAAAGGCTTAACGCAGTTTTAACAGTGTGGTGAAATACGACGCTGCTGTTATTCTAAAGCTGGTGGAAGCTGCTGCCTGGAGATGGGAGGACAGGCAACACTGCGTGAAAGCTCTTTGTGTAATACATAGCTGACGTCAGAAAGTGGTGACGCGAGTAACTCCGCCAGAGAAGTGAAGTTATTTTGCTTGAAGGTACGACCAGGAGCCTCACGGAATAGTTTGTGTGACACCTCCATTCGAAGAGTGTGATTATACGTATGTATGAAGCAGGGATGATACATGCTGACGTTGTTCTCTGTGTGATCATGCTGACACAAGCGTCTATGTGAGAGTATTATGACAACACACACAGCTCCACACAGTTGTGAAATTATACATAGCTTCTTGTTAGATGTCTGTTATACTATAGCACATAGCTCCATGCCATATTATCTTCTGAAAGTGGGCCTGATAACACGGTTCTCCAGTCGAAGGAATCTGAGTGAAGTGTGGGGTCTAACTTTCCGGCATCAGAAGTGGTCTTGAGCTGTTCATTTGGGCAGAACTTGGCAAATCTACCCGACTGACTCAGTAACGGTCGTGCCGCCACCGGAAACTTTTTTTTCCATGAAGAGTGCGCGAGAAAATAACAACTGTTGACCTAGATTTCTTAAAGATGTGTACATGACATAGGACATGATGAGGGGCGAGGTGTATATATATATACATACATACATATACATAAAATATATATATATATATATATATATATATATATATATATATATATTATATGTCGACTCCGTTTCAGCTCCCGAAAATGGCTCTCTTCCAAGCAGGGTGACTTATGATTCTGTCAGATTCAGAGATGAGTGACAAGAATGTCTTGTGTTGCTGTTATTGTTGTTGTCGAAGTTTTCTTGGCGATCGTAGGTGTTTTTTTTTAATTTGTTTGTTTGTTTTGTTTTCACGTGCTGCCAATCTCGCCAGGAAACTACGACGATCGGATTCATGATTTGTGACAGATGCATGTTGGAAGAAATTCTGTGTTAGAGCAAAGAGGCGTTGCTCTTCAGAATGGCAATGAACCGGGAGACCGTGCAATATGTAACTAGGTACATGCATGTAGGTAAACAGCATTAAGATCAACCTGCTGTGTCATTTTTTCTTCTATATGTATATCTATGAGTGAGTTGTTGGATTGAAGAATGCAGAGAAAAAAAAACCAGCAAACTTTTATTGTGACTTCTGGTTGTGTTCAGAAGTCAGTGGACAACACGACAGTTCACAAATGTTTCTTATTTTCTGCAACCCTCCCCCCCCCCTCCCCACCCCTCCATCTTCTACAGTTCCCCGACCAACATTACCGCCCCCTTCCTCCCCCCCCCTCTCCCCACCTTCCTCGAACTCTATCCTTTCCCTCTTTCCCACTTGTCCCCACTTTGACGTGTGTTTTCCCTCTATTTGCTACAGAACACTATTTCAGCATTATGAATTGAACAGCTCATGGCCGATTTTTTTTTTTTACAATGCTTTTAAAACAGTTCACCCGTCAGTACCTTACTACATGCAGGCAAGTACAGACAGTCAGGAACACAGTCAGGGACACAGTCAGGGACAATCTGCACATTGACCCTGACTGACTCTACAGGTGACTTGTCATCTCACGCGCTGTATTAGGGAATGATTCTTCCTATGGAAGTAGTTCCATGGTCTAAAGTGGTCCATTTCAGATAATTTTCCACACACACACACACACACACACACACACACACACACACACACACACACACACACACCACACAAGAACTGAACCATTTCGAAGAGTGGTCCATGTCTAGAAGTGGTCCAATTTTCGAAGCTTGAAGAAGTATTTTGTGAAGAGGTCCAACGGAACGTCCAAGTGTCTCCGTGTGGTTTTCACACCATCCCTCCCTTTTCTTTTTGAATGAGTCTTTTACAGTTCCATTATCCTATGGCAAATCTACGCTTTCAACGATCAGCAACGCGCCAACATGTTTATGATATCATCAGCAGCTGCAAGAGTTCCTTGCTGCTTAGGTTTTGTGGTGTTCGGTGGATCGAGTATGTCCTAGGTAATCTGTCTGTCAGTCTGTCTCTGTGTGTCTGTCTGTCAGTCTCTCTCTCTCTTCTCTCTCTCTCTCTCCTCTCTCTCTCTCTCTCTCTCTCTCTCTCTTCTCTCTCTCTCTCTCTCTCTCTCCCTTCCATTTTGATTCTCTCTCTCTCTCTCTCTCTCTCTCTCTCTCTCTCTCTCTCTCTTTCTCTATTTTTTTTTTAAACACAGGCTCGTTTTTTCTCCAATGTTTACCGTTTTGTACGCAGAGTGCAATAATTGCCAGCAGATTCAAACGAATGATAGTAACATCCGCCACCATTTGTAACATACGACATAGTGTTACTGCTGCTTAACACAGACTTCCTACGTGCGTCTGACGCTACTTTTCTTTAGACCATCATCACCTTGGCATTTTTGGTATCTTATTCTGTTGTAAATGAACTGGACGTGCAACCTTCTGTCGCCAGCATGAGGCAAAGTTTAAAGAAATGTTTAACATGTGACGTTGCTTCATGTGTTAAGACAGACAGGCTGTGTAGCAGTTTTGTTTAAACATTGTTGAACATTATTGTCCAAATGTCGTGGAGGTTTATTAATTGGAGTGCGTTGGTCTATTGCAGATTAATTTGAGCTGTCCGTTTAAGGCTTTGCTATAGAGTGCATTGCTGTGCGAATTTTGTACACTCTATTCAAATGTATTCTAAGAGAGAGAGAGAGGGAGAATACATACATATATATATATATATATATATATATATATGTGTGTGTGTGTGTGTGTGTGTGTGTGTGTGTGTGTGTGTGTATATACAAATAGATACATAGATAGATAGATAGATATAGATATGTGAAAGACCTTCTTTTTGCTTTTCATAGTGTATTAGGTTTGAAAATGAGCGTTAAGGAATAAAACACAAACTTTGTGTGTATTTTTCAGTTTGAAAAGACCTTCAAGTAAGGGATTATCTATCTGTCTATCTATCTATCTACCTATCTATCTATCTGTCTGTCTGTCAATCTATCTACCTATTTACCGCATCCTGTCTGTCTATCATTCTATCTGTCTACTATATCCTGTCTATGTATGTATGTACGTATGCATGTATGTATGTAGGTATGTAAGTATCAATCTATCTAACTACCTATTACAAACATCTATCTATCTATCTATTATCTATCTATCTTCTATCTATCTATCTATCTATCTATCTATCTATCTATCAATTCGAAACGTTACAGATCATAAGTATGCTTGCTGGCGTTATTAACGCAATAATGCAAAGTGCTTTTGTTGTGTCAAAAACGTGGACATGCAGATGATTGTAAGTGTTACCCTAATCATATGTTACTGTTGAAGGACAACCAATTCTTGCGTGGAGAGAACTTGTACTGGATGTATTTTGTTTGTTTCTTTCTTTCTTTGTTTTGTTTTTACTGATGTTGAAAAAATGTATTGACCAATGTGTATTTACCATTATCCCATTTATGGCACAGAAGGTAAGATTGATGCGCAGTAACCATTAGTACTTGAAACGTTTTCATGAGATCATAAGTACTTATACCTTTCTCTACGAAGTTACGTTGAAATGCTAAAACCATAGTCGTTGTTGTTCGTTTTTACGTCTTTTTTGTATTGGCCTGTTAAGTCACAGTTTGTATGAAAATACGAAGAACACGAATTTATCTATCATAATGAAAATCAGTGCATGTCATGCTGCATAATAAGTAAACAGCATGGTGTTTGTTGAAGCAGTTAAGTGTCACGAAAGTAGCACACTAAATGTTAGTTTAAAGGAAGTAAACGCTTTTTTTTAACTAACATAGGATTCAAAGTATGCTTTCTTAGATCAACAAAATATAGGAATCATACTAATAATATATTGTACAGTAAAAGCTCTGCTATTTTAAATTGCAGAGAACTGTGTGCACATATTTGTAATTACGAAAGAAAGATAAATATCATCGATATATGACAGAAAGATAAATATGATCGGTTTATGTGCCATATTTCCTCTCTTCTCTCTCTCTCTCTCTCTCTCTCTCTCTCTCTCTCCTCTCTCTCTCTCATTTTGATTACAGAAAAGAAAGAAAGAAAACCACACATCATAACACATAAGAAAATATTTGAATAGTTTAAAGTCTTTCACTCCTACTTAGCCCACAAAACATGTAACTCCAAGTGTTCAGGAACTTTGTAACTCGGATGATGTTACTACATATTTCATGCAGAAGAAGACATTGATTAAACAGAGTCAAACCGACTGAAAGAGTGTATGTGATGCTCTGTAAGGAAGTGTATTTGATGAATCAGTCATGCTGTCATACACATAAATATATGTGTAGCTTCTATTTTTGAACAATGGTTCAGTTACTTTATGTTTTGCTGGAACTTGAGCTGGGCTGTTTTCAATGTCATTTTCCCTCTCCCCTCCTCCTCATCTCCCCCCCCCCCCCCATCATACCCACCCAACCCACCCTTACTCTCCACAATAAACAGGTCCTTGAAGGGAAGGAATGTTTGTTGAGAAATAAATCTTTTATGGGCAAAGACCAAACAAATAAATAAATAAAAATAAAAGAAAAAAAGAAAAAAAAATCAGCTGTTTTCAAGGGCAGGGAATACTTATTCGAAGACTTCTTTTCTCGAGGCTTGTTGTCATATATTCCTCAGTCATACAAACTGCAGTCAACAGATCCATTGGTTGACCGATCCCACTGTCGACGGATCTCAAGGTCGGTCGATCTCGTGATGACCTAGATCGGGGTCATAGGTATAGATACACACATCACGTGATCTGGAGGTCAAGAATCTTGACAACCTTACCTGAGTGGCCGTTGACTGTTGCAAGTCATCGCGACCTTACGGTGACCCATATCAGGTCAAGATGGTCAATCGAGGTCAAAGTTCACGGTGAACTAGCTTTGATGGTTGAAGTACTAAAGGTCATCACGTCCAAAGACAATGATGGCAAATGTGATCAAAGGTCAAAGTGACCGTGCTGGGGTCAGCGGCATGGTTGCCCATTATCGAGACAAAACTGACCATAATCGGATCACCTTGACTTGTTGCAAACTTCAAGGCAACCCGGGTAATGGTGACCTATCGGAACATAGTGACCTTTGACCTTATGTCTGTCTGTGTGACCTAACTTTGGAATCTGTAAATATAGGTCATTATGAACCCTGCGATCTTTCGACCGTTCGGGAGTATCTGTGTTTGGTTGAAGCTATCGAGGCAACTCCTCTACAATATCAGACTGACGTGTGTGTGTGTGTGTGTGTGTGTGTGTGTGTGTGTGTGTGTGTGTTGTTGTCTGTCTGTCTGTCTGTCTGTGTGTCTGTCTGTCTGTCTGTCTGTCTGTGTGTTTCCCTTTGTGTTTTCTTTCTCATCATACTGATCCTGTCTTCCCAATTCCTCGCACCTTTTTTCTTTTTCTTTTTCTTTTTTTTTTTTTTTCTTTCTTTTTGCTGTCCCAACCTCTGCGCCACCTCAGAGGCAGTGCACCCACGCCGCTCATTCCGACACCCCGTCCACAGCCACAGCCCGGTCGGCCCCGCCGCAGCCCCGGCACCAGCAGTCCACAGGGAGCAGTCAATGTCAAGTCGTCAAGAGGCAACCCACCGGAGGAGACACTTCACTGCTGCCGAGTCACCTCGGTGGTGTTCAGTGGCGCCTGTTCTGATCTAACATACGCAGGACACCACCTACTAAGCCCCCTACTGACGACAATAATTGCTTAGTCGCGGAGCCGGCGTGAGTGAGCTCTCCCCCCGGAGGGCGCCACCACGTCCGTCCAACGACAGCCCCATGGACTCGCCGATACTGGTGACCCCGACGGAACCAAACCAAGGCCACAGACGTGGAGAGGACACCGAAATTGAAGACGCCATGAGAGCAGGACATGAAGGGCCACAGAATTTGAGACTTTTTTTAATGCTGATTGATAAGAATGAGGATGATTAAGATGATGCTACGGATTTCCATTTCGGTCTGAGACTACATGACAGGGCTGTACTCTACGCTTCCTTTCATAATATATCCCGGCGTCAACCAGGCCCGAGAGATACAGGCACCTGCAGTGTTGGTCAGGAAATTTGAGCAACGCTCTCAGAAACGCATCCATTAAGTGGATGAAACTCGACTGTGTGGTCCCAGTCTTCCCAGCTGAGTCCGCAGCAAACTCAACTCTGGGTAGGAGCCGGTCGGGGCAGAAAAACCCACATGACTCTGATGGGATTCTAACCCACGACCTCCGAGCCGGGAGTCCGCGACGCTAACCACTTCGCCACGGCGGCTGGTCTTTTTTATTTTTCAGTGACGCTTTGTTCCATCGCCTCACACTTCAAAATAAATAAGTACGTACGCACGATCCTTTGGTTAAACATGAAAAGAAAGATGAAAATAAAAACCCTGGAAGACAGTATGGTTAGTTGCAGGTTTTTCGTGTGTTTGTACATAACACGAACATTCCTCTGTTGCCACTGGTCAGACCCACACTCTCTACAGTTTAACTGTAGCCTATATCTCTAGGCTAAAAGTTTTATTCCCCATTGAACAGATGAAAATCGCCTTGGCTCTGTGGACAAAAAAAAAAAAAAAAAAGTGAAAAAGATGATCATATCCTGGAATTTCGGGTCAGTAAATTAGTTCAATACCACATGTCAGCAAAAATGAAAGAATGGTGCATGATTTCTGGACTCCTTGTGTTTCTACGCCATTGGTAGGGCACTAGGATTTTGGAGTGAAAAGTCAAGCAGACGACAGGAAAATGAAGGGTCATGTGGATCGTGTTTGCATAGAAAAAGAAACGGACGTGAGATCTGCCTCAGAGTCAGGTAGGGTATGGGTCAAGAGCTGGACTGTGCGATCAATATGGTTTGATAATGGCTGATCTTCTGAGAAAAACAAAGGTACAGCTTTGACTGCAATAGAGAATATGTAGCGTTTTGGGTCTAAACTGTAACCGTGGACTCGGACCAACAAGACTTGTCTTACTCCCAGGTGTTGTACTTTCGCCTCTTCTCTCTGCCTCTGCTTTCTCCATGCACTGTGTCATGCAGGGTTCCTCCTCCTCCTCCTCCTCCTCCTTCTTCTTCTTCTGTTAGGTCTGGCCAGCTGATCTTAAAATAATTATGCCATATCCGTTTCATGCTCCTTCTCTTGACGATGGTTCTGGTTTTGATCTTCTCTCCGTGTTGAGTACAACTTTAAGCTTATGGCGGCCGCAATCTGCTACTACTACTACTACTGCTGCTGCTGCTGCTGCTGCTCCTCCTCCTCCTCCTCCTCCTCCTCTCTACTTCGATCTACTACTACTGCTACTGCTGCTATTACTACTACTGCTACCACTACTACTACGACTACTATTACTACTACTACTACCACTACTACTACTACTACTAATAACAAACAAAGTCTTCGCTAATACTGCAGTTCTAGATAGATTACTCCCTGCCATACACATCCTTACCCCCCTCTATCCCCACTACGACCCCTCCTCCTAACCTCGCCCCCTTTCTCTTTCTCCATATTCCTTTTCTCCGTGGCTGGTCATCTCTGTGGTTCATAAAACCAACGCAGTTTACATAACCCTAAGTTCTGTATGTGTGTGTGAAGGGGTGGGGATGAAGGGTCTGATAGTTCGGGCCATGTTTTACCTGGGCAGATGTATGTATACTCTTTACAAAAACTATCGTTGGATTTGATGACATTCGAAGCGTATAGAATCGTCTTGTATGTGTTCAAACCGATACTTTGATATTTTACTGTCAACAACATGCACATTTGGTGGATTATATTGTCTTGTGTAAATTTGATTGCTCGTTTTGGGCTTTTAAAAGAATTTATATATACCTTTTCCTCAGTTGCTATGCTTTTCTGTTCTCCTTTTTTACCTTTGATTTTTTAACGCTGGACAAAGGATATTTGATAGTCATTTGATAATTAAATATATCCAAATAAACCAGTTACTCTAATATAGTGTGCTGTTCTGTGCTCTTCGTGTGTTTGCATGCGCTCCTGATTTGTGTGTGTGTGTGTGTGTGTGTGTGTGTGTGTGTGTGTGTGTGTGTGCGTGCGTGCTGCGTGTGTGCGAGCGTGCGTGCGTGCATGCGTCCGTGCGTGCTTGCGTGCGTGTGTATGTGTGCTTGCGTGAGTGAGTGCGAGCGTGCGTGCATACGCGCGTGCGTGCATGCGTCCTTGCGTGCGTGCGTGCGTGCGTGCGTGCGTGTGTTGTGTGTGTGTGTGTGTGTGTGTGTGTGTGTGTGTGTGTGTGTGCATGCGTGCGTGCGCACGTGTGTTTGTATGTGTGTGTGTAAGAGAGACAGACAGGCAGACGTCTAGACGGACAGACACACACACACGCGCGCGCGCGTGCGCACGCACGCACTCATGCACGCAGAGAGAGAGAGAGGAGAGAGAGAGAGAGAGAGAGAGAGAGAGATTTTATCTATTAGGGCCATGGCCTTTTAAAGGAGGGTGCACCCAAAATGGCTCTGCATAATCCATTCCAATAGAGAAGTTTTTATCTATGTACACATTAGAGAATTTCGTCGTTTAAACGCCGTTTATAGATATGCAGTACGAAGTTTAACTGTTTTCTTACTTGTAAAGGTACTAACAAAATGAATTTGAAAATCAAGGATATCTAAAGTATTAGGTGGAATATATTGCTGTCTAAGATAACTGAATTATGGACGTAAAAGAATAAAATGAACTTCTTTTTCTTGTGTTTTATGGCTGGACAGGTACTCTTAGGATCATTTACATTTGTGTAACCTTGAGAATGTCCGTACATAACAGAAATACAGAAACGAACTTCGTAACAATGTTTTTAAAATGTCGATCAGTCACTTAGGAGCATAATGCACGGGACTTGACAGTCTGTGAATAAGAAATCTGCTGCTATCTTCAACAGGTGAATTCCATCTCTGCCACTTGCAATCAACCTGTCTTTATAAAAAAACACATGAATAAAATCATTCATGTCACCAGCACCCTGACAAAGTCATACAAAACCAAAGCTGTATTCATACCATTTTAGTATCACATTCGAGATCCAGTTTTTCCTGCTCCTGATATCTAACTCCTCATGCATAGGGCAATGTATGGGGTTCGATTTATGTGATCCTTAAGCAGTAACGAATACATTTAACGACTGAAAGAACACGTATAGGAAATCTATTAGTCACTCTATAAATCAAATCATTCGGTGTTTTCATACAGCGTACGAGAGAGAGAGAGAGAGAGAGAGAGAGAGAGAGAGAGAGAGAGAGAGAGAGAGAGCAAAACTCGGAAGAACTGTGTCTGGTGAAAAATGGTTTACAATGGTTACTAATTGCAAAATGTCACCGGAAAAAAAAAAATCTTTGAAACTGTGTTGCACAGACAGATCCCAGTAAAGAGAACTGGAGAAACCTGGAGAAATATTTTGAAAGAAGCGCCCCCATGACTCCCCATAGATGGAGTGAAGGCAGAAGAAAGAAAGAAAAAGAAAGGAATGAAGGAAGGAAGGAAGTAAGAAAGAAAGAAAGAAAACTGAAACGTCTACGGCACGAGAAAGAGATACACCTCATTTTTTTTTCAGACATCGAGAAGACATTTGAACATCGGTAAGTCACAAACCCACTTCTGTCTAATAGCAGTATTGATGAATGGTTCACATTTGCTCACTGAGTCAGACAAGCCTGTCTAATCTGCCCCTCCTTCCCCGATCCCCCCCCCCTCTCTCTCTCTCTCTCTCTCTCTCTCTCTCTCTCTCTCTCTCTCTCTGCCTTCTTTCCAGAAAGAATGACTTAACAGACAGGAGGATCACAATAGATCCACCAATGTATGTATACAGCTGCAACTTATTATGTCAGTCACGACGTGGCTGGCGAACAACAGTTAGTTAAACGCTCAAGTTGAATGCACTGAGAGAACAGCTCAGGCATACGATATGGATATCAGCGCCATGGTGACACACATCATGACCAGCAGGTCCATGGGCATTGAAACAACAAATTCAAAGTGACGGACCAGAAACTTGAAAACATCAAGAACTTAGTACGTAGATAACATTGTCAAGATGAGTATCATCGAGTCCAGGAGAAAGATCTTGTTGGAATGATACTATTCTGAACAAAATTGAAGACCAGAAGCCATGACAAAAACAACTCTATTGTTGTAAACATCAGCTAGTGAATTCATGACCTCCACATGTCTTCATGCAGGTGAAACTCACATACGCACGCACGCACGCATTCACACACGGAAGCACGCGCACGGACACGCGCTCTCACACATAGGCCTACGCGCGCGCGCGCGCGCGCGCGCGCACACACACACACACACACACACACACACACACACACACACACCATCTGCTCTTCAACTCTGGTTATGATCCAGAAAAGCTACCAAAATTTACATTGGATGGTATAATTTTAAACTATGTTAAAAACGTTAAATTTCTAGGAGTAATATTAAGTAGCAAACTTACGTGGAATGCTCACATTGATTACATTCTAAACAAAGCAAGGAAAAGCTTAAACTTCCTTAAAATTATAAATAAACAATCCTGGGCTCAAGATTCTAAAACATTAACCATCTTAGCAAATGCTTTAGTTCGTTCAAGACTTTGCTATGCTCAAGAAGTTTTCTTTAATGCACCTCATTATCTTTTAAATAAACTTCAAAGTGTTGATTGCAAAGCTTATAAAATTGCCCTTGGAGTCCCCACACATACATCAAATTTAGGGACATACAATGAGGTAGGTGTTTTACCACTCACAAACTTCCGAAAAGCTTCTGCTTCAAAGTTTGTTTTGAAAAGTTTCTCACAAAAAAATTTTTGTTCTCAAGAGGTATGCTTAGATTCGGAAAAGGACTTTGGAAAGCGAGCTCAAAACATACTCTCAGCAAAATCTATCTGTTCTTATTCTCGCGATCTTCTGAGAAAAACTAATATAGATCAAAATAACATTGCTAAAAATCCAACGTTTTCTCCGATGCCAAAATGGGAACAATCAACAGCAATCTTTGATATAGAATACACAGATTTATCAAAAAATGACTCACCTAATCTTTTAAAAACTCACGTATGCTCTCATTTAGAAGATAATTACAATAATCATTTAAAAATATATACGGATGGTTCAGTGCTTGATAATTCAAATTCAGGAGCAGCTTTCGTAATCCCTAGTTTACAAATTCAAAAGTTATTTTATCTTGGTAACAACTTATCTATATACAGTGCAGAACTATTTGCTATATTGAAGTCCTTGGATTTCATACTAACTTTTCCAATAAACAACAGTCAACTTTTAATATGTGCTGATTCGAAAGCAGCGCTTCTTGCGATAAAGTCTCCCAATTCACGCATACGCCAAGATATGATATTTGAAATAAATCATTTAATACACCTTCTTTCAATCAAAGGAATTACTGTGACTTTTTGCTGGGTGCCTTCTCACTGCGGCATATATGGAAACGAAAGAGTAGATCGAGCTGCAAAACAAGCAGCCCAAAATAGTAATGATGCTGTGTCCGTGAATGTTCCATTAGATTTAACAGAATGCTATTCAATTATTAATAGAAAATCCCACGAAAATGCGAAAATCTTATTGTTAAATACAGACATACAGTATAGTCGTAATTGTTTTAATCAACATGACAGAGTCAACAAAAACAGACCATCCAAGCGTTTTATTTGCTCATCTAGAGAGATTGAGAGTCTTATTCATAGACTTCGTTTAAATTCAATCAAAACAAAATATTGTAACAATGTCAGATGTATGTGCGGAGAATCCTTAAGTGTCAATCATATATTGACACGTTGTTCAAAAACAAAAGACATTTTTAAGAAATTGGGTATTGATGGTTTCACTGATGGATCGACTCCTTTGTCTTTATCTAGCATACTTAACAATTATTCTGTTCTTCAATCTGTATGTAAAGGTTTATTGCATAGTTCACTGAGTATTTATTTGTAAAATTGTTAATTTATTGATTGGTAATTCAATTGTCCATTGTTACTAGTTTATCTATTCATTTATATAATTAGGATCAAGGTGGGGTACATGACAATACGTAGGACAAAAGGGATACATTTTTATTCCTTTTTTTTTTTTTTTTTTTTGTAAACCTTGTTACAGACATATCCACTTATTCTCATTCACTCACAAACTCACTATTCAATGTTTGTTAACCTTATTATAGACAAATCCACTTATTCTCATTCACCCACAAACTCACTATTCAATGTTTGTTGACCTTATTATAGACAAATCCACTTATTCTCATTCACCCACAAACTCACTATTGTCTGAATCACTTTCAGTGGAAGGACACTAAATTGAAGAACACACACACACACACACACTGCAGATTTCCAAAGCTGAGTCAAAACCCCGAAGTCATGACTTTGCCGTAGGATTTTGAATACCTCGTGCAGAAACCACGTTACTGAGGGGGGAGACTCAAACAGACCTGGACGAGCCATTGGGCTGAATGATGACCTGTGCACTATTCTCAGGAGTCGAAACAACACCGGCATGTTTTCGTATTTGTTTGTCTGGAAAAAACGACCCCACGGGGCACAGCGGCAGGAAGAGTAAGACAGGCAGGTAGTGGGAGAGGCCAGAGAACAGTATCAGGAATTGGACCGTCCTGTCCTTGCCTAACAGGGCTGTGTGGCAATAGATGGAAAGGTATTGTCAGGAAGGCATTAGGACTGAATCCCTCAACAAACCCTAGCTGGGGTTGGATATCGGTAAACAAGAGTCACCATATGAAAATGACTTTACAAGGATTTCAGGAGAATGTTGGAAGGAGAGAGTATCAAGAGGAGGAGAGAGACGTGATGAAAAAGAGAACTGTCACAAGCAGTCAGTCTTTGTGCGTGCGTGCGTGCGTGCGTGCGTGCGTGCGTGCGTGTGTGCGTGCGTGCGTGCGTGCGTGCGTGTGTGTGTGCGCGCGCGCGCGCGCGCGCGCCCGCGCGCGGGCGCACGCAGGACACATACACTGATGGACACATACCTTCTTCTTGAACATAAGGAACGGCAATGTCAACATACCGACGAATCTGTTGCACAAAGCTGAGGGTACAACAACAACAACAACAACAACAACAACACAGAAAGTCAAACATACAAACAAATAAAGAAAAAAAAAAACTACCTAGAAAGGAAAGAAAGAAAACTTCGTGAGGCTAAAAAACAAACTGTCAAACAAACAAAAGAAAAAAAAAAAAAACAGAAAGGAAATAAAGAAAACTTCAAACAAATAAAGAAACAAAACAAACAAAACCAGTCTACTTAGAGAGGTATGTGCAACTGCTGACAGGCGCAATGCTTTTCGATCCCTTGACATGGACTCGGGAGGGGGAAGGTGTAGGGAGTAGGGGAACGCTAGTACAGCTCCAGACACAGCCTAGTGCAGTGCCACGAGCACAAGCTGTCGCACGCTGCAATATTTTTAAAATCCATCTATTTTCTCTATAATTAGTCAATGCTGTGGGGGGAGGGGGTGGTGGGGTGGGGAGGGACAACCTATCTCATAGCCGTCTGGGCCTTTTCAAATGTAGTGTATTTGTATGTTTTCTATTATATGTATTTGTTGTATGATTGAACGTTATAGGAATAAGTTTTTGTAGTGATATTGAAAAATAAGTGAATGTCACACTCGTAGGATAAGGATTTGTTAGTTATTGTAGTAATAGTATTTGTAGCTGGGTGTAAGGTGTATTATTGTATATGACAAGGGTGAATGTAGTATGACTTTGTAAAGCGCTTAGAGAAATTCGTTTGATTAAGCGCTATATAAGAAATCATAATTATTATTATTATTATTAAGATTCAGCCACCCTAACACACCCCTACCGAACTGCAGATGCTCACTGTATGTAGAGAGGCAACTCTGGACTGGAAGACTTCCACACACGGCGCAGTTGCTGTTTCAGTAGGCAGGCTGATCCACTCCGGAATTGTCCTCAGTGGGAAAAAAGCTTCTTTGTATGTAGGTGGACCTTGGAGATGGACTGTTTCAGCACAGCAATGGGGCCAAGCGGGTGCCGTGTTTCTGGCAACTAGAGGTGGGAAGACACTTCGTGCTGCTTGATGTCAAGGCATGGTGGAATTTGTAGAAGACACTGAGCCTGTTCTTCCTCTCCTTGTAGCCAGGGGCTGGCCAGTTCAACCGGAGTTTGTAGCATCACCTCTACGCTGGATGTCTGGCGAAATCAGTAGGAATCCCAGCGAGCTGCTCAACGTTGCACTTTTTCAAGCGTGTTGATATTGTGCCCCTGGCAGAGATCCCATACTGAACCAGCGTGCTTTAGAACAGAGTCCACCGGAGCATTGTAGACAGATTGGTTGAAAGGTCTCGTTTGAAAGCTGAATGAGGATCCTCCTGATGAAGTCCAGGGTTTGGTTTTGATCTTGATGGCGATGACTTCGAGTCCGATATGTGGGGTCTCCACTTCAGATCTTCCTTGCTGACCAACACAAGGATACCTGACTTGAGCATTTGTCTTTGGACTGACTTGGTGGCTACGCAATAAGTAAGCGAGTTCAGTGGTTGTGCAGTTCATAGTCACGCAGACAATTAAGCATTTTGTGGCGTGAAATTGGCCCACCGCTGCTCCCAGGAGGCAAGCATGTCGAGGCTATCCTGGAGGTCGTCTTGGTCCTCAGTTTGGAGGAGACACTGTTTTCATGGCATAGTGCGTCATCTGCCAAGGAGTTATTCCCAGAACAGTTCATTGGAGGAACACCTGACTCGACTGAACTAATTACGGGCCTCGCTCCGTTGTTTCCATTAACTGACTGCCTTCTCTCACACAAGAAGTTTTCAAAGCATTGATCTTGCTGCCGATGCCAAAGTTGTGGAGCTTGTAGAAAAATAAATAAATGAATAAGAAAATGTATAAATCAACACACAAACAAATAAATTAATAAATGGATAGATAAGCAGGTAACTCTCCCATTCACTCACTAAGTAGATGCATGAATACACGAATAAACTTATCAACTGAACAAGCCACCAAGGAGAAAAGAAGACAAAAATGGATTAAGCGGATAGTTTGAGAAGCTGGAACGAAATGAACATTGATCGTATTCAGACAAGAACATTCCTTGGTAACCGAACACGTATTTATTCGACTACGTTTCGGTAAATAGCTGATTGCTGCCTTAGGGAGCACTCTGCGTCTCTCCTATTTCTAAGTTGTGGAGAGAAGCGAATATTAACGTTAGTAGCGTGTGGAGATCTGTTGTAAATACGATTGTTTAATTAACTTATATGGAAAATTGGGCTGTAAAGGGTTCTGTACAGTTGTTTTTCTTTCTTTCTGTGTTTTTATTTTGTTTTGTTTTGTTTTGTTTTTCCAACAGTTCACGACAAACTGTTATCTCCCTTGTCGTTGCAGAAGGTTGCACTTCCTGGAGAACGAAGCCACCCACGCGTATGTGCTACGAAGTACAGTGTGTGTGTGTGTGTGTGTGTGTGTGTGTGTGTGTGTGTGTGTGTGTGTGTGTGACACTTTAAGTTTATTCCTCTAAATAATTTTGGGATTACCGAGAAGATCTTACAAAAGTTACTTATGATTATGAAGAAGTTGGCGTCTTGCCTAGGGCGGATTAATAGTAACAGAAATTATGGGCTTGGTGGAGCGAGCGTAGTTCCTGGTAGGCCTACGTCCGCCAAGACGATCAGAACTTTAATGCTAGTAAAATGGGGAACAGCTCAGCAGTGAAAATGGAATATCTCAATGTTAAATGAAATATCCTTCTGGCATTGAAATCAGGAGAGTAGTTTTGTTTCAGAAGTGGATGGTGAAAGACCTTGCATTTCTTGGGAAAGAAAGGAATGAAGCAGTGCACATACCTCATTACACAGCTAAAGATTTCTCATCACTGATGAATGTCGTATAAATCTTGATAAAATTGTAAAGACTCCCTGTTGTTCACTTCCACTATGGCTAACTTACCAGGCCTACTTTGTTTATATTGGTGTGGACATTGGCCAAAAATTGACAACCCAAATCAGCTTTATGCTTCCATGTATGGTCTGGTCAGTGATATTACGGGAACAGGGCCTGCTTTTATCATTCTGGATTTCAAAGTCTGAAGAATATTGCACATAGCGTCAGGACATTCCTTTGCCAGGGCTGAACTGTTTACCATGTTAATAGTATTAAGTTTCTTAGATATATACCATATGTTTCTTCACCATATGTAGAAATTGTGTAGCAAAGTCAAAGATGGGATTCTGTCTGAGGTAAATGAAGTCTTAACCATCAAGGGCCAATCCCACTTAGAAAAGTTGATCCATAGACTGAGAATCAGTGCATGGTTAGGAAGATTTTAAAATTTGTTTGTGGTCAGCTTCTGAACATTCCTGAATTTTTACTTGAATATATATATACACTTACTCTTACTTTCAACTGCTTCATTAATTAGTAAGGTAATGTCTGTAAAGTTCCCTCTTTAAAATTCAAGTGTTCTTCAGATGAGTAGGGAAGCTGCATGGAGCATGGTGTGTGTGTGTGTGTGTGTGTGTGTGTGTGAGTGTGTGTGTGTGTGTGTGTGTGTGTGTGCGCGTATGTGTGCATGTATGCGTGTGTTTGTGAGAGTGAGTGCATGTGTGTACGAGTGCTTGAGTATGGGTGTGTGTGTGTGTGTGCGCATGCGCGCTTGTGTGTGTGTGTAGGGTAGTATGGTATGGTGGGGTGTGGTGTGTGTGTGTGTGTGTGTGTGTGGGCGTGTGCATGTCTGTGTAAGTGAGTGTGTAAGTTTGAGGGTATGTGAGGGTATGGGTGTGTTCGTATTAAGATGTGTGTATTTATGTATATATGCGTGTGTTTGTGTGTATGTGTGTGTGCGCGCGCGCATATGTGTGTGTGTATGTGCATGTGTGCCCGTGTGTGTGTGTGTGTGCGCACGCGCACGCATATTTTTGTGTGTTAATTATGCTCCTTTTCTTTGAATGAAAAACGTTGATATTCTGTTCATAATGTTTTCTTAAATGTCAGTACAACCTTGAGTTAACCTGACAGTAAACTGGTTTCAGTCAGTCAGTGTGTGTGTGTGGTGTGTGTGTGTGTGTGTGTGTGTGTGTGTGTGTGTGTGAAACACTTCATACATTTAAATATTTTTGGGATTACCAAGGTGATCTTACAAAAGTTACTTATAAAAAAGTTGGTGTCTTGCCCAGGACAGTTTTACAGTTACAGAAATTATGGGCTTGGTGGAGCGAGCATAGTTCCTGGTAGACCTACGTCAGCCAAGGCGATCAGAAGTTTAATGCTAGTGAAATGGCGAACAGCTCAGCTGTAAAAATGGAATATCCCAATGTTAAATGAAATATCCCACTGACATTGAAATCAGGAGAGTAGTATTGTTTCAGAAGTGGATGGTGAAAGACCTTGCATTTCTTGGGGAAAAAAAAGGAATGAAGCAATGTACATACCTCATTACACAGCTAAAGATCTCTCATCACTGATGAATATCATGTTAATCTTGATAACATTGGAAGGATTGCCTGTTGTTCACTTCCACTATGGCTAACTTACCAGGCTAACTTTGTTTATATTGGTGTGGACATTGGCCAAAAATTGACAACCCAAATCAGCTTTATGCTTCCATGGATGGTCCGGTCAATGATATTATATGAACAGGGCCTGCTTTTATCATTCTGGATTTCAAAGTCTGAAGAATATTGCACATAACATCAGGACATTCCCTTGTCAGGGCTGAACTGTTTACCATGTTAATAGTATTAAGTTTCTTAGATATACCAAATGCTTCTTCACCATTATTTAGAAATTGTGTAGCAGAGATGAAGCTGGAATCCTTCTGTCTGAGATCAACAAAGTGTGAACCATCAACAACCAATCCTACTGTGAAAAGTTAATCTGTAGACAGAGATAGTGAGAATCAACGCATGGTTAGGAAGATTTTAAAACATGTTTGTGGTCAGCTTCTAAACATTCCTGAAATTTGACAGAAGTAGACATACTTTTATCTTATTTACAACTGCTTCATTAGTTTATGAATTGATCTCTGTAAACCTCCTTCCTTAAAATTCAAGCATTCTTCAGCTGAGTAGGGAAGCTGCATGGACCATGGACACAGTTTACAGCATGTTCCAATTAAAACTCATTCTCACAGATATCAGTTTTAAATCTGTTCTTGAATTAAAAAAAAAAAAAATCAAACCATCATAGTCATCCCTATCAATAGGTGTGAGTAAGTGTGTGTGTGTGTGTGTGTGTGTGTGTGTGTGTGTGTGTGGTGTGTGTGTGTGTTTGTGTGTGCTTGTGTGTGCACGTATGCACATACCTGAATGGTTACATGTTTTAAAATGTTGTTTCTCGCTTTTTATCTCTTTATGCATGCATTATAGCATAGCATGTTTTGTTTTGTTTTGGTCAGATTGACATATGAGCAGAGCTTCATATTTTTAATAGCTATTCAACTGTTATGTCAAGTGATGTGTCATTTAGTGCATTATTGGTGGTGGAATGGGTTTTTTTTTATGTGTGGGTGTATCATTTTTGCATTGTGTGTGTATACATGTGTGTGTGCACGCAAGCGTGTGCACATGTGCCTGTGTGTGCGTGCACACACATGTGTGTGTGTATGTGTGTGTGTGTGTGTGTGTGTGTGTGTGTGTGTGTGTGTGTGTGTGTGTATGTGTGTGTGTGTGCGTGTGTGTATGTGTGTGTGTGTGTGTGTGTGTGAGAAGTGGAAAGCAGGAGTGAGTGTGTAGGATCAGGATGAGGGAAAGAGAGAGGAGGAGCAAGGTGGGAGTGGTATGTCAGACTTTAAATGATTAGTGCCATAAAAATGTCCTTGTACAAAGAAAGTATGGTCCATAGCAATGAAAGAAAGTGTGGCATGCTTTCTAATTAGGTCCAAAACCTGAGTTCACATTTGATATTAAAAGTACTTACCTTTCTTGCTTTGCAATCTGTACAGCCTTCAACATTATCAGATTTAGGCTTTTGTAAGTAAGATCTTCATACTATTATTTAGTTGTTTTTTTTTTTTTTTTTTTTTTTTTTTTAATAATTTGATCAGCATGAATATCCTTTGTGAACCCAATGCAGGCTTCCAAGGGTGGTGCCTGATTGCTCCCAGCTGGTTTGTTCAGCAGTTGAGGACAGTACTTCACTTGGTCCCACCTGCACGTTTGGGTGTATCGTTTTCTTGTCTGCCTTTTGGCTGACTCTAGGGAAAGACCCAGTGACTGTGAGGAAAGACCCACTGCCCGCAGGGAAAGTCCTGTTGACAGCGGGAAAGACTGTGACCGGGGATTCTCCTCAGACAGCATGTAAGACCTCATGTCCAAAGCTTGGCCCTGTCTGGAGTTGTACTGTCTTCACCTGTCAGCAGAACAGCAATGAGTGAGGTTGCGAGATGCACATGGTATTGCTTCACAGTGGTATTTTTCACATGTGGATCATCTGCAGTCATTTGGGCTGGTACACCTATGGGAACGCTCCTGTGGAGGTTCTGTTGTGTCACATCCAGTAGTCATTATACAATGGCATCTGCCACTGCCAGCGAGCAGTTATGTCCCTTGATGTCTTAATGGCATGCTCTGTGTGTGCCAGTACCCAATGTGAACTTATGTGCAGGCAGTTGAGGACAATACTTCTCTGGGTCCCACCCGCAGCTTTGGTTTATCTTTTTCTTCTTCTTAAGGCTTGTTTAAGTAAGATCTTTATATTATTTATTTATCTTTTTTTTTTAACAATTAATTTGATCTGCATTAAAAATGCTTAGCAGAAAAAAAGAATTGCCCTTCTCTGCAATCTGATGAGCAGAATGTATTATTCACATTAACTAGTTCAGCCCATGGAATGTTTTCAACACTGTTTTACAACTTTGACTCCTTGCTAACGATCAAAGAATTGTGTTCTGTGGGCAGAATTGATGATACTTCTTCAAGATTTCCATTATAAATGTCTCTTGTCTCTGTGTCCAACAAGTAAAAAGTAATGACTGAAATGATTAATATTCAATTTTGTTTTCTTTTTTTTTCTTTTTTTTGTGGGGGTGGGGGGGGGGGGGGGGGGGGTGGTTACATTTGTCAAAACTTCTATTATTGAAACTGTATATCTCAGCCTGTAAGTCCTATTGCGAACTTTTTAATTTGTAGTAATACTCAAATACTACTTCTTTGCACAAAGTATGGACATCGTGGTGACACATTCAACTTACTGTGGATCCTGTATAATGTCACAGCGAAGTCAGAAGTAATGGCGGAGGAACAGACAGTACAGAACGATCCAGTTACCCAAGACCTGACTCGGATACTGGCCGGAGAAGCCGTACCTGTCGACTGTATTGATGCTAAGAGAGAGGCTGCCAGTAAGTTTCATTTTCCCTCTCTCCTCGGGCACCTTTCATTGGTTAAGCATAACTGCTTTCAGTTTTATACCTGGAAAGTAGTCACATTATACACTGCATTGAATCTTTTAAGTCCATATAAGAAAACTATCAAACAACCATTTAACTTCAGTGACTCTTCTCTCTTCCTCCGGTTGTGGATATTATCCTACGTTGCACTCAGTGGTCTCCATGTTGACCATTATTTGCACACAGGATGCATGATATGTGTATATGTGCAGAACTTCTGATTGTCGGTGTGCCTGTAACATTTTTGGGTGAAGTATGTAAATGGCAGGACACATATCAAGCTCGTTCAACAGTCTGCACATGTTGCAACAATGCCGAGGTGGGAATCAGTCATTCTTCTTCTCACTTGATCATGTGGAGCATCAGAAATTGAAAAGTTGGGCCTGTCTTCACTATTACAGCTCATTCTGAGATGTACTGATCAGCTTTTGGTGAATTTGCAATCAAACCAAGTAACATGAGTTGTCTCCTGGTCTTAGGGAAGAAATGTGTAACATCCCATCGCACCCTATGTTTATACAATGAGTATGTCACATCCTAAAAAGGGTTTGTACTGTCAAAAGTAAGGATAAGTTCAGAGAAAATGGGATACCATTTTAAAAGCTCTAAAAGTTTGTATGAACTGACCTGGGTTTGACTTCTGAATTTGATGGGGTATCCAGAAAAAAAAGTGGTTGTTGCAAGTGAATTCATTTTCCAGCATGAATTCAAGACTAACCACCGGAACATTGTAATGATATGGGGATTCTTAAGGAGTTGGCTCCTGCCAATAGTAACATCATGAGGAATGAATCCAGCTTTTATTGATTGCAGCAGTTAACCCCCACTGGGGATCAGAGTAAGTGTACACACATGTGATTGATTTCAGCATGAATTTTTAGCAGTTTAAGGTGTACATTGAGCCTGGAAATTTATTGCATATGGTCTTTAAAGTTTGCGATTTGCTTCTAAATTTTGAGCCCATTTTTCAGGTGAACTCTGCTAGTAAATCCTCAGTGATGTTAAACAGTGCTTCATAATTTATACAAGTGATTCTGCTAAGATGGAAAAAAACAAAACAGCACTGTAAAGAATGGCATATATATTTATTTTAAAAAATACCTTCTGTGGTTTGACCCGTTCCACTCCCTCCCTCCCTCTCTTCCCACCCATCCTGACCTTCACCTCACCCTCCCTTCCCAGTGCAGTTTGTTCCCAAGACAAAAAGCCGGATGGGATACATCGTAATGACGGTGGTGTTCGATGACCAAGGGAGGGTACTCCTGGTGCAGGAAGCCAAGCTCGGATGTCGGGGGACCTGGTATCTGCCTGCTGGCCGCCTGGAACCTGGAGAAAACATGGTTGTGAGTTTGGTTGAGTCTGTTCACTATTATGGAGTTTCCAGTGAAATAAGTGTACCAATGTTCGCTGTTACGGGGCTTCTAGGGAAGTATACCTGTGTTCACTGTTACAGAGTTTCTAGGGAAGTATACCAAAGTATCAGATACGTTTTCTGGTGTGTTAGACAAATGGGGCTCTGTCTTTAAAAAAAAAAAAAATTGTATACATGAATGTAATCATTTATGGTAGTATTTGTACTTCTATAACGGGTTTTTTGTGCTGACATTACGTCAAAACTACTGCACACATTGGTTCCAGTCAAATTACACATTTTGGTTGGTAACCATTGTTGGCGCCAGTTTTGAATGAGTTTTGATTTGTGTTTGCTCGTTTCTCCAGGTGTTATTGCTGTATACATTTGCCAGGTACATGGTTTATGGTCAAGCTTGGAACATCCTTTTTTCAGAGGTGTCTTGTTTTGTTTGTTCTGTGTGCTCAGTATTGGCAAATCAGTGTTGTGAACAGCTTTTGTTTTGAGTTGTGGGAGTGTGATTATCTCATCATGGGAGCAAGAGCGAGAAAAGTCAGTGGCAGAGGCAGCTTTAAAAAAGTTCCGGTTGAATCTGGTCCGTGAGGAACAAAGTGAACTTCATAAGGTTTAGATTTCCCAGCTCTGAACAGATGTGCAATAGCTTTGTGGGTAAGACAATGTCACAAAGTGACTTAGCCTTGAGACACCCAAATCATCCAGGAAGTTCAGGTTCAAAACATGAGAATGAAAAAAAAAACCCAAAAACAACTTTGTGACAGCAGAGGGGCATCTTAGAGTCGTGATCTTGATCTGGCCTGCGCGCCCCTTCCCCCACCTCCTCCTAGAGTGTTGGGAGTTCAGAGCCGAAACACGTGTCTGACAAGGACTTCCTGACTGTAGATCTTCAGCAGTGACGTTCTCCCTGGAGTTTCTTCCTACTGCTTCACAATCAGTTATTTGGGATTTTATGCTGTATTCTAAATTGCATGTCCAAAGACAGTTCCTGACTGTTTGTTTACTTGCTTGTTTGTCTAGTGAAGATCATGTGTCCATTCAGATTATTGAACCTTCGTTATCTGACAACATGATGGTCTCACATTGATGTGCTCCCCATGAGAGCACTGTATTTATGTATGCTTCATGACAGGACGGGGCCAAGAGGGAGATAGTGGAGGAGGCGGGGCTGGAATGTGACATCAACACCATGTACTCCCTGCACTACCCGGTCGGCCACTGGATGAGGCTCTGCTTCTACGGCACCGTGAGCGGTCTGTGAGCAGAAGAGGGAAGGGAGAGGTTGGGGTGGCACTGGCTGGGGAGGGGTCTGAGGGAGGGTAGTGATGAATGTGTGGGAGGAATTGGGATAGGTGTGTGTGTGTGTGTGTGTGTGTGGTGTGTGTGTGTGTGTTGTGTGTGGTGTGTGTGTGTGTGTGTGTGTGTTGTGTGTGTGTTGTGTGTGTGTGTGTGTGTGTGTGTGTGTGTGTGTGCTGTGGTTGGTGTGTGTGTGTGTTGGTGGTTGTGTGCGTGCGTGTGTGCTGGTGCGTGTGTGTGTGTGTGTTGTGTGTGTGTGTGTGTGTGTGTGTGTCTGTGTGTGTGTGTGTGTGTGTGTGTGTGTGTGTGCTGTGTGTTGTTGTGTGTGTGTGTGTGTGTGTGTTGTGTGTGTGTGTGGTGTGTGTGTGTGTGTGTTTGTGTTTGTGTGTGTAATGGTCAAAGCACGTTCACAAACTGTGACAAACCCAACAAATGGGGTCTTTCTTTTGTAAACCAACATTTAAAAAAATTTTTTTATCAGAGATCTTCCATCCCCCCCCCCCCCCCCCCCCCCCCACCAATATTCAGTCATATCTTTATTACCAAAAATATTTTGAAAGTGACCTAGGTCATCTGAATAAGTCATTTATGAGAAAAAAATTCTGTGTTTCAGTGGTTGGTTTAGAGAAAAAAACAACAACATCAACTTGTTTAAAAGTATGTAGAGCAGTCTGTTTTTACTTAAATGAAGCATTTTAGATTTGAAGTTGCATATGTTAAGTTTGCTTTCTTTCTGTGAATGATAACCTGGTAAAGAAAACTCATTTAGAAGTCTGTGGAACCCATTTCTGGGATTTTGAATGTCATATATATATATTATATATATATATATTAGTGTGTGTGTGTGCGTGTGTGTGTGGACAGGAATGCAAGTGCCTGGTATGAATGTGTGTTTGAACGTATGGATGAATATTCATGTAAATAACCTGCCATTTTACTTGGCACAGTCAAATTTGGTTGAGAGCTATTCACAAATTCCCATGAATTCACATGGAGGCTTTATAAACATAACTTTAGAACACCTTAGTTTTTGAAACCCTTTTGTGAGAATTGGTGGGACCTTTCTCAGTTCTCCCTGGGATTTCAAAGTACTGTAGACTTTGTCCTCCTGTCCTGTTTCTTCTCCAAAGAGACAGAAGACGGAGAGGACCGTCAGTGTCTGCACCATGCCTGATGGAGAAAGCAAACTTCTTCTGGACAACTGTCAGCCAAGCTGCCTCAGTGACTGCAGTTCCAGGCCTGACCTTGCTGGCCCCTGTCATGCTGAATCCTGTCCCTAGCATTCTGTTTCTTTTGGCCGCCCAGAGTTCCCTCTGAACAGTGCTTTTTGTACTCCCAGTTCTTTTAGAACAGGGAGTACTTTACAATGGGAACGAAGAAATGCTCTGTGTGTGTGTGTTTGTGTGTCTGTCCGTCCGTGGTCAAAATGTGTTCCACTCGCTCCAGACAAAACTGCTGGGCTGATCTTTCTGAAAATTTGTAGGTATGTTCATTATGGCTCACGGATCATGCCCGATGTTTTATTTTACCGTTATATGTGTTCCTAACGGCTATAATGGCCCATAAAGGTTTTTCTTCTTTATGGAATATCTCAGAGAAAGTACTTGGCCGATCTTTCTGAAAAATTGTAGGTATGTTCATTATGGGTCATGGATGATGCCCGATGTTTTATCATATCGTTATATCCATTGCTAACGGTTGTAACAGCCCATAACAGTTTTTCTTTTTTATGAAATATCTCAGAAAGTACTTGGCTGATCTTTCTGAAATTTTGTAGGTATGTTCATTATGGGTCACAGATGATGCCCAATGTTTTATTTTACCATTATATCCGTTACTATTGGTTATAACGGCCCACAACGGTTTTTGTCTTTATGGACAATTTCAGAAAGTACTTGGCCGATCTTTCTGAAAATTTGTAATGTTCATTATGGGTCACGGATGATGCCCGATGTTTTATTTTACTGTTATATCCATTACTAATGGCTATAACGGCCCACAACGGTTTTCGTCTTTATGGAAAATCTCAGACCAGCCGCCGTGGCGAAGTGGTTAGCGTCGCGGACTCCCGGCTGGGAGGTCGTGGGTTCGAATCCCATCAGAAGTCATGTGGGTTTTTCTGCCCCGACCGGCTCCTACCCAGAGTTGAGTTGCTGCGGACTCAGTTGGGAAGACTGGGACCACACAGTCGAGTTTCATCCACTTAATGGATGCGTTTCTGAGAGTGTTGCTCAGATTTCCTGACCAACACTGCAGGTGCCTGTATCTCTCGGGCCTGGTTGACGCCGGGATATATATTATGAAAGGAAGCGTAGAGTACAGCCCTGTCATGTAGTCTCAGACCGAAATGGAAATCCGTAGCATCATCTTAATCATCCTCATTCTCATCGATCAGCATAAAAAAAAATGTCTCAAATTCTGTGGCCCTTCATGCCCTGCTCTCATGGTGACCTCAATTTCGATGTCCTCTCCACGTCTGTGGCCTTGGTTTGGTTCCGTCGGGGTCACCGGTATCGGCAAGTCCATGGGAGCTGTTGTTGGACGACGTGGTGGCGCCCTCCGGAGGGAGAGCTCACTCACGCCGGCTCCGCGACTAAGCAATTATTGTCGTCAGTAGGGGGCTTAGTAGGTGGTGTCCTGAGTATGTTAGATCAGAACAGGCGCCACTGAACACCACCAAGTGACTCGGCAGCAGTGCAGTGTCTCCTCCGGTGGGTTGCCTCTTGATGACTTGACACTGACTGCTCCCTGTGGGTTGCCGGTGCCGGGGCTGCGGCGGGGCCGACCGGGCTGTGGCTGTGGACAGGGTGTCGGAATGAGCGGCGTGGGTGCACTGCCTCTGAGGTGGCGCAGAGGTTGGGACAGCAAAAAAAAAAAAAAAAAAAAAAAAAAAATCTCAGAAAGTACTTGGCCAGTCTTTCAGAAAATTTGTAGGTATGTTCATTATGGGTCAGAGATGACGGCCGATGTTTACCAGAATAGCTGTTACTAACAGCTATAATGGCCCAAAACGGTTTTTCCTCTTTATGGAATATTTCATGCGTATTCAAGATAAACTGGGAGTACGTTTATATGCTTTGCATCTTGTTTGCATTTGCTGTGCCTGTAATAGCAATGTACTTCCGCTTAATTACCAGATGTTCTTTCAGTGCTTCAAATGCTTTCCTTATTCTAGCAATATTTGCTTTTCTTGTGAACAGTGGGAGAGGAGGAGGGGGATATGGACCCACACACTTGTTGTTCTTCCCTCTTTTGTTGTTTTCTTCCCCTTTGCTGGTGGGTTCAGGGAGTTTTGTCCAAGTGCCTCTGGTGACCTCCACCTGCTTGATTGAACCAGAAAATTGATTTTTATGGGTTTTTTCTTTCCCAGGGGGTAAGTTAAAAACGCTAGAGGAACAAGATGAGGAGTCTCTTCAAGCAGCCTTTTACGATCTGCACACTGTGTTCAACAATGGATTGCCATTAAGGTGAAGTATATGTTGTTGGTGTTTCATTTGTATGATTACATTTACAGTAAATTCTAGTAAGCATGTCAAATATATACTTGATTGCTATGTGATAAACCATTCAAAATGAAACATGTATCTCAGCATTGGCATTAAACTGCATTGGCCACAGTATGTTTTTTTCTTCTTTTTTGTTGTTATCTTGAGGATATTGTTCTGAAATTGTTACAACTGATATGATTACAACTGATGTGATTTTTTTAAAAGAAATTCTTATTTTGTTCGGTCTGAGTGAACAAGAAGTTATAGCTATTTTTTGTTTGTTTTTGATTTTCAGGAAATTATATTGTTTAGGGTCTTGACAACAGTTTTGAAAATGCACTTTGTTTTCATTTTAACCGTTTCTGGATGTCGCTTTGAATGTTTGCTCAAGATGATGCAAGTCTTAGGTCGATTTCAGACATTTTGTCTTTAAAGAAGATGGGCCTTGGAAGACCAGCATCATTGGTAGAGAGTGAGACACAGTAAAGCCTCTTTGAAATGTATTGGTCATGAGGGGGCCACATCGACAGGGATGTGCAGTCAAAAGCGATGTGCGAAGCGAAGTGCATCTGAAAATGCTATTGATTTGTCACATAGCATACGAGTGCTACGCTCACATTTGGAAGGCTATGTTTAAAATGTCAAAATGCTATGCTTTGTGCTTTTGAGACCTTGGCAGCTATATTCAACCATGTGTGTCACACTCTCTTTGATTGCTTGAAAGCCCAGCTGAGTGCACATAGATCACACAAACTGACAAGAAACTCTACAAAGTTCAGACTTCCTTTCACCAATCTTCAGAAACCATAAAGAGGAAACAGTGTTGCGCAGACTGTTTTACCCGTTCTTTCCTTCTAAAGGGGAAAGAGACTCTGTGGTGCATCACATGTGATAAGCTACTCACCAAGAAATGTTACATTGTTGCCTGTTGGGATGTGGACGACCACAAGCACAAACATCTTGTGAGTGGATTCCATGAGACTTTATACTGAGATTTTCCACCTAATGTGATTTTTTTTTTTTTTTTTTTTTTTGTAATGAAATCAGTATTTTTCATTTGACTGAAACATTATTGGTGACAGACTTTGTTTTTAGATCAGCTCTTTAAAAATTTGTGTACTGACTTGCTTGTGGACAGTGATCTTGGTATATATAGTTACATTTTTTAATTGTTTGCTGCCCAGATGTGGCCAACATGGTCCTCTGGGCTGTAAGCATCTGGACTTGACTTGAGGGCCATACTACTGGCTGTTACCATTTAAAAGAAAGAAAAAAACAGAAAAATGTCTAAAAGCGATATCATGAGAAATTAGAAGGGCACTTGGAACAGGAGTGCTGATCTCCACAAGGTAAAAAAAAAAAAGGTCTGTTGCTTGGTGGATGCGGATTGTGATCTGAATCCACAATAGATCTTTGGGGCTGCCACTTCATGATTTCACAGATTCCAGGGAAATTAGTGATTGAACATCTGCACACATACGAAACAATTTTTGAAGGGGGGAGGGGGGAAGGATTTGGTTTTGTGTGAAGCAAAGTGCATCTGAAAGAGCTACTGACTTGTCACATCACATATGAGTTTTACACTTACATTTGGAAGGCTTCGTTTTAAATGTCAAAATGCTGCACTTTGTGCTTTTGAGACCTTGGCAGCTCTGAAAATGTAAAAGGTTCTTGGGCAGGCCACATATCAACTTCCCATCAAGTTTCCTTACAATTGGTGTTGTGGTTTTTGAATCATCTAACCAACAGACAGACACACAAACAAACTGCAGTCGCAGGTGGAAAATAGCCTCCCTAGTTTAGGAAACAAACACGGATATCTATACATTGACAAAATAGGAAAGACTTGATATGATGTTACTTCAACCATTGAAATCAAATGATAACAACAGAGTCGCCAAGTACCATGTGTTTAGCATAGCATGCTAAGATTTCATTGATGATGCTGTGCTGCGACTTTTTGCTATGAAATGATAAGTCCCCCGTAGACAATTTTTAGAAAAAGGAAAAAAAAGAATTTTTATGGACTTGACAGTGACGTACATAGAGTCAGCCCAGATCTTTAGACTTGTTAGTCAAAAAATGGCCAAGTTCAGTCAGGAAAGGAAAAGAAAAGTGGAAGAAAAATCCATGAAGGTGATCACGATTTTGTCATTTTGTGGACTGGTTTCATTGTCGATATTTTTATTTTGTGTAGGCGAAGTCAGAACCATGTCCATGTCGAGGGAGATTTCCATTTTCTTAGTGTGCCATCAAGTCTTGTGTGAAGTAAAGTGTGATTGTAAGTGATCATAGGTTTGACTCATCACATCACATATGAAGGCTATGCTGAGATTTGGAATTCTATTCTTAAAATGTCAAAACGCTACACTTTGTGTTTATGAGGCCTTTGCAGCTCTGTCACAAGCCAAGTGTGATGATGGCAGGAAAAAAGACATTCTACCCGTGATCAAGCTGGCAATGGAGTACAGGTCCTCCTTATCCTCGGTTCCCATGCACCCACCCTTACTGCCCGCGATCTCAGCTCACCGCCACATGATACACCGCCCTGTCCTCGTGGCTGACCTCGGGTGTACCATCGGGTACGATCCGTTCTGTTTGTCCTGCTAGTTGTTTCCCTTATGTGAAGTGCTAATAATAATGGTCATCATATTCACGGTTCTCTATCTAGGAGAATGAGAGGGGTTATCATATGCTCAATTAAAAGTTTTGGGGGATTTCACCCTTCCGTTTGAAACCTGAGGGGAAGGGGTGCTGAGAGGTGGCAGGAAGGGAGCGGGACAGATGGAGGGTAGAACAGCATCGAAGTGAGTCAGCAGTGCAGTGTCTCCTTTAATGGGCTGCCTTTTGATGTGAATGCTTCCTGTGAAATGGTGGTGCTGAGGTTCCGATGGGATAAATCTGGGAGCGGCAGTTTCTCGGGTGGCTGAAATGAACAGTGCCCCAGTAATGCCATTGGCAGGATATGAGAAGGAGACATTAGAAATAAAACCAAAAACCATGAGGGAAGTATGGGATGGTGTGTGTGTGTGTGTGTGAGTGTGTGTGTGTGTGTGTGTGTGTGTGTGTGTGTGTGTGTGTGTGTGTGTGTGTTGTGTGTGTGTGTGGTGTGTGTGTGTGTTGTGTGTCTGTGTGTGAGTAAACCTATGACTGAATCAATGTATGTAGCTTGTAAAACTATGGCTGTGAATTCAACATGTTTTGTTTTTGGCTGTAAATTCAACATGTTTTTTTTTGGGGGGTTGCTGTATATGTTCACACCCATTCTTCTCAGTAAAGCTTCTGATCTTGGAATGTGATATACCCCCTGTTGTACATATATGAATCTTTGAAATTGTACATCATTTGCTTTATTTTAGCATTATGGTTATATGAATTTTTGTAGTTCATCCATCTTTATGTTTTGCAGTCCAGGGGATAATAAAATCACAAAAATGTGTATTAAGTTGTCTGTATTTGTTGAATCGAAATATGCACATGCAGATTCCATACATGCACGCACGCACACATACACACACACGCATGCAGCACACACGCCCGCACGCAAACATGCTGCCTTCAATGTTGTTTTTTCTTTAATTTGTAGTCCAGTTAAGCATTTACTTTAAGATTATTTGCAAGTATGTTGTAGGGATGCTTAGAGGGACATTTATATGCACTTAAGATAACCACATTATGCATACACTTACGTAGTCACATTTATGCATCTCTCTCTCTCTCTCTGTCCCTCTCTGTGTCTCTGTCTGTCTGTCTGTGTTCTGTCTGTCTGTCTCTCTCTCTTCGTCTAATATCACATATAGGAACAGACATAAAACTGAAGTACTACCACACATGCACGCATGCATGAAGACACAGGCATGCACACACACACTGTCCTTGCTTACAAGGTGATTACTATGTTGCAGACTGCAGATGCTTGTGGGTACAAGGAACACACCTCATCTGCTCACTGCTGCTGTTGCCCCTGACGACAACACCCTCCATGTCACTCTTCGTGTCATCGTTAAAGTAAATAAGTATTAATGCTAATGATATTATCTTCATTAATGTTCATTCTCTCGCTCTCTCTTTTTTTTCCTTTTTTAACTCTGATATCATAAATAGTTACTTTTTCTTGATTATCCGACTCTGTTGTATGTTGTTACCCTGTTAGGCTATTGCTGGACTTGAGAGACCAGATAAATATTCCAGTCAGACTTATAGACTCAAAAGACCGAATATATATTCCAGAGTTATCTTCTCCAACTTTTGGGTGAGTGAGCTCCCCTAATGGATGTGATGCTGAACACATCCTGAACATACTTTCATGTTTCAAGCTCTTTTTCGAGTGATAGTTGGTCTTCTCAGTGTTGTCATCAAAAGGTCAAAGCACCATATGAATTGCCCTTTCACTTCTGCTTCTGCTCTAAATAAGAAGATGCAGAAGATTATTCACTGTCTGCACCATGTCTCGTGTGTAAGTATGTACTTTTCTCCTGGTTGTGTATCAGTCGTCTTCAACACCTTGTTGAAAAGACCTAACCATAACTTGCAGCTGCAATCGGTGCTGATGTTTTCTTCGCGCAAACAGAAAGTCAGAAACAGTACGGTATGTCTTTATAAATTTTTACGCATTTCTTTTCTCATTGTTTCACATTTTACGGGCTGATTTTTCTTTGAGTCTTTGTGTGTGCATGTCCAGCACTGAATGAATTGAAATGCAGTTTGATATGTTCAGTCAAATTTCAAATTGATGACATTTCATTTTCTTGTCGTCCAAAAGTTGGGTAAGCAAGTAATATTTTTGGCCAACTAAATCATTTGTGCTGATCAGAAATTTGGTTTATCTGTTGTTGGGGTAAAGTGCACTTGACTGTGTACATAATGTTTTTGTTTTGTTTTCATAAGCAACATCTATGCTATAATCGTTTTCATTTTATTTTCTTCATGACAGTTGCATAGACATGGCAAATACAAAGTACAAGTTATGTAAGTTCACTCAGCTGTAGCCATCATGGTGCCATGATTAGCATTAAAGGTAGCAGAATAAAAGATCATGCATTCAGGTCCAGTCAGAGGATTAAATGCATTTCTAGCTGCTATGCAGAGCATGTGGACTCAGATGGGAAGGCGGCAACCTGACAGCTGAGTTTCATCCTCTTAATGGATGCCACTGTGAGAGAACTGCTGGCATTTCCTGACCAGTTGTGCAGGTGTCTGTGTTTCACCGTTCTCTCAGACGGGAATGCAACTCCATAGCATCATCATCATCCTCAGTGATTTTCACAAAAGGACAAAAGATTCCAGTTCTGTGCTGTTTGCTCTTTGCTATGACCTCAGTTTTGATTTCCACTCTTTTCCACACCTGTGGTAAGTAGGTTGGTGTTAAATGCTTTGGTGGCATCAAGTTCATGGGGATTATCAGTGGTGGATGAGGTGGTGTCTTCCAGAGGGAAACACTCGCCCATGCCGGCCCCATGAGTAAGCAGTTATTTTCATCATTAAGGGCTTATCATGTCAAAACTCTTGTACGTGGGCCCCCATAACTAAGCCATAATTGTCATCATTAGGGGTTTGATTTTGTAAATACTCGCCCATCTGGGCTTCATGAGTAAGGAATCATGATTGTCATTTGGGGGCTTATTGGGCAGGCCCCATGATTAAGCTGTTATAGTCATTGTTAGGGAGCTGATTAGGTTAACACTCACCCATGCCAGCCCTATGATTAAGTGCCTGTTGTTGTCATTAGGGAGTGATAAGAAAGGTAAACACTTACCCACACTGGCCCCACGATTAAGCAGTTCTTGTCATCAAAGGCTGATCAGGTGCTGTCCTGTTTAGGTGGAATCGGAACAGGCACCACTGAACACCACTGAAGTGACTCAGCAGCAGTGCACTGTCTCCACTGGCGGGTTGCCCTATGACAACCTGCCTCCAGTGCTGGGGCTGTGACAGCACAAACCTGAGTGTGGCTGTGTGTGAGAGAGCTGAAATGAATGGCATTGGAGTAGCACCACGTGAGGACACACAGGTGATGAGACGGCAATCCCACACTCCCATCCCCCTGCAGAAAACGAAACAATACAAAATCAAACAAAGAACAAGAAAAAAAAGTCTACTGAAGTGTGATTTGTGGTCTTTGATTCAAAAGCTTTCTGATCATTTTTGACTCTGTATGTACTTAAAATATGATTAAAGAAACATGGATGCAAAGCTGTCGGCCAAGAAATTGTATTGTCATACTTCGTCACAAAGCCCAAGACTGTAAATTCTCTATAGCATTATGAAAAAAAAATCTGTGTCTTTTTCCTCATGTTTCAGGACGCGCTGGTTATAACAGAGACGAACTCTTTCAAGACGAGGTTCCAAGGAGTGCTGGGTGTGGAGCATTGTGGGACAGGGCAGGGAACTGACGGGATGTGCATCACCACGCTTGTCTCCCTCGTGTTGTCTGAGGGCCAGGGGCTGCCTCCTGTGCGAAACGATTCCTATGCGTGGGTCGCCGTGAGCGACGCACATTGCTCTAGTGTGTTATGCCAAGGGCTGGCTGGAAGTATAGTGAAAATTGTGTAAGAGTGACCTGCCATTCTGTTTGGGAAATATTTTGTGTGTGCATGTATGTGTGGGTGTGTGTGTGTGTGTGTGTGTGTGTGTGTGTGTGTGTGTGTGCGTGTGTGTGATTGCATGACATGACCCTCAAGAGATGTGAAGAGGCGGATTTGTTTATGATGGATGTGATTGAGTCAGTATGACATGACCCTCAAGAATGTGAAGAGGTGGAGTTGTTTGTGATGGATGTTATTGGGTCAGTATGACATGACCCTCGAAAGATGCAAAGAGGTGGAGTTGTTTGTGATGGATGTTATTGGGTCAGTACAAAACTGCCTAGAATTGAAAGATGGTTTCTATGCATGTCTTCAGTCTTAATCCTTGCTCTCACCAACATTGACCAACATTGACCCTTTTCCTACCTCACCTGTCAATGTCCAGTGCTTGCTGACATCTGCCTGCCACATTACCCTGTAATGCTGGGCCACCTGGATGGAGTGGTGTTACAGGTTACTTCAATAAGTCATTTGTATCTGAATAACAAAAACGTTGATTTTGTTTTATTCCTTTTGCATATTAACTAGAAAGACCTGGTCTAAAACATTATGTTTATTGCAGTTAATGCAAATCTTGGTTGTAAACTACACATCTCCTTCTACTGATCAAATGGTTTAATCTGCTCATACTGAGAGAAAAGGCTCACTCCGAAAATGTGAAAAAAAGGATGAACGCACCTACAAGCTGTAAGATCAGCATGACAAAGCATCAAGTATCACAAAAAAAAACAACACCTTCTTCCTATCTTCCTCCAATGAGTTCTGAGAGCAGGATAAAGGTTACTGCCCCTTCTAGTGGAAGATTGCTGCCTTTGGCAGTCTTTATGCGTGTTGACAAGTGTCAACCAACGGTGGTTTGCTACAGTGAGGATGATCATTGCCAATGGTGGTGAAACTGTTAAGAAAACTATTTCTGCTGTCAGACATCTGTGTCATAAGGTTGAGACATTTGGGAGTGGAAGAGAGAGATGGTGATAAGTTGGAAAAGATTCAGCTGAGATCCCTGTCTCATAAGGTTGAAACGTATGGGAGTGGAAGAGAGAGATGGTGATGTGTTGGAAATCATTCAACTGAAATCCCTGTCTTTACACTGACAACAAGCAGCTGACCAGTAGTGGTCTTACTAACTGATCCACAAAAGAGCATAATTTCCTCTGAAGGAAAGAGGTCATCTCAGCTCAAGAAATATTATGCAAGAACACTCTCTTCTGGGTATGAAATATAATGATAACCCATTTTTTCCATTTTTAATGTCTGTAAAGAAGATTAACCAGTCTGAAAAAAGATTTACTGTTATCGCTTACAGGACGGAACGGAAATGACCTGGGGACCAAGAATTTCTTTACCCTCAGTGATTTGATAAATATTTGTCGTTACGTTTCTGTTTATTTCTTTCCCTTCTCTTTTGCAGTTTTCTAACAGCATTTTCTCTTTTTTTTTTTTTTTTTTCATGCCTGCTGCTTCTTGTAAGCGTTAAAAGGAAAGTTTTACTGCATGGGTTTACATGTGCTCTTTTACATTATTTTTGGACTGTTAATTCTTTTTTGTTTAGTTACATATTGTTGTCCAGCAGTACAGTCATAGTGTCCGCACTTACTACCTCAGACTTGCACATCATATGTGTTGCCATTTATTCCAGTCTTGTTTCCCACTTTTTTTTAATCGTAATACAGATTTTATATTATCTGTGGATCGGTTGCTACCGATTACAATTTAACGAAATCAAAACATCTGCTGTTGAAATCAAACTATGCACCGATGAAGTCTGTAAATAGACCAGGTCTGTGTACAAAGTATGTACAAGAAGATGAACATTCAAACTTGGTGTAAAGAAATATGTATAATTGTGTGTGTGTGTGTGTGTGTGTGTGTGTGTGAGGTTCGTTTTATGCATTACACTGGCCACATCTTTTTTAATGTGTTTTTTTCTGTTACTTTGTAATATGCATTACAATGACTGCATTTATTATTTCCACAGTTTTTGCATGCGGAGAGACAGACCTGGAACAGTGGAACAATATATGTATATACAAAATCAAACACTGTTGAATTGTCTAATCTCCTATCTTCAGCACAGTTCTCCATGCAAAATACTTCTTACTGTATGCTCTTTGTTTATTTGTTTGTTTTTTCTGTCTGGCTTTTGCATCCCATTAAAAAGGGAAATCTGATGTCTGAATTGTATAAGTATTTGTGACTGGAGGTTTTGGAAGTGAAATCCACAGGAATATCATTTTAGCCAATATTAATGACTTCAAAACAGCCGCCCTACCACATGGAGCCTTTGTCTCCTCAGCCAGATCTTGTATAAAGTCTTTATTACTTAGAAAATTTCTTGAGTATTACTTTCAGTACTATCTACCACATCTTTTGTAACTAACATCTTGAATTGCCCAGGATAGCAGTTCACTAGCAGATGCAGCACGAGGTGAATTTTGAAATATTTTCTGCAGGGGGGCCATATTCTTCCATAAACTTCTGTTTAATACTAACTTTGACTTTCTCCTAAATTTGTAAACTGTGTTTGGAGTCTCTTCAAACGATATTCAGTAACCGTCAAGTATTACTTCTGTGTCACCAGCGTTTTTTTTTAGCAATCGTATGTTTTGTGTCACCAACGTAAAGTTACTTTTATATTTATATTTTCCCTGATCATAAGTCCAAAAATTTTAACACATAAAGTAAATCTATATGCTGAAATTGAGTCATCTTGCCAATAACTGCAGTTAGTGGGGACCAGGTCAAAATTTGCCCTTCAACAAGAAGACTTGGTCGCATATTTATGTGAAACATGCTTATATATTGATGTATATTTGGGCCAAGGCATGATGCTGAATTTATGTTTGAATCTCCAATCAAAAGCCTGTTCTGAGTCTACACATAATAGCAGTCCAGACTGGTCTTCTTTCATAAGCCAGTCTTATATTATCTCCAGTACACCTTCTAGCCATAAAATCTGCTTTATTTTCATTAATCGAAACTAGGAGAACCTAATTTTTAATCTGCTTGCGACACACACTGACCCTATGTTGTAGACAATATTCAACAGACTAGTTGGTGTCCACTTCTTTATGAGGTCTCTTGGCTCATCTGCTCTTGGAATTAATGTTCTAATGCTTTCTTTTTTATATTCTGGGCATCTCTCTTTATTCAAATCCTTGATTCACAACATATGTACCCAATTTTGACTCGAAAAAGATGGGAAAAAACTTTGCAGTAAATCTATCTGGACCGATCATGATAATTATTGTTTTTCATGTTTTTGTGTTTGTCCACACCTTGCACCATTCACGGGGTATTGTTTCTTGTACTTTTTTTTCCACGTCTTTGTTGAATTTTGTCGTTTTCAAATGTTTCTTGACTGTCAGTTAACGTCAGCATTGTCATGAATTTATCAAAGAAATTTCTCTTTCGAGTTAACAATAATAACTTAACTTTTTCACCCTCTGCAGTAGATCAGATCAAACCACCCTCCATTATGCCTCTCTAATCCCTGCCAGTTTCTATCCATCTCTGTGTAAATTTGGTCTATTTTCTTGATTCAGATTACTTTTATTTTCCTTTTTGTTTTTCAGTAGCACTCACCAAATGGTTTTGCTTTTCGTTACTTCTAGACTTCTCATGTTCATCAGTAGAACATTTAAAAACAGCAGATCTAATATTGTAAACTAGAACATCTAAAACCAGCCGATCTAATATTGTAAATTTAATACTGGCACTGTTAACCATTGGAAGCTGTTCCCTCACATAGGTTATGCAGCCATATCCCTTTATCAAAGAGTTAATAACCTCATTGGTTTCGTCAAATACTGGCAGTCCTTTAACAAAGAATAATTACCCTTTCATAAGGAGCATCTTTTTGTATCTTTCACAAATGTTAAATCAAGATAAGCATTAAGTGATCTGTCTGGTAACAGGTTTAATATCAGCATTTGTCAAAAAGTTAAACACTAAATATGGCACAAGAAAAACAAAGTCGGAACTTCTTTGCTGCTGTGGCGAATACCTGTGCCATGTACTCTTCATTTTAGGATTCAGTATTCTCCATACATATTTCTCTTACTATCTCCAACATGCTGCTATGCATCCACATTATTATAGTGTTTGTAAATGTAATAATCCAATGCAAATCCAGTATCAGATTCCAGTTAGCCCCATTATAACATGATGATGTGCGCATGTACTTAAGAAAAAAGAGGATCTTTATGATTTGGTCCATAAATAGCTACCAGTTAAAAGTCTGTATTAAAGAAAGATAAGATAGCAAATACAGAATTATTACTCATGCCTTATAAAGTTTGTTTGCAGAAAACTCAAAGTTGTTAAGTAATATGTTTGGTTTCTATCCCATTCAGCTCTTATACAGTTCTATAATTTAGAGCTAAAGTGACTGTCTTCTAAAAAAATTTTTTAAAAAAGAAGAAGAAAAAAACCCAGACCTTTTTCAGGGGGGGGGGGGGGGGGGGGGGTTCTCACGTTGTAAAATATTTTCTCTTCTTCTTCTTCTTCTTCTTCTGCACCTACATGTTTGATGCATTAAAAAAGGCACGTGTACAAACATTTACATCGACTGTAGTGATCATATCTTGTCTTTGGCTTTAGAATCAGCATGATGTTAGGAAAACAGTTGTAAAGGAAATTACAGTTACACATATGATATTTCTAATCTCCCACAAGAAACACAGAAAGAAAATATAAAATAAGATCACAGTATCAAACAGGATTCCTGAGTTTTAAGACGGAGGTCAAAAAGGAAGAAAAATACATTTCAATGTCCTATAGAGCACGCGCACACACATGCATGCACACAAACACGCGCGCGCCACATGCACACACACACACACACACACACACACACACACACACGCACGACTGATTCAGCATGATAAGTATGCAGAGATAATTTGATGAATACAATTTAGTAACGCTGTCGGATTCATAAGCAGACAAAAACCTTCACAGAGAGAGGGTGGGCGTGGAGGGAAGGGGAATGATCCACCCTGATCTTCACAGGGGAAGAAGAGGAGGGAGGGGAGCATCAGGAATGTGCACTGAACAAGAAGTTGAAGAGAAGGAAGCGGGCAGGTGGGTGGATGGAAAAGTGGATGAAAGGGGTTGGGGAGAGGGCAGAGGAGTGAGGAGCGAATCCAAAGAACCACCATCTTTGAAAGCCACAACAGGCAAAAATAAATACACAGATAAATGAATGAATAGATATGTCAACGAATACCAAAAAGGCGTTCTCAGTAGACCAGCCGAGACAATGATGAACAATGTAGCCTGCTCACTGCATGAAAAACAAAGCGATTGGATTCGACAGCCCAGAAACCCATCACGATTGTTT
Source organism: Conus canariensis (assembly GCA_033310375.1). Taxonomy (NCBI): domain Eukaryota; kingdom Metazoa; phylum Mollusca; class Gastropoda; order Neogastropoda; family Conidae; genus Conus; species Conus canariensis. The sequence continues at coordinate 32,529,869 of CM065724.1, forward strand.
ACATACGCCTAATAGTTCACTTACAGATGAATGATAACTCCCCACTCTGCCCGAGCCCTCTTTTTTCCGTCTGCACGCATGCACGCATGCACGCACGCACGCACGCACACACACACACACACACACACACACACACACACACACACACACACACACACGCGCGCACGCACACGCACGCATGCAAACACACACACACACACACACACACACACACACACACACACTCACATGCACGCATGCAAACACACTAACACACACACGCATGCAAACACACACACACACACACACACACACACACAACACTCACATGCACGCATGCAAACACACTAACACAACACACGCATGCAAAACACACACACACACACACACACACACACACACACACACGCGCGCGCAAGGTTCCAATCCAAAGGGCACTCATGATCACCCCGTTCATAGAGAATACCCATAAACCAACCATAGATGGCAAAATTCTATTGCCATCAACCGCCCATACTGGTCACCACAGATAAAACAATATTGCGAGTTATGCTCGACACAGACCTCGGGTGGAGAAAACAGCCACAGAAGCGTTAGAATATTTGGAGGCAGGGAAAAAAAACGACAATGGAAAAAAGAAATTATGATAATTAGTGGCATACCCCCACACCATCCCTACCCGGGGCTCGCCCCTCACCCCTCCTCTCTCTCTCTCTCTCTCTCTCTCTCTCTCTCTCTCTCTCTCTCTCTCTCTCTCTCTCTCTTTCTCATGAGTAAACATGCACACACACACACACACACACATGCGCGCGCGCACACACACGTACATAAAGACAAAGAGAGAGAAGAGAGAAAGAGAATGACGGTGATAATGATACTGATTCTTTATTTCATAACGGTAAAAGTATTGGCTTGCTTAGCCATTTTTCATACTTGCTGTTGCTGTTCTATGAAGTTAGTACTAAATGATACAAAATATGCATCAAAACATGATTATACAGAAAAAAAGAACAAGACATTGAGCCAAACAAACGAACAATGGCAACCACCGCAAAGAAGCAAGTACTGACATCATCATTGAAAAAAGGAAATGAAAAAAAGGAATTCAAAGTACAACAAACAATAAATACAATCAGCAACAAGAAAATAGCATATAATACTTTAAAATGTCTTTATGAGACAAACAAGAAAAATGGAGACCAAAGACTAGACTAGAATCACTAAGTGACATGAGAGAGAGAGAGAGAGAGGGGGGGGGTAGAGACGCTTCCTTAGAGAGAGAGAGAGAGAGAGGGATGCTTACTTAAAGAATGACTTGTCTGGACATAAAAGAGAGAGAGAGAGGGGGAGAGAGGGGGGGGGGGAGTCAGAGAGAGACGGCTTGAGGGAGGGAGTGTGTGTGTCCCCTGTGAACTTGCCAGGAGGGACTTTGAATCATTGACACGACACGCACGTGCTATAAATGCGGGTGTGTGGCATCACGTGGTTTCCCGCCGTCCAGTGCGCGTTGTCTGGTGTGAGAACGCGTCTTCACCTTCAGCTCAAACTTGCTGGGGTGCGCCTTCTCGCCATGTTGGAAGGCAAGGACTTGGCCGGTGAGTAAATGTATTTGTGTTAACTGGCGAGGTAGACAGTGCATAATCCACCCGTATGTGGTTCATAACATCTCCCTGTTTTCCGGAAACTTTAAATTTAGGGACATTCCCTCCCCCTCCCTTTATTCAAACCCTTTGTAGGCAACTTCTCTTTGAAAGACAGCTTTGCGTAAAAAAAAAAAAACAGAAAAAAAAGTAAAAAAACCCAAACAAACAAAAAAAGGTCCAGTGATTGGATTATGCGCAAATTGTGTATTTATTTTGTAGTAGATTTCACTGTTTTCAAAACAACGGAAGATTTCATTTTATACACCCTCCCTCCCATCTTCCACACAAGGGCTTCTCTACAAGAAATAATTCAAGACAATTTTTTCAAAACTGAACGCGAAACGAATGTGTTCTCATGTCTAGTGTTCGGCATCTTAATTGTTGTTCGTGTTGGCTGAAAACGTTTTGTATGGGAAGGGGTTACAAAAGGAAATCTTCCCTTATATCAAATTCACGCTGATTTTTGATGGAAAGGAACGATTTCGAAGGCGACAGAATGCAGAGGGTAGGGGAGGTGGGGATGGGGGGCTCGAAACCTGCGATTTGCTGGAGGAGGGTAAGCGGGTGACCAATAATTTGAATTACAGTGGACAGTGAGGTAACAAAGTCAGTCACCACGTATGCAATTTCGAGCGTAATCTTTGCTCATCAGGTTAGCATGATTTACCCGCCTCCCCGTCCGCTGTCTTAACCCCACCCATCTCCACATTAGGTGGGAATTTTAAAACCTGAATGATGGAACTGAGCATGGGTAAGATTTGTTTGAATTTTGTATATGCAAAGTTGAGTTACACTCATTCTTTTCACCGTTATACACTGAATTATAATGCGACAGAAAGGGGTTTGGAAAGGTAGCCCTCCTTTTCGCTGCCGCATTCCGTTCAAATCATTGGGCATTTTTATAATAGACTTTACGTATCGCCCAATAGGCCTATGTACCCGTATCGAGATATGTACCTATCACACACGTGAAGTCAGTTTCGTTTTCTGGATCTGGAACATTACGTCGCAGGAGCCAATCAACGGCTATAAACACGACGGAACAGGGAGAGCGCAAAAATAGTATAAAAATAGTTTAAAAAGCCCCCACTTTGTCCTAGCAATCTTCTACTGGGTTAAGGTCTCTGTGAGTAGCCACAACAGGTTATCTACAGGTTTAAAACGCACACACACACACACACACACAACACACACACACACACACACACACACACACACACACACACAAAGCTGGCAAAAAACTCTACTGCTATCAAGATGCTAGTAGGCAAGCGATGTTGATCTGCCAAGTGCTGATGTAAATGCACTGACAGAGCCTGCACTGACGATATCCTCCCCTAGATGATTCCAGTCCATCACTGTCCGCACGAAGAAGGAGCGGGTGTACTGACTTGTGTTACAGACAGGTAGTTTGAAGCCGCGAGTGTTTCTGACCACGCGGTGTTCTGTGATATTGGAGACTTCGAAGTCCTCATACTTGGGGGGTCGTGTCCGTCTGCGGCCAGCACTCACAGGGGTCAGGAAGTTTTGAGGGGGAATGGCGGTTTTAGGTTACACGTGCCGCCGACTCGCGACGCCCAAGTCCCCTCGAACCAAGGGGGGGGGGGGGGGGGGGGGGGGGGGACATAGAAATCGCCTGTCTGTACTGAACACATGTGTAGACCCACATGTGTAAATTTCCGACGCCAATGCAATACCGCCAAGACGACAGAATTTATTACTTAAGACGTGAGTCTATGCAGTCCCCCCCTCCCTGTCCCCACTTTTTTTTTTTTTTTTTAACTTCCAAAACAATAGGTCATGAATATGGTGACCAATGGTGACGTTCTTCGTGTTAGCAACTGCACGCACGCACGACCAACAAACACAACACACACACACACACGCACCACACACACACACCAACACACACACAGTTTTCTCGAGTGCCGCGGCAGGAAACCAGCTGATCCTGCGGGTTGAACAGGAAAATATGGGGAAGATATGGAAAAGAATGCTTTAGCGTGCCACAGGGCCATGATTTAAGAGAAAATTAATATGATCAGGTGAAAGTTAAAAAAAATTCGTGTGATTGCCCATTACAGATGTGCGAATGGGTGTAGCCCCCAATATTTATCACCCTCTTAAAGTTTACTTTAACCTATGGGAAATGAAAACTACAATGAATAAGTAAATAGAAACAATAAGAAAAATAAATAAGCGATTAATGAATAGTGATAGCTGAAATAAATGAGTAAATAAATGACATTAAATGAATAATTAAGTAAAATTTATGTAAAGCAAGTTATCGAACTGACGTTTTGCACGGCAGACCAGTCACTAGAGATGGGACGCCAACATCAGTTTGGCCAGGTCACAGAGAAAAGATTGATCTATGCACACGATTCTTTTGAAATTCCCACCTTTTCTCCGATCGCATGGTTGGACACTTTAGAACTTGCATCCAAATCATCAGAAGTCGGGTGCTCATTTAGGACCACAAACTGAAGCAGTTGGCACTGAACTCATTTGTCCTTTTTTTCGCACTAATTTTGTTTCTTCGGTTGGAGGTATGAAAACCACGGAGAGCGCACTCAACGCTAAGAGCAACTCGACTTGCGCAATAATGAATCAGAGAGAAGCCCTCCCACGATGAATATAATTCAAATCAGTTAACCCACCCCGTTTCCCCCTTTGACGCGTGCACTGCCACTGGCAGTGTGTAAAATTCTTCGAGGACTCTCTGATGCCAGTAACCTCTCCAGCAAACCAGCCACAGGGCCCTGAACTTTTGTTTGTGTGACTTTACTGGCGTCGGTATTAAAGCATCAAGAGTGCGTCTCGCACAGCTGAGATGTTTTTTTATGTTGCGCACACTGTCGTTCCAGTTCTTACCTCTTGCCTAATGCTGTGCACACACAAAAAAAGCAAAATGGCAACAATACAGAGAGAGGAGAGAGAGAGAGAGAGAGAGAGAGAGAGGGCACATGAGGTGAGCTAAATGTTTAGAACTTGGCTGTTGGTGGCTTGCAATTAATGCAAGAGTTCGCAAAGATTCTACAGAATTTCCCTTGGACACGTGTAGAAATATATAATGTAAATATCGATCTCGGTCTAATCACAACCGTGTGGCATTTTGTCTCTCTCCATTCCTTAATCACCACATTAGTCCCACCTCTCACTGTCCCTCTTCATAGATAATTACGAGAGAGAGAGAGAGGGAGAGAGAGAATTCAAGGCTGGACGGGGAGGCAAGGGAGGAGGTTGCCCACAACCAGCAACCCATTCCAATCCATTTGGGCTGGCAAGAATACATTGCCAAGATGCCCCCCCCCCCCACCCCTCACCTCCCTTTCCCCCCACTTGGGAGGAGTCTCACCCGGGCTCCATTTAGAAGCCTCCTCTCTTCTCATGCTACCTCTCCGGTCCTGATATCAATTTAATTTACTACTCGTTGGGGGGAAACAAATGCAGGCAGTCCCTCCGTCAAAGGCTGGAAAAACCCTCGGAGGAAAAAGACGAGAAGGAAGTGTGCATTAAATGTCTTAACGCACGCACACCACGCACACGCACGCTCATACTGAAGAGCGTGTTGTGAAGAAAGAACAGCCACATCAGCGGTAATATAACGGTTGTGAATTGAACAAACAATAGATTCTGGGATCACTGTTCAAAAGCCCACTGTGCAACTTCCCATCAAGACATCGCTTCTTTCTTCGTCTGATTTTAAGGTGAACTAGTCTACGTCACAGAAGCACTGTGCTACATTACCGCGAACAGCTCGGTCAAAATGAGAACAGTGCACTACCAACCAGTCAGCATGGGTCCAGCGCAATACCAGCCTCGGTCAGTATGGGTCCAGCGCAATACCAGCCTCAGTCAGTATGGGTCCAGCGCAATACCCGCCTCAGTCAGTATGGGATCAGTGCATTGCAGCTCAGTCAGTATGGGATCAGTGCTTTGCCAGCCTCAGTCAGTATGGGATCAGTGCATTGCCAGCCTCAGTCAGTATGGGATCAGTGCTATTGCCAGCCTCAGTCAGTATGGGATCAGTGCATTGCCAGCCTCAGTCAGTATGGGATCAGTGCTTTGCCAGCCTCAGTCAGTATGGGACCAGTCCACTATCAGCCTCAGTCAGTATGGGACCAGTCCACTATCAGCCTCAGTCAGTATGGGACCAGCGTATTACCAGCCTCGGTCAGTATGGGACCAGCGTATTACAGCCTCGGTCAGTATGGGACCAGTCCACTATCAGCCTCAGTCAGTATGGACCAGTCTACTTTGTCACAGGAACAGCGTGCGATACTGCCGGACTGTGTCGGTATTAATGAAAGAAACCTATGTCATCACTTGGAAGCCAGTCTCAACCATGTAACCAGCTGTTTATTGAGGCAAGATTTCTTTTTTGTATCCCCTCATCTGTTCGAAATATCCATTTTTAAGTGGAAATCTTTGATGTTCCCCACAGATTTCTCAAGCATTCCCCACACTCGGCTATCCTCCGCCTTGAACAAACTGCCTGCTGAGTTAAATGATGCACGGATATATGTATGCGTGTGGAAAAGCTGCGCTTCTGTGTGTGTGTGTGTGTGTGTGTGTGTGTGTGTGTGTGTGTGTGTGTTTCTGATTACTTCCTAGCTTTCCTATTTTGTAACGTTTTAGGCCTATATTTTGTTCCTGTGAAAATCATTATACCAATGTAAGTACAAATAGAGAGAGAGAGAGAGAGAGAGAGCGCATGCGTAAATAAGTAAATCTGGTCTGTGTGGAGTATTTGGATCTGTAGGATATGTTGCTGTTGCCACTTATGGCATAAACGCAACGGAGTAATATGGTTGCGCGCGCGCGCGCGCGCGCGTGTGTTGTACGTGATGTTTTACTTCAATACTGTATTACCTTCCACTCTTTTGTGACATTTTTGTTGTATCTGTTCAACTTTTTCCTCTATGTATAATCATCAGTACTATTACTACTATCACTACTGTTACTACAACTACTACATCTATTTCTCTCTCTCTCTCTCTCTCTCTCTCTCTCTATTCTCTCTCTCTCTCTCTCTCTCTCTCTCTCTCTCTCTCTCTCTCTCTCTCTCGGGTCCACTTCAGGCGCGCAGTGTCAACATCACAGTAAGGTACTCTGGATTCAAAGTGAAACTGTGAGGTGTATAGTTATTTTTGTGAAGCGTCATTGTGGTAGCAACATGTCTGGTGGGGGTTGTGTCCGTTTATCTTGGTTTCATGAATCGACGTGTTTTGAAAAAGACCACCTCATTCTTTAGGACATTGAGGATTCGAACGTGACATACATGTGTCACCGTAGCTTTGCTCTTCTCCCTGTTATATTACGGACTTTTTATTTCAGCGTTGCGGTGATGTTGAGCGGAACCCGGGACCTGCACCTGGCAATAAAGCGGACAGCCTGAGGCAGACCAGACGGAAGAGCGCCGGTGGTGGTTCACCAGCATCCAACCCCTCTTCCTCCCGTTGAGCTACAGAACCCAGTCTCCGCGATGTCTTCCCTTCAGGACCTTAACTGTAAGTTCGATGAGATGAAAGCTGACAGGAGAGAAAGGAAAGATAAGTAATGGACTGCATGAGGACGTGTTATATCTTTTTAAAAAAAGAGGTCACTGATCTTGAATGTGAAAATGAACATTTGAAGTCGCAGTATGAAATCTGATGGAAAAGTGTTGAAACTTGAACAAAAGACGATTTAGAAAGCCGTTCTGAGAGGAACAACGTTATATTTCATAGCACACCAAGGAGAGATCGGGAAACCAGGCAAGATTGTGAGGGCCTTGTGCACGATTTGTTAGCTGACAAATCAGAACTGCCAGGAGACGTACAGTTTGACAGGCTCCACAGGTTAAACGGGAAACCGGACTCTTCGATCATTGGTTGTTGCACTTTTTAAGGACAAGGAAGCCATTCTAGGAGCCAGGCATAGGTTGAGAGGTACTAAGGTGTTTGTCGGAGATTTCTCCCAGTGAGTGAGAGAAATACGTAAGAAACTAGTCCCTCGCCTAAAAGATGCCCCCCCTCCCCTCCCCCCCCCCCCAAAAAAAAAAAAGAAAAAAGAAAAGTCAGTGACCTTTGATCCCCTAGTCACGGTTTGTTTCTTGTTTATCGGGAATAGAGGGGAAGAGATGGTGCAACGCTGTCTCCAGACATGGTTGAATTATTTTGTGATTGACAGATGATGCAGCTTTGTTGTCGGAAACCCCAGCTGGCCTTTAGATCCAGTTGAACTGTTTATGTAAAGCGGCATGTAGACTCCAACTTAAGATAAATATGGAGTAGAGCAATGATGTATCTAGAAAAGGAGGGCACATTGTAGCACGAGGTAGTCTTTTAATAGTGAGCTAATGGCTGTCGTTAACTGTTATAAATATCTCGGTATTAAATTTTCTACCCGGCTTAGTTTTATGGTTGCGCGTAAAGATCTCGCGAGCAGTGCGAGAAATCATTGTTATTAATTCTGCAAAGATTGTACGTACTTAATGATAAATCGCTTAGAGTATTGAATTTTTTTCATACTCGGGTGCAACCAGTCGCTCTCTGTGGTGCTGAACTGTGGAGTTTGGATGCTGCCGCTGTCCATGTTGAATTTGTATGCTCTAAAGTAGTTTTTAGTAGTCCGCATAAAAACACCTAATCTTATTTATGGAGATACGGACCTTACCCTATTTACATAAATTCAAGTGTGCAGTGTATTAGATACTGGCTAAAGATATCACGGATGAGGGATAACAGATTACCTTTGAAAGTTTATAAAATGTTATTTTGGTTAGATTCACGAGGCAAAACCACATGGGCGTCAAGTGTTCATAAGATTCTATTTCAAAATGGTTTTAGAATTGTATGGCTGAACCAGGGTGTGAAAAATGTAAAACACTTTTTGCAAGTGTTTCATCAAAGACTAATATAAAACAGATGGCAAAACAGGCATGAACATGTTCAGGAAAGTGCTAGGTTTTCAGGGTACAGATCGTTTAGATTATCCAATAATTGCAAAATGTATCTTTCACTTGATGTTGGCAGACATTAAAAAAAAATCATGAAGTTCAGATTTGGTGTTTGGGATAGAGCAGTGCATAGTCAATGGTATCCTGTAGTTTCTGACCGCAGTTTGATATGCACGCTATGTGAAAAGGCAAATGATGACGAAATACTTTTTGTTCTGCCCTGCTGTCGGTGACCTGCGGGTGAAATATATTCCATTTAAATATTATGCAAATCCATGTCGGTTTCGTGTGACTCCACTAACGACGAATGAAAATGAAATCATTGTGAGGAATTTGTGCATTTATTTGTATAAAGCAAAGAGGCGAGCTGTTGCGGTTAGTTAATAAATGTATTTACACGCCGATGGTACATGGATACGAATATCCTTGTATGGAGGTAACATCTGGGTCAGTAGATTGTACTTCACGTGCGTGTGTAGTAGATTGTATTTCGTGCTTTTGAGTATCATTTCATTGTTTTTCATGCTTTTGAGTATTATGTTCTTGTTGTTGCACTCATCCTGTTGAGTTTTGAATGTAATTCCCATTCAGGAGGGGCTGTGGCCTATCCTGAATAAATTTGACTCTCTCTCTCTCTCTCTCTCTCTCTCTCTCTCTCTCTCTCTCTCTCTCTCTCGTTGACTAACGTAGGCCCAATGTATTCCCGTCTGATTGCAGCGCCGCACGTTCTGGGTGACTTCAACAGTTCTGTGAAGTCATCACGTCATTTGTTCCTACCAAATGCAAGGCCAGTCAGTCTGATAGACCGACGAATAATTTTTTTTGAGGGATTTAATCTCTTATCACAAGCTAAGCTTTGAGGCTGCTTGAGAGCCTTCGCATTCTCAACATTGCCTTCGTACATCTCGGGGTCTGTCCGTTGAGATCTCTAAACAGAGATGGTGTCTGGGTGTTCAGACCAGACGAGTTTGACCGTTGCTTGCCTCGCCTTGGTGCCGGTGCCGAGGTCTGTGGAAGCCTATCCAGAGGGGTCTCTTGCAATGGCCGTGTTCTTAAGATGTGAGAGGAGCCTGGTTTTCAGTCAGTCGCTGACTACTTTCCCGAGATCTCAGAATTTTTCTGCAGATTTTTAAAGTCCGTCATGGAATGGTGAATGTCTTCTGTGAACACTAATCATTGTGTGCGGTGCTTCCTTTCATGATATGTCTGTGAGACACAACAGAGGGTGTTCAGAAACTCGGGTGCCCGGGTGATTTGTCATTTTATACGTGGTTGTTAGGAAAGGGGATCATGTCTGGAGCGACGGTACTGGTCAAACGTTTTTCATCTGTAAGTTTATTATATTCTAGAACAGTGCATCCTATAATTCCTGGCCAGGCTGGAAGACCTGCAGGACGATGTGATGTTGACCTCTCTATGGATGTGGGATTCTGAGTTTAGTGTTGTCAGAGACGTGTAGATAGACGTGTCTCTGAAGTACACACAAGTGGTCTGGATGGATCTGTGTGGTTTTTCCATGCCAATTGTGTGGTCCAGTCAGCTTGACAAGGTGCTGTTTGTCGGTGCTTGTCAGGCTACACGTGGAACTGTGGAGCATGGAGCACAGGCCCACTGGCCTTCCCGCCTGACGCATGGCTGCTCTGGTTTCCAGTGTTGGATATCTGTGTAACAAAGGTGTACATTGTGTGGTACCAGAGGAGAGGCTTCATGACAGATCGGTTCATGAGGTGTTTCCTTGCGATCGCCTGGTACCCTCGGGTATCCCTTGTTGTGCAGAAAGGCTGACATGGCAGTCAGATTGTGCGGCTCATGAAGGGCATTCTGCATCATGTGGCATTGCCTTGTCTGCGGCGTGCTTGCTACCACTTTCAGATTTCTCATCCATAGAGATCCTTCAACACCACCCCTGTGTCTTTCGGTTTATGAGCTTGGAATACCTAAAGGCCAGACCTGAAAAAAAAAAGTTTTTATCTTCAAGAATACTTTTTTAGTCTCTGGAATGACCACTGCCATTCATTCTAGTCACGACCGCCTTTTCCTGATGATTCATTAATCAAGATGATTCTGTGTGGTTACGAATTACCCAGAGTTGTTGGTCGTCCTCAGTTGTGTTCCATTGATGGACGCCATTGCAGGTGTTTCCGAGCATCATGGAGACAGTTAACAAGGATGTTTATCTTTTCATAACAGACTGTGGAGCAAGAGAATTGAAAGCATCGGTAAACCAGTCTCAGCGAGCTGGGCACCAGGCTCCTCATGTGTCAAGAGAATAGTCATTTGAACGAGAACTGTGCCTTGGTGGCCTGACAGTTCCTCGCGGATTAATATCCTCAAAGCTTGACCCTTTCGTTGAGGCGATGCATGCGAAAATGATCGCGTAGGTCTGCGTTCTGGTTTCGTTTTCAAGTTTAGTTTCTCGATGTCTATGGTTCAGATCAAGGTAAAAGATGGACAGGTAAAATGCTGAGGTCGTGACCTCGGCTTTCTTTGCGATAGACCCCAACACCGGAATCGTTCACCGCCGTGTCATGCTCTCTGGCCTGTCATTTGTGCAAGGAATAAATGCGTGTATGATCTCGGGAACAGTCGACGTCAGTGAAGATGCCAAGGACCCTCGTTCAGGAACAGGTGTTGGAGGCCTGTGATGAACCATGTGGCGTGGCCAGGTATGTTGACCACCATTCTCTTTTTAAACTGTAAGCAACACAGGTCTAATTTTTTGTGTTCTATTTCATGGTGATATACAAAATGAAACACTTAAAGGAACTTTCTAAAAGCTATTATGTGCAAAACATCTTAAACCTTTCAAAAGAGAATACACAAAATTTGCATTTCTTTCATGCAATATTAATATGCAGGCTAGGTACGCAGGAAAACATTACTCATCATTGCATAACATTTTTCATTGCCGTCTTCTCTCTCTCGTCCTCTCTTTTCCATTACTGTTATCACAGTCTGTGACTGGTACATTAGACAGTTCTTGGTGGGAGGGAGAGCTAGTCCGTCTTTCTTTCGCAAGTAGTTTTTTTTTCTCATTATGGGTCAAGCATTTACATGTGTCCAATCCTGACTTAGTGCATGCCAGGATATACCAGGATATCAACTGTATTGCCGGCATACTTATCGTTTTTCATTTCTCCCCTCGCCGATCGACTTATTAAGCTGATTGATGGGGCAGATTGCTTTGGCCGTGCCCACCAGCGGCGTCTGTCCCATGTAAACGCTACTCACGCTTGCTGACCGCGAGCTCTAACAGATGACCTCACTTGCAGATTTCCCAGTGTCGTCTGTTCTGTGTTATCAGAATGAACATGGTGCAAGGTGAGAGAGGTTGATTGCGTGACGCAGTGTTCGAAACTTATTTGGCGTTCGTCTTGTCCTCGTCACGTAGGCTGCTATCGATTTTACAATGCTGAAAATAAACAGCTCATAAAAGTGAAAATGCTTTTACGAGGGGAATTTTTTTCTAACTTGAGTGTGAACTTCTAGTGAAGTGAAAGAAAGCGACCCAAAGGTAGAGGTGGTACCCAGAGAATTACTACTGTCCTCAACTGCCGAACAAACCGGTTGGAAGCAATCCTTTTTCCTAACTTGATTGTAAACTTTTGGTGAAGTGAAAGAAAACGAGATGACCCAGTGGTAGGGGTGGCACCCAGAGAATTTACTACTGTCCTCGACTGCCGAACAAACCAGCTGTGAGCGATCCTGCACAACCCGTGTAAGCCTGTGCTGTGTTCACAAAAGGCGCAAGCACGCAGTGTTCCGTTCAGATGTTAAGGGACATAATTGCTCCCAGGCAGATGCTATTGTATAAAGGCCACTTGATGTGGCACGACAGCTCCTCCACTGGAGCGTTCCCACGGGTGCACCAGCCCATATTTTATGACTGCAGAGCCCACAAGTGAAAGATGCCAATGTCAAGCAACTACTGTGTGCATCCTGCAGCTTCACTCGTTGCCGTTCTACTGACAGGTGAAGACAGTACAACTTCAAACAAGGCAAGCTCTTGCCATGAGGTCTTGCGTGCCCTTTGAAGAAAATCCCGGTTTACAACCTTTCCCCGCTCTTTGCTGTTACGCCGACAGGTAGAGACAGTGCAACTCCAGAAACGGCTAAGCTTTCGCAATGAGGTCCTGCATGCCCACTAAAGAGACTACCAGGTTACAGTCTTCCCGCTGTCAACAAGACTTTCCCTGCCGCCAGCAGGCCTTAACACCTGTCACTGGGCCTTTCCCCAGAGACGCCCGAAAGGCAAACAAGAAACAGATACACCTGAAGGTGCGGGTGGGACCAAAGAAGTACTGTCCTCAACCGAACAAACCAGCGGGGAGCAATCCTGCACCACGCTTGGAAGCCTGCGCTGCGCTCACATAGGGTGCAGGCACGCACAAGATATTACATTAAGAAGTGATTATATTTGGATTTTAACCAGACCGAAGAGGTACTGACATCTGAGATGTTAACTCTGGGTGAAGTCTGTGCATCCTCGCGTGAACCAGGACTGAAATGTACGTATGGCTGATTTCATTAGCTTTGGGTAAAATGTGTATAATCTCGCGTGAGCCAGGCCTAAGATGTACAGACGAATGAGTTGCTGAGGCAAAAATATAAGCTACTCTAGCGCAAGCATGCATTCAAAACAAACATTCCACCCAGCTATATCGTCCCAAGGAAATGTCGGTTACATTCGGAGAAGCACCTCAAAGGTTCCGCTGAGTGGCATCGGTGGAAGGCTTCAAATCCCATATCTGAATTCTTCGTTAGTCACCTTTTCCACCTCTGACCCTCAGCACCTATCACTTCTACTCTTCCCTATACTCTCACCCCCCCCCCCCTTTTCCCCACGTGCTTGAAGCTGTTTTTGAATGTAGGCTTTATTATCATCTGACCCAGGCAGCCTCGGCAGTTTTTCACCACAGTGACAGAACCGTCCACATGATGATGGTCCGAGTATCTGAAGAAAAATACCGGTTATTCATTTGGAAGAAAACATTCTAGAACTTAAGTATGTTTACATTACTTTAAAAGAGGCCCACAGTGCACAGCTGGGTTCTTTCTTTGTACTTCTGTATGACTGTAATTTGTCATCACTTCGTTTGAACATTGATTTGAATGCGCGTGATTTGAATGCGTGTGCTAGTGGTCGGGGATCCACAGGGCTGGAGACAACCTGGTGGGACAGAGAAGACAACTTTGCAGGGAAGAAGGGCGGCAACCGAAACCAAGAGCGCCAGGAAGCACACGGTACAGCTGCCAGGGAGATCACCACGAGGAACAAGATGACCGCTGAAGAGCCTGTCACGCCAGGTCAAAGACGGCAAAAGAGCCTGTCAACCAGGAACAATATGTCAGCAGAAGAGCCTGTCACGCCAAGAACAATATGTCGCTGCAACACAAGGAACATGATGACAGCGTTCTGTAAGGAAATAACGGGTCGAATTAATGTGTTAATAAATCAGTTTTGCTGATCATAAAAATGGGGTAGAGGTATTACAGTATTCTCTGCTACATGATTGCTGAGAAATGTTGGATTCGTAAATTCTGTGAGACAAATTGTAGTTGACCACAACCGCAGACACGTATGTTTTGGCTTGTTCTTGTAACCGTCATTGACTTCATGCCCCAATTCATTCAGTTCTAAAATCGTCAGTGGAGAGGACCAGACAACGGGGAAATGAATCAACCAACCAGTGAATTTGCATGCGCGCGCGCACGCACACACACACACACAAACGCGTGCGCATGCACGCTGACACGCACACGCACAATGCACGCACACGCGCGCGCGCACACACACACACACACACACAAACATGCACAATCATGCACGCAAACCCACGCACCACACTCACACACATGCACGCACGCCCACACACACAATCTCACACACACACGGGCGCGCGCGCGCGCGCGCGCCCCCTCCCCTCGCACACACATGCTCGCACGCGCGCACATACACGCACGCACGCATACGCACACCCACACCCACACATACACATACACACACGCTCACACATTCACACAAATACACGGACATACAGACACGCGCTATTACAGCCATGTATTCAAATAAAAATATACGAAGTTCGACACACACACACAGACACACTCGCATACAGACGCGCGCGAGCGTGCACACTTCACGCGCGCGCGCGCGCGCACATACACGCACACACACACAGACACAGGTCAAGCTAAAGCTTTAATCCTTAGCACGTGGCGGTAATGGAGGTAATTCATGTACGAAACATTGAGAATGCTGCATAGATGTAGACAAAACCGAGCGGCAGACCGACAAAGTTGCACATTTTTTTATGAGTTCATTTGTTCAGCCATTTTAATGGAACAGGCGTGTATTCACACTCGGATTATAGTAGAAAACTTTGCGAGTTGGCGAAAAAAATTCTTAGTGTAAATGTGCTAAATATTTTAAAAGTTTGGACATACGACACCAAAATGGAATTCATCACCGAGTGTATTTTATATCACAGGAGTTGTATGCCCTAGTCTCCAATGAATTCATCCATCCTTTGTCTACCCAGTTTAAGTTTCACAACTAATCTAAATTTCATGAATGCTAGAATATTGAAATCGGGAACCTGTGTCATAAATTCTTATATTACGAATTGTATGTAAATTTGTTATATACGCGGACGTGGGCGGGCGCGCGCGCGCGCGCGCGCGCACACACACACATCACACACACACACACACACACACACACGCATGCACACGCAGCAACCCACCCACCCACCACCCCCCCACCCACACACACACACACACACACACACACACACACACACACCCGCACGCACTCACACTTAATCGCTCCATCGTTTTTTTGTTTTTTTTTAATTATCTATGCGGAAAGTGAATGTGAGAGGAATGCATTATAGTATCGGTGTTTTGGCGATGGGAATAGCAGAAAGCTATCATGTACTTTCGGATATCACGTGATATAAATCGAGATTATTGTCAGATGGCAAAGAAACACATCAGAAACGTCAGATTATTGTCAGATGGCAAAGAGAACACATCAGAAACGTTAAACTGCCTTTGCTGAATTAGGTGGGTCCCGATTTTTTTGTTTGTATTTTTTTTCCCGCATACAGACGAATAGTTCAGAGTGGTCTTGATTTCTCATCCACAGAGAGAAGGATCAGCTCCATCAACGGCCAGAGACAACGGAAATCTACCACAGCAGCCACGGAAGACTGTTGGGTCTCGAGAACCTGGGACATGTACACACTGCAAGACGGGTACTGACATTGTTTTTAGTGTCATTATTCTCTGGGTCTTCGTTCCTAGTTCTTTTTCGCTACACACACAAACGTTTTACAATGTTTTGTTTACAAGGATTTTCTTTCCCACGTGATAGAGTCCTTTTGTTTGATCAATGTGGTTGTTTTAAGACGAGTATCCTCTGGAACAAGGATAAAAAATATAAAATACGTGGGTATCGATGCCTCGGATCCCTCCGAGCCGAGCTGTTGTGGAAGTCTTTGATCCTCTTTCAGAAGTTTTTTTTTCTTGTGCGTTTTGGTACCTTCTGATCTAAGTATACTATAACCCATAGAATGTCTGGCACGGTAATGGCCAACATGAGAATTCTCTATAGGGTTTGAAACCCTTGGTTTACAGGGCTGAGTGTTCGCTTTTCGTAGAATTTGATATCCTTCTTGACATTGTATATATAGTGTGCTGCTTTCACAGGCTTGTTTACTTTCATAAGGTTTACTGCCCCGTTTAGGGTTTAGAGTCCTCGTTCCAAAGAGGTCAGCGTCGTCCAGGATTACTTTTGTCTCATGTGTGCGTTACTGTCGAACTTCAAACACGTTCCTACTGACAGCTTATCAACGTTATTCCATGTCATGTACCCCTCACAGTGAAACATGCTCTTCCACAGTGTTGGGACTTGAGTGATGTGAGACATAAACATTTTGCAGCAGACTCCATGAAAACCTTGTTCAGAGATGTCACATCTGATGTGATCTTTGGATTTCTGAGGGAGACATTTTTAATTTGATAAAAGATTTTACAGAAGAAATTTTTAACAGTTTCCGGTGTGTTTTTAGATGTATTGTAAAGGGTTGTGTGAATGAGGTGTTTTTATAAATGGCTTGTGACTTGACTTCAGTGCGGTGACAGCCCTGATATAGCCCTTCGCGTCGACTGGGCTATCACAACATTACCATTGCCATCTCTCGCTCTCTCTCTCTCTCTCGCTCTCTCTCGCTCTTTCTCTCTCGCTCTCGCTCTCTCACTCTCTCTCGCTCTCGCTCTCGCTCTCGCTCACTCTCTCTCTCTCTCTCCTCTCTCTCTCCTCTCTCTCTCTCTCTCTCTCTCTTTCTGTCTGTCTCTGTCTGTCTCGCCTTCCCTTCCAGGAGTTGAATTTTGCTGCAGTAGTTAAGGAAGTTAAATTCAGGTCATGAGGTGTTAGAATATCAGTTTGAATTAAGTGCTGACCCAGCATTGTATAAAGGGACTGGCATTGTATTTTTTCGACAAGGACAAGGTTATTACGAATTCTGATACTGACACTCTTTTCTCCAGCCACGCCCCTCGCCACTACCATAAATGTGCATGTGCTTACGTAAGCGGACACACATGTGCCTACACTAACGTCGACGCAATTGCATACAGGCACATGCACGCATGCACTCAAAGAGCGCGCGCACAACAAGAGCATGCGCTTGTGCGCGTGGGCACACACATACATGCATATACAGCACATTCTCTTTCTCTCTCTCTCACACGCATGCACGGCACGCACGCACGCACACGCGCACGTACACACACGCACACACACGCACACCACACACCACACACACACACACACACACACACACACACACACACACACACGAGTACGCGCTCACACTCGAACACTCGGCCTCTATCCATACAGAATGCCAGTGTGGGAGGAATGCATTACAAAACCACAGCTGTGCCAAAGGGGATGGTAGAAAGCTTTCATGTAGCTCCAGTAACACGTGATGTAAATCAAATTATCAGATGGCAAGAGAACGCCTCAAAAACGTTAAACTGCCTTTCCTCAATTGGGTGTGACAGTTTTTTTTTTTTTTTTTAATTTTTTTTTAACCGCATACAGTCTGATGATTAAAGTTCTTGATTTATAATCAACAGAGATAAGGATCTCCTCCATCAACGACCAGAGACAACGGAAATCTACCTCAGAAGCCACAGAAAACGGAGATAGGTCACGAGAACCTGGGACATGGACTTAAAACAAGGGAAGTACTGACACTGTTAAATTTTACTTTCATGTTCTCCATCCTCCTGTCCTTCCAGTATCATCCCCTATGTATCACAGCTTAGGGTTTTGCTACTGGGTTAGTGTCTGTTTGTTCTTTTGTTGAGTTTCATGTCTTTTTCAATGGTTTTCTTTTTGTTAATGAACACGTCACTATCGCCTTTCTTCAGGATTTACTGTCACCTCTTACACAGGACTTGTGTCATCTCTTCCGAGCTCATTGTCCCTTTCACTGGCAGGTTTATGTGTCTTCCCTCGTAGCGTTTCCTTCCTCTTTCCAAGGATTTAAGGTTTGTTTCTTTCCCAGGCTAAAGAGTCCTGTTTGATCAGTGTGGCTCGTGTTTGTATTTCAGTATCCTCTGGAACAAGAATGTACAAAAACAAACAAACGCGATCGTCAGATCCCTTGGAGGCCGAGCTGCTGGGAAGTCTTGGATCCTCTTTCTGATTTTTTTTTCTTGTTCGCGTTGGTATCTTCTGATCGAGTATCTTGCAACCCATGGAATGCCTGTCATGGTAATAGGTCAACATCAGAATTATTCTGTAGGGTTTAATTCCGTTAGTTTACAAGGTTGAGCGTTCTATTTTCTTAGAATTTGATATCCTCATTGTCATTGTATGTATTGTGTGCTCATTTCATAGGGTTGTTTACTTTCATAAGGTTAACTGTCCTCTTTTCATAGAGTTGTGTCCTCTTTCCAAGAGTTCAGCGTCCAGTTCTTTCAAAAGCTTTTGTCTCCTTGCATTATTGTCATTTCATAGCGCTTAATGTCTTCTTCCTAAAAAGGATTTAGCGCCCTCCTTTCACTGGATTTAGTACCTTCCTTACGTAGAATTTTGTGTCTTTCATATCGTCCTGTTCGTTCAAAAGTATTGCTGTCTTCATTTAATACATTCATGTCCGTTTTTTCACAGCGTTAATGTCTGCTTTACAGGGCTCAGTCTTTTCACAAGAGTAAGTTATTTTTTTTCTCTAGTTTCCTATGTCAGTGTGCTGTGGAACAAGGATACAAAAAACAGGGGGCACCAGAGGGAATACTTTTTGGGAAAGGTACGAAAGATTGACTCCAGCTATGTAGCAGGTCTCATAAATCAGGGATCTGGAACATGGACGCATGTTTTCAGATCTGTTGGGGCTGAGCTGCAAAGGTCTTGAGGAAGTCTGTTAAACCTGTTCCTGAAATATTCTCTCGTGCGCACCTGGTACCTCCTGATCCAAGTGTCCTTGGATCAACAGAACACACGATATGGTAATTACAGTAAAATTGTGGATCCTGTCATAGATTGTACTTGCCTTTTCATAGAATTTAGTGTCATCTGTCAATCAGTGTACCCTCTTATGGGATTTAGCATCCTTCCGTGTAATGTTCTTTCATGGGGTTGAGTGTTTTTTTTAGGTGGCTTGTGTCATTCTTTCAGAGGTTTAGTTTCCTCTTTTCACAAGCTTTACTGTCCTTTTTCCTTGTTTAGCGTCCTCCTTTCATAGTAACTAGTGTCCTCTTCTCTGACCATTGTCAGCTTTTTTGTATGGTGTATGTCTCGTTTCCACAGGGTTAGTAGTCTTTAGTATCGGTTGAATCTCTTTTCACAGGGGTTCCCTACTTTGATCAGGATTAGGGTCCTCGTTTGAATATGGTATAGTCTCCTTTTGAAAGAGATTTCTGGCCCCCTTTCGCATGATTTTCTGTCACTTTCCATAGGTTTTAGCATTAGTCTTCCACAGGGTTTACAGTCCTTTTCTGTCATAAGATTTATTCTCCTGTGATCTGACGGGGATTAGTGTCCCCCCTCTTGTATTAATTGGCAGAATCTTCTTTCAAACTGACAGTCCTCTCTTTATGCGATTAACTTGCCCTTTCTAGAGTTAAGGCTCCAGTCACATGGTTTTATAATTTCTTTTCCTACGGTTAAGTGTCTTGTATCAAGAGCCGTGGTGCGCGCCGTATGTGTGGTACGGGTGTGTGTGTGGGGGGGTGTGGTGGTGTGTGTGTGTGTGTGTGTGTGTGTGTGTGTGTGTGTGTATGCGTGTGCTACCTTAAAGACTTTGTGTCTGCTTTACACGATTTTGTGACTTCAAATTTTAAGCAACTTCTTTTTTGGCAGAATTTAATCTGAGACATTGTGTTTGGCAGATCACAGGGCTGCCCACTCTCCGGAGATCCCCACCAGTCTAACGGAGACCATTGCATTGCTCTGCTCTGGACAACCAATATCCTCTGTAAGGACTTGGCTCCATGGACAGAATAATTTTCATTAAATATGTAGACGAGCTTAACCCGGGACTACAACCTTTCAGAAAACCATTGCCTGTGAATGCAGAAGAAAAGAGGCCTTTTACACCAACCAACATCAGGAATTTCAGTATAATCTCACAAAGGCAAGGGACAGAGCAGACGAGGATCCTTTCTTACGAACAATGAGGAGTCCTTGAGAGTATAAAGACTGAGGCTGTAAAAAGTGGAAGAGACAAGACTGCACTGTATAATTTTGAGAAAGAGGCTGCAGAAATTAACGGACTAACTCGATGTTGAAAGTAATTGGGTGTCAGATCACCGCTGTCGTGGAAAACGGTGTGCTGCAGATAGGAAAGCAGCTAGCAGATCATTATGCTTAGGATCTATGTTTATGGAAGTGATATTCACAGCAAGAAACGCTTCAGTCCAACTACAAAAAAAAAAACGGGCAGAACGAAATTCAACAGACATGAGAACATTTGAATTGCACACGCACCACACACTGGCAGATCTCCAGCAAACACTTGAACACTAAAACAGGAAAGACACCTTACAGGAAAACCGTAGCCGACTGCTGTTGTTGTGTGGAGACTAGGACAGCTGTGTGAAGAAAGCGTCGAGACTGGTTTTGATTGGGAACAAGAACAATCCTGGATCCACTGGAACACGGAGGAATATGCCAAAACTGCAGTAGGGTCCGGAGTCTGCATCAGATTTCCTGATGTTTGGGCGAAATTGGAGGAATTTCCAAAACAGAACCATTCCAATCTCAGATCGTAGGTTGAAGCTATGTTAGAGGTAGTTCACTTGAAATTTGCCACCTAATGTGACTCCAGACAGGTGGTCATCTTCACAGATGCCATTTCGTTCCTTGAAACCATGTAAACGGACAAATTATAGGTGTTGAGGAGTAAGGTGCGTCAGACCGACACAGACTGACAGTGTTAAGGTGAATACTCTCTCATTATAGGATCATAAACATTCTGTGGGCTGGATTGTATGAATGGAATTGTAGTAAGATGGCAACAGAATTAGTAGACCAGCTCGCTAAACTGATCAGCAGGGAACCAGGCAGAGACCACACAAACTTAAGGGCAGAAGACCTTGATCAAAATCGTTAGAGTACAGAAAGCAGTGCCATTTATCATGTGGGTAGTGCAGACCACATCGCCATCTTGATGCTTTTGACACGACACTCGCGTCCATGGAGCATTGTCTCTGTCTCTGTCTGTCTGTCTGTCTGTCTTCTCTCTCTCTCTCTCTCTCTCTCTCTCTCTGTACACACTCACACTTAAACATTCCATCGTCTACTTGTTTTATTTCATCCATACAAAAAACGAAAGCTGGATAAATGCATTACAGTGCCACTCTCGTGGTGTGGGAATAGGACAAAGTTTTCTTGCAGCTCCAGTATCGCATGATGTGATTCAAATTGCTGTCTGATGGCAAGAGAACACATCAAAAACGTTAAACGGCCATTGCTGAGTTATGTGGGTCAGGATTTCTTTTTTGTTTTCCGCATACAGTCCAGTAGTTAAAGGTGGACTTGATTTCTTATCAACAGAGATACGTATCTACGCCATCAACCGCCCGGGACAACGGAAGTCTACCTCGACAGCCACGGAAAACGGAGATGGGTCGCGAGAATCTGGGACATGGGACTTGAAACAAGGGAAGTACCGGCACTGTTGTTCTCCAGATTCCATATTTTCTCTTTTCATGTTCTCTATCCTCCTGTCCTTCCACTATTGTCTCATTTGTATTACAGCTAAGTGTTTTGTCACTGGGTTAGTGTCTTACTTTCCTTTTTCTTCTGAAGTGGGTGTCTTTTTTTCAAAGTTTTTTTTTTAAATTAACATTCCTTATTTTCTTTCAGCACTTGGTTTGTCTTCATACAAAGGACTTTGCGTCATCTCTTCAAAGCTCAGTGTCCCTTTCATCAGCAGTTTTAGGGTCTTCATTCTCATGTTTATGTTTTCACCCACAGCGTTTTTCTTCCTCTTTCCAAAGGTTTAATGTCCTTTTCATCCCCAGGTTAAAGAGAGTCCTGTTTGGTCAGTGTGGCTTTCTTTTATATTGGTGTGTTCTGGAACATGAAGTTCAGTCGACATAGATATTAGACCACTCAGAGGCTATTGGTGTCCTGTTTGATAGCTGGCTGGGTTTTGTTTTTATATTTGAATCCTCAGGAACAAGAATGTAAAAAAAAAAAAGGGGGGGGGGGGGGGGCGTGGGCGTATCGGATCCCTCAGAGGTTGAGCTGCTGAGGAAGTCTTTGATCCTCTTTCTGAAATGCTTTTTCCTTAAGCGTGTTGGTACCTTCTGATGTGGGTATCCTATAATCCATTAAAAACCTGACACGGTAATAGTCGGCATCAGATTTTTCTCTAGGGTTTAGTACCCTTAGTTTACAGGGTCGAGCGTTTTATATTCTTAGAATTTGACATCCTTCCTGTCCTTGTATATATGGTGTGCTCCTTTCATAGGGTCGTTTACCGTCATTGTATATATAGTGTGCACCTTTCACAGAGCGACATCCTTTCTGTTGTTATGTGTGCTCCTTTCACAGGTGACATCTTCCTGTTGTATATATGGTGTGCTCCTTTCACAGGGTGACATTCTTCCTGTCATTGTATATATGGTGTGCTCCTTTCACAGGGTGACATCCTTCCTGTCATTGTATATATGGTGTGCTCCTTTCACAGGGTGACATCCTTCCTGTCATTGTACATATGGTGTGCTCCTTTCACACGGGTGACATCCTTCCTGTCATTGTATATATGGTGTGCTCCTTTTCACAGTGGTGACAGTCCTTCCTGTCATTGTATATATGGTGTGCTCCTTTCACGGGGTTTTCTGTCATTGTATATATGGTGGCTCTTACAGGTCGTTCACTGTCATTGTATATATGGTGTGCTCCTTTCACTGGTTGTTTACTGTCATGTAATATGGTGTGTCCTTTCACTGGGTTTTTCTGTCATTGTATATATGGTGTGCTCCTTTCACTGGGTTGTTTACTGTCATTGTATATATGGTGTGCTCCTTTCACTGGTTGTTACTGTCATGTTTATGTGGCCCTTTCACGGGTGTTTCTGTCATTGTATATATGGGTGGTCCTTTCACAGGGTCGTTTCCTGTCATTGTATATATGGTGTGCCCTTCCTGTCGTACTGTCATTGTATATATGGTGGTGGTGTTCTTCATTGTATATATGTTGGCCTTTCACGGTCGTTTCCTGTCATTGTATATATGGTGTGCTCCTTTCACTGGTCTTTACTGTCTTGTATTATGTGTGCTCCTTTCACTGGTCGTTACTGTCATTATATTGTGTGCTCCTTTCACTGGTTTACTGTCATTGTATAATGGTGCTCTTTCACGGGTCGTTTACTGTCATTGTATTATGGGTGCTCCTTCACGGGTCGTTTACTGTCATTGTATATATGGTGTACTTTCACAGGTTGTTTACTGTCATTGTATATATGGTGTGTCCTTTCACAGGGTTGTTTACTGTCATTGTATATATAGTGTGCTCCTTTGACAGGGTCGTTTCCTGTCATTGTATATATGGTGTGCTCCTTTTACAGGGGACATCCTTCATGTCGTTGTATATATGGTGTACCTTTACAGGGCGACATCCTGTCATGTCATGTATATATGGTGTGCTCCTTTCACAGGGTGAATCTTCCTGTCATTGTATATATGGTGTGCTCCTTCACAGGTGATCTTCTGTCATTGTATATATGGTGTGCTCCTTTCAGGTGACTCCTTTGTCATTTACATATGGTGTCGTCTATCACAGGTGACATTTGCCTTATTTTATATATGTGTGCTCCTTCAAGAGGTGACATCCTTCTGTCATTTATATATGGTGTGTCCTTTACAAAAAGTCATCCTTTCTGTCATTGTAATATGGTAGCTCTTTTCACAGGGATCTTCCTGTCTTGTTATGGTGTGCTCCTTACAGATCGTTTCTGTCACTGTATATAATATGGTGTGCTCCTTTCACAGGTGCTCGTTCCTGTCATTGTATATATGTGTGCTCATTTCACAGAGTGACGTCCTTACTGTCATTGTATATATGGTGTGCTCCTTTCACAGGTGACATCCTTCTGTCATGTATATATGGTGTGCCTTTCCAGAGGTGACGTCCTTACTGTCATTGTATATGGTGTGCTCCTTTAGGGTCACTATTAGGGTGATCATTCACAGTGTCTTCTGTCATTGTATATATGGTGTGCTCCTTTCACAGGTGACATCCTTTGTCATGTTATGTGTGCCTTTCACAGGGTACTCATTTGATATTGGTGCTCCTTTCACAGGGTGACATCCTTCCTCGTTGTATGGTGTGTTTACGGTGTTTCTGTCATTGTTAATGGTGATCCTCATATTCACAGTGACACTCTATGTATATGTGGTGCTCCTTTCACAGGGTCTCTTACTGTCATTGTAATATGGTGTGCCCTTTCACAGGTGACATCTTTTCCTGTCATTGTATATATGGTGTGCTCCTTTCACAGGGTGACATCCTCCTGTCATTGTATATATGTGTGCTCTTCACGGTCTTAGTCATGTAGTAGGTGGCTTACAGTCTTTCTGTAATTGTATATATGGTGTGCTCCTTTCACAGGGTGACATCCTTCCTGTCTGTTATGGTGTGCATGTATTATATGTGTGTCCTTTCACAGGGTTCGTTTACTGTC
This sequence comes from Conus canariensis, assembly GCA_033310375.1. Classification (NCBI taxonomy): domain Eukaryota; kingdom Metazoa; phylum Mollusca; class Gastropoda; order Neogastropoda; family Conidae; genus Conus; species Conus canariensis. Next base: position 32,554,642 of record CM065724.1, read on the forward strand.
ATTTATAATATGTGTGCTTCACGGGTGCATCTTCCTGTCTTGTACATGGTTGCCCTTTCACGGGTGTTTCTTCATTGTATATATGGTGTGCTCCTTTCACAGGGTGACATCCTTCCTGTCATTGTATATATGGTGTGCTCCTTTCACAGGGTGACGTCTTCCTGTCATTGTATATATGGTGTGCTCCTTTCACAGGTGACATCCTTCCTGTCATTGTAATATGGTGTGCTCCTTTCACAGGGTGACTCCTTCCTGTCATTGTATATATGGTGGCTCCTTTCACAGGGTGACGTTTCCTGTCATTGTATATATGGTGTGCTCCTTTCACAGGGTGATTCGTCATGTATTATGGTGTGTCCTTGTACGGGTGTTTCTGTCATTCTCTAGGTGTCCCTTTACAGGGTGCATCTTCCTGTCATTGTATAATATGGTGTGCTCCTTTCACAGGGTTGACATCCTTCCTGTCATTGTACATATGGTGTGCTCCTTTCACAGGGTGACATCTTTCCTGTCATTGTACATATGGTGTGCTCCTTCACAGGGTGACATCGTTCCTGTCATTGTACATATGGTGTGCTCCTTTTACAGGTGACATCTTTTCTGTCATTGTACAATATGGTGTGCTCCTTTCAAGGGTTACATCGTTCTGTCATTGTACATATGGTGTGCTCCTTTCACAGGGTGACATCGTTCCTTTTCATTGTACATATAGTGTGGTCCTTTCACAGGTGACTCCTTTATTCATTGTACATACGGTTGCATTCACAGGGCAATCTTTCGCCATTGTATATTATTGTTTGCTCCTTTACAGGGTGACATACTTCCTGTCATTGTAATATATTGTGTGTTCCTTTCACAGGGTGACATCTTCTCGTCATTGTATATATGGTGTGCTCCTTTCACAGGGTGACATCCTTACTGTCATTGTATATATGGTGTGCCTTTCACAGGGCGACATTCTTCCTGTCATTGTATATATTGTGTGTTCTTTTCACAGGGTGGCGTCCTTCCTGTCATTGTATACATGGTGTGCTCCTTTCACAGGGTGACATCCTGGCTGTCACTGTAATATATGTGTGCTCCTTCACAGGGTGACATCCTGTCATTGTATACATGGTGTGCTCCTTTCACAGGGTGACATCCTGGCTGTCATGTATATATGGTGTGCTCCTTTCACAGGGTGACATCCTGTCATTGTATATATGGTGTGCTCCTTTCACAGGATGACATCCTTCCTGTCATTGTATGTATGGTGTGCTCATTTCACAGGGTGACATCCTGTCATTGTATAAATGGTGTGCTCCTTTCACAGGGTGACATCCTGTCATTGTATATTGGTGTGCTCCTTTCACAGGATGACATCCTTCCTGTCATTGTATTATGGTGTGCTCCTTTCACAGGGTGACATCCTGTCATTGTATATATGGTGTGCTCCTTTCACAGGATGACATCCTTCCTGTCATTGTATATATGGTGTGCTCATTTCACAGGGTGACATCATTCCTGTCATTGTATACAAGGTGTGCTCCTTTCACAGGATGACATCCTTCCTGTCATTGTATATATGGTGTGCTCCTTTCACACAGTCGTTTACGGTCAGTATATGTATGAGTGCTCCTTTCACAAGGTGATATGCTTCCACTCATTGTATATATGATGTGCTCTTTTAACAGGGTGACATCCTTCCTGTTGTATATATGGTGTGCTCCTTTCACAGGGTGACATCCTTTCTGTCATTGTATATATTGTGTGCTCCTTTCACAGGGTGACATCCATCCTGTCATTGTATATATGGTGTGCTCCTGTCGCAGGTTGACATCCTTTGTCATTGTATATATGGTGTGCTCATTTTAAAGAGTGACATCCTTTTTCTCATTGTATATAATTATGGTGTGCTCCTTTCACAGGGTGACATCCTTTCTGTCATTGTATATATGGTGTGCTCATTGTAAAGAGTGACATCATTCCTTTCATTGTATATATGGTGTGGTCCTCTCACAGGATCCTTTACTGTCGTTCTTTCAAAGGATCCTTTGCTGTCATGGTATATATAATGTGGTCCTTTTTCAGGGTCGCTGACTGTAATTGTATATGGTGTGCTCCTTTCACAGGGTCGTTTACTGTCATTGTACTATGGTGTGCTTTCACAGGGTGACATCCTTCCAGTCGTTATATGGTGTGCTTTCACAGGGTGAATCTTCGTCATTGGTATATGGTGTGCGCCTTTCACAGGGTGACATCGTTCCTGTCATTGTGTATATGGTGTGCGCCTTTCACAGGGTCGTTTACTGTCATTGTTTGTATGGTGTGCTTGCACAGGGTCGTTTTCTGTCATTTTATATATATATATTATGCTTTCACAGGGTGACATCCTACCTTTCATTGTGTATATAGTGTGCTCCTTTCACAGGGTCGTTTACTCTAATTGTATATATGGTGTGCTCTTTTCACAGGATGGTTTACAGTCATTGTATATATGGTGTGCTCCTTTCACAGGGTGACATCCTTCCTGTCATTCTCTATATATGGTGTGCTCCTTTGACAGGGTAACATCATTACAGTCATTCTATGTTTTGTGTCCTTTCATAGGGTGGTTTACTGTCATTGTGTGTTTCTTTCACAGGGGCATTAACTGTCATTGTACATATGGTGTGCTCCTTTCACAGGGTAACATCGTTGCTGTCATTTGTATGGTGTATTCCTTTCACGGGGAGACATCTGTTCATTGTATATATGTTGTGCTCATTTCACACGGTGACATCCTTCCTGTCATTGTATATATGGTGTGCTCCTTTCACAGGGTGGCATCCTTCCTGTCATTGTATATATGAATGAGATAATATGGAGTGCATCTTTCACAGGGTCGTTTACTGTGATTGTATATATGATGTGCTCCTTTCACAGGGTGACATCCTTCCAGTCATTGTGTGTATGGTGTGCTCCTTTCACAGGTGACATCCTTCTGTCATTGTATATTGGTGCGCTCCTTTCACAGGGTGACATCCTTCCTGTCATTGTATATATGAATGAGATATTATGGAGTGCTTTCACAGGGTCGATTAATGTCATTGTGTATATAGTGTACTCCTTTCACAGGGTGACATCCTTCCTGTCATTGTATATATGGTGTGCTCCTTCCACAGGGTGACATACTTCCTGTCATTGTATGTATGGTGTGCTCCTTTCACAGGGTGACGTACTTCCTGTCATTGTATATGCGGTGTGCTCCTTCCACAGGGTGACATCCTTCATGTCATTGTATATATGGTGTGCTCCTTTCACAGGGTGACATCCTTCCAGTCAGTGTGTGTGTGTATGTGTGTGTGTATTATATATATATTATATATATATATATATATAATATATATATAATATATATATATATATTATATAATATAGTGTACTCCGTCCACAGGGTGACATGCTTCCAGTCATTGTATATATGGTGTGCTCCTTTCACAGGGTGACATCCTCCAATCATAGTATATATGTGTACCTCCACAGTGTGACATCCTTCCTGTCATTGTATATATGGTGTACTCCTTCACAGTGTGACATCCTTCCTGTCATTGTATATATGGTGTGCTCCTTTCACAGGTGACATCCTTCCATCATTGTAATATATGGTGTGCTCATTTCACAGGGACATCCTTCCTGTCATTGTATATAAGGTGTGGTCCTTTCACAGGCTGACATCCTTCCGTCATTGTATATAATATGGTGAGCTCCTTTACAGAGTGACATCGTTACTTTCCTTGTGAATATGTTGTGCTCCTTTCACAGGGTGACATCCTGGCTGTCACTGTATATATGGTGTGCGCATTTTGAAGGGTGAAATCCTTGTCATTGTATATATGGTGTGCTCCTTTCACAGGGGGACATCCTTCCTGTCGTATATATGGTGTGCTCCGTTTAGTGTCATTTACTGTCATAGTATATAATGGTGTGCTCCTTTCACAGGGTCTTTTACTGTCGTATATAGGTATATTCCATTCACAGGGTGACATCCTTCCAGTCATTGTATATATGGTGTGCTCCTTTCACAGGATGACATCCTTCCTGTCATTGTACATATGGTGTGCTCCTTTCACAGGGTGACATCGTTCCTGTCATTGTATATATGGTGTGCTCCTTTCACGGGGTGACATCGTTCTGTCATTGTACATATGGTGTGCTCCTTTCACATGGTGACATCCTTATATTCATTGTACATACGGTGTGCATTCACAGGGCAACATCTTTCCCACCATTGTATATATTGTTTGCTCCTTTCAAAGGGTGACATACCTTCCTGTCATTGTATATATGTGTGTTCTTTTCACAGGGTGACATCCTTCTTGTCATTGTATATGTGGTGTGCTCCTTTCACAGGGTGACATCCTTACTGTCATTGTATATATGGTGTGCTCAGTTCACATGGGGATATCCTTCCTGTCATTGTATATATTGTGTGTTCCTTTCACAGGGTGACATCCTTCCTGTGATTGTACGTAACATTATGGTGTGCTCATTGTATATATGGTGTTCTCCTTTCAAAGGGTCGTTTACTGTCATTGTATATATGGTGTATTCCTTCCACAGGGTGATATCCTTCTTGTCATTGTATGTATGGTGTGCTCCTTTCAGAGGGTAACATCGTTCCTGTCATTGTATATATGGTGTGCTCCTTTCACAGGGGGACATCCTGTCATTGTGTACATGGTGTGCTACTTTCACAGGGGGACATTCTTCCTGTCATTGTATATATGGTGTTCTCCTTTCACAGGGTCGTTTACTGTGATTGTATGTATGGTTTGCTCCTTTAACAGGGTCGTTTACTGTGATTGTATATATGGTGTGCTCCTTTCACAGGGTCGTTTACTGTGATTGTATAAATCCTGTGCTCCTTTCACAGGGTCGTTTACTGTGATTGTATAAATGGTGTGCTCCTTTCACAGGGTCGTTTACTGTGATTGTATAAATGGTGTGCTCCTTTCACAGGGTCGTTTACTGTGATTGTATATATATATGGTGTGCTCCTTTCACAGGGTCGTTTACTGTGATTGTATATATGGTGTATTCCTTTCACAGGGTGATATCCTTCGTGTCATTGTATATCTAGTGTGCTCTTTTCACAGGGTGACATCCTGTCATTGTACATAACATTATGGTGTGGTCCTTTCACAGGGTCGTTTACTGTCATTGTATATATGGCGTGCTCCTTTCACAGGGCGATATCCTTACTGTATGGTGGGCTCATTTCGCAGCGTGACATTCTTCCTGTTATTGTATGTATGGTCTGGTCCTTTCACAGGGTGACATCCCTCCGGTCATTGTATATATGGTGTGCTCCTTTCATAGGGTCGTTTACTGTCATTGTATGTATGGTGTGGTCCTTTCATAGGGTCGTTGACTGTCATTGTATGTATGGTGTGCTTGCACAGGGTCGTTTACTGCCATTTTATGTATGTTGTGCTTTGACAGGGTGACATCCTTCCTGTCATTGTATATATGGTGTGCTCCTTTCACAGGGTCGTTTACTGTGATTGTATATATGGTGTGGTTTTTTCACAGGGTGACATCCTCCCAGTCATTGTATATATGTTGTGATCCTTACACAGGGTGATATCCTCCCTGTCGTATATAATTATGGTGTGCTCCTTCCACAGGGTCGTTTACTGTCATTGTCTATATGGTGTTGTCCTTCCACAGGGTCGTTTACTGTCATTGTCTATATGGTGGTGTCCTTTCACAGGGTCGTTTACTGTCATTGTATATAATATGGTGTGCTCCTTTCACAGGGTCGTTTACTGTCATTGTATATGTGGTGTGGTCCTTACCCAGGTCGTTTACTGTCATTGTATATATGGTGTGTACCTTTCACAAGTGACATCGTTCCTGTCAGTGTATATATGGTGTACTCCTTTCACAGGGTGACATCCTTCCTGTCATTGTATATAAGGTGTACTCCTTTCACAGGGTGACATCCTTTCTGTCATTGTGTATATGATGTGCTTTTACGGGATGACATCCTTTCTGTCATTATATATATGATGTGCTCCTTTCCCAGGGTTGTTTACTTTCATAAGGTTTAGTGTCCTGTTTTCATAGTGTTTAGGATCCTCTTTCCAAAGTTTCAAAGGGATTTGTCTCCTTCCATTATTGTCCTTTCATGGGGCTACATCTGTTCTTCCCAGATAGGATTTAGCGCCCTCCTTTCACTGGATTTAGTACCTTATGGAGAATTGTGTGCCCTCCTTTCATAGTGTCCTGTTCTCCCCCGGGGATTTATTTTCTTTCAAAGTTTTAGTGTTTTCCTTCCACAAATTTAGTGTTCTCTTTTCTCAAAGGGTTTAGTGCCTTAGTCCTGTAAGATATCACTGTCCTCCTCGGTAGCCTTTTGTGTCCTCGTTACACAGAGGCCTGTGTTCTCCTTTCATGGGGTTAGTAGCACCATCGTTCAAAAGGATTACTGTCTTCATTTTATGCATTAATGGGTTTTTTTTTCACAGCGTTAATGTCTTTCTTTACAGGGCTCAATCTTTTCACAAGATTAAGAGTGTTCTTTCTCTAGCTGTTCTAGATTCCTATGTCGTCGTGTTGTGGAACAAGGATACAAATACTGGGGGTACCAGAGGGAATACTTTACAGGAAAGGTACGAAAGATTGACTCCAGTTATGTAGCAGGTCTCATAAATCAGGGATCTGGAACATGGACGCATGTTTTCAGATCTGTTGGGGCTGAGCTGCAAAGGTCTTGAAGGAAGTCTTTAAACCTGTTCTTGAAATATTCCTTAGTGCGCACCTGGTACCTTTCCTGATCCGAGTGTCCTTTGATCAACAGAACACATGACATGGTAATCACAGTAAGCATGTGGATCCTTTCATAGATTGTACTACCCTTCGTTTATGACGTGTAGTTTAATCTCGCAATTAGTGTACACCCTCATTGGGTTTAGTATCCTCTCGCTTAGTGGTTTTTCATAGGGTTGAGTGTCTCTTTTAGGTGGCTTGTATCATCCTTGCAGAGGTTTAGTTTCCCCATTTTACTAGCTTTACTGTCCTCTTTCCTTTTTGTTTGGCGTCCTCCTTTCACAGCAACTAGTGTTCTCTTCTCTGACCATTGTCAGCTTTTTTTTGTACGTTCCTGTCTTGTTTTCACAGGGTTTAGTGTCCTTCAATACGGTTGAGTATCCTTTCACAGGAGTTCCCTGCTTACATCAGGCTTAGAGTCCTTTGAATATGGTATAGTCTCCTTTTGTTATGGGGTTATGGTCTCCTTTCACATGGTCTACTGTTATTTTTTACTTTGGATTTAGCAACCGTCTTCCAAAGGGATCACAGGCTTTTTCTGTTTTAAGTTTAATGTGCTCTGATTTTAGGTGGTTTAGTTTTCCTCTTGTATCATTCAGCAGAATCTTCTTTCAAAATGGTAGTCCTCTTTATATTCGATCGATTTGTCTTTTCAAGAGCTAAGGCATCAGTCATATTTTGTCATTCACTTTCCCTAGGGTTCAGTTTCTTGTATCAAAAGCCACTTGTGTGTGTGTGTGTGTGTGTGTGTGTGTGTGTGTGAACAAAGGCTTTTATGTCTACTTTGCACGATATATTGATTTCGTTCCGATTTTTATCGACTTTTTCGTCGGAATCAAACTTGCTGTGTTCGGCAGGACATGGGGCTGGCCACTCTCCAGGGATCCCTACCAGTCTGCCAGAGGACCATTCCATTGCATTGCTGTGGACAGCCAATATCCTCACCGAGGAGATGACTGCAGGTACAGAATATTGTTTATATGTTAACGGGTTCAACTCTGCTCTACAACATTTCAGAAAATGTATTGCCGAGGTTCGCAGGAGAAAATAGCTCTTCACCAACCAACAGCAGGGTCTGCGTCAGATTTCCTGGTGTGTTGGCAAAATTGATGGAATTTCAAACCAGAACGAACCATTCCAATCTCAGGTTATAGGTTAGGCTCTTTTAGTGGCACTCGAGCTGAAATTTGCCTCCAGACATGACAGTAGGCAGGTGGTCATCTTCACAGATGCCCAGTTTTTCCTGAAAACCATGTTAATGGACAGACTAGAGGAGCTGATGAGTAAGCTACCTCTGGCCGGCACAGACAGAATGGTCAATGTGTTGACAGTGGACACCTAACAGGAAGAAGAAGAAGACAGACAGCCAGACAGTGTTGCAATAAATACTCATTTAGGATCATAAACCATTTTGTAGACTAAGATAAATGAATTGAATTTATTTACAGAAAGACGGGAAAATAATTTGTATATCAATTGGCTACACTGTGAATGAGCAGAAGGGCACCAACCGGCACACCACATACCCTTCAAGATCACTGTTGGTGTGCAGAAGGGAATGACACACAACATGTGGATAGTGCCAATGAGATCACCATCTTCAGGCTTTCCACAGGACATATAACGCTTTGCATTCGTATGCTCAATCTGAAGATTGCCCCTGCTTAGTGCCAGAGCGGGCAGGTGGAGTAGATGACACAGGGTGTCGCACAGGGATGCCCACTGTATGCTGACCCGAGAGATGGGGAGACGGGGCTGCCAGTGTGATGGCGAAAGAGAGGGCATTTATACTGTCTCGTCTTGATTGTTATATGGATCTAGCTCCGAAGCTGCTTGAATAAATTTGAGAGTTTAATACCATGCTGCAGCCAAATGTTTTGTTCCTCGGTATCTGATATTTCTCCAGTTTTACGTTCTGTTCACCGACTCCCTCTTCATCAGTTAATCTTTGTGTATGTACGTGAAAGTGCAGCTCTGGTTGAAATCCATCGAATCCTCTCCTCAGTATTTTACTGAGATATGGCAAAAGTGCACCCATTACGTGAACTATTTTCTTTGTCCGTTTTTCGCCCGTCCGTATTTCCCACTGGCTGTACTCTACTTTTCTGACATCTTTTAAATCAACCAGGGAAACCTCCTTCAAATCGACACAACAGATAAGCACCTGTTTTGTTTGGAGCGTAATGGGCGTTTGCCTACGCTTGTTTATCAAGTTGACGATTGTTTTTGTTTGTTAGATGGGTGGTGGTGTTGGGGAGTGGGGTGTTCGGGAAGAGTGGAAATATGTTTGGATGCGTTCTGATTCTTGCTGAACGGTTTTTGCATATTTGGTTTGGAGTTTGTGTGCAGCTGTTGATTATAAACGTCGTAAGTCGTTTACTTGATTAGACATATGAGTATTCTTGATAATAATTATAACAATGATAATAAAAGTAACACTAGTGGTAGTATGAGTACTTGTAATAATAATAACAACAAACAACAATAGAAATAATGATCATTCCAAAAGCGCTCCTTCTCCCTTCCACTCTCTCTCTCTCTCTCTCTCTCTCTCTCTCTCTCTCTCTCCCCTCCCCCTCCCACTCTCTCTCTTACACGCACGCACGCGCACACGCACACGCGCGCACGCGCACACACACACACACACACACGCACACTCGCTCACTCACTCACTCACTTGCGCGCGTGCACACGCTCGCTCGCACGCACGCACACGCACGCACGCACGCACACACGCACACACGCACACATACACACACGCACGCATGCACACAAGGCCATGAGGCAGGAGAAGTTATCTTCAACTGTTAAGTGACTGAGCCGACAACCAAATAGTTGCGAAGGCAAGCGATACGGCAATGCCTTTTAGCTACATGAGTATTAAAAGAATACTGAACTGTTTTAGCTTTGGAAGATGGCTTAAGAGTTTTTACGTAGTTATCGCTGTCCATCGTGTCAACAGTCATGTTGTCAGAGGGCAAGCAAGAAACTTACAAAGTTTTGCTAAACTCGTTGGATCCGGATGATTTACACAGAAAATTCAAACAGGTTAAAATGTTATGTTTTCATCAACAGGAACAAAGGACGTGGACAACGGAGAGCAGTGCAAGTGAACTTGGAGAATGCCGATGAAAGGAGAGTTTTGTTTTTCCCCATTCTTGCACTCTTTTTCATCTTTCATCTCTTGCACTTCTAGGGTAGTAATCCTATTCTTTCATAGTTAAGTGTCTGTCAGTTTAGTTACGCGCTTTCTTTGAGACGGTTAAGGATTCAGTGTATTAATCCACACAATACAGTGTCTTTTCCTGGTTTAGTGTCTCTCACACCGTATGGTAGTTTTAGTGTGTTTCCATCGAATTAATGCCATCCTCATTCACAGGCTTATGTGACTTCTTTCTCATGGTTTTGAGTCTTCTTTTCAAACGTATAGTTCTGTCTTTCATGTGATAAACATACTAGCTGCTCTGGTTTCCTAGATCAGTGGCCTGTGGAACAAGGGTACAATAAAGGGGGTACCAGAGGGAATATTTTCTGGAAAGGTGGACTCTTGACTATGTAGCAGGTCTCATGAGCTAGGGATCTGGAACATGGACGCATGTTTTCAGATCGCTTGAAGGCTGATCTGCAGAGCCATTGAGGCAGTCCTTTCATTTCCTGAAATATTGCCCAGTGCGCACCTGGTACTTGCTGATTCGTGTGTCCCTTGATCCATAGATAGTCTGACATGGTAACCAGAGTCAACGTGAGGGCCCTTGAGAGTTTTACCGCCCTTCGTTCATAAGATTTGGTCATCTTTTACGTCCTTTTGTTCAATAAGGTTCAGAGTCCATCTCTCGCATGCTTGAGCGCACTCTTTTTTTCCTTTCAAAACGAAAAAAAAAATTTTTGTGGATTTGTTCGTCTGCTCTAGTTCCAAGGTTTCATTAACAACGTTCAGCTTTTCTTTTCTCAAGGTTTGATGTCTTGTATCATAGGTTTAGATGCTTGCGTGTATGTGTGCGCGTGTGTGTGAGTGCGCGTGTGTATGTGTTCGTGCGCGCGTGTGTGTGTGCGTGCGCGCGTGTGTGTGAACGCGCCTGCGTATGTGTGTGTGTGTACCTCTTTACCAGGCTGGTTTTCTCGACATGATTTTTTTTTCTTTGTCATGGTTTAGTGACTTTTTCGGCAGAAATTAATCACAGGCTTTGTGTTTGGCAGGTCACAGGGTTGACCACTCCCCACGCATCACTACCATTCCACCAGAGGACCATCACTACCATTCTACCAGAGGTCCATTACTACCATTCTACCAGAGGTCCATCACTACCATTCTACCAGAGGTCCATCACTACCATTCTACCAGAGGTCCATCACTACCATTCTACCAGAGGACCCTCGCTGCCATTCTACCAAGGACCCTCACTGCCATTCTACCAGAGGACCACCGCGTTACAATGTCCTGGATAACCAATGTCCTCACCAGGGACAGGCGACTCCCAGGATGTTAGCTGACGTGTCAATGAGTTCACCTCGGGCTTCATTAACATCATCCATACTTTCTTTTCCCAAGGTTTGATGTGTTTCTATCATAGGTTTCGGTGTGTGTGTGTGTGTGTGTGTGTGTGTGTGGTGTGTGTGTGTGCGGGCGCGCGCGCCTCTTTTGTAGGCTTTTGTTGTTTGTTTTTTAACATGATTTTTTTTGTTATGGTTTAGTGACTTCTTCGGTCGAATTTAATCGGAGGCTTTGTGTTTGGCAGGTTCATGGGTTGAACCACTCCTAAATGCATCACTAGTATTCTACCAGAGGACCACCACGTTACAGTGTCCTGGACAACAGATATCCACACCAAGGACGTACGACTCTCAATGTTACTACCCAACGTGTCAGGAGTTCAACTCGGTGGCACTGCAGCCTTCCCGAGAATCCATTTCCAGGGGATGCAAGAAGAAGCGGGAACTCTACTGTAGCAACCGACGGCAGGAACTCAGGACGCACGCAAGGGGCGGAGCAGACAGGAGCCTTCCTCAAAGAACAGTGTGAAGAAACCTAGCCATGTTTCTGTGATCAGAGACAGCAGACATAGAAATAAAAGTTTGCCCCCTTTTAATTTTTTTTTTTAGAAAGGTGAGAAATTACACGGCATTTGTAAGTACCGGGGGCCTGATCTCTGTCGAGGAAAACGGACATAGGGCCTACTGCTGACGGGGAAACGCACAGCCGATGACGTTGTAAGGGCTTAGCAAGGACCACTTCGGTGCCAAAAGAGAGCGGAGAGCAAATTGAGTTAAACAGACCAGAGCAAAGTGAATCGGACAGAGATCTTGCACTGTGTGTGTGTGTGTGTGTGTGTGTGTGTGTGTGTGTGTGTGATGTACAACGGATCTTGTCAATCTGATTTAGTACGTATGGATTGAGGTTTCGAGGGACTATATTTTATATTTTTTTTCTGTTAATGGATATAATTTTGATATTACGGCCCTGATATGATCCCTCATGGTCTACTGGCCTGCCTGCAAAATGACAGAAAAAATGAACTGTTCGTGCTAGTCCCCTACCGCATGCGCACACGCACACGCACACGCAACGCACGCACACGCACGCACGCACACACACACACACACACACACACACACACACACACACACACACACACACACACACACACACACACACACGCACGCGCGCGCGCGCATGAATTGGTTGTTTGCTGCCCGATGTTTGCAAGGGCCTATCTTTGGTACGCCATTGCAAACATTTCAGTGACGAAACAAATTGTAGACTAGAGATGTATAGCGTGGTTCATGTGTATGTGTTTTTCATGCGTGTGAAATAGAACCTGTTTCAGTCCATCTTTTTGTGGCATGTATTTTTTTTTTTCATTTTTTGGGGGGGAGGGGAGGGGGGGGGGTTGCAGGTGTTTCACTGTACTGATGTGGACATTACTATAGCCCTGAGACGACTCCTTGAGGTCTGTGGGACTATAAGATAGATAAAAGTGAGTAGTGAAATTCTTCGACTTTTCATGCCAGTTGATTTATTACTCTACATTAAAATCAACGGGTCGGGTTGCTGCCAATTGTTAGCAAGGGCCTATCATTGATAGGCCATTGCAAACATTTCAGTGACAGAACTTAATGTGATGAATTGTCAGAAATAGCTGGGTTCATTTTGTTATGATGTGCCTATTTGAATGGGTTGGTGACTTGCGGTGTGCTAAGATGTAGGCTTTGGTATGTATGTCTCTAGTTAGGGGGTGTGTGTGAAATAGATCCTGCTTTAATACATTCTTTTTGAAGCCTGTATGCGATGACTTTTTAGCGGTTTTTCTCCTTGATACTTTACATTATGAATGTGGACATTGTTACAGTCCTGAGATGACCCCTGAGGATTGTTGGATATAAGGTAAATAACTTGGAGTAATAATCTTTATTCTGTTTTTCATGACAGTCGATTCATTACTCCATATTCTAGTAAAAGTTATGTGTTGCTGGCAAATGTTCGCAAAAGGGCCTATCTGTGGTGCGCTTTTGCAAATGTTTCGGTAACAAATCTGAATGTAATTGATTGAAGATACATAGCTTGCTTGTGTAAGTTAGTGTGTGGGTGTGTTGGACAGTAGGTAGGTTGGGTGGGTGTGTGTGTATACAAATAGGCATCGTTTGGAAATGTGTGTGTGTGTGTGTGAGGGGAAGAGTGGACAGGGGAGAGAGAGAGTGTGAGCTGTCAAATTCTAGTTTTAACCCCCATGTGTGGAATGACATTTTAGGGAACTGTTTAATAGATCTTTTTGTCGTGTTTTTTTAATATTAGAATTATATGTTGTTACAGCTCTGATATGACCCCTGGAGGTTGGTTGGGCTGTGAGCAAAATGACCGAGAAAATTGAAATCTTTTCACTTTTAATGTCAGTTTATTACTTTATATGTATGTAAATGGATTGTGTTGCTGCAGATTTGTTGCAAGCATACGATTCGTACACCATTGCAAACACAAGATATACAGTGAGGGATTGTGAATGCATAACTTCATTCATACGCGTAAGGATGTGCAAATATAAAAGGGTGGGAGAGTTGGGTTGTGCGTGTACGCGTGCTTGCGTTTAGGCATTAGTTTTGCATGTTAGTGTATATATGTGTGACATCAATCCTGTTTTAATCCATCCATTTGTAGCATGTATTGATGTTTCTTTTTTGTTGCTGCTGTTTTTTTTTTTTTTTTTTTTGTTTTTGTTTTTTTTTTGGGGGGGAGGGTGTTGGCGTTTCATAGTACTGATTTGGGCATTGTTATAGCCCTGAGACGACCCGTTGAGGTCTGTGGGACTATAAGATACATAAAAGTGAGCAATGAAATTCGACTTTTTATGCCAGTTGATTTACTACTCTGTATTGAAATCAACGGGTCGTGTTGCTGCCAAATGTATGCGAGGGCTTTTCATTGATAGACCATTGCAAACATTTCAGTAACGGTGCTTAATGTGATGAATTGTCGATGATAGCTGATTGCAAATTGAGGCGACAGCAGGCGGAAATCTAAACAAATGTTAAAAAGTTGAAGTACTATATCCTCCAAACCTGAAAACACGATTCAACGAATTATTTTGCGATTGGTTTGTTCATGTTTGGCGGATATAGTACTTAAACTTTTTCAGATAAAAGCTGGGTTCGTTTTTGCTATGATGTGCATGTGTGAACGGGTAGGTGACTTGTGGTGTGCTTGTGTATGTCTATGGTAAGGTGTGGTGTGTGTGTGTGTGTGTGTGTAGCTAGATATGTGTGTGCGGGCGTGTGTCTGTGGTTAGGTGTGTGTCTGTGGTTAGGTGTGTGCGTCTGTGGTTAGGTGTGTGTCTGTGGTTTTGGGGGGGGGGGGGGTGAAATAGATCCCATTTAAATCCTTCCCTTTTGAAGTATGTATGCAGCAAATTTTTTAGGGGAGTTTTTACTTAAGTGTTCTACAGTTTAAATGTGGACATTGGTACTGCCCAGAGAGGACTGTGGGCTGTGAGATAAATAAGTATTAATAATTTTCATTCCGCTTTTCATGCGAACTGATTGATTACTGGATGTTCGAGCAAAAGTTATATGTTGCTGGCAAATGTTTGCAAAGGCGTATCTGTGGTACGCCGTTGCAAATGTTTCAGTAACAAATCGGAATGGAATTGATTGGAGATATATACCTTGCTTGTGTAAGTTAATGTGTGAGTGTGTTGGACAGTGGGTATGTTTGGATATGTCTGTGTGTGTGGTTAGTGTGTGTGAGAGTGAGGGGAAGAGAGGGAGGGGGGTGGACAGAGAGTGAGTTTGTGTGAAATTCTGGTATAAGCTGCCTGTGTTGAATGACATTGTAAGGGACTTTTTATCGGATATATTTTGTCTGTTTTTAATAGAATTATTTTGTATGTTACAGCTCTGATATGACTGCTGAAGGTTGGTTGGGCTGTGATCAATATGACCAAGAAAATATACATTGTTTTTCACTTTTAATGAGATGACACCCTGAGGTGTATGGGACTATAAGATAGATAAAAGTAGCATTTAAATTCTTCGACTTTTTGTGCCAGTTGATTTAGTACTCCACATTTGAGATAAACGGGTGGTGTTGCTGCCAAATGTATGCAAGGGCCTGTCATTGATAGGCCATTGCAAACATTTCAGTGACAGAACTTAATGTGATGAATTGTCGGTAATAACTGATTGCAAAGTGAGTTGAGACTGCATGCGGAAATGTAAACAAATCTTAAAAAGTTAAAGTACTATATCCGCCAACCGTGAACAAACAAATCTATGAATTGTCTAGTGATTCGTTTGTTCATGTTTGGTGGATATAGAGTACTTGAACTTTTTTCAGATAATAGCTGTGTTCATTGTTGCTATGATGTGTGTGAACATGTTGGTGACTTGTGATGTGCTTGTGTATGTGCTTACTGGTAGGCGTTTGTGTCTGTGGTAAGGTGTCTGTGGTTGGGTGTGTGTGTGCATGTGTCTGTGGTTAGGGTGTGTGTGTGTGTGCGTGTGCGCGCGTACGTGTCCATGGTTGTGTGTGTCTGTGGTTGGGTGTGTGTCTGTGGTTAGGTGTGCGTGTGCGTGAATTTGTGTTGCATGTGTGTGAACTAGATCCCGTTTTGATTTTTACTTTTTGAAGCATGTATGCAATAACTTTTTAGGGGACTTTTTACTTGGTGTTTTACAGTTTGAATGTAGACTTTGTCACAGCCCTGAGATGACCCCTGAGGACAGTGGGCTATAAGAGAAATAAGTTGAGTAATGGTTTTTATTCCGCTTTTCATGCCAAAAGATTGATTACTCCACATTCGAGCAAAAGTTCTTAGTAGCTGGTAAATGTTTGCTATGGCCTATCTATGGTACGTCGTTGCAAATGTTTCAGTAACAAATCTGAACAGAATTGATTGGAGATACATAGCTTGTTTGTGTGTGTTAGTGTGGGGGTGTGTTGGACAATGGTTGGTGTGTGTGGGTGTGGGTGTGGGTGTGTTGCAAACAGTCGTCGTTTGGAAATGTCTGTATGTGTTTTACGTGTATGTGAGTGAGGGGAAGAGAGGGAGAGAAGGGGGGGGGGGGGCAGGGCAAAGTGAGAGAGAGTGAGTTTGTGTGAAATTCTGGTATAAGCTGCCTGTGTGGAATGCCATTTTAGGAGACTTTCGATCAGAGATATTTTTTGGTCTGTTTTTTCTTTTTAATAGAATTTTTTTGTATGTTACTGCTCTGATAGGACTGTGAAGGTCAATTAGGCCGAGAGAAAAATGACCAAGAAAACAAAATCTTTACTCTTTTAATGCGAGTTTATTACTTTATATGATCTCTCTCTCTCTCTCTCTCTCTCTCTCTGTATGTGAGTATATAATATATATATATATATATATATATATATATATATGTGTGTGAATGTATATATCTGTGTGTGTAGATAGATAGATTTTATAGATAGTGTGTATGTCTGTATTCCATGTCTTATTTTCCCCCGATAAATGTGTTGTGTTGCTGCCAAATCCTTGCAAGCGCCTACAATTCGTACGCCTTTGCAAACACAAGATACACAGTGAGGGATTGCGGATGCATAACTTGGTTCATATGCATTAGGATGTGCAAATATGAAAGGGTGGCCGAGTTGGGTTGTGCCTGTGTGTGTGCTTGCTTGCAGGCGTTAGTTTTGCATGTTAGTGTGTGTGTGTGTGTGTGTGTGTGTGTGTGTGTGTGTGTGTGTGTGTGAGAGGGAGAGAGAGAGAGAGAGAGAGAGAGAAACATCCTTTTAATCCATCCTTTTGTAGCACATATTGATGCTTTTTAGGGGTTGTTAGTGTTTTACAGTACTGATGTGGACATTGGTATAGCCCTGAGATGACCCCCGGAGGTCTGTGGGACTATAAGGCAGATAAAAGTAATATTCTAATGTGTATGCCGGTTGATTTATTACTCTACATTGAAATAGATGGAGGGTGTTGCTGCCAAATGTATGCAAGGGCCTGTCATTGATAGGCCATTGCAAACATTTCAGTGACAGAACTTAATGTGATGGATTGTCGGTAATAGCTGGTTGTGAAGTGAGGTGACTGCAAGCGGAAATAAAACAAATCTGAAAAAGTTAAAGTACTATATCCGCCAAACGTGAACAAACGAATCGATGAATTATCTTGTGATTGGTTTATTCACGTTTAGCGGATGTAGTACTTCAACTTTTTCAGATAATAACTGGGTTCATCTTTATGATGTGCGTATGTGAACTGGTTGGTGACTTGTGGTGTGGTTTGTGTGTGTCTGTGGTAGTGTGTGGTTGTGTGTGTGTGTGCGTGTGCGTTTTGTGTGTGTGGTGTGGTGTGTTGTGTGTGTGTGTGTGTGTGTGTGTGGTGTGTGTGTGTGTGTGTGTGTGTGCTGTGTGTGTGTGTGTGGTGTGGTCTGCGGTTGGGTGTGTGTCTGTTTGGGTGTGTGTGTTTGCGTGTGTCCGTGGTTAGGTGTGTTTGTCTGTGGTCAGGTGTGTGCGTCTGTGGCCAGGTGTGTGTCTGTGGTGTGTGTGTGTGTGTGGTGTGTGTGTGTGTGTGTGTGGTGAATTTGTGTGAGCGTGCGTGTGTGTGAAATACATCCCATTTTAATCCTTTTGAAGTATGTATGCAACAACTTTTAGGGGACTTTTTTTTACTTAAGTGTTTTACAGTTTGAATGTGGACATTGTTACAGCCATGAGAGGACCTCTGCGGACTGTGGGCTATGAGATAAATAAGTTTTAATAATGATTCTTATTCCGCTTTTCATGCCAATGGATTGATTACTGCATGTTCGAGCAAAAGTTGTATGTTGCTGGCAAATGTTTGCAAAGGCATATCTGTGGTACGCCGTTGCAAATGTTTCAGTAACAAATCGGAATGGAATTGAAGATAATAGCATGCTTGTGTTAATGTGTGGGTGTGTTGGACAGTGGGTATATTGGGGGAGTGTGTGTGTGTGTATGCAAACAGGCGTCATTTGAAAGTGTGTGTGTTTTTAATCGAATTAATTTGTATGTTGTTACAGCTCTGATATGACCGCTGAAGGTTGGTTGGGCTGTGAGCAAAATGACCGAGAAAATATTCTTTTTTTTTAAACTTTTAATGCATGTATATTTTTTCCCAATAAATGTGTTGCTGCCAGATGAAAGCGTTGCAAGCGCCTGCGATTCGTACGCTTTTGCAAACACAAGACATACAGTGACGGATTGTGGATGCATAACTTGGATGATATGCATTAGGATGTGCAAATATGAAAGGGTGGGAGAGCTGAGTTGTGTCTTTGTGCGTGTTTGCTAGCAGGCATTAGTTTTACATGTTAGTGTGTGTGTGTGTATGCGAAATAGATCCCGTTTAAATCCATCCTTTTGTAACGTATATTGATGTTTTTTAGGGGTTGTTAGTGTTTTACAGTACTGATGTGAACATTGGTAAAGCCCTGAGATGACCCCCTGAGGTCTGTAGGACTATAAGGCAGATAAAATTAATATTTATTCTAATTTGTATGCCGGTTGATCTATTGCTCTACATTTTTAATAAATGGGTGGTGTTGCTGCCAAATGTATGCAAGGGCCGGTCATTGATAGGCCATTGCAAACATTTCGATGACAGAACTTAATGTGATGAATTGTCAGTTATGTCTGGTTGCGAAGTGAGGTGACTGCAGGCGGAAATTTAAACAAATCTGAAAAAGTTGAAGTACTATATCCGCCAAACGTGACAAACGATTCGACGAAATATCTTGTTGGTTTATTCACGTTTGGCGGATGTAGTGCTTCAACTTTTTCAGATAATAGCAGGGTTTATTTTTGCTATGATGTGCGTATGTGAACTGGTTGGTGACTTGGGGTGTGTTTGTGTGTGTCTGTGGTAAGTTGTGTGTGTGGTTGGTGTGGTTAGAGGTGTGTGTGCGTGCGTGCGCGCGCGTGCAGGCGTGTCTCTGGTTAGGTGTGTGTCTGTGGTTGGGTGTGTATGCGTGCGTGTGTCTGTGGTTAGGTTTGTGTCTGTGGTTGGGTGTGTGTGTGCATATGTCTGTGGCTAGGTGTGTGTCCGTGGTTAGGTGTGTATCATTGGCTAGGTGTGTGTCTGTGGCTAGGTGTGTGCGTCTGTGGTCAGGTGTGTCTGTGTGTGTTGCTAGGTGTGTGTGTGTGGTTTGGTGTGTGTGTGTGTGTGTGTGTGTGTGTGTGTGTGTGTGTGTGTGTGTGTGTGTGTGTGTACGCGTTTCAGTAACAAATCGGAATGGAATTGATCGGAGATGCATAGCATGCTTATGGTAGTGTGTGGATGTGTAGGTCAGTGGGTATGTTGGGGAGTGTGTGTGTGTGTGTGTGTGTGTGTGTACACAAAAAGGCGTCATTTGGATGTGTCGTATGTGTTTGGTTAGTGTGTGTGTGTGAGGGAGTGAGGGGAAGAGAGGAAGGGGGGAGGGGACAGAGAGTGAGTTTGTGTGAAATTGTGTGAATTAAGTTGCCTGTGTTGAATGACATTGTAAGGGACTTTTTATCGGGTATTTTTTGTCTGTTTTTAACAGAATTATTTTGTATGTTGTTACAGCTCTGATATGACCACTGAAGGTTGGTTGGGCTGTGAGCAAAATGACCGAGAAAATATACATTTTTTTTTAAAAAACTTTTAATGAGATGACCCCTTGAGGTGTGTGGGACTATAATAATATTATAGATAAAAGTGGCGTTGAAAGTCTTCGACTTTTTACGCCAATTGATTTAGTACTCCACATTGAGATAAACGGGTGGTGTTGCTGCCAAATGTATGCAAGGGCCTGTCATTGATTTGCCATTGCAAACATTTCAGTGACAGAACTTAATGTGATGAATTGTCGGTAATAACTGATTGCAAAGTGAGTTGAGACTGCATGCGGAAATGTAAACAAATCTTAAAAAGTTAAAGTACTATATCCACTAACCGTGAACAAACAAATCTATGAATTGTCTTGTGATTCGTTCGTTCATGTTTGGTGGATAGAGTACTTGAACTTTTTCAGATAATAGCTGTGTTCATTTTTGCTATGGTGTGTGTGTGTGTGTGTGTGTGTGTGTGTGTGTGTGTGTGTGTGTGTGTGTGAACATGTTGGTTGACTTGTGATGTGCTTGTGAATGTGCTTACTTGTAGGCGTTTGTGTGTGTCTGTGGTAAGATGTGTGTGATTGGGCATGTATGCGTGTGTCTGTGGTTAGGTTTGTGCCTGTGGATAGGTTTGTGTCTGTGGATAGGTGTGTGTCTGTGGATAGGTGTGTCAGTGGATGGGTTTGTGTCTGTGGTTATGTGTATGTGTGCACGTGCGTGTGTGTCCATGGTTATGTATCTGTGGTTGGTTGTGTGTCTGTGGTTAGGTTGCGTGTGTGTAAATTTGTGTTGGTGAAATATATCCTGTTTTAATCCTTCCTCTTCGAAGCATGTATGCAATTACTTTAGGGGACATTTTACTTGGTGTTTAACAGTTTGAATGTGGACATTGTCACAGCCCTGAGATGACCCCTGAGGACAGTGGGCTATAGAAGAAATAACTTTGAGTAATGATTTCTGTTCCACTTTTCATGCCAATGGATTGATTACTCCACATTCAAGCAAAAGTTCTGTGTTACTTGCAAATGTTTGCTATGGCCTATCTATGGTACGCCGTTGCAATTATTTCAGTAACAAATCTGAACAGAATTGGAGATAAATAGCTTGCCTGTGTAAGTTAGTGTGTGCGTGTGTAGGACAATGGGTAGGTTGGGATGTGTGTGTGTGTGTGTGTGTGTGTGTGTGTGTGTGTGTGTGTGTGTGTGAGTGTGTGTGTGTGCGCGCGCGCGCGCGCGCAAACAGGCGTTGTTTACAAATGTATGTTTTACGTGTATGAGTGAGAGGGAGAGAAGGGGGAGGGGGGGGGGCAGGGCACAGAGAGAGAGAGAGACAGAGAGAGAGAGTGTGTGTGTGAAATTCTAGTATAAGCTGCCTGTGTGGAATGACATTTTAGGAGACTTGATCAGAGATTTTTTTGTCTGTTCTTTTAAATAGAATTTTGTATTATGTTACAGCTCTGATAGGACCCTGAAGGTCGGTTAGGCTGAGAGCAAAAAAAATGACCAAGAAAAAATCTTTTCACTTTTAATGGCAGCTTATTACTTATACATATGTGTGTGTGTGTGTATATTTGTAGATAGATAGATAAATAATGTGTGTATATATATTATGTATGTATATATATTCCATGTATATTATTTTTCCCCAGTAAATGTGTAGTGTTGCTGCCAAATCATTGCAAGCGCCTACGATCATACGCTTTTGCAAACACAAGAAATACAGTGATGGATTGTGGATGCATTACTTGGTTGATATGCATTAGAATGTGCAAATACGAAAGGGTGGGCGAGTTGCGTTGTGCCTGTGTGAGTGCTTGCTTGCAGGCGTTACTTTTGCGTGTGTGTGTGTGTGAAAAATAGATCCTGTTGTAACCCATCCTTTTGTAGTATATGTTGATTTTTTTAGGGGGGGTGGGGGGGGGGGGGGGGTTAGTGTTTTACAGTACTGATGTGGACATTGGTATAGCCCTGAGATGACCCCCTGAGGTCTGTGGGACTATAAGATAGATAAAAGTAATGATATTTATTCTTATGTGTATGCCGGTTGATTTATTACTCTGCATTTGAAATAAATGGGTGGTGTTGCTGCCAAATGTATGCAAGGGCCTGTCATTGATAGGCCATTGCAAACATTTCGATGACAGAACTTAATGTGATGAATTGTCGGTTCTATCTGATTGCGAAGTGAGGTGACTGCAGGTGGAAATTTAAACAAATCTGAAAAAGTTGAAGTACTATATCCGTCAAACGTGAACAAACGAATCGACGAATTATCTTGTTACTGGTTTATTCACGTTTGGCGGATGTAGTACTTCAACTTTTTCAGATAATAGCAGGGTTTATTTTTGCTGTGATGTGCGTATGTGAACGGGTAGGTGACTTGTGGTGTGTTTGTGTGTTGTCCATGGTAAGATGTGTGTATGGTTGGGGATGTGCGGCGTGGTGGTGGTGGTGGTGGTGGTGGTGGTGTTGT
Source organism: Conus canariensis (assembly GCA_033310375.1). Lineage (NCBI taxonomy): Eukaryota > Metazoa > Mollusca > Gastropoda > Neogastropoda > Conidae > Conus > Conus canariensis. Next base: position 32,576,960 of record CM065724.1, read on the forward strand.
GCGTGTGTGTGTGTGTGTGTGTGTGTGTGTGGAGCGTGCCAGTGGTTGTGTGTGTCTGTGGTTGGGTGGGTGTGCGTGCGTGTGTCTGTGGTTAGGTTTGTGTCTGTGGTTGGGTGGGTGTGTGCATGTGTCTGTGGCTAGGTGTGTGCGTCTGTGGTTAGGTGTGTGCGTCTGTGGTTAGGTGTGTGTTTGTGGTTTGGTGTGTGTGTGTGTGTGTGTGTGTGAAATAGATCCCGTTTTAATCCTTCCTTTTGAAGTATGTATGCAACAAGTTTTTAGGGGAGGTTTTTTTTTTTTTTTACTAAAGTGTTTTACAGTTTGAATGTGGACGTTGTTATAGCCCTGAGAGGACCTCTGAGGACTGTGGGCTATGAGCTAAGTAAGTTTTAATAATGATTTTTATTCCACTTTTTATGCGAACTGATTACTGCACGTTCAAGTAGAGCAAAAGTTATATGTTGCTGGTAAATGTTTGCAAAGGCGTATCTCTGGTACGCCGTTGCAAATGTTTAAGAAACAAATCGGAGTGGAATTGATTGGAGATACATAGCATGCTTGTGTTAGTTAGTGTGTGGGTGTGTTGGACAGTGGGTTTGTTGGGGAGTGTGTGTGTATGCAAACAGGCGTCATTTGGATATGTCTGTGTGTGTGGTTAGTGTGTGTGGAGGGAGTGAGGGGAAGAGAGGAAGGGGGGGGGGGGACTTTGTGTAAAATTCTGGTATAAGCTGCCTGTGTTGAGTGACATTGTAAGGGACTTTTTATCGGATATTTTTTGTCCGTTTTTAATGGAATTATTTTGTATGTTGTTACAGCTCTGATATGACCGCTGAAGGTTGGTTGGGCTGTGAGCAAACTGACCGAGAAAGTATACTTTTTCTTATTTTTATTTTTTTACTTTTAATGAGATGACCCCCTTAGGTGTGTGGGACTATAATAATATAGATAAAAGTAGCATTGAAAGTCTTCGACTTTTATGCTAGTTGATTTAGTACTCCACATTGCGATAAACGGTGGTGTTGCTGCCAAATGTATGCAAGGGCCTGTCATTGATTTGCCATTGCAAACATTTCAGTGACAGAACTTAATGTGATGAATTGTCGGTAATAACTGATTGCAAAGTGAGTTGAGACTGCATGCGGAAATGTAAACAAATCTTAAAAAGTTAAAGTACTATATCCACTAACCGTGAACAAACAAATCTATGAATTGTCTTGTGATTCGTTTGTTCATGTTTGGTGGACAGAGTACTTGAACTTTTTCAGATAATAGCTGTGTTCATTTTTGCTATGATGTGTGTATGTGAACATGTTGGTTGACTTGTGATGTGCTTGTGATTGTGCTTACTTGTAGGCGTTTGTGTGTGTTTGTGGTAAGATGTCTGTGGTTGGGTATGTGTGCGTGTGTCTGTGGTTAGGTGTGTGTCTGTGGTTAGGTGTGTGCCTGGTTAGGTATCTGTGGTTAGGTGTGTGTCTGTGGTTAGGTGTGTGTCTGTGGTTAGGTGTGTGTGGATAGGTTGCGTGTGTGTGAATTTGTGTCTGTGAAATACATCCTGTTTTAATCCTTCGTAATCAAAGCATGTATGCAATAACTTTAGGGGACTTTTTACTTGGTGTTTTACAGTTTGATTGTGGACATTGTCACAGCCCTGAGATGACCCTGAGGACAGTGGGCTATAAGAGAAATAACTGAGTAACGTCTGTTCCGCTTTTCATGCCAATGGATTGATAACTCCATATTGGAGCTAAAGTTGTGTGTTGCTGGCAAATGTTTGCTGTGGCCTATCGA